>OU343223.1:126602680-126736805 GCA_910596185.1 Chrysanthemum makinoi | reverse complement strand
GTAGAACCAACCTAACGTCGCCTATACAATATTTCCGACACTAAGCTAGATGTCGAGTTCTTTGACAAGGGTACAACCACTCCCAATATGTTTTATGGCCCAACATAATAAACCTTGTGTTTTATGGCACAAACACATAAACCATCTAATCTAGTTTGGTGAAAGTGTTGTTATGATGCAATGATGTGTACACTAATGATCCATGACACAAATCTCTAATGGATATGAATAACTACTTCTAAATGAACTTCCATTGATAGGAAGCCTTCATGATGAAGATCACAAGTTCCCTAAACTTCTTGTGATAGATCTTCAACTTGTGGTAAGTGGGGATGGCTAAATCTCCAAACTTTCCTTGGTTGATCAAAGAGTATGCTTACAACAAAGATGAATGTTAGAAGCATTATGATCATGATCATTAGGGTGTTTAATGTATGTTATTACATTGTTAATGATTGATCTAAATGTATGCAAGAAGGTGGAGAAGATGTGATTTGAAGTGGTGAAGAAATGGGAAAACAATGGGCTTCTATTTATAGCCAAAAGTGGTCAGGAGCGTCCACGGACCAAGGAGCCCTTTAAAGGGTTCCGTCCTTTATGCAATTTGGTGTGGGTGCCCGACATAAAATCTAAAAATCTTTCTTCAAATCTTTCCAAGATATTACCAAATCTTACTAAGATCACATTTGATATATTGTGTGTCAATCTAACCAAAATATTCAAGTGATCTTCCAAGGATTTCAAAGATGATGCATGACATGATGTAACATGTATTTCCATTTTAGATTAAAAAGTTTATCAAGGTAAACTTGTAAAATGTATTATGTAACTAGTTAATAAAATGTCTAGTTACCTTTTGTAAAAGAGTGCTTGTCAAAATAAAATATATTTTGTCAAGTGTAAGTAAACTTTAGTATTTGTATGAAATACTTGTGAATGCAAAATGTAAAATGAGGTTCAAAATAGAATGGTTAACCTATTAAAATACTTAGTGACTCTAAACGTATTTTAAACATTCTAAATGATTTGTTAATGGGTTTGATCATAATGCCACATAACAAACATGTACGAACCTGTGTTGTAACATACGAGGACTTGAGACATCGAGAGGTGTTGAATGTATGTTGAGACAAAGTGTGATTACAAGTAACTTGTACATTTTACGTTATGTATTACAAGTTACATGTTTGTCATCAATCAAAACAAACGAGACTGTATAGATTAAATATCGTAATATTTGCACTAACAGACTCCATAGAAGACCGACTGATTTATCACCCTAGCCATCGACACCCATTAGCGGCTACCCTTGAACCACTTTCATCCAAATGTAACGCTTGTGGTAAGAAACACAAAGGTACTTTTTATATATGTACAATGTGTTTTGGCCTCTTCATCCACAGTAACTGTGCTTTCCTAACAGAAAAGTTGATGATACAAAATGCTACAAATGATATTTTCTCTCATCCTCATCCGCTCATCCTTTCTTATTCCTTCCCAATAAAAGATCAGCGAGATCAATATTATCCTAGGTGCAGGGTATGTAAAATTTATTGGTCTTATAATGCAAGCATCTAGATTTATAAATGTGAAAAATGCAGATACTATGCACATATTCCTTGTGCGACATCAAGAGGTAAGTCAGTTTGATATGCAAATAAAAATTCATGTCTAGCGATTTAATTTATGATTGTAATCACATTTTCTGTTTGCTAGGTACCGAAAATAGATTTGTCATAAAAAATTATGACGAGTTTGATTATCCAGATCTCCTCCATCTTTCATTTGCTGATGAAAGTTAGAACATACAAAAACACCTATTTTCTAAACTAGTTGAACATGGAACATTTGGAGCAGATGAGGGGAACGTAAAACACTACTTTCATCCGCACCCCCTAATTCTGGTTCGCGCAGAATCCAACGATGTTACTAGCACACCAACTTCTTCAAAAAATTCTGTTATATCTTGTCATAACCCGATGAAGAAAGTTCAACTATTATGCAATGCATGTGTGAAACCAGTCACAAGTGTTCCATTTTACAAGTGTGTCGATGACAACTGTAACTTTGTTCTTGTCAGAAAGTATCATAATAATCTGTGGTAAACATATCAATCTATCAATTGCTAATGGATCTTGCAGATGTGTTGTCACACCCCCAAATTACCTGTTTTGCAGCGGAATGGAATTCCTGGGGATTGACTGTCATAGCATCACAATCACAGTTATATTGAACGACCTAAAGTGTCGTTTGGAAAATACATCGTTTGATTTAATAAAACAATCAGAGTTTACAAAGTAGGTCCCAAATGAAAATCAACTTGTGCGTAAATAAGTTTGTTACAATTCAACGATGTTTTAAAGTATGTAAAACCCAAGTGAGACGCGTCGTCACCACGACTCCATGATGTGTCCAAATGCATGCCATGAAGTGAATGCCTTAGATACCTGAGATAAAACATGCTAAAAGTGTCAACACAAAGGTTGAGTGAGTTCATAGAGTTTGTGTTGAAATGTAAAGCCCTTTCAAAATCGTATATGCAGCAAAGGCATCGTAAATCGTTGAAATGTAAAGACTTTCAAAATCGTTTATGTAGCAAAGGCATTGTAAATCCACTCAGTTCCAAGTCCCGCCCATACAAAACTTGCAACCTGTGTGTTCACAACCCACTGCCAGAATATGCATAGTTTATGTTCAAACCGAAATCGTCAAATGAATTCACAAAATAGTGCATGACTCAATGTATCGAAGTCGTTTATGCAGCAAAGGCATTGTGAATCCACTCGTTCCAAGTCCCCCATACAAAACTTGCAACCTGTGTGTTCACAACCCACTGCCAGAATATGTAGAGTTAATGTTCAAGTACACATCGTCAAATGAATTCACAATAATCGTAGTGTGAGTTAAATGGTTTCACACTCATCGTTAAAAACAACATCGTATTTATTTCACTAAGTTCATGACACCAAAGCGTAACATCGCACCAATAAAAATTGGTAATCATCGTTTCATCGCCGCCCTAATAGGTAAACTTGCCAATTTACCTTAATGATTCAAGTATAGTGCGCTCGATTTCCCCTAACTGGGTCAATAGGAGCGGAGTGTTAATTCCAATAGGCCTATTCACTATACTCGCCACCCGCCAAGTGACTAATGGTTCATGATGTAGGGACTTCGAACATGGCAAATACTTAGTGACAATAAAACATCGGATATAGCATACAGTTCAAAGCATTTGTGTTCGATTAAAATGTAGCATGTATCTCCCCCAAGAGTTTGTAAAACAGTTAAAAGAGTAAAAGTGGGGGCCATGAAACTCACGGTTATTCATATAAGTTAAAGTACTTGTGAAAGTAAATGAAAACAGTTTGAGCATGTATCTCCCCCAAAAGTAGTATAAAAACAATTAAAAGTGGGGCTATGAAAACTCACGGTTATTCATATAAGTTAAAGTACATGTGAAAGTAAATGAAAACAGTTTGAGCATGTATCTCCCCCAAAAATAGTACAAAACAATTGAAAGTGGGGCTATGAAAACTCACCTGTTGCAATGATTACGATGACAAAAGTGGATACACTGAAATATAGCGTGAATCTCGAAAATGACCTATTATGAATGATATGATATGTAATGAGTTGCAATGTAATGTCATGCATGCATTTCGTATGTTATTTATACCATTTACGAGTTTTGAAAATATTACTTGTCGTCGAAAAATACTCGTTTGACGTCTTGACCCTTCAAAAATGACTTTACAAGTTTTTACGTCAAAATGTCATCCTACAATGGTTTTATAATGATTTATGGTGAAATTTTCACTTTTCGTCGCAAAACAATGTCGTCGGAATTTTTATGAAATTAACAAAATTGGCTTTGGAAAACTAGTCGAAAAAACGGTGTACGTCGATCGTTAGAGAACGAACTCGACCGTTTTGGAAAGTTTGTATCGATATCTAAAAGTTTCAGTTCAGGAGTTTTCGTCCAAAAGGTCTCGAACATAAAGATAATAGAGGTTAAATATGGTGATTTTAGTTACCGTAACACTTATCTCGGAAAAATAATATAGTTTTTCAGAAAATAATAGTTACGGCAATTTTATGAAATCGTGCATATCTTTGTCGCTTTCAAACCGTTTTCTACGTATAATACGTCCTTAGCTTCGTATCGAAGTAAACTAATATATTTTTGAGAAGTCGAAATAATTTGTGAAGCTTAAGGCTCGTTTTTGACCCGAACAAGATAAATATATGTTGCTGAAATTTCAGAAAACTATTTATTTCGTCGCCAAACTTGTAAAATCCATAACTTCTTCGTTATAAGTCCGTTTTCATCCGTTCAAGCGGCCACGGATTCGTTTTAAAGTATATTTTCTAAATATCAAGGCTAAAATATCGTGCCTACTGTCGGATTTTCCAGAAAATCAAAACAAGGACAGAACACTTTTAAATAGTTATCGAAAATAGTTTTTCTCGGACAAAACCTATTCTAATCCCTTCAAATCAACTCCAAAACTAATCTAATCCTACCATACACCTTCTTAGGGTGTCATGGGTTCCTAATCACCATCAAGACCAAAGAATACCATGGGAATAATTATAGGATGACCATAAATATATATAACTCAAAAATCATGAAATAAATGGTATAAATCACATAACTTGCATACTAGCTCCAAAAATGAAAAGAAACATATGAATATGAAAAGGAAACATGAAAATGATAAAAACATACTTACTAATGAAAATGAAGAGGTGTAAGTAACAAGGATTAACTTAAATATCCTTGGTTTTATTTCAAAACCATATAAAGGATATAACTAGGTTGATTAAACACTTGAGAAAAATTTTTGTGATGATCCCTTTGAAACCCTCTTGAAGGCCGGTTCTAGTGAGAAGAAAAAGAAGGAGAGAAATCTTGCTAGCTATCTTGAATTATTGTGTTGAATGAATTGTGAAATGAAGTTGGAGTATAATATACACTTGCAAGAAAATATGGCCAATACAATAAATGCATACATCCCCCCCCCCTAGAACCGGTTTTGGGGGGATTGTGCTTGTAAAATACATATTTTTTTTTTTATCTATTGTATACATAAAGGTGTAAGTAAAATGACATAAGTAAATGTAACTTGTAGAATTGTATATACACTAATGTATTTAAGGTAGTTTTAGGTAAAAGAAATTTTTAAATAGATCAAAGTAAAGTATAATGAGATTATAAAAATTGTAAAAATACATTCCTTGTGAAATTTGAGTGATAAAATAATTATCGTATAGTTTTTAAGAAAAACGTCGTAATAATATAAACTTAACGATTTATATACAAAATAAATTTAAAACACTAGGTAAACTCAAAATTTAGTTTTTATAAACTAAATGTAAGTTTAAAAAAATATGTCGGGATCATTTTTGAAAGTAACGGATTAAATGTTCAAAATAATAATTTACGCGATAACGTTTATTTAATATAAAAATTACGCGATAAATGTGAAATGAAATGTTATGAATGAACTATCGTGATGCAAATGATGCGAACGAAATGTAGACTAATCTTAGTCCATATGAAATGTACGTGATGTTATGATCATGAATTCGCCGCTAAACCATAAAGGTTACGCGAATTTGGAACACGTAAACCAAGTTTACGATAAATGTTGAAATAGTGAAGCATAAATCGTTTCGAGAAATGACCTGAAAGTACGGGTTGTCACATTCGCCCATCCAAAAAGGAATTCAGTCCCTGAATTCAATCGTTGTTAGGTCTAACGGGTTTAGGGTTTGATGAGGCAAGCCTTCCCATTCTCGAGCAAAACCCTCAAAAGACTTTTTGGTAACCGATTTTTACTTAATCCCACAACTCATCAAACAAGAACTGTCATACGATTAGGCTAAATCGGTTTAGGTAACAACTTGTCTCTAGCTCGATCTTTGCAACTCATCAAACAAGAACTGTCACGCGGATCAACCTGGAAACAAGTGGTTTGAAGAAAATCTTTTGAAAATTTGGCTCGATTACGGAATTGCTTACACATATAAGCCTACTACTCCCTTCATTGCATGATTCTTCCTGAATTAGACATAGGTGATCAGGCTATGTATAATTTAGGAGTAACTATGCAATGCTTGGACTAATCGACTCATATGTTGTTTGGTGTTGAGTCAACTGATGTTAAAATTGTGATGAACATCGAGGAGAGAAGACATGGAGAAGTGTCGTTAAAATGATAGTTAAAGTAAAAAGAATTGAAATCCTCGAAAATGATAACAAATCGAAAGAAAATAAAGTACGATAGATGAGAATATTTTACAACAAGTGGTTTATCAAACAGAAATACATCTTAGGTTATAAAGATTCGGATATGATGGAAAACATAAACTTAGTACGACATAGTACATAAGGAGAAATAAGACTGTTAGTTTCCGAACTTCTTCAGTCTTCCGCGTCGTTGATACCTTGACGAGCTCCTCCTCCTCCTTCCAACATATATACATTCCCATGAGCACCTTCAACTGGTTGACCTTGGTTTTGAGGACATTGATTCCGATAGTGTCCTTGTTCCCCACATCCGAAGCATGTGACTACGGCTTTACCTTTACAATCCCTGGCTAGATGTCCCGGTGTTTTGCCTTTGTGGCACTTGGCGGCAAGGACCCGAGTGATGAAAATTACATCGATTACATAGTGGGTGTGTTCCAGCATACCCTCTACCTCTCATTGGTGCATCGACATAAACCATTCCCGCTTCTTGCCTTCTATTTTGTCGTTGATGACGGTTAGTGTTGCGGTTTTGGTTGTTGTTGTTATCATCTCCTTGGTCGTTTTCCCATTTCCTTTTGTTGTTGTTGATTTGGTTATCGTCGTTGTTGTTGTTTTGGTTATTGTTGTAGTTTGTGCGGTTGTTGGGGTTGTTGTTGTTTTGGTTGGTGTTGGTGTACTTACCTCTCTTCACTACCTGGGCCATGAGCTTTTGAGTCACCCTAATAGCTTCCTCGATTGTTTGTGGATCAAACGAAGTCACATTTCCTTGAATCACTTCGGGAAGTCCCCGATAAAGCCTCTAGCAACTTCTCGTTATCCGGTACCATCGACGGGCATAACGCGGCCAATTCCTGAAATCTCCGAATGTATGTGTCAATATCGTACCCAATCGTTACTAGTTCGTAGAACTCCGTCTCCAACTTTTTCACTTCCGTTCGAGGACAAAACTTCTTAGTCACCAAACCCTTAAATTGCTCCCAAGTAAGCTTGAAAGCATTCTCCATTCCAATCGGTTGAGCATATGAATTCCACCACGACAACGCTCCATCGAGTAATGTACTTGTAGCAAATTTGACCTTACTATCATCCGGACAATTACAAAGCAAAACACGGATTCCAACTTTTCAAACCATCGTACCATGGCCGTGGCTCCTTCAGTTCCCCTAAACTTCGTGGGCTCACCACTTTTGAAATCCTTGTACGAACATCTCTTAACTCCGGATCCTCCGGCATTTCCAGTAGCAGCAGCTAGCCTAGCGGCTTCAGTAGCAGCCGCGGCCTCAGCAGCAGCAGCAGCCATCGTTTCCCTTTCGACTCTTAAAGCATCAGCTATGCTATCATTCACTAACTTTTGAATAGCCGCTTGGGTCATTTCAACTGTAGCTTTCTTCGATGCCATATCTTCTTCAAAACAAGAGGAAATGTGAGACGTAGCAAAAATCCGATGTTAATAATAAACACTCCAAAGAGATGTGATAAGAAATGGTAAGTTTGAGGTTATTTTTCAAAATAATCGACGGGTTCCTAAAAGATGGGTTATGAGGTGTCGTAAGTGCTTCAAGTGTATAATGGTTTAGTGACTTAATGTGTTAGTAACGTGTAACTCGACATGTTAGTGATGAAACAAAGGAGTGAGAGTGACCTTGCCCTACTTAAGGGTTTATCTCGGCATTCGACGTTATCGGTGATGAGTCAATTGATGTAAAGATTGTGATAGGGAATAACAAGGAATTCTCCACATTAGAGTATGAGGAAAGGATAATGGGATGGGTATTTAAGGGCATCCATGTGACAATCGTTATGAAATGAAAGTAAATAACTCGAAAAATGTACGTATAAATCGTATGCAAAGTGAACATGCACTTATGATGAAATGATGAGATGCTATGATAATGTAGTTATAGTCTAGGGTCAATGATGCAACCTAGTTCTCTATAACTGTAGCTCTGATGCCAATCTGTCACACCCCCAAATTACTGCTTTTGCAAATGAATGGAATTCCGGGGATTGACTGTCATAGCATCACAATCACAGTTATATTGAACGACCTAAAGTGTCGTTTGGAAAATACATCGTTTGATTTAATAAAACAATCAGAGTTTACAAAGTAGGTCCCAAATGAAAATCAACTTGTGCGGAAATAAGTTTGTTACAATTCAACGATGTTTTAAAGTATGTAAAACCCAAGTGAGACGCGTCGTCACCACGACTCCATGATGTGTCCAAATGCATGCCATGAAGTGAATGCCTTAGATACCTGAGATAAAACATGCTAAAAGTGTCAACACAAAGGTTGAGTGAGTTCATAGAGTTTGTGTTGAAATGTAAAGCCCTTTCAAAATCGTATATGCAGCAAAGGCATCGTAAATCGTTGAAATGTAAAGACTTTCAAAATCGTTTATGTAGCAAAGGCATTGTAAATCCACTCAGTTCCAAGTCCCGCCCATACAAAACTTGCAACCTGTGTGTTCACAACCCACTGCCCGAATATGCATAGTTTATGTTCAAACAGAAATCGTCAAATGAATTCACAAAATAGTGCATGACTCAATGTATCGAAGTCGTTTATGCAGCAAAGGCATTGTGAATCCACTCAGCCCAAGTCCCCCCATACAAAACTTGCAACCTGTGTGTTCACAACCCACTGCCAGAATATGTAGAGTTAATGTTCAAGTACACATCGTCAAATGAATTCACAATAATCGTAGTGTGAGTTAAATGGTTTCACACTCATCGTTAAAACAACATCGTGATTTATTTCACTAAGTTCATGACACCAAAGCGTAACATCGCACCAATAAAAATTGGTAATCATCGTTTCATCGCCGCCCTAATAGGTAAACTTGCCAATTTACCTTAATGATTCAAATATAGTGCGCTCGATTTCCCTTAACTGGGTCAATAAGAGCGGGAGTGTTAATTCCAATAGGCCTATTCACTATACTCGCGCTCACCCGCAAGTGACTAATGGTTCATGATGTAGGGACTTCGAACATGGCAAATACTTAGTGACAATAAAACATCGGATATAGCATACAGTTCAAAGCATTTGTGTTCGATTAAAATGTAGCATGTATCTCCCCCAAGAGTTTGTAAAACAGTTAAAAGAGTAAAAGTAGGGGCCATGAAACTCACGGTTATTCATATAAGTTAAAGTACTTGTGAAAGTAAATGAAAACAGTTTGAGCATGTATCTCCCCCAAAAGTAGTATAAAAACAATTAAAAGTGGGGCTATGAAAACTCACGGTTATTCATATAAGTTAAAGTACATGTGAAAGTAAATGAAAACAGTTTGAGCATGTATCTCCCCCAAAAATAGTACAAAACAATTGAAAGTGGGGCTATGAAAACTCACCTGTTGCAATGATTACGATGACAAAAGTGGATACACTGAAATATAGCGTGAATCTCGAAAATGACCTATTATGAATGATATGATATGTAATGAGTTGCAATGTAATGTCATGCATGCATTTCGTATGTTATTTATACCATTTACGAGTTTTGAAAAATATTACTTGTCGTCGAAAAATACTCGTTTGACGTCTTGACCCTTCAAAAATGACTTTACAAGTTTTTACGTCAAAATGTCATCCTACAATGGTTTTATAATGATTTATGGTGAAATTTTCACTTTTCGTCGCAAAACAATGTCGTCGGAATTTTTATGAAATTAACAAAAATGGCTTTGGAAAACTAGTCGTAAAACAGTGTACGTCGATCGTTAGAGAACGAACTCGACTGTTTTGGAAAGTTTGTATCGATATCTAAAAGTTTCAGTTCAGGAGTTTTCGTCCAAAAGGTCTCGAACATACAGATAATAGAGGTTAAATATGGTGATTTTAGTTACCGTAACACTTATCTCGTAAAAATAATATAGTTTTTCTAAAAATAATAGTTACGGCAAGTTTATGAAATCGTGCATATCTTTGTCGCTTTCAAACCGTTTTCTACGTATAATACGCCCTTAGCTTCAGATCGAAGTAAACTAATATATTTTTGAGAAGTCGAAATAATTTGTGAAGCTTAAGGCTCGTTTTTGACCCGAACAAGATAAATATATGTTGCTGAAATTTCAGAAAAACTATTTATTTCGTCGCCAAACTTGTAAAATCCATAACTTCTTCGTTATAAGTCCGTTTTCATCCGTTCAAAAGGCCACGGATTCGTTTTAAAGTATATTTTCTAAATATCAAGGCTAAAATATCGTGCCTACTGTCGGATTTTCCAGAAAATCAAAACAAGGACAGAACACTTTTAAATACTTATCGAAAATAGTTTTTCTCGGACAAAACCTATTCTAATCCCTTCAAATCAACTCCAAACTAATCTAATCCTACCATACACCTTCTTAGGGTGTCATGGGTTCCTAATCACCATCAAGACCAAAGAATACCATGGGAATAATTATAGGATGACCATAAATATATATAACTCAAAAATCATGAAATAAATGGTATAAATCACATAACTTGCATACTAGCTCCAAAAATGAAAAGAAACATATGAATATGAAAAGGAAACATGAAAATGATAAAAACATACTTACTAATGAAAATGAAGAGGTGTAAGTAACAAGGATTAACTTAAATATCCTTGGTTTTTATTTCAAAACCATATAAAGGATATAACTAGGTTGATTAAACACTTGAGAAAAATTTTTTGTGATGATCCCTTTGAAACCCTCTTGAAGGCCGGTTCTAGTGAGAAGAAAAAGAAGGAGAGAAATCTTGCTAGCTATCTTGAATTATTGTGTTGAATGAATTGTGAAATGAAGTTGGAGTATAATATACACTTGCAAGAAAATATGGCCAATACAATAAATGCATACATCCCCCCCCCCCCTAGAACCGGTTTTGGGGGGATTGTGCTTGTAAAATACATATATTTTTTTTTTTATCTATTGTATACATAAAGGTGTAAGTAAAATGACATAAGTAAATGTAACTTGTAGAATTGTATATACACTAATGTATTTAAGGTAGTTTTAGGTAAAAGAAATTTTTAAATAGATCAAAGTAAAGTATAATGAGATTATAAAAATTGTAAAAATACATTCCTTGTGAAATTTGAGTGATAAAATAATTATCGTATAGTTTTTAAGAAAACGTCGTAATAATATAAACTTAACGATTTATATACAAAATAAATTTAAAACACTAGGTAAACTCAAAATTTAGTTTTTATAAACTAAATGTAAGTTTAAAAAATATGTCGGGATCATTTTTGAAAGTAACGGATTAAATGTTCAAAATAATAATTTACGCGATAACGTTTATTTAATATAAAAATTACGCGATAAATGTGAAATGAAATGTTATGAATGAACTATCGTGATGCAAATGATGTCAACGAAATGTAGACTAATCTTAGTCCATATGAAATGTACGTGATGTTATGATCATGAATTCGCCGCTAAACCATAAAGGTTACGCGAATTTGGAACACGTAAACCGAGTTTACGATAAATGTTGAAATAGTGAAGCATAAATCGTTTCGAGAAATGACCTGAAAGTACGGGTTGTCACATGTGTCTTATTGCAGGCTTAATTACAGGGGTCATTTATGGTCAAATCATAAGTTGTCTCAAGTCAAAGAAAGTTTACTGCTGGTCTTGCTTATATCAGAAGAGTTGAGGAGGCCTTTGTGTATCTTATTCTCCTACATAATCCTCCCCCTAATCTAGGGTTATTACACAACAGTGTGTGCAATCATTGTCTTACATTCTCTCTTTATTGATCATTGTACTGGTCTTCTTTATTCTTTGTAACATCTGGTTATTGTCTCATTGATAGTAACCTGACCTTGTAAACTTTGAGTATTATTGTTTGGCTCAATCTATGCCAACTATTGAGGTTTTGGTTTGAATAAAAGTGTTGTTGTGATTCTGTTGTTGCTGATACTTTCTCACATGGTATCAGAGCGTCAGGCTCATAATCATGATTGATTTACTATTCTTTGGTTTCTTCCTAGAAACTTGGGGATATCTCTTCCTGATCCCTCCTAAGAACAATCAAAAGTAATTATGGGTTTCAAAAGGTTGTCAATCTCGATTACCTTGCTGTATTGGGTGCTAATTGAAAAAATTAGGGTTTTCTCCAAAAACCCAAATTTTTTGTGGTTCGGGGTTGTTACTATTGGCATAATCGCTGGTTACCTCCTTTTCACAATTAGCCTTAGACTAAGTGAATCTAGGGTAATTGTGATTTTTTCTTTCCGCTGCATATTACTTTGTAAGTCTACTTTCATTCTCAAACAACAGTACTTAAGTCTTTGTGGGTGCAAACGGGTAGACTAACATCTTGATCTGCCACCTCTGAGTGGTATGAATACCTGCTCTGGTTTACCCCAATCTACTGGCTTGGTACTTGTTGTTTCTTAATTTCAAGTCACTTATTTTACTGTCTCTTATTAGTATCTCTGTTTTTAGCTATTTTTTTTTGTTCTGCTCTTCTCTGTGTTATCTGCTTTCCTTATTGTTTGTATTATGGCTGGTAGTGATGATAATGCTGGTGGTGGTTCTTCCACTGAAATAAGCTTGTCTTTTGGTGCTGCTTTATATTTACATCCTAATAACACAAATGGTACTCCTATTGTGTCCATCAAACTTACTGGAATAGAAAATTATAAAATATGGAATATGGCCATGACCTTTGCCTTAAGGAATCATAATAAGTCAGGATTTATTGATGGTACTTTCTTAAGAGATGACTCCAACCCTGTTCTTGCCAATCAATGGGATACCTGTAATTCTGTTGTGGTCACTTGGATTCTAAACTCTCTTAGTCCTGAATTGTTTGCTGGTGCTATCTATGCTAAAACTGCTTATGAAATGTGGAATGATCTTAAAGATACTTATGATAAGGTTGATGGTTCAGCTATCTTTGATTTACATAAAAATATAAACTCTCTTAGTCAAAGTGGGTCCTCTCTTGCTGATTATTACAACAACCTTAATTCTTTATGGAAAAAATTTGATTCTATGAATAGCTTACCTCCCTGTACTTGTGAGGCTGCAAAACATCTTGAAAAACACAATCAGCTAATCAAATTAATGCAGTTTCTTATGGGCCTTGATGACAACTATGTGCCTATTAGAAGTAATATGCTGACTAGAGACCCTTTTCAGTTTTAGAAGGCAATATTATAGGATTATCACCCAAACAGCCTACCATTGTGTGTCTATCGATTAGTCACATCGACTTCTCGACCCCCATGTGAAACCCTTTTGTTGCACTCATCTTTAGTGCAAGATACCCCTAGATACACCCTTTTGAGCCATTCCTTTCATTTTGTTTACCCAATATATTGTTTCGATACACCTATACACCTTATCCTACCCTGTAGTCTTTATTTGTGATTGAGAAGTCATCATTTGCCTAAGTTTAAGGTTCGAGTGGAAAGGTTCGGAAATCACGCTTTCATCGACAACATTTATGAAGATCATTGAAGACCCCCCGAATTCCCATTGTTCATCTCAAGTGGGGGATAATATGTTTAGTATTTATTGTTATGTTCAAACAAAATGATTCGAAAAAAAATAAAATAGTTGTTATGATATTGTAAAGTGCGATGTTATAAGCACTGTAGTATGAGCTTTATTAATTTAGTATCGAGGAGGCCACCTCGGTCGGATTTGAAGATTGGAGTTGGTAGTTATGCCAACAGTTGAAGAAAAGGTAGTGTGCCCATCACGACGTCCTCTAATGACACATCTACCTTGCATTTCATGATCCGGTTTCTTGACTTCAAAACTTGAACTTTGGGCGGACGGTAAGTGGTGATGACTTGGTTATAGATTTAGACTACCTACTTATTTTTTATTTTACACCAATTATATATCTCATGTCTTATCCTACCCTTTAGTCATGAAGCGTGTCTAGGTGATGCAGCGAACAATCTTTGGTGTCTTGGCCATGGATTTGGTCATGTATCATTGATTTTGTCCACTTCACCGTGACATGTTAGTAATGACGAGTCACCCCTTAACCTTTTTCGTGTCTACCATATTGCCTTCGAGAATTGTTTAGCCCTTAACTCTAGTGGTGGAGATTTGTGTAACCGCCAAGCTTATGATAGAATACATGCTATAACTGTGCGATTGAGTGATCACCCCGAAATTGACACTTAGAATAGTTGAGAGATTTGAGTGTTTTGTTCCCCTTTCGTGAGGTGTTCGTCTTTGTTTTATTCTAGCATAAGGGATTTATAAACTTATATTTTCCAGGTTATGGGAGATATCTTTTCAGGAATCTTTCTAATAAGGTCTACTTGAGGACAAGTAGAGTTCAAGTGGGGGGATATTTGATAACATCAAATAGTCCTGAATATTAAGTGTCAATTTCCCCCGATAATGCTTGTAATTTATATCATTTATATGGATTTACGCTTGTTTTCCATTGTTTTCCACTTTCAGGTAAATTACGAGCATTGGAGCTAAAGAGACGCGGAACTGGAGAAATATCTAAAGATTTATCACAGTGTACTAGTTTGAAGAAGTTACGGCGTAACTCGTCTCTCACATTACGCCGTAACTATTGCGTGACCCAGAAAACCAACTTATCATAAGGTTACGGGGTAACTCTTCCCAAAGGTTACGACGTAACTACATTAGGTCAAACAAGGTTTAACGCCGCTGATACTTACGCAGTAACTACTGCATCTCTTACGACGTAACCAAGTTTATTGAAGACTACGGCGTAACCATTCATAAGGTTACGCCGTAACCAGCAGATCTAGTGCAAAATAGAAGGTTACGGCGTAACTCTTATTTTAGTTACGCCGTAGCCCAGATCTGGCCTATAAATACCCACGAATTCCAGCATTTCTATTCATTCCATTCCATACACAACACTCAGAGAACGTGGGAAAAAGCTCAAGGCAGGTCTAGAGGAGCATACGGAGCTGTCTCCAAGGGAGAAATCACTCCCCTACGATAAGCATTAGCGTTTTATATTTCTTTTACTTTCAATTCATGTATTTCGTACCTTTGAATATTGAATTGATTTGCATGATTAATATGAGCGGCTAAGCACCTTTTGGTGCTTGTCTAGTTATGATTCCTTAACTGCATTTTGTTTGCGTTTCTTTACTTCCGCATACAATTATTTCTAAGTGTATGCATGCATAGTTTATTGGTAGCCACCCTTGGTTCGGTAGTTTTGAATGGCGATAGAGGCCAATTGCCTAGGAGATATGACCAACTAACCCTAGGTGAGCTTAACCGAGACGGGAAGGGTAAGATATAACCAACTCATCGACTCTTTCTACTTGTGCGATTTGACCAACTGATCACCTATCGTTGGGATGAACTTAAGAATTAGGGGGTGCGTGTCTAAGTTCCTAACGGCCAGGCATTCACTATTATAAATCTAGCATGTAGCGGTACTTAATGAATTGGCTTAGGGGACCAGGAACAACAGGACTTATGACGGTGCGCCTGATTTCTCCTGTGGTGGCATCTTTGCTGATAGGTTAGGGCGAATTGACCAAACGTTGTCCCCTCGAATTTGACCCCACCTGAAGTAATTGGAAGTAAGTAGACGTAGACATAACTAGCTAGGAGGATTAACTAGGTTTGCACCACTTTCCTCTATTGATTTCCTTCTCCCATTTATTTGCTTTTATTTACTTCATTCTGCTTTAGTAGTTTAATTAATTAAATCTCTGTCGAAACCATTATTAATCTGTGATACATAGACTTAGTAATAATCCAACACACATAGCTCTTGGGACGACCTCGGTTTTACCGATTACTACACTACAAACGACCGGGTACACTGCTCGTTAGTGCACTAGGGTAGACCATAGGTATAACGAGACACTATAAATATTAAGACATGGTCAGTAAAACCTGCATCAAGTTTTTGGCGCCGCTGCCGGGGAGTTATATTAGGATTTTTATTTAAGTCTTTTTCTGATATTATGTCTCTTACTATGAATGATTATCTCACCTCCTCTAAAAGTAAACAGGGGATCACCATTCCAGCTCTTGAAGAAAATGTAAAATTCGAATTCTGGGGACTCTGTCTTGATGAACTAAAAAGATGCTGCTTTTACGGAACCAAAGATGAAGAAGCACACGAGCACATCGCTAAAGTCTGTGAGATCGCCGATTTATTCCATGCGCTTGGGGTCTCCAGAGATCATATTATGATGAGGGCATTCCTTTTTAGCCTAAAAGGAAGAGCTAGAGATTGGTTAAAGAAACTTCCTTCTGGATCTATCACAAGGAGGAATGCATTTAAGAAGGCTTTTCTTAAGGAATACCGAACCCCTGCAAAAATCCTCCAACAAGTTGATGAAATTAGGAGGTTTAGTCAACTTAATAATGAGCCACTATTTACAGCTTGGGAAAGATTTAACGAAGCCATCCTAAAGTGCCCCGAGCATAAACTCAACAAACATGAGCAACTGCAAATATTCTACAACGGGTTGAACATAAAGACTCGGCAATTGTTGGACTCAAAAGAACCTATCTGTTGATGACTGCTGATAAAGGATGGACAAGAATTGAAGAAGTAGCTCTCCACTCATCATCTTGGAATGAAGATCAGAATGAAGAACCCATCGAAATACAATTGGTAATAAAGAATCTGGAGGAATTCGAAGTAGATATGCAATCCCTTACTAAAGAAGTCAAGATGGTGAAACACAAGTTCGATAAACCCATTGATGGGAGAGTAACAGATCTTGAAAAGGCTGTGAAGATGCTTGTCAAAGAATCTAGCAGAAAACAAGAAGAGAACGAAAAATTGGTTTGGAATATTAAGCGAGATTACGACAATGCACTGAGAACACAAGCAGCTGCTATAAGAAGACTTGAAAATCAAGTCGGAAAGCTCGCATAATCTATCAGAGTGAGAGACGAAGGTGAAGTACCTTGCACAACTGAAACAAATCCTTGAGATCTTGCTCATGCCATTACAACCAGAAGTGGATTAAACAATAAGGAACCAGCCTACCCTTGAAACTCGAATGATCTGACTAATGAAACGCCTCAAGACAACAACAAAGAAACCGAGGAGGCCCAACCTGCTATCGAAAAAATTCGTCCCTACATTCCACCAATTCCATTTCCGGGAAGAATTAAGAAGGCACAAGAACGAGTGCTATTTCAGAAATTCATGGAGAAATTACAACAACTCAGCATTAATATTCCTCTCGTTGAAGCCCTGGAGCAAATGCCGAAATATGCCAAATTCATGAAGGATCTCCTTACCCATAGAAGACTTTCTGATCGGACACAGATAACTTTAAATCAAAGATGCTCTGCCGCCATTTTGAAAGATATACCTCTCAAAGAAGAAGATCCAAGGAGTTTCACCTTACCATGTACCATCGGGGGAATTTTGTTCAACAAGGCCCTTGCCGATCTTGGGGCAAGCATAAGTCTTATGCCATTCTCTCTCTATTCACGTCTGGAATTGGGGGAGCTGAAACCAACTAGAATGTGTATTGAGCTGGCTAATAAAACTACTCAATATCCAAAAGGAATCGCTGAAAATGTTCTTGTCAAGATCGATAAATTTGTCCTCCCGGTCGACTTCGTGGTCCTTGAGATGGAAGAGGATGATATCCCTATTTTGCTTGGAAGACCCTTTCTTGCAACCGCACACGCTATGATTGATGTCTTTAACAAGAAGATTTCATTGGAGATTGGAAACGATAAGATTACCTTCGATCTTGAAAAGTCAATAAGATATGCTTCTTTCACTGACGACAACCTTGATGATCTCGACCTTATCGAAGCTAACGCACAGAAACACGCCCATGAATGCTTTCTTCCCGACCCTTTGAGATCATTGAAATTCGAAGATAATGATGGGACATCTAGCGATGGAGAAAGCGAAATAGAGGAACTAGCCGCGAACAATCAAACATTATGTTCAGCAAATACCCCGAAAGAAGCTGATACTACCCCAAAACTCAAGGAGCTCCCTCCTCATTTAGAATATGCATTCATTAATGGGGATCGTAATTTTCTTGTTGTGATTTCTTCTCTGTTATCCGACGAAGAAAAGGAATCGTTACTGCAAGTTTTAAGCAAGCACAAGGGAGCAATTGCGTGGAAAGTCTCTAACATTAAAGGAATTAACCCTTCATACTGCTCTCACAAGATACTTATGGAAGATGATTTTAAACCTGTAGTACAGCTACAAAAGAGATTAAACCCAAAAGTCTAAGACGTGGTAAAAGACGAAATCATTAAGCTTCTGGATGCGGGTCTAATTTACGCCATTTCTGATAGCCCTTGGGTTAGTCCTATTCATGTTGTGCCTAAGAAAGGAGGAATGACAGTGGTAACCAATGAAGATAATGAGCTGATACCGACTAGAACAATCACTGGCTGGAGGGTGTGCATCGACATTGTGAAATTAAATGACGCAACACGAAAGGATCACTTCCCCTTCCATTTATCGATCGGATGCTTGAGAGGCTCTCGGACATGAGTATTACTTGCTTTCTCGATGGATTCTCGTGATACTTTCAAATTCCTATTGCCCCCGAGGATCAAGAAAAGACTACTTTTACACCCTTAAGGAACATTCGCCTACCAAAGGATGCCTTTTGGACTATGTATAGCGCTCCCGCCACATTCCAACGATGCATGACTGCAATATTCTCGGATATGTGTCAAGATTTTATGGAAGTCTTCATGGACGACTTCTCGGTTTTTGGTAACTCTTTCTCATCTTGTCTTAATAATCTATCTAAAATGCTTGCCAGATGTGAAGAAACCAACCTTGTCCTTAACTAGGAGAAATGTCACTTTATGGTTAAAGAAGTGATTGTTTTGGGGCATAAGATTTCCCAAACAGGGATCGAAGTTGATAAAGCTAAGGTTGACGTTATTTCTCGACTGCCTTATCCTACCAACCTAAAAGGCATTAGGAGTTTTCTTGGGCATGCGGGATTTTATAGACGATTTATAAAAGATTTTTCAAAAACTGCCAAACCTATGACCCAGCTCCTCATGAAAGATGCTAAATTTGATTTTGACGATGATTGCAAGAAAGCTTTTGATATTTTAAAAGAAAAACTGACTACTGCCCCTGTTATTATTGCTCCTGATTTGGGGAGCGATTTTGAACTCATGTGCGATGCTAGTGATTATGTTGTGGGTGATGTTTTAGGACAGAGGGTGGATAAAAAAATTTAACCCATTTATTACGCTAGTAAGACCTTAAATGAGGCACAAGAGCATTACACAACCACTGAAAAGGAACTTCTGGCTGTAGTTTATTCAAAAGATCTTATTTAGTAATGTCAAAAACTGTTGTCTACACTAACCATTCTGCTTTGAAGTACTTATTTAATAAACAGGATGCCAAACCAAGATTGATAAGATGGGTGCTGCTACTGCAAGAATTTAAAATTGAAATCAAGGATAAGTAAGGAGCAGAAAACTTAGCAGTTGATCACCTCTCACGATTAGAAAACCCTGAGCATGAAGAACTTGACAAAGAAACTATTCGGGACTCCTTCCCCGACGAGCATCTCATGGCAGTTAAAATTAAAGATTCTGGTTCCGAACCATGGTACGAAGATTTCGCTAATTACCTCGCGGCCAGAGTGTTACCGAGCAACAAAACCTACGATCAAAAGAAAAAGTTCTTCTCAGATCTTAAGTATTACTTCTGGGATGATCCGTTCCTTTTTAAATCATGCCCTGATGGTATTATTCGGAGATGCGTATTTGGAGATGAGCAAAAACAGATTCTAGAACATTGTCACAACGGACCAAGCAGGAGGACACTATGGGGCCGACAATACGCTCGAGAAGGTTTATGAGGCCGGATTCTTTTGGCCTAGCATTTTCAAAGACGCCGCAAAACATGTAAGGGATTGTGACGCTTATCGAGAGGCGGGAACATCTCTTCTCGAAATCAGATGCCACTCAACAACATTATGGTATGTGAGGTTTTTGATGTTTGGGGGATCGATTTTATGGGACCATTCACTCCATCGAAGAATAAAAGTTATATCCTTGTAGCTGTCGACACGTTTCAAAGTGGGTAGAAGCCGAAGCTCTGCAAACATGTGACACTAGAAGTGTCATTCATTTTTTGAAAAGATTATTCTCCAGGTTTGGGATCCCAAAGACCATCATTAGTGATCGTGAGACACACTTTTGTAATGCTATTATGGAGAAAGTTCTCAATAGATATGGGGTACTCCACCGAATGTCTACACCTTATCACCCACAAACCAATGGGCAGACTGAAAACACCAACAGGGCACTCAAGCGAATTTTAGAGAAATCAGTCAGCAGTAACAGAAAAGATTGGTCCGACAAACTCGACGAAGCATTATGGGCATTCAAAACAGCTTTCGAAACTCCCATTGGAAGCACCCCTTTTAAGATTGTTTAGGGGAAAGCATGTCATCTTCCTGTAGAGTTGGAACATAAAGCATATTGGGCTCTCAAGAATGCTAACTTGGAGGCTGATGTAATCAAGGAACACCGATTTTCCCAAATAAACCGTTTAGCTGAGTTACGAGACGAAGTATACGATCATGCCAAAGCATACAAAGACATGACCAAAAGATGGCACAATAAGCGAATCAAGGATAAAAGATTTGAAGTAGGACAAGAGGTTCTCGTTTTTAACTCAAGACTCAAATTATTCCCTTGAAAAATGAGATCTCGTTGGGTTGGCCCTTACACAGTGAGTAAGGTATTTCCTTATGGGACTATTGAGGTTCATAACAAGGAAGGAGTATATTTCAAGGTAAATGGACACCGCGCGAAAATTTATTATGGGCAGGATGTTAGCAAGCTTTCGTGACGCACCTGTCTAGAAGCCCCGCGGCTCTGAGTCTAACTTAAAGACTCGTAAATAAAGAAAAGTGCTCTTTCGGGAGACAACCCGAATTATCCTTTTCTTTTGTTTTATATCCTTTTCTGTTGGGTTTTGTGTTTTCTAACTATTGTTGAAGGAAACGAGGAACTTATTGCTCACAAGTAGCTGTCGTCTGAACAGAGTTACGTTACAGAACTCATCTTGGTGATTACCGTAACCAACCTTTTAGCAGCAGTAATTCTTAATGCATTACCAATTACGGCGTAATACCATCTCGTGGTTACGCCAGTAACCACTCGCTTTGCAGCTTATGTCAGGTTTTGCTAGTTACGGCGTAACTCCCTTAAAAGAGTTACGACGTAACCTTCCTCTGCTTTAATTCTTTCATTTTAAAACACAATTACCTTGTATTAGTATTTTAAATGAACTTTGTGGGTGTGTTCCCTGTAAACCCTCACGAGTCTTCACTCGTCCACTTGGGACACCAAGTGGTTTAAAAGGCTTGTTGCATATGCTAAATGCAACCGTGATTCCTACGAAAGTGAGTTAGGTTTGTTTTTCATTTTTTATTTTTTTATTTTAGAATTATGCTTGTCGGTAGTGTGATTTCAGGGATTGAAGTTTGTTCATGATGCTTATACGAAGGCACGTCTCTTGTTCGTGGGCCTTCCTTCTTTACGGAGCAAATTTCAGAGAAGTTCTCGCTCTAATTCTATCTTTCTCTTCACCTATATTTAATGCCTAGTACAAAAGGGACTTTGTACAATTCAAGTGGGGGGACGGGAGTAGAATTATCTCTTGAACTTTATTTCGCCCTCATTTTTCTAGTTTATTTTGAAAAATTATGCCATTTTAAAAAAATTTTGACATGTTTTTCTTAACCTAACTAGATTAGACCTTAGCCGAGCACATACAACCCTGGATATTATATGGTAAGATTAGCCTTATCCGTTTCCAATATTTTACCCCAAATCCACCAAATTATGAGTGTGCCGGTAGCTTGTAGACTTTAGAACTTGGCCTTTGCATCATTTCGAGACCATAGACGAGGTATGTTGAGTTAGCTCGATGTATTTGGACTTTTCAGTTTTAGAAGGCAATGTTATAGGATTATCACCCAAACAGCCTATCATTGTGTGTCTATCGATTAGTCACATCGACTTCTCGACCCCCATGTGAAATCCTTTTGTTGCACTCATCTTTAGTGCAAGATACCCCTAGATACACCCTTCTGAGCCATTCATTTCATTTTGTTTACCAAATATATTGTTTCGATACACCTATACACCTTATCCTACCCTGTAGTCTTTATTTGTGATTGAGAATTCATCATTTGCCTAAGTTCAAGGTTCGAGTGGAAAGGTTCGGAAATCACGCTTTCATCGACAACATTTATGAAGATCATTGAAGACCCCCCAAATTCCCATTGTTCATCTCAAGTGGGGGGATATTATGTTTAGTATTTATTGTTATGTTAAAAAAAATGATTCGAAAAAAAAATAAAAAATAAAATAGTTGTTATGATATTGTAAAGTGCGATGTTGTAAGCACTGTAGTATGAGCTTTATTGATTTAGTATCGAGGAGGCCACCTCGGTCAGATTTGAAGATTGGAGTTGGTAGTTATGCAACAGTTGAAGAAAAGGTAGTGTGCCCATCACGACGTCCTCTAATGACACATCTACCTTGCATTTCATGATCCGGTTTCTTGACTTCAAAATTTGAACTTTGGGCGGATGGTAAATGGTGATGAATTGGTTATAGATTTAGACTACCTGCTTGTTTTTTATTTTACACCAATTATATATCCCATGTCTTATCCTACCCTTTAGTCATGAAGCGTGTCTAGGTGATGCAGCGAGCAATCTTTGGTGTCTTGGCCATGGATTTGGTCATGTATCATTGATTTTGTCCACTTCGCCGTGACATGTTAGTAATGACGAGTCACCCCTTAATCTTTGTCGTGTCTACCATATTGCCTTCGAGAATTGTTTAGCCCTTAACTCTAGTGGTGAAGATTTGTGTAACCACCAAGCTTATTGTCACACCTCCAAATTACATGTTTTTCAGCGGAATGGAATTCCTGGGGGTTGACTGTCATAGCATCACAATTACAGTTACATTGAACGACCTAAATTGTCGTTTGGAAAACACATCGTTTGATTTATTAAAACAATCAGAGTTTACAAAGTATAGGTCCCAATTGAAAATCATTATGTGCGGAAATAAGTTTGTTACAAGCCAAACGATGTTTTTAAAGTGCATAAATCCCATGTGAGACGCGTCGTCACCGCGACTCTATATAAGTCCACATGCATGCTTTGAAGTGTATGCCTTAGATACCTGAGATAAAACATGCTTAAAAGTGTCAACACAAAGGTTGAGTGAGTTGCATAGGTTTAATTAAATCGTTTGAACACAATATTCGTAGTGTGAGTTACATTGTTTCACACTCATCGTTGAAAACAAAACAACATTTATTTCACTAAGTTCATGACAACCAAAGCATAAACCTCGTACCAATAGAAATTGGTAAAATCGTTTCATCGCAGCCCTAATAGGTAAACTTGCCAATTTACCTTAATGATTCAAATATAGTGCGTTCGATTTCCCCTAACTGGGTCAATAAGAACGGGTGTGTTAATTCCAATAGGCATATTCACAATATTCGCGCTCACTCGCAAGTGACTAATGGTGCATGATGTAGGGACTTCAAACATGGCATGATCAATCACACTAGTGACAATAAAGCATTTGAATATAACGTACAGTTCAAAGCATTTGTGTTCGATTAAAAATATAGCATGCATCTCCCCCAAGAGTTTGTGAAACAATTAAGTAATAGAAAGTGGGGCTATGAACTCACCTGATGCAATAATTATGATGACAAAAGTGGATACACTGAAATGAGGCGCAAATCTCTAACCGCGACTAGTAGTATGATGAATTTTTGAGCTAGTAAACCTAATAATCTTGAGGTTTTTATTCCAAAACCCTAACTAGATTATTACTAAGACTTGATTAACACTTGAAGCTTGAAAATTGTATGGTTTCTCCTTTTAGTCGTGGAAAACTAAACATAAGAGCATGTCTTTATATACCCTTGGCGCTAGTGGTTCTAAAAATATAACATAGTTAGTATTTTGAGAAGAATGGCATTTTCGAGTGTCTATTTAAAGGGCAAAGGGGAATAGTTAGCTACTTGTCAAATAAGTTCTATGCATAAACGTATAAACATGGTAGATAGGTATGCACGTGTTAAAAGCTAAGACACTACAACACAATGAAATTGTGTTAAGCCTGCTCATTAACCACGTGTAAAATAATGAACACGTCAAAAAAATAAACACCATGCGTGTCCTATTTAAGTGTGTTTTAAGAATCATGCAAGTTTCTTTATAGTTTATAGGTAAATATATATATAATATAGGTCGACATATTAGTACGTAGATGCGTATGACTAGGTAGAAATGATTAAGTATCTTAGTTAGTATAATTTTAGCTAAGTTAGTGATCTGAGGGTATAGTTTGATCCCGGTAATTACTAACTTTAAATCGTTAAGTCACAAAACTTAAAATCGGGCAACATAAAAATATAATACTTATAAAAATATATTAAAACTTATCAATATACTTCATATTAGTTTTGATATGAAGATGCCAACGTAAAAGCGTAAAGTTTTTAAGTTTAGGTGACACTAACTAGTTTAAAATAGTTTCAGCATATCATTAAAATTTATTCGACGTTAAATAAAATTGTAGGTCGATAGTACGTTCATAACACGGGGGTGCCTAAAGGAAGTGAACAAAATAAAATAAATCGAAGTCATAAAATTATAAAAACGCATTCCTCGCAAGTATCGGGTGAATAAATAATTATCGTATCGAAATTATGTAAACCGTCGTAAATATATATATACAACAATTTATATACAAAATAAATTTAAAACACCGGGTAAACTAATATTATAATTTTTATAATCTTAAAATGAGTATACAAATATATCAGGATAGTTTTTGGAAGTGTCGGATCAAATGTTCAAAATAAATGATTACGCGTTAGCGTTTATTTAATAGGAAATTATACGTTTAATGAAAAATGCAAACCCATGCATGAACTAATATGATGATGACGTTGTTAATGATATGTAGACTAAATTTAGTCTATATAAAATGTCCTCGATGATATGTTCATGAATTCGCAGCTAAACCATTAAGGTTACGCGAATTTGATACTCGTAAACCTAGTTTACGATAAATGATGAATAGTGAATCATGAATAATGATTTTTCTCCAAGAATGAATAGTGTTTCATGAATAGTAAAATTTTGAAATACGTTCTCAGAATATCAAATCGACTCCGAAAACGATGAATATTAAAATGATGAATAGTAACTGATGAATAGTAAATTCCCGAGATGAATAGTAAATTTGAGAAATGACCTCAAATTACGAGTTGTCACATTCGCCCATCCAAAAAGGAATTCAGTCCCTGAATTCAGTCCATGTTGGTTTCTACAGGTTTAGTGTTTGTGATGAATAACGAGGAGAGAAGACATGAGAAGGTGTCGTTACGGCTATCAATGATTAAGAGTGTATAAACATCGCGATAGAGAAAATATTGGAAGTATCTCCCATAAGTATCACTTTGACTTTTTGGAATATGTGAAAATCTTGCTTTCACTAAGATTTATAAATAACTGCTCCCAACATAACATGATCCCTCCAGAATTAGATATAGTTAGCTAGGCTATGTATACTTAAGGAACGATAATATGACGTTTGGTTTAGTTGTTATAACTCTCAATGTTTACAAAGATTTAAACCATGTCGTTAAAATAGTAGTTAAAGTAAAAGGAAGTAAAAATTTTGGTAAGTGATAACAAATCGGAAGGAAGATAAAGTACGATAGATGATAATATTTTACAACGAGGGGTTTATTAAACAGTACATAATCTTAAGTTTTAAAGATCCGAATACTAGGGAAGACATAAACTTAGTACGACATAGTGCATAAGGAAATAAGACTGCTAATTTCTAAACTTCATCATTCCGTCGTGTTGTTGAGACCATGGCGAGCTTCTCCTCCATCTAACATGTATGTTTCCCCATGAGCACCTTCAGCTTGTTGACCTTGGTTTTGGAGACATTGGTTCCGATAGTGTCCTTGCTCACCACATCCGAAACAGGTGACTATGGTTTTACCTCTACAATCCCTGGCGAGGTTTCCGATTTTTGGCGGCACTGGCAGAGCAAGGACCCGAGTGATGAAACTTACATCGGTTACATAGTGGGTGTGTTCCAAAGATAACCTCTCGCTTCTATTGGTGCGGCAACATAAACCATTGCAGCTTCTTGCCTTCTATTCTGTTGTTGATGATGGTTAGTGTTACGGTTTTTGTTGTTGTTATTATAACCTCCTTGGTCATTTTCCCATTTCCTTTTGTTGTTTTTGATTTGGTTATCGTTGTTGTTGTTTCGGTTGGTGTTGGTAATGTTTCCTCTCTTTACTACTTGTGCCATGAGCTTTTGAGATACTCGAATAGATTCTTCAATCGTTTGCGGATCAAAGGAAATCACATCACCTTGAATAATCTGGGGAAGTCCTCCAATGAAAGCTTCCAGTAGTTTCTCGTTGTCCGAAACCATAGATGGACATAAAGCAGCTAATTCTTGAAACCTTCGAATGTAGGTCTCGATGTCGTACCCAACAGTCACTAGCTCATAAAATTCTATTTCCAACTTCTTCACCTCAGTACGCGGACAATACTTCTTCGTCAACAACCCTTTGAATTGCTCCCAGGTGAGCTTGTAAGCATTTTCCATTCCCATAGGTGCGTGCATACGAGTTCCACCACGACATTGCCCCATCTAAAAGTGTACTTGTAGCGAACTTAACCTTGCAATCATCTGGGCAATTGCATAAAAGAAACACAGACTCCATTTTCTCAAACCATCGAACCATAGCAGTGGCCCTTTCGGTGCCCTTGAACTTGGTGGTATCTCCGCTTTTAAAATCCTTGTATGAACAATTCCGAATCCCAGACCCTCCTGCAATCCCTCGGCAGGCTAAAGCAGAAGTCCGGCAGCCTTCTTTCGCAGCCTCGAAGCGATTGCAAGTCTTACGGCCTCAGGTAAGCTGCAGCCTCAACAGCAGTAGCAAGTCTAGCGGCTTGGCAGAAGAGTCGCAGCCGCAGCATTAGCAAGTCTAGCGGCTTCGGCAGTAGTCGCACCCTCAGCGCACGCCATAGTTGCTCTTTCAATTTTAATGCCTCGGCTATACTATCCCTCACATACTTTTGCATAGCCGCTTGTGTCATAACTTGTGGAGCTTTCTTCGGCGCCATAACTCTTCAAAATAAGAGGAAAGGTGAGACGTAGCAAAGTCCTATGTTTATAAGCGCTCTAAAGATATGTGATATGAGATAATAATTTGAGGTTATTTTTCAAAAATGAATGACGGATTCCTAGAAGATGGGTTAGAGATCTCGTAAGTGCTTCAAATGTATGATGGTTTAGTGACTTAATGTGTAAATAACGTGTAACTCGACATGTTGGTGGTGATCAAAGGAGTGAGAGTGACTTTGCCATACTTAAAGGTTTTATCCCGGCATTCGACGTTATTGGTGATGAGTCAACTGCTATTAAAATTGTGATAGGGAATGACAAGGCATTCTTCACGTTGGAGTATGAAGAAAGGATAATGGAATGGGTATTTGAAGGCATCCATGTGACAATCGATTTGAAATGAAAATAAGTAACTCGAAAAATTGTACGTATAAACCGCATGTAAAGTGAATATGCACTTATGATGAAATGATGAGATGCTATGATGATGTAGTTATAGTCTAGGGTCAATGATATAACCTAGTTCTCTATAGAAGCTCGATGCCAATCTGTCACACCCCCAAATTACCTGTTTTGCAGTGGAATGGAATTCCTGGGGGTTGACTGTCATAGCATCACAATTACAGTTACATTGAACGACCTAAATTGTCGTTTGGAAAACACATCGTTTGATTTATTAAAACAATCAGAGTTTACAAAGTATAGGTCCCAATTGAAAATCATTATGTGCGGAAATAAGTTTGTTACAAGCCAAACGATGATTTTAAAGTGCATAAATCCCATGTGAGGCGCGTCGTCACCGCGACTCTATATAAGTCCACATGCATGCTTTGAAGTGTATGCCTTAGATACCTGAGATAAAACATGCTTAAAAGTGTCAACACAAAGGTTGAGTGAGTTGCATAGGTTTAATTAAATCGTTTGAACACAATATTCGTAGTGTGAGTTACATTGTTTCACACTCATCGTTGAAAACAAAACAGCATTTATTTCACTAAGTTCATGACAACCAAAGCATAAACCTCGTACCAATAGAAATTGGTAAAATCGTTTCATCGCAGCCCTAATAGGTAAACTTGCCAATTTACCTTAATGATTCAAATATAGTGCGTTCGATTTCCCCTAACTGGGTCAATAAGAACGGGTGTGTTAATTCCAATAGGCATATTCACAATATTCGCACTCACTCGCAAGTGACTAATGGTGCATGATGTAGGGACTTCAAACATGGCATGATCAATCACACTAGTGACAATAAAGCATTTGAATATAACATACAGTTCAAAGCATTTGTGTTCGATTAAAAATATAGCATGCATCTCCCCCAAGAGTTTGTGAAACAATTAAGTAATAGAAAGTGGGGCTATGAACTCACTTGATGCAATAATTATGATGACAAAAGTGGATACACTGAAATGGGGCGCAAATCTCTAACCGCGACTAGTAGTATGATGAATTTTTGAGCTAGTAAACCTAATAATCTTGAGGTTTTTATTCCAAAACCCTAACTAGATTATTACTAAGACTTGATTAACACTTGAAGCTTGAAAATTGTATGGTTTCTCCTTTTAGTCGTGGAAAACTAAACATAAGAGCATGTCTTTATATACCCTTGGCGCTAGTGGTTCTAAAAATATAACATAGTTAGTATTTTGAGAAGAATGGCATTTTCGAGTGTCTATTTAAAGGGCAGTGGGAATAGTTAGCTACTTGTCAAATAAGTTCTATGCATAAACGTATAAACATGGTAGATAGATATGCACGTGTTAAAAGCTAAGACACTACAACACAATGAAATTGTGTTAAGCCTGCTCGTTAACCACGTGTAAAATAATGAACACGTCAAAAACATAAACACCATGCGTGTCCTATTTAAGTGTGTTTTAAGAATCATGCAAGTTTCTTTATAGTTTATAGGTAAATATATATATAATATAGGTCGGCATATTAGTACGTAGATGCGTATGACTAGGTAGAAATGATTAAGTATCATAGTTAGTATAATTTTAGCTAAGTTAGTGATCTGAGGGTATAGTTTGATCCCGGTAATTACTAACTTTAAATCGTTAAGTCACAAAACTTAAAATCGGGCAACATAAAAATATAATACTTATAAAAATATATTAAAACTTATCAATATACTTCATATTAGTTTTGATATGAAGATGCCAACGTAAAAGCGTAAAGTTTTTAAGTTTAGGTGACACTAACTAGTTTAAAATAGTTTCAAAGATATCATTAAAATTTATTCGACGTTAAATAAAATTGTATCGATAGTACGTTCATAACACGGTGCCTAAAAGAAGTGAACAAAATAAAATAAATCAAGTCATAAAATTATAAAACGATTCCTCGCAAGTATCGTGAATAAATAATTATCGATCAAATTATGTAAACCGTCAGAAATATATATATACAACAATTTATATACAAAATAAATTTAAAACACCGGGTAAACTAATATTATAATTTTTATAATCTTAAAATGAGTATAAAAATATATCAGGATAGTTTTTGGAAGTGTCGGATCAAATTTTCAAAATAAATGATTACGCTAGCGCTATTTAATAGGAAATTATACGCTTAATGAAAATGCAAACCCATGCATGAACTAATATGATGATGACGTTGTTAATGATATGTAGACTAAATTTAGTCTATATAAAATGTCCTCGATGATATGTTCATGAATTCGCAGCTAAACCATTAAGGTTACGCGAATTTGATACTCGTAAACCTAGTTTACGATAAATGATGAATAGTGAATCATGAATAATGATTTTTCTCCAAGAATGAATAGTGTTTCATGAATAGTAAAATTTTGAAATACGTTCTCAGAATATCAAATCGACTCCGAAAACGATGAATATTAAAATGATGAATAGTAACCGATGAATAGTAAATTCCCGAGATGAATAATAAATTTGAGAAATGACCTGAAATTATGAGTTGTCACACTTATGATAGAATACATGCTATGACTGTGCGATTGAGTGATCACCCCTAAATTAACACTTAGAATAGTTGAGAGATTTGAGTATTTTGTTCCCCTTTCGTGAGGTGTTCGGCTTTGTTTTATTCTAGCATAAGGGATTTATAAACTTGTATTTTCCAGGTTATGGGAGATATCTTTTTAGGAATCTTTCTACTAAGGTCTACTTGAGGACAAGTAGAGTTCAAGTGGGGGGATATTTGATAACATCAAATATTCCTGAATATTAAGTGTCAATTTCCCCCGATAATGCTTGTAATTTATATCATTTATATGGAATTATGCTTGTTTTTCATTGCTTTCCACTTTCAGGTAAATTATGAGCATTGGAGATAAAGAGACTTGGAACTGGAGAAATATCTAAAGATTTATCACAGTATGCTAGTTTGAAGAAGTTACGGCGTAACTCGTCTCTCACATTACGCCGTAACTATTGCGTGACCCAGAAAACCAACTTATCATAAGGTTACGGCGTAACTCTTCCCAAAGGTTACGACGTAACTACATTAGGTCAAATAAGGTTCAACGCCGCTGATACGTTACGACTCGTAACCAAGTTTATTGAAGAGTATGGCGTAACCATTCATAAGGTTACGCCGTAACCAGCAGATCTAGTGCAAAATAGAAGGTTACTGGCAGAACTCTTATTTTAGTTACGCCAGTAACCCAGATCAAGCCTATAAATACCCAATGAATTCCGGCATTTTTATTCATTCCATTCCACATACAACACTTAGAGAACGTGGGAAAAGCTCAAGGCAGGTCTAGAGGAGCATACGAAGCTGTCTCCAAGGGAGAAATCACTCCCCTACGATAAGCATTAGCGTCTTATATTTCTTTTACTTTCAATTCATGTATTTCGTACCTTTGAATATTGAATTGATTTGCATGATTAATATGAGCGCCTAAGCACCTTTTGGTGCTAGCCTAGTTATGATTCCTTAATTGTTTTGTTTGCGTTTTCTTTACTTCCGCACAATTATTTCTAAGTGTATGCATGCATAGTTTATTGGTAGCCACCCTTGGTTTGGTATTTTTGAATGGCGATAGAGGCCAATTGCCTAGGAGATATGACCAACTGACCCTAGGTGAGCGGACTGAGACGGGAAGGGTAAGATATGACCAACTGACGACCCTTTATACTTGTGCGATTTTACCAACTGATCACCTATCGTTTGGATGAACTTAAAAATTAGGGGGTGCGTGTCTAACTGTTGGACATCCCAATGGTACTCAGGCCTTGATTACAAAAATTGGTGATTTAAAAGTCAATAATGACCTAACTCTTTTTGATGTTCGTTGTTCCGAGTACAATGTCAGTCATTGCCTGCTCATAAGATTGCTAGAGACAATAAGATGTTTGTTGGCTTTAATGAATCTAATTGCTATATACAGGATTTACATCAAAAAAGGATTGTGGGGATTGGTAAACAATGCAATGGGTTATATATGTTTGATATTGATTCTACATGTAAGATTACTTCTAATAACTGCATATCTGTTTGTCATGTTTCTAGAAATCTCTAGCATCAAAGACTTGGTCATCCTTCTGACCAAGTCCTGAATATACTTAAACCCACTCTTAAACTTGATAGTTCATCTTAATCTGATCATCTTTGTGATACTTGCAATAAAGCTAAACAAGCAGGGAACCATTCCCTCTAAGTGAACACAAATCTACTAAAATTGGTCAACTTGTTCATCTAGATGTATGGCGGCCATATAAAGTCACTAGCAGAGATGGTTACAAATATTTTTTAACTATTGTTGATGACTATTCAAGGGAAGTCTGGGTTTATATGCTTAAGGAAAATGATGATGTTTATGTTTCCGTTGTTAACTTTACTCATATGTTATCAAATCAATTTGAACACAATGTAAAGATATTCAGAAGTGATAATGGGACAGAATTTGTCAATAACAAACTTCAACACTTCTTTCATGACAAAGGAATTTTACATCAAACTTCTTGTGTTTACACACCACAACAAAATGGTATTGCAGAAAGGAAACATAGGCATCTCCTTAATGTGGCTAGATCCCTTATGTTTCAGGGGGAATTACCTCTATATCTTTTGCCTGAATGTGTTCTAACTGCTGCTTATGTTATAAACAGGTTGCCTTCTTCTGTTGTCCGGCAAGTCCCTTCTCCTTGTGTATGGGTATGGCCCTTCACTCACTCACCTTAGAGTCTTTGGCTGCTTATGCTATGCCACCATTCTCGACATCTCTGACAAATTTGGTAGTAGGTCTGAAAAAAGTGTTTTTATTGGTTATTCTAATGAGAAAAAAGGTTATAAGCTTTTAAGTTTGGAAACAAAAAATATCTTTCACTCCAGAGATGTCAAATTTTATGAAACTGTTTTTCCCTTCAAAATGAAAAATGCTTTGTCTAAACATTTTGTTGAATCTTATGTGCCTAAAGATTTAAATCACAAAAAAAAAAAATTGACTCACAAATAAGTTCCAATGATGAAGGGAGAGTGACTTCTTATGATGATGGCACAGTGTTGGGTCATCCTATTAGGGATGATGAACCTGTTGCAACTTCCATAGATGAAAATACACACCCGGGGCATCAGATCACATGAATCACATCCTGCTGATACATCTTCTGATTCTAATCAGAATCCTGAACAAGAAGAAGGCTTGCCAGCCATTATTGCTAGAAGGTCAACCAGAGTTTCAAAATTGCCTAGAAATCTTAATGACTTTATTGTTGAAGGTAAAGTTAAATATGGTGTTGAAAAAGTTGTTAATTACTCTAATCTTAACAAAGATAATTACTGCTTTGCCTCTAGTCTAAATAAAAGCATTGAACCTACTTGTTATGAAGAAGACATCCTTGACAGTAATTGGGTTGATGCTATGAATTCTGAAATTGAGGCCTTAAATGAAAATCATGCTTGGGATATAACTGATCTGCCACCTAATAGAACTCCCATTGGTTACAAATGGATCTTCAAAATCAAATATAAAGCCAATGGTGAAATTAATAGATACAAGGCTAGATTAGTTGCTAAAGTTTATAACCAAATGGAAGGGATAGACTATGATGAAACCTTCTCACCTGTTGTGAAAATGTCTACTGTTAGATGTCTTATTGCCTTATCTGAGAAAAACAAATGGCCTCTTTTCCAACTTGATGTTAATAATGCTTTTTTGTATGGAGACCTTGATGAAGATGTCTATATGACCATTCCTAAGGGTTTCTGTGATGAGAACAATAAAAATAAAGTATGTAAACTTGTCAAGTCTCTGTATGGCTTAAAACAAGCTCCCAGAAAATGGAATGAAAAACTTGTTAGTGTTTTAAAAGAAAATAACTTTGTTCAGTCTGCCAATGATCATTCTCTGTTTACCAAAACCTTCAATAAAAAGTTTATTGCTCTTGTTTATGTGGATGACATTGTTCTCACTGGAAACTGCATTGATGAGATAAATCAGTTCAAAGATTTTTTAAAATCTAAATTTCATATCAAAGACTTGGGGACTAAAATATTTCCTTGGCATTGAGGTTTTAAAAACTGGTAATGACATTTGTCTCACCCAAAGAAAATATTGTCTTGAACTCCTCAAAGAATTTGGGTTTCTTGGGTGCAAACCTATGTCCACTCCTATGGAACCCAACTCTGTTCTACCATACATTCCTACTGCTGATGATCCCTTACTTGTAAACACATCGGTTATCGGTTACTTGGGAAACTTATCTATCTCACCCATACCAGACCTGACATCTCATATTATGTTCATTTTCTGGCACAATATATGCATTCTCCCTTGAAATCTCATTTGGAATGTGCACTCAATGTTCTGAGATACTTGAAAGGAGCTCCAGGAAAATGTCTAAGGTATAATTTTAGTAACTCTGACAATCATCTTGAAGAGTATAGTGATGCAGACTGGGCTAAGTGCAAAAAAAACCAGGAGATCAGTCACAGGTTATTGTGTTTTCTTTAATAACTGTTTGATCTCATGGAAAAGTAAAAAACAAAACACTCTTTCAAAATCTTCCACAGAAGCAGAATATAGATCAATGTCTACTACTGCCTATGAATTTATTTGGATTCAAAAAATCTTAAAAGATCTAAAGGTTGATATCAATCTTGATGTCAACCTTTTTTGTGACAACAAATCTGCCCTGCAACTTGCTGTCAATCCTGTTTTCCATGAAAGATCAAAACACTTTGAGATTGATGTTCACTTCATCAGAGAAAAATTGCAAAAGGTATTATAAGTGCCAAAAAGATTGGCTCTTCAAACCAAACTGCAGACATACTTACCAAAAACCTTCATGTTTATCAAAGATAAATTCTTGTGTGAAAATTTGATATTGTTTGATACGTTTGCCAAACAGATTAAGGGGGAATGTTAGAAGGTATCATAATAATCTGTGGTAAACATATCAATCTATCAATTGCTAATGGCTCTTGCAGATGTGTCTTATTGCAGGCTTAATTACAGGGGTCATTTATGGTCAAATCATAAGTTGTCTCAAGTCAAAGAAAGTTTACTGCTGGTCTTGCTTATATCAGAAGAGTTGAGAGGGCCTTTGTGTATCTTATTCTCCTACATAATCCTCCCCCTAATCTAGGGTTATTACACAACTGTTTGTGCAGTCATTGTCTTACATTCTCTCTTTATTGATCATTGTACTGATCTTCTTTCTTCTTTGTAACAGTCTGGTTATTGTCTCATTGATAGTAACCTGACCTTGTAAACTTTGAGTATTATTGTTTGGCTCAATCTATGCCAACTATTGAGGTTTTGGTTTGAATAAAAGTGTTGTTGTGATTCTGTTGTTGCTGATACTTTCTCACAGTTCTGCATGAGTGGTGCACCCAGCTTCCTACTCAAGTAGAAAAATACCCAGGTCACCCCGAACATACACTCATTCTCCATTCAAATGCCCCTGATAAGTTTTTATCCATGTTTTATTGCAATGTTTGTTGGTTAAAGTGTAATGGGTTTGTCTACAGTTGTGCTGAATGTGATTATCATATTGATGTTACTTGTAGTTTCATACCTCAAAACATCACACACGAGGCTCATTCAGGTCACCTCCTTTCACGTTCTTTTAAAACAAAGTACAGAACACCGTGTCTTATGTGTCGAGGTGACATTTTTTCTTCTTACCTATGTTCATTCACTTGTCACACTTGAAAAGCTCTTCTACATGTTAGGTGTGCTTTGTTATTACTTTTGTGAAATTTGCGAGAAGGAATTAAATCCCGAGCTGTGTTTCTACCACTGTTATGAGTGTGCCTGGTCAATCCATACTATTTGTGCACCACACATACTTAAATCAGAAACATCTACATCTTTTTACATTTGTGATGGACCTTATTGGTATGTGAATATAAAGTTTGGGGGTATTCACAAGTTTAGAGATCTCCACCCACACCCTCTCTCGTTTGTTCAAGGGATTCTGAGTGATGGTCCATGCACCCAGTGTGGATATGCAGTGGACGGCAAACTGATCTTAAAATGTCAGAAATGCAAGTTTGTAATTGATCATCTTTGTTGTGAGTGCAATTGGAGGAATGATGAAATTGTTGACATTTGATTCCATTCGTTGGTTTGATATAATAGCAATACATTATAGTTTATATTTGTCATTTACTTTATCTCCTTTTAAATATATGTGTAAAATAAAATAAATAAACGGTTGCGGCTTGTCATATTACTAACAAGTAATTTGAACCCGCCGCGCTGCGGCGGGAGTGTTTTGATACATTGTGGTTATACCCTACCGAGTAGCATAGGTGCCGTGACAATGGTGCTCACATGTGTATTTCCTCCGTCTTCATAGAAAGGGTTCCATAGAGTCAGTAACATAAGCCTTTTCCTAAAAAGATAAGCTGGTATATATTAGACAATGGAAGAGAGGTGACAACCGCGTGTACCTGAGTGTGTGTCAATATTAGTCTGTTGTACTTTTTTCCTGCATTGTGACAACCTGTATAAGAATGATCCATGATTGCTTTTAATGTGGGGGTATCATACATGTGAGACTCACATTGACATGTTACCTTCAAGGGAAAATACTGATACACATGTCTTTTGGTTGTTAGATTAGGATCGTTCATAAAGCTTCAACCAACTGTTATTCAACGCTTTACACATGCAAAATAATGTAACCATCAATGCTAAACAAATATTAGTAGAAAAAAGAAGTTTTTTTTTATGCCGTTAACGACTTCGTTATTGTCTCCTCAGATGAAATAAGATTTAATTTGACGTCTTTCTGTTTCTGTAATAGGATCTAAGAGGAAAAAAAAGATATTTATCACGGTAGAGTTGCATTAAAAAATAAGATTTTTCTCTTAGAGAAATTAACATATGAACCTTTATGTAAACCTTCGATTGCGCTCATCAATGAAAGCTAAAGATAAAGAAGCATAAAAAAAGCAGTGATCGGGCCAATTACTACTGTACAATTTATTTTTCAACCATGTCAGAACAATGGGGGATGCAGAAAACTGACCTAGAGTTACTATGTTCCAAAAAACCCCTTTTCCGAAAATCATATAATAGCATAGTTCCTGACTTTACCTTCCTGTAGAACATCAGACCAAATTTTGTCAGCACTACCACAACGATTCATCATAATTGCAATAGATGACCATATCAGTAGTTACAACATTAGCATTTTCCTATTGTGCAGCCACTAACAACTAAAAAAATAGACACAATTGAAAAGTCATTTAGCAACTAAGATTCGAACTATTATTACCAATCGGGAAAAAAACACGAATCTCCAACAATTCTTGCACATGGCTAGGCAGCGTTGATGATTATAAAGTATAGTCTAGGGATAAAAGCCAAGACCTGTATTCTCACACCAATCCAAACACCCCCTAAACCCCACATATACATCATGCATATTCAGAAATGAAACTAAAAAGTATTAATGAGGGACGATTGAAATACTTTCAAGTGTCTCCTCAAGCCCATCTTACGAACACCATCCGTCTTCACCGACCTAAACACACAAAACACAAAACAATATATTATCAGCTATGTTATGTCGTTGCAATCTTCTTACGGAATTGTTAAGGGTTTGATCTTTCTTCAGAATTGAGATTCCAAAGCGATTCTGATTTTTGAAACAATGGCCCTGCTCCCCTGAGAAGATAATTGAACTAACAAATAACCAAACCAAAATAGACCAACTTACACCCTTAATTACTGTTACAATGTAAATGCCTTTTTTCGCACTTACTTATTGTGAGTACATATTTACATGTATCTTTAGTCTTTTGAAAACTCTTATCACCGCTACAACCCGACTTTGCCACCAAGATCAGTAGCCTTTACCATTATTGATTCTTCCTTATTAGCTCCTGTCAAGGGAAAAAAAATAACACTAATAAAAAAAAATAAAAAAAAATAAAAATAAAAATCAAGATAGTTACTCACCTGATATTAACATTATGATTATTGACATGATCAGAAACATTTTTGGCAACCCATATATCAACAGCTTTCATACTACTACCCATAGTAGCAAGCATATTAATAGGTACACGAACCATAACTTCAATACCAGACTTACCTAAAGCTCTAAAAGCACCATAGAGAGCATAAAAAAGCTTTAGTTTTTGTATACCATTATAAGGAAACATGACATGGTCTTCAAAGTCGGTGACTGTGTGTAGTGGATTCTAGAGACGTACATAAGTCGGTAAAGTGTAGCTATATTATTAAAACGAAATTTGTACCATCTTGTTTTTGGGAACAGATACCTTTAATGAGGTCCAATTATTGAACAATGGTTTCTAGTACAGTGAGGTAAGTAAACTAAATGAAATTAATGAGATCTAATTATTGATTAGAACGGTAAAGTTTGTGTTCTTGAGAAGCATACAACATCAAAAGAACTTTGCCAATAATTAGATATGCTTTCATCACATTCTGATGGTTCCTTAAACACCCATTTGTGACACTTATCAGAAGCAACTTTTCCCATTAATCTGCACCACAATAAATACAACCATTATCAAAAGAATTTTTTTTCTGTTGCTTACAACCATTATTAAATGATCGGCTTGTATTTTTTGATCTAGTTTATCATTTAAATGTTTGCTCGAATCTACACATAACAAACGCACCACACAAACGTATAAATACACGATCTTACTAAAACAGGTATGCAATCAGGAAGAAACCTACCGTTTTTGGATGAAGGCTGCGAGGATCTCGAAGCAACACAAAAGGCGGTTTGATAAAGAGAAACAGCTGGTGTATGTCGGCAGGGCCGTCCCTTGAATTTTGGGGGCCCTGTGCCATTCTGAAAATATAGGCCTTTCAAACATGACGAATGATCTCGAATAAGCATTAAAAATAGACATAGAAAAAGATGAGTATTTGAGAACATAAAAAACTGCCTATCTATGTCTATCAAATTAGTATTATTGGGTCACATTTAAAGCCTTTTTGATGAAAATTGTTTTTAAAAAATCATTTATAAAATAAATTGAACTAACTTTAACAACATTTTAAAAAGCGGGTTGAAAGTATGACTTTCTAAACTTCATATCATCATATGTACTTTTTACTTTTTAGGAATAAAACAAAAAGACTAAAATACAAGTGTAAGATCTATCAAACTTTAGGGTGCAAAGTGAGTAATACTCATAGTTATCATCTTCCTCATCTTACTCGTTTCCTCTGTTTTTTTTTTTTTTTTTTTCTTTCTTCTTTTCTTTAGACGCTTGAAACTAAGCTATATTTCAACTATATAATAACATCCAGGTATTAAGCTTAGAAAATATTCTCATCAAAATTACTTTAAAACATGGAATAAACCCAGCCCTACATTATAACATCGGAGGCCCTGAAATTTTGGTAGCCCTGTGCGGTTGATCACTCTGCACACCCTAAAATCCGGCCCAGTATGTCGGCAAGTTCTAGATAGGAGAAGAAAAGCGGCGACAAACCGGTAAAACTATGTGCCATTTAGTTGGTTGAAAAATTTCCACTTTTTTCAGTTTCTAAATTTCTAGAAAAGGGAATGGTTTTTCTTCTCTAGAGAAGTGTTGAGAAGTTTGAAAATAAAGGCGATGGAAGGTAGGCGGCGATGGAAAGTGGACAGAGGTGGGCGTGATAAGAGTGGGGTGAGAGGAAATGTTATTATTTTAGAAATGAAAAAAGTGAGAAGGGTGTAATGGTATTTTCATTTTTTCTATTAAGAATTGGAAAATGAGAAATTCATATTTTTGGAAAATTATTGGAAAAAAGTGCGATTAAACGGGTTTTCAGTTTTTCCGTTTCCATATAAAAAATTTTCTGGAAAAATGGAGTATTTCTCTCCAACTAAACGGCCCCTATATAACGTGAAAGTGGAAAAGGGCCACCAAAACCGGGCCAAAAGTTTGGGCCAACATATATTAATTTGAAAAATGATTGTTGTGCCTACTAATCAAGCCTACAAATGAACCTAATAATTTGATTGGTTGATTTAAAAAAATGATTGGTGAAAATTTAGAGAGAGAAAATATTTAATGCAATTGTACAAGTAATTTATGCATTAGGCATGTATTTAAGCTTGTGTTGTAGGTCTAAATAGCATTACTCTATTAATTTGAAAAGACTTGAATAAAATACAATGGTTTGAAGGTGCCTTGCCCTATAGGATCTTATATAAATATATTTTTAGTATTTGTAATAAACGAGCTGGTTAACCCGCCAAGGTTGCTGCGGGAGTGTGTTAGCCTCTATTATTTTATTTACTGGACTAAATTTGCAAAAGATTTTTTTATTTTTTTTTGCGCGTTGGCCTCTATTATTTTATGTATGGGAGTCTTTATTATAATCTTTTTGTATTAAATACTTGGTAATGGGTCAAAATGACTCATCCGGATTGCCATATCGATAGTGTCATTTTTTTATTTTTTTTTTTTTCTGTTTTGATGTTTATTGTTGCTTAGGCGTCTTAAATTTTGTTGGTATTATTAAACTGAAAAAGTAAGCAAAAGTCAAAATATACTATGCAAAATATTTGAACACGCGCGTTGCTACTGGAGGTTTTGCGTTTTCATACAAAATATTAACAGATACTGAAAACCTGTTTGATTCGGTATGCGTGACCTAGTTCTAATTGATTTCAATTACAGTAAACGCATACATTATTCATTTATCGAGCAGGCACAATCTTAAAAGCAAGAAACGAATCGAATTTGCCAAATAAATTTATTTCGATAAAGTTATGCGTATTTATATTTGTTTTTATTGGTAAAATTATTTCGAGAACAATGGCGCAAGTTGCATAATTTTTCGAGTCCGTTTGGTATGTCGAATGAGTCCCGGAGTGATTTTACTAACAGTTTTGCTATTTGTCCCTTCTAGTCCCTCCACCCTATTTTTAATAATAACCTTTGAGTTTTTATTGTACACATTTTATCCCTCAAGTTTTTATAACACCAATTTATTACTCATAATTATTATCCCACTCTCTCACTAAAACACACCAAAAAACATTCTCTCTCTCTCACTTCGCCGGCCGTCCTCATCTCCGGTCACCACCGTCGCCGAAAATTTTCCGGCGACGTCTTTTTTCTTCCAAATCGTTAGATCAGGTCACCAACTTTCTTTCTGGAGCTTTTCGTCATGTGACTCGGATCGTACCACCGTCACGCGCCACCTACCACCGTCACGCTACCACCGGACCGCCGCCACAGTCATCCCCCTCTTTTTTTCTCGACGGTAAGAACATTCACGCTTTCCCTTTCCCCTTTTTAATTTTAATCGAAACCCTAATTCTATATTTTTTTTTTAATAAAACTGATTTTTTTTTCTTTTCTTAAACAAAGAGAATAAAGTAATATAAAAACCCATTTCACAAAATCATACCACTTTTGTTAATTACCAAAAGGGTTTTCAGTATATTTGGTACTAAACCCATTTTTATTTAGCAAAAATCTAACTGGGTTTTAAAGGTTTCCTTCTAAAGAATCAAACCCAGTTCAGATTAGCATTTTCTTGATGTAAAAATATATTCTTGATAAGCTTAAAACCCCAAGCAAGATTTTTTTTAATTGTTATTATTTTTTTAATCTCAATTTTGCATTTAAAGTTAGGAATATTGGTTAGTGAGTAATTAAAAATGACACATTTACTGTTTTTAGTCGTGTTTGCTGAGGACTCGGGCGAGTTGACCCGTTATCTTCTATTTTCCTTATTTTTACTAACTATTTTAACTTAATTTGTAGCATTTGGTGTTGTTTGGACTCGTTTTGGGTTGGCTGTTCTCGGCAGCCGCGTAACGCGAGGCCAGGCCATGAGTCACGGCGAGGCGTGGGTAGGATTAGGTTGTTCTGGATGTGGATTTGTTAGTGTTGTCATGTTTGGATATGGTTGTTTCGGATTTGGTTTTGTGATGTGGATTATGTTGTTTTGGATTTGGTTTGTAGCTGAAAACAGTGGAAAACAGTATGTTGCACTGTTTTTAAAGTGCAAAACAGTGTGCAAAACTTGTGTACTGTTCATATGGTACTGTAGCATTTGTAATAAATTACAAAAGTGACGAATAATATAATGCCACATGGACTGACAACAATAAATTACACTCAAGAACCAATAAGAAAACAAATTTGATGCTAATTATCCCCTAATACACTTGCGTGGGACCCTTTTTCCAAATGCCTTTTAGTATATATATATATATATAATATAATTAGTCCAGTTGTGGTTAGGATACTTAGGAATGGTATTCCATTTTTGGTTTGTTTGATTCTAATATTCTTTAAAAAAAAAAAAAAAAAAAAAAAAGCCTGCAACGAATCGGATTTTGATTTAGGCATATGATGTTAGGTACATAATTTTAGGTCACACAATCATTTCTCTTATTTACGTCAAGTATGCTAAGGCTGTGTTTGTTTTTAACAAAAAAAAGTCTGAACCGCTCTGACATCTTACCAGTCAGACGCGGTCAGACATAAAGTTTGTTTGTTTTTTTTTTTTTTTTGTGAGTCAGACGTGGTCAGACGTATATATATCTTACTGAGTAAGAGTTGGAGATTATGTCTTACTGCCTCTTATCCCATATTCAAAGCCACCTCTAAACTCTTTAAACCCACAAAACCCTTCAACCCATAGATTACAATAACTACTACAAGATAAGTTTTTGAGGGACTATTTTTTTAATTAGCCAAGAATTTAGCGAGAGAAGATCACCAAAAGGATGAATTTTTTTCGAATCCGAGTTGGGTGGCTTCTTTTAGGCTTATTCTTGGATTTGCTACGTATTCTGATTATATGTTAACTTTGATTAGTGTATATAACTACATATACAAACTACATAGATTGGGCTGGTAAGGTGGCTTAGAAACTAGAAGTAAACTAAAAGGAGGGACTAATTTTCACATTATATTATGGTTGATTCCTAAACAAATAAAAAAACAAAACAAATACTACGTAGTATATAAAAAAACAAAAGCCCTAAACTAATTAATCTTTCGAGAAGCAGAGAAGAGTTGAAGCTTTTGGGATCACGTTTTCGATTATTATTTTAGGTAATACTCCCTCCGACTCAATATGTCTCAAAAAGATTGTCCACTTTCTTTTTTTAGTAAAAACTAGAGAATTTAAAAAGGAAATATTTTATTTGTGTGATTGAAAATTAAAGTGGCACCACTGTTATTAAACATTGTGTTTTCTCTCTCCTGACAATTAAATTGAGACGGAAGGAGTAATAAGTTTTGCTCAGAATCTCATATTTCATTAGCTATTTAGAAAGGGAAAAAAAATATAGGGTGAAGGCTGAATATACGTAACAAATTTTTCTCAAATTAACCAATATACGTAACATACTTATTTTATTATCAATATACGTAATATACTTTCAAATACTTACCAATATACGTAATATTGACAAAGTTACCGTTTTTTAAGTTACAATAATGGTCCATGTCGTTTGTGTTAACTTTTACCGTTAATCCTTTTACATTTTTTAACTTTAAAAAGTTACAGTAATGGTCCATGTGGTTTACTTTGACTTTCACCGTTAGTCTTTTAACTTTCATCTTTTTTATAAATGGTTTTATACACATTTTTATATACGTTTTTATGCACATTTTTATACACGCTTTTATACACGTTTTTAAACATATTTTTATACACGTTTTTTACATGCTTTTATACATGTTTTTACACAAGTTTTATATACGTTTTTTACACGTTTTCACACACATTTTTATACACGTTTTTATACATGTTTTTACACACATTTTTATATACGTTTTTTACACGTTTTTAAATACGTTTTTTGCACATTTTTATACACGTTTTTTACACACATTTTTATATACGTTTTTTTACACGTTTTTATGCACGTTTTTATACACTTTTTTTGCACTTCTTTATACACGTTTTTATGAACGTTTTATACACATTTTTATACACGTTTAAAAAATGTTTTTAAAAACGTATATAAAACTATGTTAAAAAACGTGTAAAAAAATATATAAAATCGTGTAGAAAAACTTGCATAAAATCGTGTAAAAAAGCGTATATAAAAACGTGTGTAAATAATGTGTATAAAAACGTGTATAAACGTGTATAAAAACGTGTAAGAAAACATACATAAAACCGTGTATAAAAACATGCATAAAAACTTGTATAAAAACTTGTAAAAACATGTATAAAAATGTATTTAAAAACGTGTGTAAAAAGCGTGTATAAAAACGTGTAAAAAACGTATATAAAAACGTGTGTAAAAACTTGTATAAAAACGTGTAAAAAACGTATATAAAAACGTGTGTAATAAACGTGAATAAAAACGTGTAAAAACGTGTATAAAAACGTGCATAAAAACTTGTATAAAAACTTGTAAAAAACGTGTATAAAAAATGTCAAAGAAAACCACATGGACCATTACTTTAACTTTTTTAAGTTAAAAAATGTCAAAGGACTAACGGTGAAAGCCCAATGTAAACGACAGAGATCAATACTGTAACTTTTTAAAGTGGTAACCTGTTAATATTACGTATATTGGTAAGTATTTGAAAGTATATTATGTATCTTGATAATAAAATAAGTATGTTATGTATATTGGTTAATTTGAAAAAGTTTGTTACGTATATTCAGCCTTCACCCAAAAATATACGTATAAGAGTTTTGTTAATATGTGCCGACCGGACACATGTTAAAATGTATTCAATGAACATTTGTTTTCCCTTTATAACAAAAATGCATTTAATAAACGTTAATTATTGGTATAAATTCCATGTTTAGATATGTTTTCTTTACACAATACTTTTTAATAATTTGTCTTCATTCTTAGAATATGTAAGTTTGGAGTTTTTATGTTAAATCTTAATTCACCTCATGTTGGTGTTTTTAGTTTAATTCTTAATTTTGACACACATGTACTATCCAAATAAGAAGCAGGCCGTCTCATGGATTTTGGTGGCCTCGTGTCATCACTACAAAAGGCCCTTAAACACACACACAAAATACACATGTATTAGTTATATATGAACTATCTAAACTCAAGCCTCATGTTGTATGTATATATAATAGAATTGCTTGAAATTTTGTGGTCCTTGTCAAACAGTGGCCTCGTGCAATTGCACCGCTTGCACTCTCCTAAAGACGGCCAAGTAACGGAATAAAAGTTTGATAAAGATCTGGCTTAAGTTGATATACCTCTAAACAACCCATATACAAACAAATAAAACACCTAAATTGGTCTTTATATCATTCGAGAAGCAGACGAAGGTTAAAGATTTTACAGACAGATTTTATTTGAGGTAATGATAATAATTTTAAGAAAAATGATTTGTAGACCTAACTAATGAACCTAAAAAGAGACTTACAAATATGATTGGTGTATTTTAAAAATGATTGGTTAATATGAGGAGAGAGAAAGTGATGTATTTCAAAAATGTAATATGTATATAAGGTAGGTCTATTTGTAGGTCTAATTAGTAGGCCTATTTATCATAACTCATAATTTTTTATACATTAGATTAGAATGTGTTTGTTTCAAATGTCATTAGTTATTATATATATCATATCAGATATGTGGCTCTTAGTTTGGGTATCTAATCGTAGAAAGAACTGATGGAGTTTTAGATTTATTGTAGAAGAGTAAGATTGTATTGCGTGACATATATTGCTGACACTTTTAGTACTAACGCGCCCACTAAGTTTGGTGACTTTATAAAAATGTATTCTGTTATTGTGGAATATTTAAACTGACCATGTTGTATTTTGAAGATCAACAATGGCTCCAGGGGGTAATAGTTTACATGATGCTGTAGAGGAAACCTGCAAGAGGGCATACGAGTGTCTTAAATGTCGTGTGTGCACCACCTCAATGTCCCCTCCTATTTATGAGGTTTGTTTCTGAGTGATTTTTGGCACTAAACAATCTATATATGTCCTCTTGATATATGTATACTGATTATCATTAACATATAGTGCCCGAATGGTCACCTTGTATGCTCCATCTGCAAAATTCAAGTGCAAAGTTTATGCGCAGAATGTGGTGTTAACATTGGTGACACAAGATGTTTATTCATGGAGAAAGTATCAAATTTATTGAAAGGGAAACATCCTAGTTATGATTGTCCTTATAACACCTCTGAATGCTTAGTAAAAGGAAATCCTCCACAGCTCGTGAAACATCTCAAGGAAGATCTGTTGGGTTCAGTATATACCCAAACCCCTTAATCCAAGATTTGAATAGAAAATAACCTAAGTGCTTAGACCGTTAAACACTAACAGGTCATTGAGTGCATAGTCTCTCAGTGAGCCATCTTCAGGACACTCAGTATGAGGCGAAGAATAAGTCTCTCCACTCAGTAAAGCGGAACTTAAAGGGTGAAGACTGAGTCAAGAAGAAGATGGTGGATTCAATGAGTGATGACAATAACTCACTGAATCCCTCAAACTCCTCTCCAACTACAAACACTGAAGACAAACTGAAGACTGAAGACTATGAAGACTGAAGAATGGGCGGGACAAAATGGTTATGCTTGAAGCAATAAAGATGAAGTACTTATCTTCAAGAAGTCAACCTTCCCTAAAAGGCTCAAAGATCAGACGACACGAAGAAAGTGACTTGGTCCCTTTACCTAATATAGTCTTTGTAAACAGAGACAAAATACACCAGTATTTTGTCTTCTGCAAAATTGTCAGTTTGTCACTTAGGAAAGAGTTAAAACTCATACATGTATAAATAGCATAAGAGATGGAGTGAAAGGTTAAGCTTGTGAATTGTAAAAACACACATACACGCAAGCCATCTTTCACTCCTCCAAATACAACTTAATCCCTGAGATAGCTCAGTGGGTACTTGTAGTTGTGCTCAGACTTAGCCTGAGCTTAGAGAGGAGTTACAAACACTTTGTCATTTCAATCCCTAGTACTATTCCGCAAGTACTAGGGTAACGTATTCTTCTGATTCATTTCTAATAAGAATATGACGTTGAAAATTAATCTTGTGTTTTATTTATATCTTTTCAGTCATTGATTCACTATTACTTTTATTTACTTTACTTAAACTGTTTTTATACTATAGTGAATAGGGAACAACAAGATCACAATGTTGACATGCATTATGGATCTGAATTCACCTTTAGTTATGTTCAGTCACACTCACTGAATCAAATAGAAAATGAAAACGCCACAGGGATGCTACAAGTAAGTAATGGTATTAACATATATATCAATCAATTATATTATAATGCTGTTCAACATTTATTCTTGTATACACTTACATGTGGCTTAATCTAGGTAATCAACTGCTGTGGACAGCAATTCTGTTTGTACTTTGAACCTTGTCTTTTGGGCGAGGTTCCATGCTACATAGCATTTGTGATGTTCATGGGTGAGGATTCTGAAGCACAAACATTTAAATGCTCGTTAGACATTGATGCAAGTAACAACTACTTGACATGGCAAGGGATTACAAGGAGTATTTGTGACAATCACCAGAATGTACGTGACAGTCAAGACGGTCTCGTGATACCAACCAACTTATTTTTAAACGGGGATGATCACAATCTCAAACTGCAAGTAAAAGGGCGTCTATGGGTTGATCTGTAAGTTGAAAGAGACTTAGTTCTGAGAGATATTTCATTCATAAGTTTAGTTCTTTTAAAAGTGCAACTTCTTGTGTGAAAAATTTATTTCCCTTGTTCCTAAATCCTTCCTATCAAACACAGTTATCCGTAGAGTATTTACTAAGCCTATTTTGTAGGACGGATTACACACAGAAATTTAGGGGTGAAGAAGAAGCTTTTATTGTTAGAGCAAGTCATGGATTTGTTAAAAAATCATTGTCAAGTAAGTTTTACTATGTTCATTTGTGTTGTATTTGTATGTTCCATGTGAAATTTGATTTATGGATCTAACGACGACAGTCTTTGACTCCATAGTCACAAGCAAAAATCCGAAACTTTTGTCTCAGCTGAAGGATGATCGTGATGATATCATGCATTATGGATCTTGGCTCAAGCGTCGTTATGTTATACTAAATGCATGTGATGTTGAAAACGACGGATGGATGTTAACCGCATGTTCAATATGCATAATTGTTTTCAATTAGCTAACATATAAATTATCGTCATGTTTATGTTGGTTTTATGGATATAAATTAGTAGACGTGAGTTAGGATCGAACTCGAGACCACGGAATTGCACACTTTACGTATGAGAATTAAAGTTAATAAATAAATGTAATATTTATATTTATTTATTAATTAAACGAAATAACATAACGATCATTAAGTAATTAACTATAATGGACTAACGGATGTTAAATGTAATTGGAAAATGACTAAGTTGTAAATAACGGGAAGGTTCCGGAATCCCTTGGGGATATATACCACCGATCGGCCAAGGAGACCCAACCCAAACCCAATTACAACTCAAACTTGTTCACCAAGTTTGTTTGGGTATAAATACAAAACCAAAGGTGTTTGTAATTTATCTCTTGTACTCATTAAGCTAAAACCTAAAAATTGTTTGTGTGTTTTTGTCCTCAAAACCGGTCGACCACCTCCTTAGGGGATCGATCACCATTCTTTTTCCAACTCAAGTTATTTGGTTTAATAAAACTAGCATTACTTTGATTCGGTATAGTACGTGTGTACAAAAAAGTGGTACTAACACAATATTGTTAGTATTCTTGGATTGAATTACAAAACGGTAAGGGGTAATTCATATAATCCTAATTAAATCAAATTAACGTTCTTCCTAATTGCTAGTTTGTAGATTTGATTCTTGTTCGGCAAGAATCAAGTAAGGTACGCATATTCTTCTGATGTTAATTAATTATTCGTTAATAAATCCTATACGCTTCCGCATGTATACTTTGATGTTTTGTGATTATTTATTGATTGTCAAGTTATATAATTCCAACAGTGGCATCACGAGTCATTGGTTTTAATGAGTAATTAATTACTAAACGCGTAAAAAACGAATAATTGTATGCTGTTTGATATGGTTAATCTAGGGTTTTGGGTTTTTTTTTTGCATGTGTTGATTTATTTTTTTTATGGGGCGTACCCCTTAAATTTTTTTTTAGTCGACATACTTAAAATTTTTTAGGGTTTGAAAATTGTTTGCTAACCTTATCGAAACCTAGAATTAATGTATGTGTTACGTGATTAATTCATGAATATTTTGTTATGTGACATGGGATTATTGATATGCGATCTTGTGACTATTTGTATAATTGTTATGATATATCCATGATGATACATGAATGTTTGTCATGGATAGTTGCTTTGATATTTGTTTAATTGTTAAGATATATTTATCACATGTTTATTTACGATAAATCTTGAATTGGGGAAGACTCCAATTATATATATTAATGAATCAATTATGTGATATTTGGTATATTTTAATTATGGGTTTACGCAATCGATTCATCGATGTATGTGGCTCACTTTCAATTGGGAGAGTGAAAGCCGTAATTAAATATATACATTAATTTAACGTAGACATTGATTATTAATAGGGTTTTATCGAATAAGTTGCATGTGGCTACTTGTTTACACGTATTAAATTGTTTATTATGTGCGCATTATTTTTAGTTGTTTATTTTTTATTTGTTTACTTGTTTGTTTATTATGTGCGACAGTTTTAAGCAAAGGGTAATTTTGAATAGAAAAATAATACGGACTAAACAATGGTGAAATTTGATTTGTTTTTTGAAGAGTTAAGTTTTCAAAAGTTTAATTGATTGATGATTTTGGTACAAAAAGTGAGAACGGCTCACCCAATTTGACGGACTGTGTGGGAAGTACTAGGAGGTGAGCGCATTAAATTGTGACCCTAAAGAGAGAGGTTATTGCTTCAGCGCTGACCAAACTCTCCGCTTGCTTGCGAGTCAAATTGGAGTTACCAAGTAGGCTATGCGTACAAAATCATCTTAAGGGCGAATTAGTTTTAATTACATGCACCACTTTGGTGGTAATTACCCGAACACTAAGTGTTTACACTTATGCAAAAGTACGGTATAATGGACGATAATTAACGCTAAATTCCTTGATTGGTGAACCCAATACCTCATTCAAAACTTTGATAATTTGATCTTTATGAATTGGTAATAAAAAGTTTTTTATTAAAATTATGTTACAAGATGAATGCATGACATCTTTGTACATATTTGATTTGATCACATAAAATCAAAACTAGTACCCCTTTAAATTAAGTTATATGCCATCTAATTAAAGGAACACTTGAAGTTGCAATTTACGTCATGACAGTACTTGGCTAGATTGTGATGGAGAGGTAAATCTCTATGTAAAGTCAGACCTTACATGGACATACTTGCAGTTCTTTAAGTTAGACACTTAAGTTGAGTAGTAAGAGAAAACTGGACTCATGGCATAAGATGGGATGAAACATGTTTATATTTGCAATAGCGTTGGAAAATATAAATCCCATAATGATCTAGGAGTTGTAAATTGTTTGCCAATTAATGCTCGACAGATTACCTTATTATATGCTTTCGTTACTAGGAGATCAACTGATGTAATGAACCTATGATAACTTGGATCCTAGTTTTTGAGAAAATTATATGGTTATATGTTTATATTACCGTTGGGTATATTTTATTTTCTTGAAAAATTGTATTATCGAAAATACTAATACTTGAACTTTTTTCTTTAGAAATGGCTCAAAATAACGATAACACTAACATCGCACTAAGTTCTCAGCGTTCAAAAGCTTTTTGATCGAGAAAAGTTGATCGCTCTAAGAATTTCAATGATTGGCACCGCTTTGAGAATTGTCTCAGAGTTGCCGACCGGTTGAACTATCTGTATGAACCTTGTCCTCTGAACCAACCGCCTGAAGCTACTCAAGCTGAAAAGGACGCTTGGAAAATTGAGTATAAGCGTCATAATGATGTGGCTTGTCTTATGTTGGGAACAATGGAACCTGCTCTTCAAAAGCAGTTCGAAAATTATTTCCCATATAATATGCTCAATGAACTTCGAACTATGTTCGGAGAAACTAGTCTGTCGAGATTTATGACTTGATCGATGCATTACACACTGTAGTTGGGAGAGGGTAAACCCATGAGTGCTCATGTACTGGAAATGAAAAGTTACATGGACCAATTAAGGGCACTTGGCAAGACTTATGAAGATGACATAGCCGTGAACTTGATCAACAGATCCCTTAACAAGGATTACAATGGTTTTGTTCGAAATTTCAATATGCATTGCGTGGGGAAGACAAGCATTAACCTACACGCATTGCTAATTGACTATGAGAAAGGGTTACCTCAAAAGGCTCCAACTCCCCAGGTACTTACTATTCAGGGTGGACGGATAAATAAGCCAAAACCGCAACGTGCGAACAACAAGAAGGTGAAGGGAAAAGGGAAAGTTGATAAAGGTAAAAAGGTTATGGCCTATCAACCATAACCCAAGAAGTACCCTACTCCTAGAAAGGAAAATCCTAAAAAGGATCAAGCATGCCACCACTACAAGGTCGTTGGGAATTGGAAGAGAAACTGCGTTTCTATCTTGATGAATTGCGGCAAATAAGATGAAGTACAAGGGTCCTTGGGCCAGTTCTTCGTAATTTATTTTTCATTGAATTATTTACTCTAAATCATAAAAATTCCTGGGTATATGATACTGGATGTGGTATGCACATTTGTAATACAACGCAGGGTTTAGAGTGGAAAGGAAGCTAGCCTATGGGGAGCAATATCTGCACGTGAGAAATGGCGCACATGCAACAAGAAGCCATAGGAACGCTTAGTTTAGTATTGCCTTCGGGCTTAGTACTGTTATTGAACAATTGTCATTACGCACCTTCTATATTTAGAGGTGTTGTTTTTTTCTGCTTTGTTGGATGATGGTTTTACTCATACTATTTCACGTAATGGAATTTCTGTTTCTTTAAATGGTGTATTTCATTTTAATGCGATTACTGTGAATGGTGCGTTTGAAATTGATGTGATTGGAAATGAATATAACATATATAATAATTCGATGTTTAGCATCAATAAGAAAATAAAGTTGGACTTGAATTCTTCTTATCTTTGGCATTGTAGACTTGCTCATATAGGCAAGGCTCACATGGATAAGCTGCAACAAGAAGGGCTTTTGCAAAATATCAATGATGAATCATTTGATAAATGTGAGTCATGCATATCTAGGAAGATGACGAAGAAACCTTTTCATAGCAATATGGAGAGGGCTTCTGATCTACTTGGTCTTATTCATACTGATGTGTGTGGACCACTTAGACATGTGTCAAAGAGAGGTGTTAGCTACTTCTTAACCTTTACTGATGATTTCAGCCGTTATGGTTATGTTTATTTACTTAAGTATAAACATGAGGTGTTTGAAACATTTAAGGTTTTCAAAGCTGAAGTAGAACTGCAATTGGGAATGAAGATTAAAGCTCTTCGATCCGATAGAGGAGGCGAGTATCTAATCCAAGAGTTTAAAGATTACTTAGGTGAGAATGGAATTGTCCAGAATCTCACTTCTCCATATACTCCACAACAAAATGGTGTATCTGAGAGAAGAAATCATACATTGTTGGACATGATACGATCTATGTTTAATCTTACTACTCTACCTTTATTCTTTTGGGATTATGCTTTAGAATCAGCTGTGCATTCTAAATATGGTTCCCACAAAGAAGGTTGATAAGACACCATATGAAATATGGCATGGTAAAGCTCCTAACCTGTCTTATTTAAAGGTCTGGGTTGCAAGGCGTATGTTAGACGTGACTCAAGTAGATAAACTCCAACAAAGATCAGAAGTGTATCTTCGTAGGATACCCTAAGGAAACTATGGGTTACTACTTTTATTATCCAACTGAAAATAAAGTAATTGTTGCTAGGTATGGAGATTTTCTTGAAAGTGATCTCGTATCTCAAGAATTCAATGGGAGAGTTTATGATCTGGAAGATGATCATGAAGATGCATTACCTTCTGAAAACACTAACGTACTTCCAGTAGAACCTGATAGTCCGGGTCCTCCACCGGAAGTTGAAGTGATTCCAGTTCGTAGATCCGTAAGGTCTACACGTGCACCTGAACGTCTATGTCTTAACGTAGAGGTTGAGGAAAATATGTTAAGAGATCTTGGAGAGCCTACTAGTTATAAAGCTGCCATGGCAAGTCCTGATAAGGACAAATGGCAAGTTGCAATGAATGAGGAAATGCAATCCATGAGAGAAAATGAAGTCTGGGAAGAGGTTGACTTACCTCCAAACGCCAAGGTGGTTGGAAGTAAGTGGCTCTATAAAATTAAGACTGACATGGATGGCAATATACACGTCTATAAAGCTCGTCTAGTTGCACAAGGTTTTACTCAAACTTATGGCATAGATTACGAGGAGACCTTTTCTCCCAGAAGGACATTAGAGCTATTAGAATTCTCATAGCTATAGCGGCATACTATGACTATGAGATATGGAAAATGGATGTCAAAACTGCCTTCTTAAATGGTCGCTTAGATGAAGACATCTATATGAAGCAACCCGAGGGGTTCGTGAATGCACAATTTCCAAACCGTGTATGAAAACTTCAAAGGTACATTTATGGATTGAAGCAAGCATCAAGGCAATGGAATAAGAGATTTGATGAAGAAATCAAAAGGTATGGATTTATTCAAAATCTTGATGAGCCATGTGTATATCACAAAGTTAGTGGGAGTGATGTAATTTTCCTTATCCTTTATGTCGATGACATACTAATTATGGGAAAAGACATTCCAAGTTTGCAAAATGTTAAGGCATATCTTGGGAAGTGTTTTTCCATGAAGGATTTAAGAGAAGCTGCATACATTCTGGGAATCAAGATCTACCGAGATAGGTCAAAGCGGTTAATTGGTTTAAGTCAAAGCGCTTACATTGATAAAATATTGAAGAGATTCAATATGCAAAATTCCAAGAAAGGATATTTGCCGATGGAAGTAAAGCATGGCTTATGTATCAATATGTGTGCTTCAACACTGCCGAGGTGGAACGCATGCAGAAAGTTCCTTATGCTTCGGCAGTAGGATCTATTATGTATGCCGTGAGATGCACAAGGCCAGATGTGGCGTTCGCTCAAAACATGACCAATCGATATCAACAGAATCCGAGTGAACTTCATCGACTGTTAAGCATACTCTAAAGTATCTTAGGAATACAAAAGATATGTTTTTAGTGTATGGTGGAAATCCGCACATAGAGCTTGGTGTTACAAGTTACCGTGATGCGCCCGGCAAGGTGATAAAGATGATACGAAGTCTCAGACGGGTTATGTCTTTGTCATCAATGGAGGAGCAGCTGACTGGAAGAGCAAGAAGCGTAGTACGATTATGTATGTCCGCAGAAGTCGAATACATAGCTGCTTCTAAGCCGCAAGGAGAGGCTGTTTGGATTAGGAAATTCATTTCCGGGCTTGGTGTTATGCCTTCAATTGAATCGCCTATTGATATGTATTGTGACAATTCTGCCGCAATCATATTTGCCAATGAACCTGGAGTCATGAAGGGCACTAGACATTTTCTACGGAAGTATCACTATGTTCGGGAATAAGTCCGTGAAGGTGAAATTAATCTATTGAAAGTTCACACAGATGAAAACTTAGCTGATCCTTTCACTAAGGTTTTGGCTAGAGACAAGCTTTTTGTACTTGCCAATGGAATTGGACTTCGTTTAGCTAATAGTTTTATGCATAACTGTGATTATTATTTGGATAAAAGATATTGTAAAACATTTATTATTTTGATGAAATAAAGTTTGGATTATGTTTATTTTCATTTATAATATTGTTGTCCTATATTTGCATGTTTAATCCGTGAATAACTAAGTTATTCTAAATGTTCGTTGTCGATTAATGCTATGGGAGTATCATTAAACTAAGACAAATCTGAGAGATGTGGTAGAATATACTTGAAAGTATATTGATGAGAATGCATACCAATTTCAGATGATATTCAATGAATTGAATATAGGACTTATCCCAACTACATAATTTACTTTGTGGATATCGTTATAAGTAAATTATGAATAGTTATCCTCGACTTGAGATACCGATAAGTGTCATGAATGTAGTGCAATTCGTGGAGCAACTTAACGCTATACGAATCGTAGTCATAAGGGTTGTTTTCAGAAATGTTACAAAGTTTGTGGGTTAGTCTCGTAGTTAAGATAGAATTTGTTCCTTCAAATTTATTTGGAGTTTAATACTGCTGGGCCCCTCGTATGGTTGACAAGATGTTTGTGCGGCCGCACCCAAAATCTCCCCTAAATATGTTTAGAAGATTTTGTAATCTTGGTCAATCACTTACAACGAGAAACAGAATAGTTTAATAAAGAATGACTTAATTTCATATCTTTATTTAACGTGGTATTAGAAACAAAAGGATAATAATAATGAGAAATCATTAAAAGGTTTTCCATGAGCCTTACTCGAGTTGTGCTAGAAGCATCGAAGTGTTGCTAGACGCTAACCGATGTGATCACTCTATTAAGATATATCCAAGTGGGAGTTGTTGGTTTTATGGATATAAATTAGTAGACATGAGTTAGGATCGAACTCGAGACCACGGGATTGCACACTTTACGTATGAGAATTAAAGTTAATAAATAAATGTAATATTTATATTTATTTATTAATTAAACGAAATAACATAACGAGCGTTAAGTAATTAACTGTAATGGACTAACGGATGTTAAATGTAATTGGAAAAGGACTAAGTTGTAAATAACGGGAAGGTTCCGAAATCCCTTGGGGATGTATACCACCGATCGGCCAAGGAGACCCAACCCAAACCCAATTACAACTCAAACTTCTTCACCAAGTTTATTTGGGTATAAATACAAAACCAAGGGTGTTTGTAATTTATCTCTTGTACTCATTAAGCTAAAACCTAAAAATTGTTTGTGTGTTTTTGTCCTCAAAACCGGTCGACCACCTCCTTAGGGGATCGATCACCATTCTTTTTCCAACTCAAGTTATTTGGTTTAATAAAACTAGCATTACTTTGATTCAGTATAGTACGTGTGTACAAGAAAGTGGTACTAACACAATATTGTTAATATTCTTGGATTGAATTACAAAACGGTAAGGGGTAAATCATATAATCCTAATTAAATCAAATTAGGGTTCTTCCTAATTGCTTGTTTGTGGATTTGATTGTTGTTCGGCTAGAATCAAGTAAGGTACGCATATTCTTCTTATGTTAATTAATTATTCGTTAATAAATCCTATACGCTTCTGCATGTATACTTTGATGTTTTGTGATTATTTATTGATTGTCATGTTATATAATTCCAACAGTTTACCTCTCTCTTTTAAGCATTTTAATACCTCTTACATGTTGCTTTTAGGTATTCAACTGCTATGGAGAGCAATTCTGCTTCCACCTTGATGCTTTTCATCTGGGCATGAATACATTTTACATATTATTCTTGGGGTGAAGGCTGAATATACGTAATAAATTTTATCAAATTTACCAATATACGCAACATACTTTTTTTATTATCTATGTACGTAATATACTTTTGAATAATTACCAATGTACGTAAAATCAACAGATTACCATTTAAAAAAGTTACAGTTTTGGTCCCTGTTATTTGCGTTGACTTTCACCGTTAGTCCTTTGATATTTTTTTACATACAAAAATTATAGTAATGGTCCCTTGAGATTTGCGTTGACTTCCACTGTTAGTCCCTTGACATTTTAATACGTTTTTGTCCGTTTTTCTTTACGTTTTTATCCGTCTTTATCTGTTTTTATACGCTTTCTTACGTTTTTCTTACGTTTTCATACGTTTTTACCCGTTCTTATCCGTCTTTATCATTTTTCATCCATTTTTGTCCATTTTTATACGTTTTCATCCGTTTTTATAAGCTTTCATTTGTTTTTCTTACGTTTTAATATGATTTTATCTGTCTTTATCCGATTTCATCCGTTTTATACGCCGCTCGTTTTCTTACGTTTTTATCCGTTTTTAAATGTTTTTATACGCTTTCGTTCGTTTTTCTTATGTTTTCGCACGTTTTTATTCGTCTTTATTCGTTTTCATCCGTTTCTATACGATTTTATTCATTTTTATACGTTTTCATATGTTCTCATCCGCGTTTTATGCGGTTTTGTTTGTTTTTGTCCGTTTTTAAACGCTTTCATCCGTTTTTATTACGTTTTCGTATGTTTTAATCTGTTTTTGCCCATTTTAAAACATTTTCATCCATTTTAATACGCTTTCGTCCATTTTTCCTACGTTTTATATGTTTTTATCTGTATTTATCTGTCTTTATCCGTATGAAAACGTATAAAAATGGATGAAAACGAATAAAACGTATGAAAACGTAATGACGGAAGCATATAAAAATGGACAAAAACGTATGAAAATGAATAAAAATGTATAAAAACGGCTAAAAACGTATGAAATATGAATAAAATCGCAAGAAAAATGGAGGAATACTTATAAAACATATGAAAACCTTTAAAAACTGACAAAAACGGATAAAAACGTAAGAAAAACGGACAAAAATGTATAAAAACGAATGAAAACTTTTAAAAGCGAACGAAAGCGGATAAAAACGTAAGAAAATTGAACAAAAGCGTATAAAAACGGATAAAACGTATGAAAACGTAAGAAAAACGAACGAAATCGTATTAAAACGGACGAAAACGTATAAAAATGGATGAAAACGGATAAAAACGGACGAAAGTGTATTAAAATGTTAAGGGACTAACAGTGGAAGTCAATGCAAATGTCAAGGGACGATTACTATAATTTTTCTAAGTAAAAAAATATTAAGGGACGAACGGTGAAAGTCAACGAAACAAAGCAGGACCAAAATCTGTAACTTTTTAAATAGTAATCACAATGTTACGCACATTAGTAATTGTTTAAAAGTATATTACGTACATTGACAATAAAAAAAATATGTTACGTATATTGGGTTAATTTGATAAAGTTTGTTACGTATATTTAGCCTTCACCTTTATTCTTGCGGCTCGTGGGGGAGGACATAGAAGCCAAGAAATTCCAATATTCATTACAAGTTGATACTAAAAATGGAGGGGTATTGATGTGGCAAGGGTTACCGAGGAGTATTCACGATAACACTCACCCGAAAGTTTGTGACGGTCTAGATGGAGTAGTGATTCCCCCCACCCTTTTAGCTCGATTCTTATCGCGTGCAAATGAGAAAGAACTCACCTTACAAGTAATGGTGCGTATATGGAAACAAGAGTAAATTTATAAGACTAGTTTTGAGTTTTCTTTTTCCAAATTACTTAAAGGGATTTTTGGATGTCGAAATAATGTTCTTCTTGTAGGAAATTGTGGAACTTACTTGCTATAGAACATAAACAATTAAACACAAAATATCCTAATTATTACGCCTTACCACTCATTATAGAACATGTAATTCGTGATTAATATGTATTACCTCTCATCGATCGTTATGCTCACCAAAATACTCAAATTTTACTTGATGATGATACGCTTTGGAGGTAAGTCCATGAACAGACCCATTTGAATGCCAAGTGTCACGGGTCACACTTTTTCTAAAAATATTCTTTTTCAATATGTGCAACATCCCATAATAAATTTGTGCTGCTTTATTTATTTTGCAAATTTAGTTTAGCTCAAAAACTTTTGGAATAAGGAAAAAAAAAAAGGTTCAAAAGTATTTTACGTCGTCCCTCACGTAACTCATGAGCTAGATCAGATGTGGGTTCGTTTAAAAGAGAAGAAAAGATATTTAAAAAAAATAATAATAAAAATAAAATAAATAAATATTCGTTAAGATTTTCTTTCTACTTTTCTTGTATCTTGTTTGGGCCACTTGCCTTTGATATTGGACCGGATATATAAGCCCAATTATCTAAACATAAAAAATGAGGCACATTCAAACTACAAATTTTAACACAGGATATATAATGTGATTAAATCATGTTTTGATTAAATATGTTATTTCAATAAATTAGTTGAGTAAATATGAAATTAATCATTTTCTTATATATGTATACTAGCTTATAAACCCGTGATAAATCACGGGTTGCTTATAAAAACATTTGACATAACATTGTTCAAAAAATTTAGTTAAAATTCTAATTCAAGCTCGAACAATAAGCGAAAATTTGAAAATAATCTAAAAGTTAATAACTTTAGTCAAAAGAAGAAACGACATCAAACAAAAAATAAACATTTCTTTTTCAAATTTAACTTATTACAAGAATTGATCCAAATACCCTAATTTTGTTGAGATACAAAATCCTTCAATCAATATCCTCAAAGGGCATAACTGCATGCAACACCCGTGTGTTGTATTTAAATAACCAAAAAATTTGTGTTGCTTTGGACCGTTTCGTTTTATATCTATAGCATGCCTTTAACTCATTTCATTTTAGTATGATGAAAATAACAATATACTGTATATGGGATAGCAGATTGTTACTTTGTACGGACAAAAAATGAGAATTCAAAAAATGGCCGATTTATTTTTAAGTGGCATCCAATAGAAACCCCAATGTATTTATAAAAATTAAAAAAAGAAATACATCACATGCTTTGATGAATAACTATATATACCCATCAATATATCTAAGATTGCAGTTGATTTCAAAATACAGTAGTGTTTACCTTTGATACATGTGAGATGAGATGTGATCATTTTATGAGCACCTGCAAAGAAAATATATAGTATCAATCACACTAAAACAAATAAACGGCATCTATATACAAAATATAAGAGTATAGAAGGTAAACGCATGAAAAAAGACGAATGATGCACTATAAATTGAGGGTTTGAACAAAAAAGAAGTTAAATAAATCAAAATAGTTTCTCAACAAAAATATAATAGCTTATGATAGTTTTAAAAATTATATATTTTTTCAAGTTGCAAGATATTTGGAAACGACTTGAACATGCATGGCTCAAATTTCTTTATCAATTATCAATCAAATAAACATTCCATACTCAAATCAGATAATTAAAACATCCGTAAGATTAGTAAAAGAAATCATTAATTAGGCGGTTGAATATGTAGTTTCGTAAATAATGATTGAGAAGTTTATGGAAATGGTTGATTAGAATAAAATGGTACATCAACTTTGGAGTAAATGAAAAAAGTCAAACTTATTTTATAACATTCAAAACCAGTTCCTTAATTGACATCCTAATTGGCTTTACACGTGGAATTAATGAGTTGGCATTTATGACGTGTCATTGTAGCCACGTGGATTAAATGAGGTGACAATTTTCAAAAAAAATTTCTTTTATTATATATATAGATACAAGTATTTTCTATTTATTAGAGGCTCTCAGCGATAACCTAAAATGAAACGTCGGAGCCTTACCATAAATGCTAAATAAGATGTGTGTATCTTTTAAAACAAAAGGTGATAACTATATACGTAAATTGCCATACCTTAAGCATTAATGAATACAAATGTTAGTACATTTAACTTCTTTTATCGAGAAATCTTTATATTGAGGCATCGTGTCTGTTTTTATTCATATTTATAACATCTTTATAGTTTTATGGGTCGAACATAAATTTTGAGGCTCTAAAAACAAGAGGTCTTCGGCGGTCTCAGCTTCTTCCACCCTCAAGATCGGTCCTATATACCAACTATAACTAGAATTCTTTTTTCTCAAAGAATACTTGAGAATTGAACTTAATGAGTAATTATGATATTCAAATTTTTGTTAATGGATTTGTAATAAGAGTTAAAATAATATTAATTTGAAAGGGTTAACAGATTTGGATAATAGCATAAGAGTCTTGTCTAAATTGCCTAACAAGAGTAATATTTAGAGCATAGTGAGGAGACTGAGCATTGCAGATACAGTTTATCACATTTGGTTACAGAGAAATTTAAGACTGTTTCATAAACAAGATAGGAAAGTTGATACTATTCTACAAGTTATCATTGACAGTGTAAGAAGCAGGTTGTTGACTTTCAAAGTCAAAGAATCCTCTGCTATTCTTAGTGTAGAGAATATTTAGCAAGTAAAGCTACAAAGGAAAAAGTGGTAACTGAATTTGCAGGGCATGGTTGGATTAGGTGTGTTTGGGATAAGGGAGTATGTGCAGATGGCTAGTATTTTGGTGGTATGTCTTTTGCTGAGAATCCATTGTGATTTTTTGTGGATCCAGTTGGGGTAGCAAATTGTTCCAGTGCTATTCTCAGTTTTAGATCATATTGCCACAAGTAGTTTCCTCAGATCAGTTTTTAGTCAAAAAAAGTATTCTCATTTCTGAAGTATATCATCCAAGTATCTGTTTGCTTGGAATTGCAGGGCTGAGGTTCAAGAGAACTCTTCTTATAAATTTTTAAAACTTGCACCAACCGGGCACATCAATATCCAACCTTCAAAAGGAAGACGATTTTAGAAGATAATAAACTAAGGAAGAAGCCATTATTCATTAATATAAAACTAATAAAGCGCTTACAGTTTCCCCCAACTTTTCTCCTTTTTCAAGTAGCAATTTTTCGAGAGACGTAACATGGCTAATATTTTTCTAGGTTGAGTACATATGATGTCACATGTAGCCCCACGAAGAGGATTAACTTAAGATTCTAAGATAAACAGGGGAATCTGAGCGGTTTTCCAACAACAAGTTTCACCTGAGATGATAACTACCTGTAGCAAGCACATTATCTTATTGTAAAATTGCATTAAAACACGATAATATATTGCCTGATGTATGTTCTAAGGTACTTTGTTCCTATCTCTAGTCGAAATAAGGACAGACTGAATATTTTTACATCTCATCGTCACTTTAAACTTGTTGTATGAGTATTGCTTCATTGTTCACCTAGGTTTGTCAAATTTATTTTCTAATAAGAAAGATTGATCTACTTCCTTAATATGATGATATAGCATTTCAAATGAATCTTTGGTCCATAACATTCAAACTCAGTTTGTTAGCTAACATGCATAGTAGCCATGATTTGATTTTCCATTAAAATAAGTATATCAGTTAGCTTGATTAGGATATGCCTTTTCAACTCATGTTGTTTGGTGTCACAACGTGTTCAAGCATGTAGAATATTACCCACTGCACCTATCACAACAATAGAAATATTAGTCAACTATGAGTCTATTTTAACAACTAAAATAGACTATATTATGTTTAGCAAAGAAGCCCATAATGATCAAGGTAATCATTTTCGAATAAGCTTACTGTTTGAAGCCTCTTAACACCATTGTGAGCATCAACTAAATTTTCACCATTGACATTACTTCCTGTAAAATAAAATATTGATACAGGGAATCGATCGTCTTACGAAAACAAGAAATATTATGAGCCATCCCTCCTTCCATAAAAAAAAAGTAGAAAAAAGGATTACTCTTCTAAAAGCATCCTTGATACTTATATACTAAAAAATTTCAAGTTTAGCTAACAAATTTGTTAGTATAGGTGAGCAATTTATTAATGTGAAATGGTTGTCAAACTACTATTAATGTGAAATGTTTGGATTGCTTATTTGGAACAGTCTATTAAACATATAATAAGAACATAATATTTATGAAACAAAAGATATAGCTCACACTTATAGGATAAATATCTTAAGCAGGTGATATCTCACCATGAACAGGTACATTAACTAAGGGCATTTTCTAATTGGAAAAGGACTAAGTTGTAAATAACAGGAAGGTTCCGGAATCTCTTGGGGATGTATACCACCGATCGGCCAAGGAGACCCAACCCAAACCCAATTACAAATCAAACTTGTTCACCAAGTTTATTTGGGTATAAATACAAAACCAAGGGTGTTTGTAATTTATCTCTTGTACTCATTAAGCTAAAACCTAAAAATTGTTTGTGTGTTTTTGTCCTCAAAACCGGTCGACCACCTCCTTAGGGGATCGATCACCATTCTTTTTCCAACTCAAGTTATTTGGTTTAATAAAACTAGCATTACTTTGATTCAAAGATAGTACGTGTGTACAAGAAAGTGGTACTAACACAATATTGTTAATATTCTTGGATTGAATTACAAAACGGTAAGGGGTAAATCATATAATCCTAATTAAATCAAATTAGGGTTCTTCCTAATTGCTTGTTTGTGGATTTGATTGTTGTTCGGCTAGAATCAAGTAAGGTACGGATATTCTTCTTATGTTAATTAATTATTCGTTAATAAATCCTATACGCTTCTCAAGATGTATACTTTGATGTTTTGTGATTATTTATTGATTGTCATGTTATATAATTCCAACAGTTTACCTCTCTCTTTTAAGCATTTTAATACCTCTTACATGTTGCTTTTAGGTATTCAACTGCTATGGAGAGCAATTCTGCTTCCACCTTGATGCTTTTCATCTGGGCATGAATACATTTTACATATTATTCTTGGGGTGAAGGTTCGAATATACGCATAAATTTTATCAAATTTACCAATATACGCACATACTTTTTTATTATCTATGTATGCAATATACTTTTGAATAATTACCAATGTAACGTGAAAATCAACAGATTACCATTTAAAAAGTTACGCTTTGGTCCCTGTATTTGCGCTTGACTTTCACCGTTAGTCCTTTGATATTTTTTTACATACAAAAATTATAGTAATGGTCCCTTGACATTTGCGCTGACTTCCACCTGTTAGTCCCTTGACATTTTAATACGTTTTTGTCCGTTTTTCTTTACGTTTTCATACGTTTTTATCCGTCTTTATCTGTTTTTATACGCTTTCTTACGTTTTTCTTACGTTTTCATACGTTTTTACCCGTTCTTATCCGTCTTTATCATTTTTCATCCATTTTTGTCCATTTTTATACGTTTTCATCCGTTTTTATAAGCTTTCATTTGTTTTTCTTACGTTTTCATATGATTTTATCTGTCTTTATCCGATTTCATCCGTTTTTATACGCTTTCGTTCGTTTTTATCCGTTTTTAAATGTTTTTATACGCTTTCGTTCGTTTTTCTTATGTTTTCGCACGTTTTTATTCGTCTTTATTCTTTTTCATCCGTTTCTATACGATTTTATTCATTTTTATACGTTTTCATATGTTCTCATCCGTTTTTATGCGGTTTTGTTTGTTTTTGTCCGTTTTTAAACGCTTTCATCCGTTTTTATTACGTTTTCATACGTTTTTATATGTTTTTGTCCATTTTAAAACATTTTCATCCGTTTTAATACGCTTTCGTCCATTTTTCCTACGTTTTATATGATTTTATCTGTCTTTATCCGTATGAAAACGTATAAAAATGGATGAAAACGGATAAAACGTAATGACGGAAGCATATAAAAATGGACAAAAACGTATGAAAATGAATAAAAATGCATAAAAACGGAAAAAACGTATGAAATATGGATAAAATCGCAAGAAAAATGGAGGAAAACTTATAAAAATAGATGAAAACCTTTAAAAACTGACGAAAACGGACAAAAATGTATAAAAACGAATGAAAACTTTTAAAAGCGAACGAAAGCGGATAAAAATGTAAGAAAATTGAACAAAAGCGTATAAAAACGGATAAAACGTATGAAAACGTAAGAAAAACGAACGAAATCGTATTAAAACGGACGAAAACGTATAAAAATGGATGAAAACGGATAAAAACGGACGAAAGTGTATTAAAATGTTAAGGGACTAACAGTGGAAGTCAATGCAAATGTCAAGGGACGATTACTATAATTTTTCTAAGTAAAAAAATATTAAGGGACTAACGGTGAAAGTCAACGTAAACAGCAGGACCAAAACTGTAACTTTTTTAAATAGTAATCTGTCAATGTTACGTACATTAGTAATTGTTTAAAAGTATATTACGTACATTGACAATAAAAAAAATATGTTACGTATATTGGGTTAATTTGATAAAGTTTGTTACGTATATTTAGCCTTCACCCTTATTCTTGCGGCTCGTGGGGGAGGACATAGAAGCCAAGAAATTCAAATATTCATTACAAGTTGATACTGAAAATGGGGGGGTATTGATGTGGCAAGGGTTACCGAGGAGTATTCACGATAACACTCACCCGAAAGTTTGTGACAGTCTAGATGGAGTAGTGATTCCCCCACCCTTTTAGCTCGATTCTTATCGCGTGCAAATGAGAAAGAACTCACCTTCCAAGTAATGGTACGTATATGGAAACAAGAGTAAATTTATAAGACTAGTTTTGAGTTTTCTTTTTTCAAATTACTTAAAGGGATTTTTGGATGTCGAAATAATGCAGCTCTTCTTGTAGGAAATTGTGGAACTTACTTGCTATAGAACATAAACAATTAAACACAAAATATCCTAATTATTACGTCTTACGACTCATTATAGAACATGTAATTCGCATTAATATGTATTACCTCTCATCGATCGTTATGCTCACCAAAATACTCAAATTTTACTTGATGATGATACGCTTTGGAGGTAAGTCCATGAACAGACCCATTTGAATGCCAAGTGTCACGGGTCACACTTTTTCTAAAAATATTCTTTTTCAATATGTGCAACATCCCATAATAAATTTGTGCTGCTTTATTTATTTTGCAAATTTAGTTTAGCTCAAAAAAACTTTTTGGAATAAGGAAAAAAAAAAAGGTTCAAAAGTATTTTACGTCGTCCCTCACGTAACTCATGAGCTAGATCAGATGTGGGTTCGTTTAAAAGAGAAGAAAAGATATTTTAAAAAAAATAATAATAAAAATAAAATAAATAAATACTCGTTAAGATTTTCTTTCTACTTTTCTAGTATCTTGTTTGGGCCACATGCCTTTGATATTGGACCGGATATATAAGCCCAATTATCTAAACATTACTATATATATTAAAAACCGTTTAAAACGGCGCCGTTCCGTAAATAGTACAAAACAGTACAAACGGCCCATTTATCTACACAGCCCGAATACTTGGCCCAACTTCATTTTCCGAACATGTCTAATGTCTAGTATATATCAAGGTTGTCAAAATCGCGATCCTGCTCGTAGGATCGTACGATCCTACGATCCTACACACAAAAAACGATCAGAATCTTAACAAGATCGTAATCCAGGTAGGATCGTAGGATCGCGCGTAGGATCGTAGGATCGGATCGGATCGGATCGTATAGGATCGCCTATTATTAGTTTTTTTTTTTCTTTTTTTTTTTTTTGCTTTTGGTATATTAACTTATTAAGTATAAGCTCATGTCTTAAAACTCAATGACTAAGAATTTTTCAAAAAAAAAATATTATTTTGGTGTTGTAAATTAATTGTCTCTTACAAGATTAATGAGTGTAAAATCATTATGTTTTTATGGACTATTTAGAAATAGTTTAGATGTGTTTTTTTGGGTTTATTGTGAAAAATGATTTCGTGCTTTGTAAAGTGTGAGAAGCTTGTTTTTGAAGTAAACTATCTACATACTTAACCCAATTTTATAAATATTTTATTTTATGTTACATATAAAAGCATGAATATTCTATTTTAATTTATATGGTCATCAAGAAAACAAATTCAATAATATTATCAGAATATTATAGTTTAATTTATTTGGTCATCAAAAAACAATTGTGTTGCCCTCTATTATAAATTATGTCGTTTCATTTTCAGATACAATCCTTTTATCTTTTTGCATTAATTTATATATTGTAACAAAAAAGTTACAAAATCACGTGCTAATAAATTAACATTATAATTTTGCATAAATGTTATCACGGAAAACCTATAATAAAAAAAATATTAAAACAAGAAGTAGGTGCATCGTGCACGTATGTACTAACTTTGTGCAAGTATGCATTGCAATATATCTAATATTCTACTACTACAATACTTGAACATATAACTTTTTCTTTTATCATCTATTTAGATTCGTTTATCATATAAAATATTATATAGAAATATAAAACTACAACCCCTATAAAAAAATATATACATTTTCATAGTATCTTACGATCCCGATCCGATCCTACGATTACGATCTTGCAAAGCCGAAAACGATCCTAGGTAGGATCCCGATCCTGACAACCTTGGTATATATAATTTACCGGCAATTCGGTGCCATCTGATTGGCTGCCTGCCAATTTGGGCTACGCCAATTTTTGGCCCAGTTTTTTGTGTCATTTTGGACTTTGCATGTTAATAGGCTGACTTTGGTCCACCAAACAGCCCATCACCTTCACATGTGTTGGTATTAGGCCCAGTAAACGTTGGTGATATTTTTGTTTTTGGAGATTCTATGGTGTATTGTTTTTAAGTATACTCCGTAGTAGCTAACAAGTTTTGTAGTATTAAAATATTATTGCGTAGTTAAACATCATAACACTGTTAAAGTCATAACAATCCCGAAAGATATGAATACAATGTCCCGTCGCAACGCGACGGACTGACGCCCAACTCGTTTAATCTAAACATAAAAAATGAGGCACATTCAAACTACAAATTTTAACACATGATATATAATGTGATTAAATCATGTTTTGATTAAATATGTTATTTCAATAAATTAGTTGAGTAAATATGAGATTAACCATTTTCTTATATATGTATATACAGGTATTTTCTATTTATTAGAGGCTCTCAGCGATAACCTAAAATGAAACCTCGGAGCCTTACCATAAATGCTAAATAAGATGTGTGTATCTTTTAAAACAAAAGGTGATAACTATATACGTAAACCGCCATACCTTAAGCATTAATGAATACAAATGTTAGTACATTTAACTTCTTTTATCGAGAAATCTTTATATTGAGGCATCGTGTCTGTTTTTATTCATATTTATAACATCTTTATAGTTTTATGGGTCGAACATAAATTTTGAGGCTCTAAAAACAAGAGGTCTTCGGCGTGCTCAGTTCGCCCACCCTCAAGATCGGTCCTATATACCAACTATAACTAGAATTCTTTTTTCTCAAAGAATACTTGAGAATTGAACTTAATGAGTAATTATGATATTCAAATTTTTGTTAATGGATTTGTAATAAGAGTTAAAATAATATTAATTTGAAAGGGTTAACAGATTTGGATAATAGCATAAGAGTCTTGTCTAAATTTCCTTACAAGAGTAATATTTGGAGCATAGTGAGGAGACTGAGCATTGCAGATACAGTTTATCACATTTGGTTAGAGAGAAATTTAACACTGTTTCATAAACAAGATAGGAAAGCTGATGCTATTATACAAGTTATCATTGACAGTGTAGAAAGCAGGTTGTTGACTTTCAAAGTCAAAGAATCCTCTGCTATTCTTAGTGTAGAGAATATTTAGCAAGTAAAGCTACAAAGGAAAAAGTGGTAACTGAATTTGCAGGGCATGGTTGGCTTAGGTGTGTTTGGGATAAGGGAGTATGTGTAGATGGCTAGTATCTTGGTGGTAGGTCTTTTGCTGAGGATCCAGTGTGATTTTTTGTAGATCCAGTTGGGGTTGCAAATTGTTCCAGTGCTATTCTCAGTTTTAGATCATATTGCCACAAATTTTTTCTGCATCAGTTTTTAGTCAAAAAAGTATTCTCATTTATGAATTATATCATCCAAGTATCAGTTTGCTTGGAATTGCAGGGCTGAGGTTCAAGAGAACTCCTCTTATAAGTAAAGGTTTTTTTTTTTTTTACCTTATCTTCAATTTTCTAAGCTTATTGAAAATTGAATGTTTTAAGTTCACTTCAGTTGATAGCTCTATATCTTGAAATTTAAGAAGCCCATATCTATTTCTATCCTTTTCTAGTCCATAGTAGGCCTTTTTTAGGTAACTATGGGTGTTTGGGATAATGCACTTTATGATTTTTTTGAAGTCCATAAAGTGAGTTTCCACCTGAGAAGGATAAGTGAACTGGTGTGGCAGTATATGTTTCTAGGAATTGTGAGGAGTGAAAGATGATCCTACATGGTCCTAGTTATACACTGCTAAGGAGGTTAGGTTGGTCCTCTCTCAAGGTGTGTGTTCTTTGATGTCTGAAGATATTCGTAGAGATGAAAATGTAGGTCATCAGGTATAGCCACTGTTAGGAATTGGAAATTCCATAAGTAAAGTGTCGGTCACCCCAAATATTATCTAGCATAAGTTAGCTTGTAGACCTATCATTAGTTACGTTATTTATTAGTTTATTAGTTAGTTATTAATTTAGTTTAGCGTAGTGTAACACCGTGGAGGAAGGACATGTCTTTACCCACTGTATACCTGATCCACAGGCCGTTAGGAGGTCGTGTTTGTCTGTAACTACAAATACCCCTTCCATCCATGGAAGGGGTGGAGCTTTCAATCTAACCTTTCAATATTTTGTTCTACAAGTCTCTACCAAGAAACTCCCTCTCTCTCTACTTTCTCTCTCTAATGGATAACATGTATTTTGATCATCCAAGACCACCCGAATCATCAAACACATTAATATTCGATCCTACAAATGGTACCAGAGCCAAGGTTTTAGTGTTGTGGTCTTTGATCATTGTTAAAGCTGTTTTTTTTGTGTATGTTTTTGTGGTCGGAAAATATTTTTTTCCGGTTTACTTTGGGTATAACAGTTTTTAACATTGTCTTGTTTGCATCCTCTTTATTGGTCTACACAAATTGTCATATGGTCTTTCTTGGTATTAAATGTTCTGCTTGTACAAACAGTCATGTATACTATCTTTTATGATTTTTGTGTTACCAATATCTGTGAAAACTTGTGGTCATAACTGGTTAAATATGGATGTCTTTGTAATGCTTTTCTGGGTTTTATGAATATGGTCAAGTTTATACGTGGTCAAACTGTGGTCAAAACGGGTAAAAGATGCAGTTTTTTTGTCACTTTTTCTGGGTTCCTTTGAATATGGTCGGAAAACTCATCGGAAATGCTAAAAGTCTTCATAGCGACTTATCCATGAGTGTTTACTCATGGTAGCAACTTGCCAAAGCGAGTTGCTAAGTAGCCACTTGTGTAGCTACTTGACTGATATATAGCGACTTGGTGTAGCGAGTTGGGTCTGAAATATGCCTAGCGACTTGTTTTTACAAGTCGTAGCGACTTGGCATGACCTAGCGACTTGTCATATACAAGTAGCGACTTGGTCTAGCGACTTATGCTAGCGACTTGACTCTAAAACTTTGCTAGCGATTTGCTTTGAAAAAAAAAACAAAAAAACAAGACCTAGCAACTTATCGATAAGTGACAAATGAAGAAGAAGAAGATTTTGACCATAGACCATGACTTAACAACTATACCATATACCAAAAATTAACATCGACCTCAGTTAACCCATCATCAGTCCGAGAACTCCAAACAAAAACCAATCATCTAATCCTAAGATCCTATGACCTAGACTCACCCCAAGACCCTCACACCCACTCCTCAACTCTCAAACAATCAAGTACCAAAAAGAAAAATTAAAAATGATCTCAGAAACAATTCAAGTTTTATCTCAAAAAGATTTTTCTTGAACCTACATCTTCACCAATCAATGATAATATCCGAACACATACAGAGACAATATAACTAATCAGTTATTTGATTCTCTTTGGCTCGTATAATCAAACTCAAAAGGCAAAAATAAAACATCAATCAAGTACCTATCCGAGACCCATGAGAGGATCTTGAAGCGCAAAGAAGGAAGGATGTTTTTATTTGTTGTATATTGATGTTGTTGTGATGATGAGAAGAGTGTAAAGACTCGGATGTTAGGAGATTCGTTTTTATTCACTAGATCTGTTTGGAGAGGCGGTTTTTTTTTCTCAGATCTTGAGAGAAAAAATGTGGTGGTAGGCGGTGTTTTGTGAATGCAGTTTAGAATTATGACCTAAATTTTAGGTTATATAAATGTTATATACATGAATCGTTAACTGGATTTAAGGTTAGTATAGATTTGTCTTGGGCTTTCTAATATTTGTTCACTCGGGTATTTGTTGGATCGTGGGCTTTGAGTGCATTTGTTTGTGGGCTGAAAGTCATATGTGAAGTTGGAATGGACTGTCTAACTGTTGGGAATTTTTGGATTGGTGGGATTGTACATTCCTGTTACTGAGCTGAAATATAGGGTTAAATTAAATTGATTGAAAAATGATATCCAAAGTTTTGTGTTAATATCTTAACCAACGAAAATTGTGATAACATTTGATATTACGAGTGGTAATTTTGGTATGGTATAATTTTTCACGGAAAGATACACATTCATGGCTTGAGCGAAAAAGTGAAAAATGACTACGGGGTTTTGTACGGTATTATTGACGCGAAATATGTGGTCATTACTATTAGCCGGTGAATCAAAGGAGGTTCGTTTACAGCAATTATCAAGAGATATTCGACGCCACAAAACGTCAATGATACTTCACAGTCTAAGCAAAATCTTTCAAGAATACTCAGCGTCAGTCATGATTTTTCAAGATGTTTGCTTATGACAAGAACTTCTCGTACAAATGGTCGTACACGTTATGATGCTTTCGAAAGTTTGAAACCATCATGGGGGAGAAACGTGTACTTTGATGTGTTACGGTCAACCTCCAAGGGAAGTAGTATATACTGCTTGACTTAGTATGGTTTGTGAAGTTATCTACATATGGGTAAAGAATTGTTGATGATGAAGAATGAACCGCTGCATGTTCCCCTAAAACAGATATTCACTAAAACCAAAATTGTCATAACACATTCAAGCTGACATTGTTTACGGTTTTGTCTTGATTTTGTAAAATCCCGCGAAAGAACCTATTTCTCGGTTTAAATCATAGACTGGTAAAATCCCGTGACAACGGAAACATCCTGGTAAGTAAAGTGCATTTCCGGCTCTATCTCTCGGTTTTTTCTTGGTTTTGTAAAATCCTGCGAAAGAAACTATTTCTCAGTTTAAACTATAGAATTGTAAAATCCCGTGATGATGGAACCATACTGGAGAAAGGAAAGTGTATTTCAGGATCCTTTCTGATGCTGGTGCTACGGTTTCTACTTCGAAGAAGGGATAAAAGGGTGTACTTCATGAATTGGATGTGTGTTTGGATATTCATCATGGCAGTTTGGTTATTACATGGTTTTACGGGGATATGTGCTTATACCATGGTCGGGATGGAAACCATTATCAGAGTTCACTTAAAACGTCAAAAGAGGCTAGAGCTGAGCTTTTAACCAGAAGATGTGACAACGGGGTTAATTCACTATTATTTATTTGAGGTTGAAGTGAAATATCACGGGCAAGTGTACTTAGTATCTGAAGGTATCGGGGATGGATGGATGAAGATTCTTCATGATCCTTGTTCGAGCTTATTATCAAAAACGAAGACTTGAAAATCTAGTTATTGTTGAGTGAATTTTACCTTTTCTTTTACCACTTGGGGGAATTGGGCTCTTATCACCTCAAAATAACTATCACTTTAAGGAGTTACGTTGTAGTGCTCAGTGTCACATTCAATTGTGGATTTTCAAGAGGTAAAGTACGTCTATTACTTGATGGTTGGTTGGATGAAGAGTATAGAGTACTTAGAGATTCAATGGACGATGAAGTCTCGGCACCGCTCTTTGTTACATATGTGCAAGTTTAAGTCACGAGTTCGGGCTAGTTTATTTCAGGGTCAAATTCATCATATTGGGTTTTCTCCATCAGTTGTCACTACAAAGAGCCTACTGAATGATAATGGGGTTGATTACATGTTTTGCCAAGAGATTGAAAAGAGAGAGATTATGACGTCTGTTCACATCAGTTCAGGCCTCGTACTTCAACATTATGGCGTCTGCAGATAACACTTCAGGCCTCGTACTCTAAAGAAAAGAAAAGTGTACGCTTCAGTGCGCTTTATCTTCTGAAAAAGAGAAATCTTCTCACTAATGACCATTCTCATCAACATGCTTCATACTTTTTCCATGCGCTTCAGTCATCAAGTGAACCGGGCTACCATTGATTGTTTTTCTTATTCCACTTGCTCAACTATAATGACAATGGCGACATCATGTGCTAATTTTGCAGGGGAGAAGTGTGAATAGAATACTTTTGGATGATTTCACTTATTTAGTCAAGAATGGCATCTCCGTATGCAATTCTTGAGGGGGAGAAGAAGTGTGAATTTTTTGCATTGTTGATTGATATTTGAGAATATAAATGGTCATACGGCTCTAAACTCATGTAAGAACCGAGCTTCTTCTTATCGGGTCATCTTCACATGGAGTTTTTCTCTTCTAAGAGCCGTTGGTTGACATCTTCACTCGGATTGATGAGTTTATCGACAAAGTGCTTCCGGTTAATGCTTCACGTGCACTTCAACATGATGATTCCAACAATCTCTCTGTTCTTGTTTGATGTGATTGGTAGTTTGGTGTTACCATCTTGTGTGTTCGTTGCGGCCTGATTGTTGATTTCCTTGATGAACATCTTTATGTTCTTGTTTGATTGGGAGGGATTTTAGTTAAGGGGATTTGCAAGATGTAAGTTAATATGGATGCTTTTGGTGGGATGCTTTTGGTGTGAGTTGAAGATGTTAACTATCTATTCCCCAACTGCACAATCTTGAAGAAGGTCGAGTCTACAGCCTGTTCTACATTTTCTGCTACATGTTAGAAGACTAAAGACGAGTTGCATTTAACGATCTAAAGACTTCTTCTTAATCCGGGCATTTATCAAACAGTTGTCGGTTTAGGGAGAGCACTAATTGGGAGAGTGTTATAAGTCGATTCAATCCCCAATTAGACTTGCTCATATTCTTTAGCAGTGACTCCTCGAGACGTTGATATTGACTATTGTAATATTGCAGTTGCACTATTGAATAATAATCCGCTCTTTGGTATTCCTTGGCCAAATCTTCACGGATTATTGTTCATGAAAAATGATCCGCTTTTTGGTATTCCTTTACCAAATCTTCACGGATTATTGTGCACTCTGTAAATCAACCACATGAACATTAAGGAAAATGACTACCTCATCCGCTTGAAGACATTATCGGTGAATCTTCCAGATCAGTCTCTATATGTATATCTTTAGGAAGATGGAATTGATGTTGAGGAATCATTTGTTCCAGTTCATTAAGTGGGTCAATGTACATCCGGTTGTACATTTATTCACGTGTTGGAAATTTGACGCAAGTTGATTACTTCGGAGTTAATCAGTTATCACTTATTTGAGATTGAAGTTGACTTTCACAAAAGCGTGTTCTTATTTGATAACTTGCTCGGGCTTAAGAATTTGAGTTGAAGACTTGGTTTATCTAGTTACCCGCAGTCGAGGTGGATGGTTGAAGACCTGGTTAACTATCACTATTAGGAGTTACTTTGTTTTACTCATTGTCACACGCATATGACGGTGTGGATAATCGCAAGAGGTGTTAATGTCTCATACTTTGTTTGGGTAGTGAGTACTTATAGATTTGCTTGAAGCATAAATTCTATACACCGTTCTTCCATCATTAGGTGCAAGCTTAAGATACAAATGTGGGGAAGTTGACTTCAGTTTCAAGTATGGTATATCGGGTTTCTTCTTCAGTGGTCACTTCAAATTGTCTACATAAGGGTTGATAAAAATAGTCGAGAGAGTCTTCGCAAGTTGATTCTCACAAGAGTTCAAGTGTTCTTCTCAACAAATTTCTAGTATACGGGCTTATAATGATTTGCTGACTCTGAAGTGTCAAAACCAGCAAGGGGGAAGGAGACAAGCATCTAAATGCCAGTAAACTTGATGAACTTAATACTTCTAAGTAATTGAAGATATCCCGAGAAGACAAATGTTATTACCGCAGAGAAACTCAAGGTTTGACTCATGGCGAGTAAACTTGATGAACTTAATTCTTCTAAGTGATTGAAGATATCCCGGGAAAACAAATGTCATGACCGCAGAGAAACTCAAGGTTTTACTCATCAAGGCGTTTAGTATTCTTATTCCAACTATGTGGGGGAAGAGATATAAGAGAAAGTTTCTGAAGATAAAAGAGGTACACAAGTATGACATATTCAGGGGAGATAAATGTATGACATGAGGGAGGTGTTATCAGTTATTCTTTAGGTAGGAATGTGTGTACTTTGGATTCTTGAGCTTCATACACGATCATCAGGGAAGAAAAATGTGAACATTGTGGAGGTGTTTTCATTCCCCTCATGATGTGTATTCGGGAGAGCTCTTGGGTATTGGTGTACTTCGGGTTCTTGAGCTTCATACACGATCATCAGGGAAGAAAAATGTGAACATGGGAAGGTGTTTTCATTCCCCTCATGATGTGTATTTGGGAGAGTTCTTGAGCATTATACAAAGAGACTGACTGCATTAATTCAACTACTTGGGGGAATTGTTCTCTTGACACCTTTTGGAATGGATTGCTTCAGACGTCAGTAGAAAAGAAATTTGAGAAGATTGTTTTATGTGTGGGATGATACGGTGCTGTTCTTCTTGTGGATGATATAACCTCGAACGAAGAATCACGGTGATTATTCTTAAAAAGAGCAGCAAGATCGATGATAATGGTGTGCGTCTTTGTGCACCTGGCTAATGAAAGCTTGAAAGAAAGCTTTGAATCTGCTCAGCTAAAGGATTTTCGGTTTGGGGGGAAGCTGCTAAAGTCTCTCTTTCTCAAAGGCTCATGTTCTATCTTCTATTCTGGAGCCTCGGAAGCTTTGGTGGTGGAAGTTTAAGAGATGGTGAATTCTATCTTCTACGACGTGCTGCTTGATATCCTTATCTCGGTACTCGTATCATCATCCTCTTATACTATATCATCTACTCTATCTTTGTATATATTTATCTGAAAAACAAAATACAAAAATATAAAACCAACAAAAATCAAAATAGAAAAATATAAAACCTTAAAAAACCCATAAAAATCAGAAAATTTGAAAATTCCAAAAATATGTTTTCTAAAGACATGTCTTCTTGTATCGATAACATCTGCGGTCTTAGAAATTTCATTTAATAATGGCACGGGACCATAGATGAAGTTCGAGCAGGAGGTGTAAATATTTATTTCTAAACATGTCTCTAAATGAAAGCTTACAGTTATTTCGGACTGTAACCCGTGCTTAAAACCATGGCTTGCTATTATTTCAGATAGCAACCCGTTTTAAAGAAAGGAAAGTGCTGCGCTAAACAAATTTTTCAAAAATTTCGTGCACTTATCCTAAAAACAATATGAGGAAAGTATGTCAAAAGACTGCTGTTCCTACACAAATGTTTTTCCGTCTAAAATTCTTCAGAAAAATATTTGTTGTGTTTTCAAAATGGTGGAAAATGAGTTGCTTAAAAACAATCTGATTCAAAGTTTTCGTAAAAAATTGAAAACTCAATCAATGACTTCAGCGCTTTTAATCTTTTCATAAAATGAGCCATTGATTGAGGGGGAGAATGTTTTCAAATCTATATCATCTAACGAGATTATCTAACTATCCTATACGCTTAATTGAAAAAGATGTTAACCTACGTTGAAGGACTAGGTGCCCAGGATATTATTGTTAGGATTAGATGATTAGAGTTTGATAAACACATTATTCCCATGTCATATATGATCTGATTGATATGTTGAATTGACTTTTATTAATCGATTGCTGTTTGGGTGATGTCGACCACCATATATCTGTGTGTGTGTTCACTAACGTATGCAGGTATATTGGTTATAAGAATGTTCCCGATCCGGATCCCACAATTGAAGATGATTGGATGCCGAAAGGAAAGGGTAACTATATCTTTGGTTGACAAATGAAGAAACGGAGCTTAATTGGACTTCTATGGAGAGTTGGCATAAATGCAACGTAAGAGGTCTCACTGCATCAGCAGATGGTTTTCTTCTAAGTGATTGAAGAAACAGAGCTTAATTTGACCTCAGTTGGCATTCAAAATGCAACGTAAGACGAAGTCTCACTGCATCAGCAGATGGTTTTTCTTCCAAACCCTACAGCCACAACAACGGAAGCTTCTCAACCACTAATGTATCTTTGTGCAGGATACCATTTTTAAAACATTTTCTAAAACTTTGAATAAAATTGTTTTTGAAAATGGAAAGATATTGTTTTGAAAATAAATTGGACTAAATTTTGAAAATCACCGGACTTCCTTTTAACAAAACCTAAGTCACTCAATTATTGACTTCTGTCATGGATTGAGGGAGAGAGTGATTTAAAATATAATATTTTCTTACAATATTTCTTCATAAAAGTTCCGGTTTTTACATTAAAATGTGGTGATCTAAAGATTTAATGTTATGTCATGGTATGATTTTTTTTAAAACTAAAAGATCTGTCAAAATGAAATTCTTTTTGTTCTTGTTTGATTGTGAAATTATTTTATTTTACTAAAAGATCTCTTAAAACAATCATACCTGACACTAACAATCTTTAATGTCTTAAAATGGTCCTTATCAGTCATTTTTCAAAGTCAAAATCTTGCCACGTCTTTCCCCAAAACTTTCTAAATGATTTAAATCTTTTGGGAGCACAAATCTCAAATGGTTTGAAATTTGTTGATCGGGGGAGAGATCGTTATTTAAATCTCAAATCTGTTTTAATGGAATTGGTTTTAGTCCTTCAAAGGCACTCCAGCCTCCATGCGCCAAACGATTTCAATATACATAATGCACATGTTGAGGGGGAGCATTTATCCAAAAACAAGATGAGCTTTTAAATCAGGCACATTTTCTCCCATTTTTTCTAAACCTTATTAAATCACGTGGGATCCAAAATCTCAAAGGGTTTGATATTTTTGATCAGGGGAGAATTTGTGATTTAATAATGAAATTTGATAAAAGGTGATTGTTTTGATTCAATTGTGCAGGCTGCTCTCTCATATGTGCTAAACCCTTTCGAATCACGAAGCACATATTGAGGGGGAGCATTTTAAAAGAAAATAAACTATCAAGGTACAAAAGCTTTTATGTTTTAACATAAAGTACCTTGATTGAGTTTTCGAATGGTTTCTTTATGGCTTGTGTGATCGTAAATGTGCTTCAAAAGAACTCTTGCCTCTATGTTATAAAATGATTTCAAATATCCTACGCACATATTGAGGGGGAGAATTTACCAAAAGAAATTCAAATGGCTTTTTCTACGGAAATTGTGATCAAGAAATTATTTCAAAGAACTCTTGCCTCCACGTGCTAAACAATTTCAAGATCATATGCACATGTTGAGGGGGAGCATTTCTAAATGATCAAAACTATTAAGGTACAAAATGCTTTGATCTCGTATCACAGGTACCTTGATTGTTTTTCCAAATGATTTTTCAATTGGTTTCAAGAAGGAAAGAACAATACCATAAGACCGACCAATTTACTTTATGCATGGTGTTATAAGGATGGTTAGGTTAAGTATTTTTTCCCACGATCCAGCCAGAACCGGAGGGATCTACCCAGGGACAATCCACTAGATAGTGTAGAAGTCCTTAGGTATGATGAAAAAAGGAGAAAAGTGAGATATGGGAAGAGTGCGGACTGAAACTGAGCTAGTACTGAAATAAACCCAACAAGGCTCTAGTTATGAAGTTTCGGTAAGCACTGAAGGGGTTTAAGAATGAATATGAAAAGGGTGAAAAGAAATAGCCCTCCAATAGTTCAACCTTAGGGCAGAAACCGGGTTCAATACATATGCTACTGGTGTTTACTAAGGTAACACCGATATTGAAGACAAGACGTCATGGACCCAGTGACGCACTGCACTAAACTTCCCAAACTACTCAAGTTCCTCTTAAAAGGGCTTGTTTCATTCTCATGGGGAACCGACATTATCTATCGACTTTCTCTTAGAGATTGTTGATATTGAAGAAGGAGACCCTCTCCCTAGTCTCCGGCATAGGAAACCAAATGTGCACTATTGATTCTAGAGCCAAGAGATCATCCACAATATCTCATTAGGACACAAAATTAATGAAGACTTGCTGTTTCACACAATGTGGAAAGTAAGAATATTTTAAGAGTCCTACGCATTATCCTTGTGGTATTGCCAGAACACCCGAGTGGTATGTAAAAGTATTCACGATGAAGGTGGAAATCCTTCTAGAGCCAACATCAAACAAGCTCTTGGTGGGTGACATGTGAGATCTTTCCAAAAGATCAAGCTTGTGACAACTGGATAGAAACGATGGGGCGATTCACTCGTGAATCAACCTTGGTCCAGGATTGGTATTGACGAATACTTTTGGAAAAACCGTTCGATGTGCCAACCTTCTTTTCTCTAGCACGTCGAATGTGTATTCATTTTCAAACACAAAAAGTATCTCTGATTGAAAAAGTACTTTTGGAAAAACCGTTCGATGTGCGAATCTCTTCTTTTCTTTAGCACATCGAATGTGTACTCATTCTCCAATACAAAAAGTATTTTGATTGAAAATTGATCTTTCTCATAAAACCTTCGTCGTATTGCAAAACTCTTTCTTCTAAGCAATACGCGATTGTTTTCAAATCAATTTTTCATCAATCAGTGAATCTCAATTCGCTGGTTCACTCACTCCGTGTTGTCTTCTTTGAGACGTCCCGGTTTGAGAATGGCTAGAGCAGCTGCGAAACCCTGTCAAGGAGATTCTTAGGAATCCTACCTGATCACAGGCAGTACTTGTACTGATCAACGGGGAACCGTGGGTCGTGTACCTCAATTCAACGAAAGTGATCAAAGATACTTTCGTGTGTTTTATTGCTAACTGTTGTTTGCAGGTACATTTGGACGGTTGCAGCTGATCAAAATTGAGGAGTCAATCCAAAGCCGCATGCTCACAGCATCCACACTTAATTAAAGAAATCATGACTGGTGCACATATACATAACTGGCTCGATATTTCATACTATGCTTCGCTTCGCTGCTGCAAATATCATGAACCATAAGGCTTCCGCTACTCGATGGAAAGATGTCATGATTCAAAAGTGTAAGCATGTTGGTCCATAAGTCACAACTTCACATGATGGCAACACAATAAAGGGTGATCCAGAGATTTACTGTGGCTGATGATCTCAAAGAAAGCTCGAAGATCATCAAAGACGTGGATCAGTTCAAAGACCTCCACTGAAAGTACAAAGCACTCGGACTTTGAAGTTGCACTACAAAAGCACAAAGATTGCGGAATTGAAGAATTGAAGTCTACGAGCTCAAGAACAAAGTCAAGAATAGAATGCTAGGATTCAAAATGTAAAACATGGGGTGACCTCCCTTAGGGGGAGTTTGTTAGGAATTGGAAATTCCATAAGTAAAGTGTCGGTCACCCCAAATATTATCTAGCATAAGTTAGCTCGTAGACATATAATTAGTTACGTTATTTATCAGTTTATTAGTTAGTTATTAGTTTAGTTTAGCGTAGTGTAACACAGTGGAGGAAGGACGGGTCTTTACCCACTGTATACCTGATCCACAGGCCGTTAGGAGGTCGTGTTTGTCTGTAACTATAAATACCCCTTCCATCCATGGAAGGGGTGGAGCTTTCAATCTAACCTTTCAATATTTTGTTCTACAAGTCTCTACCAAGAAACTCCCTCTCTCTCTACTTTCTCTCTCTAATGGATAACATGTCTTTTGATCATCCAAGACCACCCGAATCATCAAACACATTAATATTCGATCCTACAGCCCTTGACTTGAAGGGGTTATGGGTTCCCAATGATGCCATTCTCCTTTCTTACCTTGGCCATTGTAGATGTTGGTTGAATGGTCTTGCTGGGAATGTGTATAGGAAATATAGTTAGATGATATGGTGCTTTCAAAGGTGAATTTAGTATCTAGTTCTTGGAAGAAGCAGTAAAGAGTGAAGTTTGCTGCTCTGTTTTGATCTGTTTGTAAGAGATTAGTGTTGTCCGATATGTTATGTAGTTATATCAAATATTGGAGGATAGAGTTTTGCTTTGTATTATGATTTGGGACATGTCCAAATCAGGGATTGATTTTCTTATGTTAGTATATATATTGTTTGGTTGTTAATATAATTCACTTTTTTACCAAAACAAATATATTAGTACTTGTATTAGATTAGGATTGGTATAAGCCCAAGTATTAGGCTATAAATATGGAGTTATATAAATATACTATCTTCATAGCCCGCCCGGATAGGCAGGCTAGCTTCATTATATTACTTGACGAAATTTAGTTGATCATTTTGAGGTTTCAAGTGTTGATTGAAATGCTTTCCTATACAGGCATTAAGATCATAAGGCATGTTAATGAATGGAAAACTAAGTCGTAATTCATGTTGAAGCATGTTTATTGTAGTCAGTTAAGTGTCTTCATGTTTAAACCACCATCCCTCGTATTTATTGTCAAGTTCAAGACTTAAAGATCAACTTTTGAATATCATGCGTCATTTTATTACAATATATCATACGCGCACCACAATGTTTGTACAAAATAGGCTCACAATATTATTAATGCATGATGTCAAAATTTTATTCCCCGCATACGAAACGAAAAGAGTATTAACATGTTACCTGTATACATACAACTGCAAACACAAAAACGTGAAGGGAAATAAATGATTGTCGTTTTTGTCCATATAAGTTTACCATTCTTTTTCAAATATGGCCACTAATATATGAGTGTAGTGATATAAAGTTGTTGAGATAAACAACCTTCATATCTGCAAGAATTGAAAAACTTAGTTAGGATAACATGATAAGTGTGGTAGAAACTAAATTTAACTTTCAAATTTGTTATGAGTCAAATGGGAAAACTTTAAATAGTTGGTAAAATATGTTGTTATGATTAGTACCAGTGAAATAGTTGATTGGCCATTCCTCAATGTTTAAGGAGTGATTTGGAACACAGAAAAGTTACATCGGTTCAAGCTATAATAACGTTCATGAAGTAGTTATTCTAATTGTGAATAAAAATTATAACATTTCGTCGAGTTCAGGCGCACCCATCAAACATAATTGTTTTTTCACTTACTCGTCCTTTGGAGGTAGAACAAATTTGTGGGGTACTTCGATATTGTTGATTTAATGACACAGTCAAATCAACATCTTGGAAATATAAGTATCTATCAGGTCGAAGTTAACACATAAATAGAAAAATGTCAAGCATTTGACGGGTGTACGACTTCTTTTACCTTCACGGATAAATAAGTCTAAAAAAAGCCTCTTCAAGTATGAATAGTCTGGTTTGTCTTAAAATCTCAAGCATTTGACCCATGTGCAACTTATTTTAACTTCACAAATAAATAAGTCTTGAAAAATCCTCTTCAAATTTTCCGTACCACATGTTGTAATAAATTTAGTGTCATGCAAGTTTTTATGACTGCTTAGTCATACATAAATCATGCATTACAACATTAACCTACTAAAGCATTTAATTTAAAGCATGTCTCTTTGGGTACTATTGTACTAATACAGACTAAAATTCCAGTAAAAAAATTATTCTTTTGATGAGCATTACTGACACACATATATCAAGTTGTAACATCTTATATTGTGGAGTAAAACATAAAAATCTAGCACAAATATAAAATTTCTATATTAGAATCGAACTTTATATCCAGGATATAGTTAATGTAAAAGTTTACCTTCATCAATGGACGCTCATGAATTTCATCCATGATAACATGAGTCATACCTTACAAATGACTATCAACCAGAAATCTTCTCATCATAAATCCAGTGGTATAGAACACCAAGCGGGTATTCCTTCCTTTTATACCATATAACCTAACTTTATATCCAACCTTCAAAAGGAAGACGATTTTAGAAGATAATAAACTAAGGAAGAAGCCATTATTCATTAATATAAAACTAATAAAGCGCTTACAGTTTCCCCCAACTTTTCTCCTTTTTCAGTAGCAATTCTTTCAGAGACAGAACATGGCGAATATTTTTCTAGGTTGAGTACATATGATGTCACATGTAGCCCCACGAAGAGGATTAACTTAAGATTCTAAGATAAACAGGGGAATCTGAGCGGTTTTCCAACAACAAGTTTCACCTGAGATGATAACTACCTGTAGCAAGCACATTATCTTATTGTAAAATTGCATTAAAACACGATAATATATTGCCTGATGTATGTTCTAAGGTACTTTGTTCCTATCTCTAGTCGAAATAAGGACAGACTGAATATTTTTACATCTCATCGTCACTTTAAACTTGTTGTATGAGTATTGCTTCATTGTTCACCTAGGTTTGTCAAATTTATCTTCTAATAAGAAAGATTTATCTACTTCCTTAATATGATGTAATAGCATTTCAAATGAATCTTTGGTCCATAACATTCAAACTCAGTTTGTTATCTAACATGCATAGTAGCCATGATTTGATTTTCCATTAAAATAAGTATATCAGTTAGCTTGATTAGGATATGCCTATTCAACTCATGTTGTTTGGTGTCACAACGTGTTCAAGCATGTAGAATATTACCCACTGCACCTATCACAACAATAGAAATATTAGTCAACTATGAGTCTATTTTAACAACTAAAATAGACTATATTATGTTTAGCAAAGAAGCCCATAATGATCAAGGTAATCATTTTCGAATAAGCTTACTGTTTGAAGCCTCTTAACACCATTGTGAGCATCAACTAAATTTTCACCATTGACATTACTTCCTGTAAAATAAAATATTGATACAGGGAATCGATCGTCTTACGAAAACAGGAAATATTATGAGCCATCCCTCCTTCCATAAAAAAAAAGCAAAAAAAAAGGATTACTCTTCTAAAACCATCCTTGATACTTATATACTAAAAAAATTCAAGTTTAGCTAACAAATTTGTTAGTATAGGTGAGCAATTTATTAATGTGAAATGGTTGTCAAACTACTATTAATGTGAAATGTTTGGATTGCTTATTTGGAACAGTCTATTAAACATATAATAAGAACATAATATTTATGAAACAAAAGATATAGCTCACACTTATAGGATAAAAATCTTAAGCAGGTGATATCTCACCATGAACAGGTACATTAACTAAGGGCATTTTCTAATGGTACAATCCTAGTGGTTGATTGGTATAGTGCAACTGGTTATGATTATATGACCATTTCTAGTCTAGTACTCAGTTTAAGAGTAGATTGACAAACTATTTTTATTATCTATAATCGAAACAATTAAAAGACATGAACAACTAATTATGTTTAAAACAATTGTGTACCTTGAGAAAAAAGTGCCACGATGACTTTGATACTCTTTAGTCACAATATATTTAACAGCTTTAGCTGGGTTGATAACCTAAAAGCTTGATTAGGATATGCCTATTCAACTCATGTTGTTTGGTGTCACAACGTGTTCAAGCATGTAGAATATTACCCACTGCACCTATCACAATAATTGTAACACCCCAACCCGACGAGGGTAGAAGTGTCACATTCTGGTGTCATATCAGAACATACAATTAAAATTTTACAAGCGGAAGCATTATAAAATAAATTACCAAGTCATATAACGGATGACTTACAAAGAAAATACAAAATCCAATATGTCTAAAATAAGATGAAATCCCAAACAATAGCCCATCAAAATAAATCCAAGATAGTAAGGTATCTAGGGTTGGTCCACTCAGACAATCCAACTCTCAGCCCATCAACGCCCATCTTCAAACCTAAAACCTGCCGCAGGAAAAGAAATGCGGCTGAGCTTAAAAAGCCCAGTGAACAGATATAACAAAACGAAAGCTAAATGAAATCAGAGATACAAATGAAATAAGGAAACTGATAATAAGGTCGCAATGAAATGAGAACAATGAGTCAATGAGGATCCTGCAGAGATACAATTATACAGATATCCAGAAAGAATAGATAACAAGGAGAACACAGCAGAGCAACGCATTCTGAACATACATATAATCACATATAAGCAAACAGACATACAAGCACCGAAACCAAATCAAGCATAACAGACGCCGCATCCACTCAACATAAGAATAGCATGCAATCAAATCAGGAAATCAGAATATAAATAAGCCCAACGGAAAACTAACAGCAAGCGGAGCAATTAATTAAGAAGTGAGCATGGCAGTCAGGTAAGACAATTAACCCACAGTTTATAACATCACGGTATCATAACAGATATATAAGCGTGGCAGGTCAACAAGTAGAAATAAGGACACCAACAGAAAATCAATAGCTCATGAATACAATTAAACGAAGGGATCCATGATAAACAGATAAATCAACCGATTACAGTCAAACATGATTTCCAGGCCAATCAAGGTTCATATGACAGTAAGATAACATACATTCAGATGACAATAGTTAAATCATATAATCACATACTAATCATATCGTAGCAGGATAAACAGTAATCACATAGAACATGTAATAACATAATCAAATTCAATAATCATATAATAACCCGATACGTGAATGGAATGGTAGTAGAATGAGTCACATAAAGGTACAGAGTAACGGGCAGTCAATACAGAATATGGTGCGTTGGGGTAAACAGATGGTACAATATAGGTATATCAAAAGTGTAAGGGTTGTCAGAAATCTATCCCGAGCCAACAATACAATACAGTAATATCGGTAGTGGCATAGCGCCCAGTAATCAATAGTAACCATCATATTCGGAGGGGTGACCTCGGAATACCAGACATTAGGAGGGGAGACCTCGTGAATCGGTATGGAGTAGCTAGCTCCCAGATGTGAGGGGTGTATTGCACACACGCACCACATCACCAGAACAGTATATATATCGTAATACAGTACAGTAGATCTAGGATGCATCCATACGCCCCTGCAGAAACAGTAGTGGCCATAACAATAACAGTAAAATGCGCATAATCAGTACAGTATAGGGACGGTGTGTAACATCACTCGTACACACTGGAGTCATGCCATTGGTGCATCAATGACACGGTCATGGAACCCCCATGACTAGTTAACAATATTTGGCTCGGGTACAAATCTGAAGGGTCAAACAAGGTCCACAGTGTAGCAATATATATATCATCATCATAATCGAAGTTCAATATCAGTAGTCCACCATTCAAAGGTTCATAGCAACAGTTCAATATCAAAGTTCAGTAGCAGCAGTTCAATATCTAAATTCAGTAGCAGCAGTTCAATATCAAAATTCAGTATCAAAGGTTCAGTTACAGAGGTCAATAACAAAGGTTCAGTAACAGTAGTTCAATAACAGAGGTTCAGTAACAGAGGGGTCAATAGCAATGGTTCAATATCAGAGGGTCAATAGCAAGGAATCATAGCAATGAAATATCATAAGCGAATAAAGTCAAAGGACCAGAAAGTCATGAGAAATCCCTACTGAAAAGGGATAGAATATCTGTACCTTAACGCCAATGAAAAGAAAGCAACCGAATGAGTGAACACGAAGACACAACGTCACGTCTCCTCCAACGCATCTACATGGATTACGATTTGTTTAATACTTATTAGCTCATTTAAGTCTTAACGGATTTATTGCTTATATGAATCGTATTAATATTTTTAGAGTTATTAAGCGTATTCTAAATTTTAGTAATGGATCGAATTAAAATACTTCAAGGTAAAAATCATTAATTAGCCAAACTTAAGGGTACAAATGATAAATGGCAAAATTAAATGTTTAATATGACAAAAATCCTATTTTAAGGCTTTATTAGATAATACTTTAAAATATAGGGTTCGCATGGTAATTTTCTCAAAGTTTAAGGTTTACATGGTCATTATCTCAAAGCATAGGGTTTATTTTGTAACTATACTATAAATGCTATATTTTACAAAGCAAGAATTTTCATGCACGTTAAATATGAATTGAAAGAACCATGTTTTATCATTGTGATCGACCATCTTTAAGCTCGCTCGCGGTCCATATGATTAACATTTACGACCAAGCAAAAATATATTATGATTAATGTCACAATTCTCAAATTCCGGTCATTTCTTAAATTAAATATGCATCATATTAATTCATTCATGGCATTTCATTTCACATTTAACGCGTAATTTTTATATTTAATAAATGTTATCGCGTGAGTTATTATTTTGAACATTTAATCCGTTACTTTTAAAAATGATCCCGATATATTTTTATACTTACATTTAGTTTATAAAAACTATATTTTGAGTTCAACTAGTGTTCTGAATTTACTTCGTATATAAATTGTTAAATTTATATTATTACGGCGTTTTTCTTAAAAACTATACGATAATTATTATATCACTCAAATTTTTCAAGGAATGTATTTTTAAAATTTTTATGACCTCAATATATTTTATCTTGACCCGTGAAAATTTATTTTTAATTAATGCTACCCTAAATGCTAAAATATGTATACAAGTTACTCACTATCTTTAATAAACATCACATTTACTTACACACTACTACTTAAAAAAATAAAAAAAAAATAAAAATAAAAATAAACTAGTCAAACCATCAACTCTACTCAAAATGTGGATCTTGTCTACAAAGTTTATGATATTATACTCAAACAATAATTCATAATACACATACACACAAAAATTCAAAGAGTGAAAAAGATTTTCCTCTTCTTCCCTTCTCTCTTTGTGACCGGCCACCATAAGAAGACCAAGAGGAATCCATAAAAATTTTGCTAGTCAAGTTCATCACAATCTAGTATTACTCTTAATCAAGGTTTTGAAATAAAACCTAGGGTATTTAGGATAATCCTTGGTTCTTTGCACCTCATCATATTATCTTGTAAGCATTTCATTTTCATTTACATCTTTCACTTTCATTTCATATGTGTTTCATCAATTTTTAGCAAGTATGCAAGACTTGTGTATATTTATACCATTTTTACCTTGATTTTTAGGGTTTTATATATATAAAGTCATCCTATAATTATCCCCTTGGTATATGTTGGTCTTGATGATGATTAGGAACCCATGACACCCTAAGAAGGTGTATGGTAGGATTAGATTAGCTTTGGAGTTGATTTGAAGGGATTGGAATAGGTTTAGTACGAGAAAAACTATTTTCGACAAGTATATATAAGGGTCTGTCCTTAAAATCATTTTCTGGAAAATCCGACTATAGTCACGACTTTTTGGCCTTGATATTTAGAAAATATACTTTAAAACGAATCCGTGGCCGCTTGAACGGATTAAAACGGAGTTATAACGAAGAAGTTATGGATTTTACAAGTTTGACGACGAAATATATATTTTCTGAAATTTCAGCAACCTATTTTAGTTTTGTACGATTCAAAAACGAGTCCTAAGCTTTACAAATTATTTCGACTTATCAAAAATATATTAGTATACTTCGATACGAAGCTAAGGACATATTATACGTAGAAAACGGATTTGAAACGACAAAGATATACACGTTTTCATAAACTTGCCGTAACTAATATTTTTAGAAAAACTATATTATTTTTACGAGATAAGTGTTACGGTAACTAAAATCACCATATTTAACCCCTATTATCTTTATGTTCGAGACCTCTATGACGAAAACTCATGTACTAAAACTTCTAGATTTCGATACAAACTTTCCAAAACCGTCGAGTTCGTTCTCTAACGTTCGACGTGCACCATTTTACGACTAGTTTTCCAAAGCCATTTTTGTCAATTTCATGAAAATTTCCGACGACATTGTTTTACGACGAAAAGTGATAATTTCACCATAAATCATTACGAAACCATTGTAGGATGACATTTTGACGTAAATACTTGTAAAAGTGATTTTTGAAGGGTCAAGACGTCAAAAGGGTATTTTTCGACGAAAAGTATTATTTTCAAACTCGCAAATGGTATAAATAACATACGAAATGCATGCATAACATTACATTGCAACTCATTACATATCATATCATTCATAATAGGTCAGTTTCGGGATTCACGCTATATTTCGGTGTACCCACTTTTGTCTTCGCATCTATTCATCAAGTGAGTAATCACATCCCCTTTTTACCGTTTTACTATATTTTTGGGGCGAAATGCATGAACCATATTTGAACTAAATTGATTATTACTTCTATGAACTCTTTAGACTTGAACTTTTGAACTTGACTTAGACTCTTGGACTTAATTATGGACTCATGACTTGTTTGAATATATTGAACCGTACGTGTTATGATCTAAAAGTCTCGCCGTTTTGGTGGAGCGTTCTTGACCCAAAGTCTCGCCTTATTGGTGGAGCGTTCTCAATAAATCTCGCCTAGGTGGTCGAGTGACAAAGGAGTCTCCCTTGTTGGAGCAGTGCAAAGTCTCCCATGATCGGAGCATCACTATAAAGTCTCGCCATATTGGTGGAGCGTTCTCAATAAATCTCGCCTAGGTGGTCGAGTGACAAAGGAGTCTCCCCTGTTCGGAGCAGTGCAAAGTCTCCCATGTTCGGAGCATCAACTTAAAGTCTCCCCTGTTCGGAGCAGTGCAAAGTCTCCCATGTTCGGAGCATCTCTAAATTATTATATACTTGGTACTATATTGTGAACTATTCTGACCGCTTACACTTGACTACTTGACGCACTATATTTTTGTGCAATGGGTTGTGTACACACAGGTTGCAAGTTTTGTATGGGCGGAATTTGGAACTGAGTGGATACACAATGCCTTTGCTTTGAGAACTCTTTTCGTTGACCGAAAGCTTTGATTATTTCTTACGAGTTTTCTTATTTTTGTTAAACGTGTTTACTCACCAACTATTTTCATAGTTGACCCGTTTTTCTCTCATGCATTTCAGGTGATCGTTAGTAAGCTTTTCTATCAAGTCTTGCATAAAGAAGTTTTCACTTGTCGCTACAAGTCGTATGTAATAAAACTCATATTTTGGAATCTAAACTTTGTAATATATTTGCCGATGACGGCTAAACTAGTTTTGTAATGGTGTACTCTTTCTTTTAAATATTAACGTTGGTATGTTCTATTATCTTGTGCTTATGTTCCCTTCCGTTACACCTCGCGTTTCCGCCTCCGGCGAGGGTGTGACCGATTGGTACCAGAGCCAAAGGTTATAGAGAATGCCGATTTTTCAAAAATAAAAATCACAGCTATAACCGGAATAAAATTTTTTTTATATTATTTTATTAAACATTGAACACCATTCGAGTCAATTAGTCCTATCGTTGCATTGTTACTCATAAATTATACATAGCCTGATCAACTATGTCTAATTTATGAAGAACCATGCAATGATAAGAGTGGTAGTTTTAAATCATGTTTAGTCGAGTCTTTTGAGTCTGGTCACCTGAAGTTGCATTGGTCGGGTGGGTATGCATAGCATGTTTTTACGTTCACGTCTACATTACCGTACCTCGTTCATATCTTCTCTTTTCCATCTTTCGACTTGTTAGACATAGCATGTCTCTGTTCCTGTCATGTTTCGATCACTATAACACATTACCACCGTTCTGCACCTCATCTGACTTCGTTCGAATGTCGTTTACTCAACCCGATGTTTTGGTCCTCTGTAGGATCATGGCTGCAAGAAACACACGCTCAGGAGGTAACAACAACGGCAACCCAAACAACAATGACAATCCAGACAACAACGCTGCTGGAATAGCGGATCTACTCACCCAAATTATAACACAACTCGATGCTAGGCGAACCAACAACGGAGAAGGTACTTCAAACACTGGTCAAGGATGCAGCTACAAAACTTTCATGACATGTAAGCCAATGGAATTTCATGGTACTGAGGGTGCCATTGGACTGCTAACCTGGTTCGAGAATGTTGAGTCGAAGCTTAGTATCACGAAATGTGCTGAAGGAAACAAGGTTGAGTTCTCTGCGGTCTACTACTACAGGGTCGAGCATTGACCTGGTGGAACAATCAATTGCAGATTAGAGGAAGAGGGGCAGCAAATGCGTTATCTTGGGAAGCATTTAAGAAACTACTAACTGATGAGTACTGCAGAAAAGATGAAGTGCAGAAACTAGAAGAAGAATTTTGGAACCACTTGATGGTAGGAGTAGAGATTGACAAGTACACGATCCGGTTCCACGAGTTAACTAGGATGGTTCCTCACATGGTTTCCACTGTGGAGAAGTTGATTGACCGATATATATGGGGATTGATACCAGAAATTAGGAGGGATGTCACTTCGTCGAAACCAACCACTCTGCAAGCCGCTGTAAGTATGGCGTATCGTTTGACAAATGATGTGATCAGTCGGAGAACTAACAAAAGCAAACGACAATGGGCGAAAGCGACAGGAGGATCACCAGGGAAACCGAGACCAGAATCAACAAAACAAGAGGCGTGAATAACCCGAACTATGGGGCGACCACCCAGGAGCGCAAAGGATATGCAGGTCCACATCCTTTGTGTACTCGATGTAATTATCATCACTTAGGAGACTGCCCAAGGTGCGGCAAATGTGGACAGACGGGCCACTTCGCGAAAAATTGCTCAAACAGAACGGGAAATCAAGGACAGAGGAAAGCATGTTACGAGTGTGGAAGTCTAGATCACCTTCGCAATACCTGTCCAAAGCTGAAAAGAACTCCCAATCAAGGAGGTAATCGTCCAAACCCGGCATTGGCAATAGAAGGTCCACCAGAACCGAACATTGAAATTCCTCCCGCACGTGGTCGAGCATTCTATCTGGGTACCGAGGAAGCCCGCAACGCTTAACGGGTACATTCTTTCGAACAACCACTTTATTTCTGTGCGACATGATTTTGAGTGCATAACTTCCTTCCAATCTTTACCATGTTCACGACCTTGATTAATTTGAGACCTATTGATATCGACCTTAGTTGTTATATATTTTGTTGATTGGATTTGATTGTGTAAGCAAATCGAATATCGAGCGAATCTTTCAAAAGACTTCATTCAAGGATGTGGAATCCTACCTTTCTAACAACTTGTTTCCTAGCTTGATCTAGTGACAGTTCTTGTTTGATGAGTTGCGAAAGTCGAGCTAAGAAACAAGTTTACTCAAGTCGGTTTAGTTTAATCTCATGACAGTTCTTGTTTGATGAGTTGTGAGATTAGATTATAATCGACAACCTAAAGGTCTTTTGAGAGCTACGTTCGATATTGGGTAAGTTTACCCTATCAAATCTAATCACGGGCACGTACTAAGTTGTATGGGGAACCTATACGCATGGGCATTGATATGATCATTTAGACTGTTCGTACGAGCATGAACTTTTAGAACTCTTGTCGAGGTTCGGACCATAGTATCGTTAATCGAATCATGAGGACATGATTCCGCTGACATGGGAAGAATGTCACAATTCTCAAATTCCGGTCATTTCTTAAATTAAATATGCATCATATTAATTCATTCATGGCATTTCATTTCACATTTAATGCGTAATTTTTATATTTAATAAACGTTATCGCGTGAGTTATTATTTTGAACATTTAATCCGTTACTTTTAAAAATGATCCCGATATATTTTTATACTTACATTTAGTTTATAAAAACTATATTTTGAGTTCAACTAGTGTTCTGAATTTACTTCGTATATAAATTGTTAAATTTATATTATTACGGCGTTTTTCTTAAAAACTATACGATAATTATTATATCACTCAAATTTTTCAAGGAATGTATTTTTAAAATTTTTATGATCTCATTATATTTTATCTTGACCCGTGAAAATTTATTTTTAATTAATGCTACCCTAAATGCTAAAATATGTATACAAGTTACTCACTATCTTTAATAAACATCACATTTACTTACACACTACTACTTAAAAAAAAAAATAAAAATAAAAATAAACTAGTCAAACCATCAACTCTACTCAAAATGTGGATCTTGTCTACAAAGTTTATGATATTATACTCAAACAATAATTCATAATACACATACACACAAAAATTCAAAGAGTGAAAAAGATTTTCCTCTTCTTCCCTTCTCTCTTTGTGACCGGCCACCATAAGAAGACCAAGAGGAATCCATAAAAATTTTGCTAGTCAAGTTCATCACAATCTAGTATTACTCTTAATCAAGGTTTTGAAATAAAACCTAGGGTATTTAGGATAATCCTTGGTTCTTTGCACCTCATCATATTATCTTGTAAGCATTTCATTTTCATTTACATCTTTCACTTTCATTTCATATGTGTTTCATCAATTTTTAGCAAGTATGCAAGACTTGTGTATATTTATACCATTTTTACCTTGATTTTTAGGGTTTTATATATATAAAGTCATCCTATAATTATCCCCTTGGTATATGTTGGTCTTGATGATGATTAGGAACCCATGACACCCTAAGAAGGTGTATGGTAGGATTAGATTAGCTTTGGAGTTGATTTGAAGGGATTGGAATAGGTTTAGTACGAGAAAAACTATTTTCGACAAGTATATATAAGGGTCTGTCCTTAAAATCATTTTCTGGAAAATCCGACTATAGTCACGACTTTTTGGCCTTGATATTTAGAAAATATACTTTAAAACGAATCCGTGGCCGCTTGAACGGATTAAAACGGAGTTATAACGAAGAAGTTATGGATTTTACAAGTTTGACGACGAAATATATATTTTCTGAAATTTCAGCAACCTATTTTAGTTTTGTACGATTCAAAAACGAGTCCTAAGCTTTACAAATTATTTCGACTTATCAAAAATATATTAGTATACTTCGATACGAAGCTAAGGACATATTATACGTAGAAAACGGATTTGAAACGACAAAGATATACACGTTTTCATAAACTTGCCGTAACTAATATTTTTAGAAAAACTATATTATTTTACGAGATAAAGTGTTACGGTAACTAAAATCACCATATTTAACCCCTATTATCTTTATGTTCGAGACCTCTATGACGAAAACTCATGTACTAAAACTTCTAGATTTCGATACAAACTTTCCAAAACCGTCGAGTTCGTTCTCTAACGTTCGACGTGCACCATTTTACGACTAGTTTTCCAAAGCCATTTTTGTCAATTTCATGAAAATTTCCGACGACATTGTTTTACGACGAAAAGTGATAATTTCACCATAAATCATTACGAAACCATTGTAGGATGACATTTTGACGTAAATACTTGTAAAAGTGATTTTTGAAGGGTCAAGACGTCAAAAGGGTATTTTTCGACGAAAAGTATTATTTTCAAACTCGCAAATGGTATAAATAACATACGAAATGCATGCATAACATTACATTGCAACTCATTACATATCATATCATTCATAATAGGTCAGTTTCGGGATTCACGCTATATTTCGGTGTACCCACTTTTGTCTTCGCATCTATTCATCAAGTGAGTAATCACATCCCCTTTTACCGTTTTACTATATTTTGGGGCTGAATGCATGAACCATATTTGAACTAAATTGATTATTACTTCTATGAACTCTTTAGACTTGAACTTTTGAACTTGACTTAGACTCTTGGACTTAATTATGGACTCATGACTTGTTTGAATATATTGAACCGTACGTGTTATGATCTAAAAGTCTCGCCGTTTTGGTGGAGCGTTCTCAATAAATCTCGCCTAGGTGGTCGAGTGACAAAGGAGTCTCCCTTGTTGGAGCAGCGCAAAGTCTCCCATGATCTGACATCACTATAAAGTCTCGCCATATTGGTGGAGCGTTCTCAATAAATCTCGCCTAGGTGGTCGAGTTACAAAGGAGTCTCCCGTTCGGAGATTGCAAAGTCTCCCATGTTGGAGCATCAACTTAAAGTCTCCCTTGTTCGGAGCAGTGCAAAGTCTCCCATGTTCGGAGCATCTCTAAATTATTATATACTTGGTACTATATTGTGAACTATTCTGACCGCTTACACTTGACTACTTGACGCACTATATTTTTGTGCAATGGGTTGTGTACACACAGGTTGTAAGTTTTGTATGGGCGAATTTGGGAACCTGAGTGGATACACAATGCCTTTGCTTTGAGAACTCTTTTCGTTGACCGAAAGCTTTGATTATTTCTTACGAGTTTTCTTATTTTTGTTAAACGTGTTTACTCACCAACTATTTTCATAGTTGACCCGTTTTTCTCTCATGCATTTCAGGTGATCGTTAGTAAGCTTTTCTATCAAGTCTTGCATAAAGAAGTTTTCACTTGTCGCTACAAGTCGTATGTAATAAAACTCATATTTTGGAATCTAAACTTTGTAATATATTTGCCGATGACGGCTAAACTAGTTTTGTAATGGTGTACTCTTTCTTTTAAATATTAACGTTGGTATGTTCTATTATCTTGTGCTTATGTTCCCTTCCGTTACACCTCGCGTTTCCGCCTCCGGCGAGGGTGTGACAATTAACCCCCGACTTGACTATCCCGACATGCTTTCAAAATACAAAATGACTCGACTGTTTTTCCCGCGATCGCCCTCAAACTCCCCCCGACATGACCAAGTACAACCATTCTTTCTCTTTTGATATCTTATATGATCCTTTATTGTCGAGACCCTCTCCTCAAAATCATAATATATACGCCCCATCTAAGAGACAAAACGAATACTTAGACTCATGCAATTCAGCCCAAAAATCACCAAGTGTAAACTCTTGTTTTAGATTCAATAAGGTTCAATAATAATCAAAAGAATATGTATGCCGAGAGGGTCAAGAAAATCAGATTTAGCAAGACTCAAACAAACATTCTAGCGACTCATTTGTACGCACATTTTATATCTTAAGTAACAAAAGATTTAGCCCAAAGTGCACCACTTATGTCGCAGAGACCAGGAGACCAATATAAGGCCATTGCCACTTTATGAATTATCATTTTATGGAGCTTGTTAAGGTGGTCCAAATGATTCAAACTACTTCTTAAGGTACATGTAAAACGACACACACTTAATATATATTCTGATTTTATGAAGCATACAACCAGGTTACACTTAGCTTAGTTTTAATGTTGCTATAACATGTTTAGTTGTCCAGTTAACATGCGCATGATAGGGTATAACCCGCGACCAGAACTCAATACACAACAGATATATATAAGGTTTATTAGTTGACATGTACAAAGATTTCTTCATGATTTTATGTGACATATTCTTAGGTCCTTTTTTCATGGTTTAGGTTCGGTATGAAATATGACATGTTTATGTGCAATAGAGGCATGCGCATGGACCAGCTTTTAAGTACTCTTTATTGACATATAATAAGTGTTTGCTTCCTGTTTTTATGTAGCCATGACACCAAGTTTACCATATTTAAGTTTGACATTCAATGTGACATAGTTTAAGGTTTCAAAAGCAAGCATATGGTGACCCTAGGCCACGACCAGATTTCAGAAAACAAAACAAAAGGGAGACGAGATCATTAGGGTACCTTGTAGCGTGTACGAAGAAGAAGAAAATAAGGATAACACGAGCAGCCAAGGCACTCCTTTGTGCCTCTAATAACCACGCTAACAGCACCCACCACCCACAATCAGAAAGCCAAGCAACCCTTGTATGAAGTCAGCCCTATACGAACTCCGTGGAACCTTTTTGTACCCTTTCTTTTCAGGCCATGGCTTCGACAGAAACAATGAAGATGGAGGGGGTTTGTGTCGTGAGTTTTCTTGGAATGTTTTAGGGTTTTTGCACATTACGTTTAAAAAAATAAAAGGGGATATAAGAAGGATAAGAATGATCTATTTTGGGAGAATATATGGGTGGGGAAAGAATGAACTAACTTTGGAAAAAATGGTGGAGTCTTAGGCGTTTGTTGTAGCCGGTCAAAATGGAAAACACAAGACTAATTTACACATTTAATTTACTTCCAATATTAATTTGTATCATCCTTTATTTAATGTATTTTATTTAATCCTTGCGACTTGTATTGTGTTACATTCATAATAATGTAAGTTTTTATGTTCAATGTATTATGTAAATTCCATTTACGTCAATCATGTAACGTACTCAACAAGCTCGTTTCATTTTACGTATTATTGATTGAGGGCATTATGGTCTTTTAACGCGTTAACGATTTTTAGGGTTTTACAACTCTTCCGCTCTAAAAGAAAAATTTTCGTCCTCGAAAATTGAAGTCACAAAAGTACACAGAGACGTACAAGTTTAAGCCAGACGTAGCAATCCATTGGTTAGCACAGATCAAATAATTTCGGTTCTACAGTGTACAGAACTTACACATAACAGATGTCGGTGAGAATCTCGCAAGGAGGTACAGAATTTCAAACGAACATGAGGAGTGTCAATTAACAGATACAAGTCATATTCCATTCACGTACCAACCCCAGGCATTTCCCAAGACGTCGTATGATTTCCATAAGTTCAAATTATATGATCTCGGTATTATCACGTTGATCAGGCGTCATAATACTTACATCACATAACAAGTCCTTATTGTCATCATATTCTGTCTCTGGTCATGGCAAACTGCGTAACCAATATCACCACAAAACAGATAATAAACAGGTAGCAAGTAACGTACCAGAGCGTGAACCAGATAAACATACATATAGCATATAATACCTCAAATCAACTTACCATACCACAAAAGAGAGAAGGCCACCAACGTGTTCAAAACGGTTCCTCATGACTCATTACTGACGATCCAAAAGAAAAGCTGAGATATTAACAAAATGCCAAACGATAAAACTTCACGATTCAAACCGAGTTCCGAACAAATCAAGAAAAGCAATACCGATCAGAATCACTTAACAGAATATCAAACCGCCTCAGAACGCATGACAAACGAGTCGGAGTAACATAAGTCGCGCCCAAATCATATGAAGTAGATGAACCCTCTCAGCCACCGGTTGAATCTTGTCTCCATCTTTTGCGTCTTTGGTTGATCCATCCAGCTTCCTCCAGCGACACGGCGGTCGGGTGTGCTTCGCTTCACGAACCTCTCCACTCGGGACTGCAGCGATGCAGGTCGACACCATCAACTTCGGCTCCACGGGTAGTCTCCATCTAACAGTCGACAAATGGATGTACGAAGACAAAATAACAAAGTTCGACGCGAAAAGAAGAAGGCCAAAATAGTGAAGACAAACGAATATCCAAGTCAAATCGGAACGACAACCAAAAGGAATCGGAAGAGATCAGAACAGACGGAATCCTAGTGTCTACCCAAGTCCTCACAGGTCAATCCTAAGGTCAACAAGACGAAACCTAAAGCTCTGATACCATAATTGTAACACCCCAACCCGACGAGGGTAGAAGTGTCACATTCTGGTGTCATATCAGAACATACAATTAAAATTTTACAAGCGGAAGCATTATAAAATAAATTACCAAGTCATATAACGGATGACTTACAAAGAAAATACAAAATCCAATATGTCTAAAATAAGACGAAATCCCAAACAATAGCCCATCAAAATAAATCCAAGATAGTAAGGTATCTAGGGTTGGTCCACTCGAACAATCCAACTCTCACCCATCAACGCCCATCTTCAAAACCTAAAACCTGCCGTAGGAAAAGAAATGCAGCTGAGCTTAAAAAGCCCAGTGAACAGATATAACAAAAGGAAAGCTAAACGAAATCAGAGATACAAATGAAATAAGGAAACTGATAATAAGGTCGCAATGAAATGAGAACAATGAGTCAATGAGGATCCTGCAGAGATACAATTATACAGATATCCAGAAAGAACAGATAACAAGGAGAACACAGCAGAGCAACGCATTCTGAACATACATATAACCACATATAAGCAAACAGACATACAAGCACCGAAACCAAATCAAGCATAACAGACGCCGCATCCACTCAACATAAGAATAGCATGCAATCAAATCAGGAAATCAGAATATAAATAAGCCCAACGAAAACTAACACAAGCGAGCAATTAATTAAGTGAGCATGGCAGTCAGGTAAGACAATTAACCCACAGTTTATAACATCACGGTATCATAACAGATATATAAGCGTGGCAGGTCAACAAGTAGAAATAAGGACACCAACAGAAAATCAATAGCTCATGAATACAATTAAACGAAGGGATCCATGATAAACAGATAAATCAACCGATTACAGTCAAACATGATTTCCAGGCCAATCAAGGTTCATATGACAGTAAGATAACATACATTCAAATGACAATAGTTAAATCATATAATCACATACTAATCATATCGTAGCAGGATAAACAGTAATCACATAGAACATGTAATAACATAATCAGGTTCAATAATCATAATAATAATAACCCGATGACGTGAATGGAATGGTAGTAGGATGAGTCACATAAGGGTACAGAGTACGGCCCGTCAATACGAAATATGGTGCGTTGGGGAATACAGAAGGTACAATATAGGTATATCAACAGTGTAAGGGTTGTCAGAAATCTATTCCGAGCCAACAGTACATAATATCAGTAGTGGCAGTAGCAGCCCAGTAATCAATAGTAACCATCATATTCGGAGGGGTGACCTCGGAATACCAGACAATAGGAGGGGAGACCTCAGTAATCAGTATGGAGTAGCTAGCTCCCAGACTGTGAGGGGGTGTATTGCACACACGCACCACATCACCAGAACAGTATATATATCAGTAATCAGTACAGTACAGATCTAGGATGCATCCATACGCCCCTGCAGAAACAGTAGTGGCCATAACAATAACAGTAAAATGCGCATAATCAGTACAGTATAGGGACGGTGTGTAACATCACTCGTACACACTGGAGTCATGCCATTGGTGCATCAATGACACGGTCATGGAACCCCCATGACTAGTTAACAGTATTTGGCTCGGGTACAAATCTGAAGGGTCAAACAAGGTCCACAGTGTAGCAATATATATATCAGTCATCATAATCGGAAGTTCAATATCAGTAGTCCACCATTCAAAGGTTCATAGCAATAGTTCAATATCAAAGTTCAGTAGCGGTTCAATATCTAAATTCAGTAGCAGCAGTTCAATATCAAAATTCAGTATCAAAGGTTCAGTTATAGAGGTCAATAACAAAGGTTCAGTAACAGTAGTTCAATAACAGAGGTTCAGTAACAGAGGGGTCAATAGCAATGGTTCAATATCAGAGGGTCAATAGCAAGGAATCATAGCAATGAAATATCATAAGCGAATAAAGTCAAAGGACCAGAAAGTCATGAGAAATCCCTACTGAAAAGGGATAGAATATCTGTACCTTAACGCCAATGAAAAGAAAGCAACCGAATGAGTGAACACGAAGACACAACGTCACGTCTCCTCCAACGCATCTACACGGATTACGATTTGTTTAATACTTATTAGCTCATTTAAGTCTTAACGGATTTATTGCTTATATGAATCGTATTAATATTTTTAGAGTTATTAAGCGTATTCTAAATTTTAGTAATGGATCGAATTAAAATACTTCAAGGTAAAAATCATTAATTAGCCAAACTTAAGGGTACAAATGATAAATGGCAAAATTAAATGTTTAATATGACAAAAATCCTATTTTAAGGCTTTATTAGATAATACTTTAAAATATAGGGTTCGCATGGTAATTTTGTCAAAGTTTAAGGTTTACATGGTCATTATCTCAAAGCATAGGGTTTATTTTGTAACTATACTATAAATGCTATATTTTACAAAGCAAGAATTTTCATGCACGTTAAATATGAATTGAAAGAACCATGTTTTATAATTGTGATCGACCATCTTTAAGCTCGCTCGCGGTCCATATGATTAACATTTACGACCAAGCAAAAATATATTATGATTAACCCCCGACTTGACTATCCCGACATGCTTTCAAAATACAAAATGACTCGACTGTTTTTCCCGCGATCGCCCTCAAACTCCCCCCAACATGACCAAGTACAACCATTCTTTCTCTTTTGATATCTTATATGATCCTTTATTGTCGAGACCCTCTCCTCAAAATCATAATATATACGCCCCATCTAAGAGACAAAACGAATACTTAGACTCATGCAATTCAGCCCAAAAATCACCAAGTGTAAACTCTTCTTTTAGATTCAATAAGGTTCAATAATAATCAAAAGAATATGTATGCCGAGAGGGTCAAGAAAATCAGATTTAGCAAGACTCAAACAAACATTCTAGCGACTCATTTGTACGCACATTTTATATCTTAAGTAACAAAAGATTTAGCCCAAAGTGCACCACTTATGTCGCAGAGACCAGGAGACCAATATAAGGCCATTGCCACTTTATGAATTATCATTTTATGGAGCTTGTTAAGGTGGTCCAAAATCAGATTCAAACTACTTCTTAAGGTACATGTAAAACGACACACACTTAATATATATTCTGATTTTATGAAGCATACAACCAGGTTACACTTAGTTTAGTTTTAACGTTGCTATAACATGTTTAGTTGCCCAGTTAACATGCGCATGATAGGGTATAACCCGCGACCAGAACTCAATACACAACAGATATATATATAAGGTTTATTAGTTGACATGTACAAAGATTTCTTCATGATTTTATGTGACATATTCTTAGGTCCTTTTTTTCATGGTTTAGGTTCGGTATGCAATATGACATGTTTATGTGCAATAGAGGCATGCGCATGGACCAGCTTTTAAGTACTCTTTATTGACATATAATAAGTGTTTGCTTCCTGTTTTTATGTAGCCATGACACCAAGTTTACCATATTTAAGTTTGACATTCAATGTGACATAGTTTAAGGTTTCAAAACCAAGCATATGGTGACCCTAGGCCACGACCAGATTTCAGAAAACAAAACAAAAGGGAGACGAGATCATTAGGGTACCTTGTAGCGTGTACGAAGAAGAAGAAAATAAGGATAACACGAGCAGCCAAGGCACTCCTTTGTGCCTCTAATAACCACGCTAACAGCACCCACCACCCACGATCAGAAAGCCAAGCAACCCTTGTATGAAGTCAGCCCTATACGAACTCCGTGGAACCTTTTTGTACCCTTTCTTTTCAGGCCATGGCTTCGACAGAAACAATGAAGATGGAGGGGGTTTGTGCCGTGAGTTTTCTTGGAATGTTTTAGGGTTTTTGCACATTACGTTTAAAAAATAAAAGGGAATATAAGAAGGATAAGAATGATCTATTTTGGGAGAATATATGGGTGGGGAAAGAATGAACTAACTTTGGCAAAAATGGTGGAGTCTTAGGCGTTTGTTGGAGCCGGTCAAAAGGGAAAACACAAGACTAATTTACACATTTAATTTACTTCCAATATTAACTTGTATCATCCTTTATTTAATGTATTTTATTTAATCCTTGCGACTTGTATTGTGTTACATTCATAATAATGTAAGTTTTTATGTTCAATGTATTACGTATATTCCATTTACGTCAATCATGTAACGTACTCAACAAGCTCGTTTCATTTTACGTATTAATGATTAAGGGCATTATGGTCTTTTAACGCGTTAACGATTATTAGGGTTTTACAATAATAGAAATATTAGTCAACTATGAGTCTATTTTAACAACTCAAATAAACTATATTATGTTGAGCAAAGAAGCCCATAATGATGAAGGTAATCATTTTCGAATAAGCTTACTGTTTGAAGCCTCTTAACACCATTGTGAGCATCAACTAAATTTTCACCATTGACATTACTTCTTGTAAAATAAAATATTGATACAGGGAATCCATCGTCTTACGAAAACAGGAAATTTTATGAGCCATCCCTCCTTCCTTAAAAAAAAGCAGAAAAAAGGATTACTCTTCTAAAAGCATCCTTGATACTTATATACTAAAAAATTTCAAGTTTAGCTAACAAATTTGTTAGTATAGGTGAGCAATTTATTAATGTGAAATGGTTGTCAAACTACTATTAATGTGAAATGTTTGGATTGCTTATTTGGAATAGTATATTAAACATATAATAAGAACATAATATTTATGAAACAAAAGATATAGCTCACACTTATAGGATAAATATCTTAAGCAGGTGATATCTCACCATGAACAGGTACATTAACTAAGGGCATTTTTTAATGGCACAATCCTAGTGGTTGATTGGTATAGTGCAACTGGTTATGATTTTATGACCATTTCTGGTCTAGTACTCAGTTTAAGAGTAGATTGACAAACTATTTTTATTATCTATAATCGAAACAATTAAAAGACATGAACAACTAATTATGTTTAAAACAATTGTGTACCTTGAGAAAAAAGTGCCACGATGACTTTGATACTCTTTAGTCACAATATATTCAACAGCTTTACCTGGGTTGATAACCTGGCAACCGTTCACAGGAAGGTTTTCACTTTCTTCTTTGTAGCTTCCACCTGCACAAGAAAATAGTAACAAATATTTGTAATCATATTACAGTCGCAACTGGTCACAACCCAAATGAGAGCATGGTATAGTACACTTAATGATGCATATATAATCACTGAGTTTTGAACTGAAGGGTCTGTTTAATTTGGCTTTTTTGAAACCATGAGCTTATCTCATTCAACCCATGTTTCATAAGCCTTTCGGCTAGCGCATCAGCTGTGTCCTCATGCAGAAACAAAAACGCGAAACATTACCTAAAATAATGACCATTTTTTTTGCAGAATATTAATCGACTTCTCATCTGTGGAAAACTAGAAGGGGGGGGGGTTGAATAGTTTTACCAATTAAAAACTTCCTTTTAATTATTTAGATCAACTTATGTCAATCTATTTGGTTTTGTATGTTGGACGTTGATAGATAGATATATAAACGTGTAATGAAAGATAAAGAGTAAGAAGCACATCACCACGACACAAGTATTTATAGTGGTTCGGCTACAAGGACACCTTCCTTGCCCTACTCCACTCCCCGAGTCACCTACTCGAGAGTTCGTAAGCACTACACCAATCTCCTTATGGCGGAGAAGCCTTCACAACGTCGCTTAACCTTTTTCCGGTACAAAGCTAAATACCGAGTTCTTTCACACCAAGGCGAACCACACCTATCACAACGTCGCCTACCCTTTATACGGTGCTAGGCTAACCACCGAGTTCTTTCACACCAAGGAGAACTAATCCTATCACAACATCGCCTACCCTTTATTAGGTACTAGGCTAAGCACCTAGTTCCATTACTATGGAGGAACTACTACCCTTCACAACACAACACCTAATGTCAAGGAGATCCACTCCTTGTTACAACATCATCAAGGATATCACCATCCTTGGAAATAAACAAATACTTATGTGTATAACGATGCACCTCATCGATTATACGACCTAGGCATTCTTTCCAAATGCGACTTGACTAATGCCTTTGACACAACGCTTGGCACCCTTCACTAACGCCTTCGTTTTGACACCTTTAGCATTCTTCACTAATGCTTTGACATGGATGATGAGCACCTTTCACTAATGCTTTCATCTTGACACTTTTGACATTCTTCGCTAATGCCTTCAACCCAACATCTATGGAGACAGAAAGAACTATCAACAAGAGAACCTTAGTTGTCTTGATGATGACGAAGCATGGCAACTCATGGACTTGAGCTTGCACGTCTTCAAGAAGTAGTGATCTCGCCTTTAAGAGGAACCTAGAAGATCACACAAAAAACAAAAGACAAACTACATAGATCACTTGGATCTGAGGTTAGAGGGTTATAATACTTGGGGGAAGTATGTGTGTAAAGTGATGATTAGAAAGGAAGAAATGGCTCTCTATTTATAGAGAAAATTCTCTACTGTTCCCCGGATCCCACGGATCCCTACCACAAGGGATCCGGCTAGCACAAAGCCAGGGATCCGTGGAACGCTCCTCTTTGCCCATGGGTATTTTTGGTTATGGGTCATCGGTCATGGGTTATGGGTTGATCCATGGTTTTCTTTCTAGATACAATGAACTTGGTTAAGTGGTATATATAAAACTATGAGTTATGGGTCAATACCATTTGCTAGTTTTTACCCATTTAGTATATACTTGTTTTTACCCATTTTAGTATATACTTGTTTTTACCCATTTTGGTATACTTAGTTTAAGTATATTCTAACCCAATATGTAAACACTAATTGTTGTACATATGTATCTAAATCATAAAATCACTTATACTTGTTTTAGTGTTTTTGATGTGAAAACGTAAGTGTGTTAGGAAACTATTAACTCAAACTATTTACGTATTCTATTTGTTTCGTTAAAATGATTTTACGTTTGTTATCGACAAAACATTAGAAGATCGTAAAATATAAATAAACGTTTTTACGACTTATTTGTATTAACATCATCTATCATTGCATACCTTATCTCTTTCTCCCTCATCCTCACCTCTCGATTCCAAATAAGCAATCCAAACACTTTTTATCAATTATTTTTTAAGAGACGTCTCCCTTCACAGGAATAAGCAATACTAATAAAAAGAACACCATTGCATACCTTATCAAGGTGTATGGAGTTCTGAGTCCACCATTTTCGTCATGCTTTGAAATCGAGTACAACTCTATACATTCCCACATACCTGTACTAGGAACAACATGAAACAATCTGTTGGGATATGAAAGTGCTGAAGAATGACAAAGTACTGGAAAAAGTCAAAGAGTCAAAGTACTACTAAAGAGGAAGTCAAAGTACTGCTGAAGAAGTCAAAGTACTGCAAGGCTAAGAGAACTGTTATATTCGTTTATGGAAAGTCTTGTAATTCTAGAATATTCTTTATTAGATTACTTGTCGTACAAGGATACAAATTGTAAATCATTTAGGGTTATCCTTGAGCCTATAAAAGGACCCCCTAGATTGATATTATACGTACATTACCGACATTATTAGAGTTTTAGAAAGAAGTTCGATATTATTAGAGTTGTTAAAGAATCTGCATAATAAGCAGAGTTAGAGTTATTAATAAAATCGTTCAAAGTTAAAGTTATTATTCTTAGCTTTGTTAAGTAAATTCCGTATACTTAATAGAGTTTGCTCAGTGTTTCTTTGTTAATAACTTAGGATTTACCCGAAGTTATTAAACCTTAACAAGCTATTTAAGTTAGTTTGGTTAGAGTACATCGATCCAACAAGTGGTATCAGAGCTTGTGTGAAAACTCTGACTAAGAAGAAACCCAAAAACCCTATTACAACAAAACCTAAAGATGTCGACTGAAGCTGTTCCACCACCATCAATCACCTCACTCAGAATTCCAATCATCAAGAAGGGCGAATATGATCTATGGTGCATGAAGATTAGGCAGTACATTGCCATTACAGACCATGCACTATGGAATGTAATTGTCAATGGTAATGAAGTAGTTCCAGAACCTGTGGAGATTGCTGGACAACCTAAACCACCCAAACCAGTCTTACCAGCAGCTACCTTAAGGAATCAAGAGAAGGCTCTTAACATTCTCCTATTTGCTATACCTGATGGACATCTACTGAAGTTTCATGATGCTAAAGATGCAAAGCAACTCCAAACGCTCTCAAGACTAGATTTGGAGGGAATGAAGCTTCTAAGAAGATGCACAGAAATCTGTTGAAACAACAGTTTGAAACTTTCACTGTTTGTGAAAGAGAGAGTCTTGATGCTGCATATGATAGATTTCAAAATCTCCTCAACATGTTGGAGCTATACAAGCGTATAAGTATCATTGAAGATGCAAATATGAAGTTCTTAAGGAGTTTTCCATCCACATGGCATGTGATTGCTACTATGATCAGAGGACAACCAGGTTTGGATGTCATGGACTTTGATGATCTCTTCAATCATCTGAAGGTGTATGAGCATGAGATGAATGGCCAAACCAGTTCCAAATCACACAGCATTGCTTTTTTGTCATCTGAAAAGAAGGGCAGTACTTCCACCAAAAGTTTGCTTCTCCCACTCAAAATCTGTGGCTCAAAAATCTTGTTTCATATACTACCCACCTATGCTCGCAAGCCCCACCAATTACTATCATGCACTCAGATGAAGTTGTATGCTTTTTCTTTGCACAACAAGCTTCTTTACCAGTAACTTATGAAGAAAATCTCTCACAGATTGAAGAGGATGCTTTAGAAGAAATTGATATCAGGTGGCAAGTTGCAATGATTACTGCAAGGATCAAAAGTACATAAGAAAACAGGGAAAAAGCATTGACTTCAAACCAAAACAGGGTATCACTTTTGACAAATCCAAAATTGAATGCTTCAATTGTCAAAAGACTGGATACTTTGCTAGGGAGTGCAGGTTTGCTAAGTATCAATGATGAGTGTCTAAATACTCATCATTTTTGTACCATTTAAACTGCAAAAACATCTGAAAACACTCAGAAATGCATCAAAATGACAAAAATATCACAAATAAGTGTTTTATGTGTTTTAAATGCAAAAATATCAAAATCTGGTGAAAAACGTATCAAGTTTGCATAATTGGCAGTTTTAGTCCCCCAAGTTTCAAAAGTTGTCAAAAACAGTCCCTGGTAAATCTAAATAAAGAAAAATATCATTTTAAGTCCTTAGGGATTCATGAGTTGTCAAAATTGGTCCTTAAAAGCAAAAATTGCAAAATTACAACTTTAGTCCCTCTAATTTTGAAACTGTCACAAATAATCCTTGGAAATTTGAAAAATGACAAAACTGGTCCTTGTACTATTGGAACTTGGCAAAAGTGATCCTTGTGACAACTTTGGAATAATGGCAGAATTGGTCCCTCCAAATTTCTGAAATTACAAAAAGGTCCCTATCATTAACAAACCAAGCCTTGTCAAATTCAAAATTGGACCCCTGCCATATGTTTTGACCCCCTGTCATTAGCCTATTTTGGACCCCAAGTCAAACCAAAGTCAAACACTATCCCTTTCCCTCCACCTGTACTGTATATCTTCCCAAGTTGCCTGCAACACACAGGCCCTCTCCCATCACCTTTTCTCCTTTCCCTCCACCCCTCATCATCACAACCCACCACAATAAATGCCACCCCCCCTAGTTGCTATATCAGAGCCTACAAGTCAAACCAGTGTTTCCCGCCAAAAAACATGGACGGTCTAGAATTCTCAAAACTCATCCATTGGTCAAGTTTAGAGGTGGGATTTGCTCAGAAGGACACGTGGAAGTCAATTGGTGCATAAAAGAGGAAGAAAGGCAAGAGAAGAAAGTAGTAGTTAATTTTAAATTTCATGTATTTCGTTTTTTAATCTCAATGTTTTAGTTTAATCTAAAAGCTTTAATTTTCTGTTTCCCTGTACTCAACTTAAGTTAATTTATCAATATAATCTATATTCAAGTGTTAATTCAAGTTTTAATATCATTTCATGTTTACAAGTTCACTGTTGCAAATTTCCATTTCAAACTCTCATACCCAAGCTTCAAACAACTTATTTCTCAATTTAAACAAGCTTACATAAGCTCATTATAGCTTTTTGTAAGCTTGGAATACAGTTCTAAGCAACTTTGGTAAAAAGTCAACATAAGTCAACTGAAGAAGCATAATGGGTTCAAACAGGCTTGGAAATGGATATGGGTGTTGCAGAGATGGATTTGGGTTGGATTAGCTTAGGATAGTGTAGTGTGGGTTCTGGTTTAAGCTACAAGATAAGCTGGGACAGTTGAGAGTGTTTCTCATTTTCATTTTTTTTAGTCAGTTTGCAATTTGTGTTTTTACTTGAACCTGTGGTCATTAAATAGTTAGACATGTTTAATTATTGGTAATTAGGGTACTAGAGTTAGTTTAAGTGGTTGAATAAGTCAAATCAGTAATTGGGTTAGTTTAAATGTTCAAATCAGTTAGTTAAAGGGTGTTTTGGATTTCTTGCTTAAGGCTTATTCAGTGGGTAAAACTTGTAGTTCTAAGCTTGTTTAGTTCATTTACATCCATATCTGTCTTAAAATTGCACTTGCAAACAACCAAAGTCAAAATTCTTATTAATCTGTCTTAATTTCATATCTGATAAGGATTTGAGAAATCAAAAGCTTGTCTCATGTTTAGAAATCACTAGAGTAGCTTGCAATAGTCTCATTTCATCATTTAAAATCAATCTCAGTCCTTAAAATTGGTGTCAAAGTTCAATAAAGTCAAAACACCAAAACTGCTCAAAAGTCAAAAGTGGTAATATCCAGTTTTCACCAAACTAAGGTGATTTTTCATGAATGCAATTTTGGACCAAATCAAATAAAACTGTGGGTTCTTAAACTTCAACTGGTATACTTTCTTATTTTCATTTTAGTAGATTTTTAGAAATTTTTCTTAAGCTTCAAATAAGCTTGTCAAACAGGGCTTATATGCCCTGTTCACAAAACTCAGTCAAAGCTGAGTTTTGTCAGCTTATTGCAAGGCTTGTCCAGAGCTCAACAGAGCTTCTCTTGGTCTAATTTTTGGTTTACAAGCACATAGCCAGGTCTACTTTAGATTCATACTTTTGGTTTTAAGTTTGGACTTGTCTGAGTGCTTATTCTTAAGCCACAAAGCAGACCTCAAAATCTGTTTTGGTTCTTGCAGTCTAATAATCAAATCATAAGCAATTTGCAATTCAGAGGTCAAGGTCAGTTGTAGTAAGTTGTTTTCAAGTAGTTTTGGCATAAAATAGCTTCTGTGAAAGTGTGGTGCTCAGTTGGTGCCTTGTGCTTATTTCAAGTGCTTCTTTATAAGCACTTTACATTGCAGTTCCATATTCATACACATAAGCCACTGTTTTTCTATTTTTCTTAGATTCAGCATATTAAATTAGACTTTTCCTGAATTTTTCATATTTTTCCATAACAGTTTGCTATTTTTCTTAATTAAAAACAGTTTTTAGGTAATTTTAATTAGCTTTTAATACAATTAAATCAGAAAAAGTTCAAAAAAATAAGTTTTTATTTTTCTTAAGTTAAGATAAATATAAAAAGACAAAAAAATATTTTTCCAGATTTTTCTTAGTTAAATTTGTATTTTTAAGAAATTTAATTAGTTTTAAATAGTTTTTAATTCCTAGAAAATACAAAAATAATCAGAAAAATACAAAAATAGTTTTGAAAATTCTATTTTGTTATTTTAGATTTTTCTAAATCATAATTTTATTTTTCTAGCTTTATTTCATATTTCCTTGTAATTTAGGTTATTATTTAATAGTTAAAAATAGTTTTTAATTAATAATAATTAATTAAATAGTTATAAAAATAATTTTATTTTTCAAAAAATTTTCTTTTATCATTAGGTTTGTAAAAATGTCATTTTCATATTTTTAGAATTTATATTGTTTAAATTTTACATTTTCCTTTGTACGTCGCGTAGTTTTTAATTTAAGTTTTATAAAATAAAAATCAAACATTAGATTTTAAAATAGTGATAGCGTTTATTTAATATAGTTTATCTTTTTAAATTCCTTTAATTTGCATTTAAGCCCCTGTAGTTTATGTATTTTCTCTTTAGGTATAGACCAATCACAATCCTTTCCCGTTCAAATTCTCTCGATCACTATACGTTTGACTATTTTCGCACCGCTCGTTGGGACTTAACGACCTGGGGAAACACTATACTCTCCTGATCTTCATTTTATTCGTTTCCGGACTGTTTTAAGTTTGTTACGGTCGGCTATTCACAAGTGGCCGGCTTGTGTGATAAAACTTGACGGTTTGGAGCGAATCAAATTTTGGCGCCGCTGCCGGGGAGCTGTGCTAATTATCTTACGTTTAGCAGATTAGTGATTTGAATATTCAATCCTTGTTTATACCATCTATATGTTTATATTTTCTTATAAAAATCCAAAAATCCAAAAACATCTTAAAAATCAAAAACCCAAAAAGATTTTCATTCTTTGTTTTTACATCATGTTTTTCAAAAATACCAAAAATATTCCTCTTTACCCTCTTACCCTTTTGATTCTTCATTTCTTACCCTCCGGAACCCTTTGATTCTTTCTATGTCTTATCCTCGCCCTCTTGGTAGCCAATGGTGTGGTGGTCCTTATAATGGTGGCAATTGCCCCAGTTGTAGCATGGTGGAATCAGGAAACGGGTCTGTCTATAACCAGGATCCCTATTCCTACCATAACACAACTGATTTATTCCATCAGCTACCACACGTTGAGACTCAGCAGTTTCTTGTTGTGAGTACTGTGGTGGTTCACACTACAGTTCTGATTGTCAATCGTGAAACACGCTTGTCTATGGCAGGTTCTGATAACAATTATGACTACAACACATATAACTCACGCCCACATCAGTTCTCTGTTGTGAGTATTGTGGAGGTCCTCACTTTAGTTCTGATTGTCAAACAAGGAATCCATTTCCTTGTAACAATTACGACTCTTCGTATCATGACCAACCTCTACAATACCAAATGAATCAGGCACCACCTCGGCCTGAGCCACTTCCTCAAAATCTTCTCCTTGATCTTTTGGATATAGTGAAGATTTGAAGGAATGTAAACATTCCCAAGATAATCCAAATCAAAAATCCATGGAAGAATTGCTAGCTGAAGAGCATTTGCTAAAATAAATTCCCAAATTGCGTTTGAAAAATCTATTAGGGAATCAATTTCAAAAGAAAAAGCAGCCGTCTGGCTCTCAGTTTTCGTTTTATTCCGATCACGCGGTGATGATGAGGATACACTTGATTCATCAAGTTCATCAGATGATATCCCAGCAGTTGAGATTCATTCTCAAACAACTGCTATCACACCCAAGCTCCCACTCACTCTCTGAACATGGGGGACGAGCATCTTGACACTGTTCCTGAAAAGGAATCGGCCGAATTCATAAAGTCTAGTGTTGAGAACCTTGTCCCAATCCCGAGAGAGTCACAGGGAACTTCTGATCATATGTGTGATTCTCTTTCCCCTCTTGAGTGTTCGAAAGATCATTTTGAAACTTTCTCCGATGTTAGCGAAGATTGTACTTTTCATGGAAACATCGAGTATGTTGAGACATCACTCCCACAGTCTGATGCTGATCACCATCTTGAGGAGTTCACCGATGAACTCACTCACATCAATCCACTTTCATCGGAAAGTAATGATAGTCTCAAAGCCGATCTGGGAGAGACTGAAAGTCTCATTGATAATGATCGTTCACTCACTTCTTATCCCAACAGTCCAATAGAGAATATTAATCACTTTGTTCCTGAAACATTCAAAACTACTTTCACCAATCCTCTATTTGAATTCGACTCTGAATTCACTTTAATTTCTGAGAATCCACTCTTTGATACTCAGAATGAGGATAGTGATGAGTCTCAAGTAGAACAAGAATTCACGATTTACATCCGGTGATTGATTCTCTTCACGAGGAGTTCGCCGATGAACTCACTCATATCATATCTCCACCGGAGTATGATAATTTCTACTTTGATCTAGACACACCCATAATATGTCTTGATCAATGAACTTAGCCGAGGAGATTCATGAAACTATGAATTCTCCTATTGAGGATGAAGAGTTAGTCATGATTTTTATCATGATTTTCTTTCTTTTCTTCATATATTCTGTCACTTCTCCTGTTCTTCACTCCTTCGAGAATGAAGACATTATCTTTGACCCCGGCATTTCCATGTACCATTTGTGAGCCGGGTCTATCTCTGTATCTCATCGTGTGGAACTTTCACGTACTTCAATGTTTATCCAAACATCTTGAATGAAAGTCCGATGAGATTGTCTCTTCCACTTACTTCCCATGAACAAATTAATTCGGGGTCGAGTCAAGCTAGCGACTCGGTAATCAAAAATAGTTAAACATGGGTTTTCACCCGTGTGTACCACCCTAGTGTGGGGGAGATGCCCCACATGTTGTATATAGATCTAAAAAATAAATGAAAATTGTAAATATTAAAAAAGAGAATAATTGTTGTGTTTCTACACTTAGCTAGTAATGTTATCTTTTTACGTTCTAAGTTTCGGCATAACAGCCGGTACTTTGAATATTGAGGACAATATTCATTTCTAAGTGTGGGGGGGAAAATTCTGGCGAATTTGATCATAAATGTACCCTTTTAGTCCCTTTTTCCCCAAAAATGGCCAAATTTTAAAAAAAAAAAAATTAGTGGAAGTACTATGTACTAAACACAACAAATGGTAATCAGTCCACCATGTCTAACCCACATAAGGACTGGCTAATCCAGGAGCAAACGGCTCTTGGTAAAGATATCTCAAATCCGTTGACGGCTTGCAATTTGCCCAAAATTGTATGGTGTTCAGCTCACCATATCTTTAATTAGTGAAGAGTTGGCTAGCCCGCAAGTTTATGGCTTGTGGTAAAGGCAGTTGAAAAACCATAATTGGTAATCGACTCACCAAAGATAATATTGATAATTTATCTAAGAGTTGGCTAGTCCAGAAGCAAACGGCTTCTGGTAAAGACAAATCAAATCCATTGAAAGCTGGTGGTTTGCTCAAAATCACTTGGTTATCAGTGTACCAAGGTTCTTACTTGAACTGAAACATTTGGCTACTCCAGAAGTAATGGCTTTTGGTAAAGAGATGAAATCCATTAATTTTTCTCAAAACATTGCTAGGGACTAGCAATATCTTAGTGTGGGGGATTGATGAGTGTCTAAATACTCATCATTTTTGTACCATTTAAACTGCAAAAACATCTGAAAACACTCAGAAATGCATCAAAATGACAAAAATATCACAAATAAGTGTTTTACGTGTTTTAAATGCAAAAATATCAAAATCTGGTGAAAAACGTATCAAGTTTGCATAATTGGCAGTTTTAGTCCCCCAAGTTTCAAAAGTTGTCAAAAACAGTCCCTGGTAAATCTAAATAAAGAAAAATATCATTTTAAGTCCTTAGGGATTCATGAGTTGTCAAAATTGGTCCTTAAAAGCAAAAATTGCAAAATTACAACTTTAGTCCCTCTAATTTTGAAACTGTCACAAATAATCCTTGGAAATTTGAAAATGACAAAACTGGTCCTTGTACTATTGGAACTTGGCAAAAGTGATCCTTGTGACCACTTTGGAATAATGGCGAATTGGTCCTCCAAATTTACGAAATTACAAAAGGTCCATATCATTAACAAACCAAGCCTTGTCAAATTCAAAATTGGACCCCTGCCATATGTTTTGACCCCCTGTCATTAGCCTATTTTGGACCCCAAGTCAAACCAAAGTCAAACACTATCCCTTTCCCTCCACCTGTACTGTATATCTTCCCAAGTTGCCTGCAACACACAGACCCCTCTCCCATCACCTTTTCTCCTTTCCCTCCACCCCTCATCATCACAACCCACCACAATAAATGCCACCCCCCCTAGTTGCTATATCAGAGCCTACAAGTCAAACCCCCGCCTACTAAAAACGAAACTATGGGCGGTCTAGAATTCTCAAAACTCATCCATTGGTCAAGTTTAGAGGTGGGATTTGCTCAGAAGGACACGTGGAAGTCATTTGGTGCATAAAAAGAGGAAGAGATGCAAGAGAGAAGGCGGTAGTTAATTTTTAAATTTCATGTATTTCGTTTTTAATCTCAATGTTTTAGTTTAATCTAAAAGTTTTAATTTTCTGTTTCCATGTACTCAACTTAAGTTAATTTATCAATATAATCTATATTCAAGTGTCAATTCAAGTTTTAATATCATTTCATGTTTACAAGTTCACTGTTGCAAATGTCCATTTCAAACTCTCATACCCAAGCTTCAAACAGCTTATTTCTCAATTTAAACAAGCTTACATAAGCTCATTATAGCTTTTTGTAAGCTTGGAATACAGTTCTAAGCAACTTTGGTAAAAAGTCAACATAAGTCAACTGAAGAAGCATAATGGGTTCAAACAGGCTTGGAAATGGATATGGGTGTTGCAGAGATGGATTTGGGTTGGATTAGCTTAGAATAGTTTATTTTGGTTTCTGGTTTAAGCTACAAGATAAGCTGGGACAGTTGTGAGTGTTTCTCATTTTCAATTTTTTAGTCAGTTTGCAGTTTGTGTTTGTACTTGAACCTGTGGTCATTAAATAGTTTAGACATGGTTACTTAGTGGTAATTAGGGTACTAGAGTTAGTTTAAATGGTTGAATAAGTCAAATCAGTAATTGGTCTAGTTTAAATGTTCAAATCAGTTAGTTAAAAGGGTGTTTGGATTTGCTGCTTAAGGCTTATTCAGTGGGTAAAACTTGTAGTTCTAAGCTTGTTTAGTTCATTTACATCCATATCTGTCTTAAAATTGCACTTGCAAACAACCAAAGTCAAAATTCTTATTAATCTGTCTTAATTTCATATCTGATAAGGATTTGAGAAATCAAAAGCTTGTCTCATGTTTAGAAATCACTAGAGTAGCTTGCAATAGTCTCATTTCATCATTTAAAATCAATCTCAGTCCTTAAAATTGGTGTCAAAGTTCAATAAAGTCAAAACACCAAAACTGCTCAAAAGTCAAAAGTGGTAATATCCAGTTTTCACCAAACTAAGGTGATTTTTCATGAATGCAATTTTGGACCAAATCAAATAAAACTGTGGGTTCTTAAACTTCAACTGGTATACTTTCTTATTTTCATTTTAGTAGATTTTTAGAAATTTTTCTTAAGCTTCAAATAAGCTTGTCAAACAGGGCTTATATGCCCTGTTCACAAAACTCAGTCAAAGCTGAGTTTTGTCAGCTTATTGCAAGGCTTGTCCAGAGCTCAACAGAGCTTCTCTTGGTCTAATTTTTGTTTTACAAGCACATAGCCAGGTCTACTTTAGATTCATACTTTTGGTTTTAAGTTTGGACTTGTCTGAGTGCTTATTCTTAAGCCACAAAGCAGACCTCAAAATCTGTTTTGGTTCTTGCAGTCTAATAATCAAATCATAAGCAATTTGCAATTCAGAGGTCAAGGTCAGTTGTAGTAAGTTGTTTTCAAGTAGTTTTGGCATAAAATAGCTTCTGTGAAAGTGTGGTGCTCAGTTGGTGCCTTGTGCTTATTTCAAGTGCTTCTTTATAAGCACTTTACATTGCAGTTCCATATTCATACACATAAGCCACTGTTTTTCTATTTTTCTTAGATTCAGCATATTAAATTAGACTTTTTCTGAATTTTTCATATTTTTCCATAACAGTTTGCTATTTTTCTTAATTAAAAACAGTTTTTAGGTAATTTTAATTAGCGTTTAATACAATTAAATCAGAAAAAGTTCAAAAAATAAGTTTTTATTTTTCTTAGTTAAGATAAATATAAAAGACAAAAAATATTTTTCCAGATTTTCTTAGTTAAATTTTGTATTTTAAGAAATTTAATTAGTTTTAAATAGTTTTTAATTCTAGAAAATACAAAATAATCAGAAAATACAAAAATAGTTTTGAAAATTCTCTTTTGATATTTTAGATTTTTCTAAATCATAATTTATTTTCTAGCTTATTTCATATTTCCTTGTAATTTAGGTTATTATTTAATAGTTAAAATAGTTTTTAATTAATAATAATTAATTAAATAGTTATAAAAATAATTTTATTTTTCAAAAAATGTTCTTTTATCATTAGGGTTGTAAAAATGTCATTTTCATATTTTTAGAATTTATATTGTTTAAATTTTACATTTTCCTTTGTACGTCGCGTAGTTTTTAATTTAAGTTTTATAAAAGAAAAATCAAACATTAGATTTTAAAATAGTGATAGCGTTTATTTAATATAGTTTATCTTTTTAAATTCCTTTAATTTGCATTTAAGCCCCTGTAGTTTCATGTACTAGTTTCTTTAGTAGAAACCAATCACAATCCTTTCCCGTTCAAATTCTCTCGATCACGTATACGTTTGACCTTTCTGCACAGCTCGTTGGACTTAACGACCTGGGTACACACGTATCCTCTCCTGATCTTCATTGCATTCGTTTTCCGGACTGTTTTAGTTTGTTACGGTCGGCTATTCACAATCGTGGCGTCTGTGTGATAACTTGACGGTTTGGGAGCGCATCAAATTTTTGGCGCCGCTTGCCGTGGAGTGTGCTAATATCTATCTTACGTTAGCAGATTAGTGACTTGAATATTCAATCCTTGTTTATACCATCTATATGTTTATATTTTCTTATAAAAATCCAAAAATCCAAAAACATCTTAAAAATCAAAAACCCAAAAAGATTTTCATTCTTTGTTTTTACATCATGTTTTTCAAAAATACCAAAAATATTTCTCTTTACCCTCTTACCCTTTTGATTCTTCATTTCTTACCCTCCGGAACCTTTTGATTCTTTCTATGTCTTATCCTCGCCCTCTTGGTAGCCAATAGTGTGGTGGTCCTTATAATGGTGGCAATTGCCCCAGTTGTAGCATGGTGGAATCAGGAAACGGGTCTGTCTATAACCAGGATCCCTATTCCTACCATAACACAACTGATTTATTCCATCAGCTACCACACTGTGAGACTCAGCAGTTTTACTGTTGTGAGTACTGTGGTGGTTCACACTACAGTTCTGATTGTCAATCGGGAAACACGCTTGTCTATGAGCAGGTTCCTGATAACAATTATGACTACAACACATATAACTCACAGCCACATCAGTTCTACTGTTGTGAGTATTGTGGAGGTCCTCACTTTAGTTCTGATTGTCAAACAAGGAATCCATTTCCTTGTAACAATTACGACTCTTCGTATCATGACCAACCTCTACAATACCAAATGAATCAGGCACCACCTCGGCCTGAGCCACTTCCTCAAAATCTTCTCCTTGATCTTTTGGATATAGTGAAAGATTTGAAGGAATGTAAACATTCCCAAGATAATCCAAATCAAAAATCCATGGAAGAATTGCTAGCTGAAGAGCAGGCTGCTAAAATAAATTCCCAAATTGCTTTGAAAAATCTATTAGGGAATCAATTGCAAAGAAAAAAGCAGCCAGATCTGGCTCTCAGTTTCGTTTATATGAAATATTCCTGATCACATTGATGAGGAGAACACTTGATTCTCAAGTTCATCAGATGATATCCCACTTGAGATCATTCTCAAGCAACTGCTATCACACCCGAAGCTCCCACTCACTCTCTGAACATGGGGGATGAGCATCTTGACACTGTTCCTGAAAAGGAATCGGACGAATTCATAAAGTCTAGTGTTGAGAACCTTGTCCCAATCCCGAGAGAGTCACAGGGAACTTCTGATCATATGTGTGATTCTCTTTCCCCTCTTGAGTGTTCAAAAGATCATTTTGAAACTTTCTCCGATGTTAGCGAAGATTGTACTTCTCATGGAAACATCGAGTATGTTGAGACATCACTCCCACAGTCTGATGCTGATCACCATCTTGAGGAGTTCACCGATGAACTCACTCACATCAATCCACTTTCATCAGAAAGTAATGATAGTCTTTCTGATTTCAAAGCCGATCTGGGAGAGACTGAAAGTCTCATTGATAATGATCGTTCACTCACTTCTTATCCCAACATTCCAATAGAGAATATTAATCACTTTGTTCCTGAAACATTCAAAACTACTTTCACCAATCCTCTATTTGAATTCGACTCTGAATTCACTTTATTTTCTGAGAATCCACTCTTTGATACTCAGATTGAGGATAGTGATGAGTCTACAGTAGAACAAGAATTCACAGATTTACATCTGGTGATTGATTCTCTTCACGAGGAGTTCGCCGATGAACTCACTCATATCATATCTCTACCGGAGTATGATAATTTCTACTTTGATCTAGACACACCCCTAATATGTCTTGATCAAGTGAACTTAACTGAGGAGATTCATGAAACTATGAATTCTCCTATTGAGGATGAAGAGTTAGTCATGATTTTTATCATGATTTTCTTTCTTTTCTTCATATATTCTGTGGCTTCTCCTGTTCTTCACTCCTTCGGGAATGAAGACATTATCTTTGACCCCGGCATTTCCATGTACCATTTGTGAGCCGGGTCTGTCTCTGTATCTCATCGGTGTGGAACTTTCACGTACTTCAAATGTTTATCCAAACATCTTGAATGAAAGTCCGATGGAGATTGTCTCTTCCACTTACTTCCCCATGAACAAATTAATTCGGGGTCGAGTCAAGCTAGCGACTCGGTAATCAAAAACAGTAGTTAAACATGGGTTTTCACCCGTGTGTACCACCCTAGTGTGGGGGAGATGCCCCACATGTTGTATATAGATCTAAAAAATAATGAAAATTGTAAATATTAAAAGAGAGAATAATTGTTGTGTTTCTACACTTAGCTAGTAATGTTATCTTTTTACGTTCTAAGTTTCGGCATAACAGCCGGTACTTTGAATATTGAGGACAATATTCATTTCTAAGTGTGGGGGGGAAATTCTGGCGAATTTGATCGTAAATGTACCCTTTTAGTCCCTTTTTCCCCAAAAATGGCCAAATTTTTAAAAAAAAAAATTTAGTGGAAGTACTATGTACTAAACACAACAAATGGTAATCAGTCCACCATGTCTAACCCACATAAGGACTGGCTAATCCAGGAGCAAACGGCTCTTGGTAAAGATATCTCAAATCCGTTGACGGCTTGCAATTTGCCCAAAATTGTATGGTGTTCAGCTCACCATATCTTTAATTAGTGAAGAGTTGGCTAGCCCGCAAGTTTATGGCTTGTGGTAAAGGCAGTTGAAAAACCATAATTGGTAATCGACTCACCAAAGATAATATTGATAATTTATCTAAGAGTTGGCTAGTCCAAAAGCAAACGGCTTCTGGTAAAGACAAATCAAATCCATTGAAAGCTGGTGGTTTGCTCAAAATCACTTGGTTATCAGTGTACCAAGGTTCTTACTTGAACTGAAACATTTGGCTACTCCAGAAGTAATGGCTTTTGGTAAAGAGATGAAATCCATTAATTTTTCTCAAAACATTGCTAGGGACTAGCAATATCTTAGTGTGGGGGATTGATGAGTGTCTAAATACTCATCATTTTTGTACCATTTAAACTGCAAAAACATCTGAAAACACTCAGAAATGCATCAAAATGACAAAAATATCACAAATAAGTGTTTTATGTGTTTTAAATGCAAAAATATCAAAATCTGGTGAAAAACGTATCAAGTTTGCATAATTGGCAGTTTTAGTCCCCCAAGTTTCAAAAGTTGTCAAAAACAGTCCCTGGTAAATCTAAATAAAGAAAAATATCATTTTAAGTCCTTAGGGATTCATGAGTTGTCAAAATTGGTCCTTAAAAGCAAAAATTGCAAAATTACAACTTTAGTCCCTCTAATTTTGAAACTGTCACAAATAATCCTTGGAAATTTGAAAAATGACAAAACTGTTCCTTGTACTATTGGAACTATTGCAAAGTGATCCTTGTGACAACTTTGGAATAATGGCAGAATTGGTCCCTCCAAATTTCTAAAATTACAAAAAGGTCCCTATCATTAACAAACCAAGCCTTGTCAAATTCAAAATTGGACCCCTGCCATATGTTTTGACCCCCTGTCATTAGCCTATTTTGACCCCAGTCAAACCAAAATCAAACAATACACCTTTCCCTCCACCTGTACTGTATATCTTCCCAAGTTGCCTGCAACACACAGGCCCTCTCCCATCACCTTTTCTCCTTTCCCTCCACCCCTCTCTCACAACCACCACAATAAATCCACCCCCCTAGTTGCTATATCAGAGCCTACAAGTCAAACATGTTTCCGCCAAAAAACGTGGACGTCTAGAATTCTCAAACTCATCCATTGGTCAAGTTTAGAGGTGGGATTTGCTCAGAAGGACACGTGGAAGTCATTTGGTGCATAAAAAGAAGAAAGGCAAGAGAAAAGTAGTAGTTAATTTTAAATTTCATGTATTCGTTTTTAAATCTCAATGTTTTAGTTTAATCTAAAAGTTTTAATTTCTGTTCTCCATGTACTCACTTAAGTTATTTATCAATATAATCTATATTCAAGTGTCAATTCAAGTTTTAATATCATTTCATGTTTACAAGTTCACTGTTGCAAATGTCCATTTCAAACTCTCATACCCAAGCTTCAAACAGCTTATTTCTTAATTTAAACAAGCTTACATAAGCTCATTATAGCTTTTGTAGCTTGGAATCATTTCTAAGCACTTTGGTAAAAAGTCAACATAAGTCAACTGAAGAAGCATAATGGGTTCAAACAGGCTTGGAATGGATATGTTGTTGCAGAGATGGATTTGGGTTGGATTAGCTTAGAATAGTTTAGTTTGGTTTCTGGTTTAAGCTACAAGATAAGTTGGACAGTTGTGAGTGTTTCTCATTTTCATTTTTTTAGTCAGTTTGCAATTTGTGTTTTACTTGAACTGTGGTCATTAAATTTAGACATGTTTAATTATTGTAATTAGGGTATAGAGTTAGTTTAAATGGTTGAATAAGTCAAATCAGTAATTGGTCTAGTTTAAATGTTCAATCAGTTATTAAAAGGGTGTTTGGATTTACTGCTTAAGGCTTATTCAGTGGGTAAAACTTGTAGTTCTAAGCTTTTTGTTCATTTACATCCATATCTTTCTTAAAATGCACTTGCAAACAACCAAAGTCAAAATTCTTATTAATCTGTCTTAATTTCATATCTGATAAGGATTTGAGAAATCAAAAGCTTGTCTCATGTTGAAATCCTAGAATAGCTTGCATAGTCTCATTTCATCATTTAAAATCAATCTCAGTCCTTAAAATTGGTGTCAAAGTTCAAAAAGTCAAAACCCAAACTGCTCAAAAGTCAAAAGTGGTAATATCCAGTTTTCACCAAACTAGGGTGATTTTTCATGAATTCAATTTTGGACCAAATCAAATAAAACTGTGGGTTCTTAAACTTCAACTGGTATACTTTCTTATTGTCATTTTTGTGAATTTTTAGAAATTTTTCTTAAGCTTCAAATAAGCTTGTCAACGGGCTTATATGCCCTGTTCACAAAAAACTCAGTCAAAGTGAGTTTATCACTATTGCAAGGCTTGTCCAGAGCTCAACAGAGCTTCTCTTGGTCTAATTTTTGGTTTACAAGCACATAGCCAGGTCTACTTTAGATTCATACTTTTGGTTTTAAGTTTGGACTTGTCTGAGTGCTTATTCTTAAGCCACAAAGCAGACCTCAAAATCTGTTTTGGTTCTTGCAGTCTAATAATCAAATCATAAGCAATTTGCAATTCAGAGGTCAAGGTCAGTTGTAGTAAGTTGTTTTCAAGTAGTTTTGGCATAAAATAGCTTCTGGAGAATTGTGGTGCTCATTGGTGCCTTGTGCTTATTCAAGTGCTCTTTATAAGCACTTACATTGCAGTTCCATATTCATACACATAAGCCACTGTTTTTCTATTTTTCTTAGATTCAGCATATTAAATTAGACTTTTCCTGAATTTTTCATATTTTTCCATAACAGTTTGCTCTTTTTCTTAATTAAAAATTTTTTTAGTAATTTTAATTAGCTTTTAATACAATTAAATCAGAAAAAGTTCAAAAAAATAAGTTTTTATTTTTCTTAAGTTAAGATAAATATAAAAAGACAAAAAAATATTTTTCCAGATTTTTCTTAGTTAAATTTGTATTTTTAAGAAATTTAATTAGTTTTTAATAGTTTTTATTCCTGAAAATACAAAATAATCAGAAAAATACAAAAATAGTTTTGAAAATTCTCTTTTTTTATTTTAGATTTTTCTAAATCATAATTTTATTTTTCTAGCTTTATTTCATATTTCCTTGTAATTTAGGTTATTATTTAATAGTTAAAAATAGTTTTTAATTAATAATAATTAATTAAATAGTTATAAAAATAATTTTATTTTTCAAAAAATTTCTTTATCATTAGGTTTGTAAAAATGTCATTTTCATATTTTTAGAATTTATTGTTTAAAATTTTTACATTTTCCTTTGTACGTCGCGTAGTTTTTAATTTAAGTTTTATAAAAGAAAAATCAAAAACATTAGATTTTAAATAGTGATAGCGTTTATTTAATATAGTTTATCTTTTTAATTTCCTTTAATTTGCATTTAAGCCCCTGTAGTTTATGTACTATTTCTTTAGTATAAACCAATCACAATCCTTTCCCGTTCAAATTCTCTCGATCACTATACGTTTGACTATTCTCGCATAGCTCGTTGGGACTTAACGACCTGGGGAAACACTATACTCTCCTGATCTTCATTGCATTCGTTTCTGGACTGTTTTAAGTTTGTTACGGTCGGCCATTCACAAGTGGCGGCTTGTGATAAAACTTTACGTTTGGAGCGAATCAAATTTTGGCGCCGCTGCGGGAGCTGTGCTAATTATCTACGTTTAGCAGATTTAGTGACTTGAATATTCATCCTGTTTATACCATCTATATGTTTATATTTTCTTATAAAAATCCAAAAATTCCAAAAACATCTTAAAATCAAAACCCAAAAGATTTTCATTCTTGTTTTTTTTACATCATGTTTTTCAAAATACCAAAAATATTCCTCTTTACCCTCTTCCCTCTTACCCTTTGATTCTTCATTTCTTACCCTCCGGAACCCTTTGATTCTTTCTATGTCTTATCCTCGCCCTCTTGGTAGCCAATGGTGTGGTGGTCCTTATAATGGTGGCAATTGCCCCAGTTGTAGCATGGTGGAATCAGGAAACGGGTTTGTCTATAACCAGGATCCCTATTCCTACCATAACACAACTGATTTATTCCATCAGCTACCACACTGTGAGACTCACCAGTTTTACTGTTGTGAGTACTGTGGTGGTTCACACACAGTTCTGATTGTCAATCGGGAACACGCTTGTCTATGAGCAGGTTCCTGATAACAATTATGACTACAACACATATAACTCACAAAGCCACATCAGTTCTACTGTTGTGAGTATTGTGGAGTCCTCACTTTAGTTCTGATTTGTCAAACAAGGAATCCAATTCCTTGTAACAATTACGACTCTTCGTATCATGACCAACCTCCACAGTACCAAATGAATCAGCACCACTCGCCTGAGCCACTTCCTCAAAATCTTCTCCTTGATCTTTTGGATTAGTGAAAGATTTGAAGAATGTAAACATTCCCAAGATAATCCAAATCAAAAATCCATGGAAGAATTGCTAGCTGAAGAGCGGGCTGCTAAAATAAATCCCAAATGCGTTTGAAAAATCTATTAGGGAATCAATTGCAAAGAAAAGCAGCCAGATCTGGCTCTCATTTCGTTTTATTCCTATCACAGTGGATGAGGATACACTTGATTCATCAAGTTCATCAGATGATATCCCAGCAGTTGAGATTCATTCTCAAGCAACTGCTATCACACCCGAAGCTCCCACTCACTCTCTGAACATGGGGGATGAGCATCTTGACACTGTTCCTGAAAAGGAATCGGACGAATTCATAAAGTCTAGTGTTGAGAACCTTGTCCCAATCCCGAGAGAGTCACAGGGAACTTCTGATCATATGTTTGATTCTCTTTCCCCTCTTGAGTGTTCAAAAGATCATTTTGAAACTTTCTCCGATGTTAGCGAAGATTGTACTTCTCATGGAAACATCGAGTATGTTGAGACATCACTATCACTCCCACAGTCTATGCTTTATCACCTCTTGAGGAGTTCACCGATGAACTCACTCACATCAATCCACTTTCATCAGAAAGTAATGATAGTCTTTCTGATTTCAAAGCCGATCTGGGAGAGACTGAAAGTCTCATTGATAATGATCGTTCATTCACTTCTTATCCACAGTCCACGAGAGAATATTAATCACTTTGTTCCTGAAACATTCAAAACAACTTTCACCAATCCTCTATTTGAATTCGACTCGATTCACTTAATTTCTGAGAATCCACTCTTTGATACTCAGATTGAGGATAGTGATGAGTCTACAGTAGAACAAGAATTCACAGATTTACATCTGGTGATTGATTCTCTTCACGAGGAGTTCGCCGATGAACTCACTCATATCATATCTCCCCCGAGTATGATAATTTCTACTTTGATCTAGACACACCCTAATATTCTTGATCAGTGAACTTAACTGAGGAGATTCATTAAACTATGAATTCTCCTATTGAGGATGAAGAGTTAGTCATGATTTTTATCATGATTTTTCTTTTCTTCATATATTCTGTCACTTCTCCTAGTCTTCACTCCTTCGAGAATGAAGAACATTATCTTTTGACCCGGCATTTCCATGTACCATTTGTGAGCCGGGTTCCTGTCTATATCTCATCGTGTGGAACTTTCACGTACTTCAATGTTTATCCAAACATCTTGAATGAAAGTCCGATGAGATTGTCTCTTCCACTTACTTCCCCATGACAAATTAATTCGGGGTCGAGTCAAGCTAGCGACTCGGTAATCAAAAACAGTAGTTAAACATGGGTTTTCACCCGTGGGTACCACCCTAGTGTGGGGGAGATGCCCCACATGTTGTATATAGATCTAAAAAATAAATGAAATTGTAAATATAAAAAAGAGAATAATTGTTGGGTTTCTACACTTAGCTAGTAATGTTATCTTTTTACGTTCTAAGTTTCGGCATAACAGCCGGTACTTTTAATATTGAGGACAATTTCATTTTCTAAGTGTGGGGGAAATTTCTGGCGAATTTGATCATAATGTACCCTTTTAGTCCCTTTTTCCCCAAAAATGGCCAAATTTTAAAAAAAAAAATTAGTGAAAGTACTATGTACTAAACACAACAAATGGTAATCAGTCCCCATGTCTACCCACTAAGGATGGCTAATCCAGGAGCAAACGGCTCTTGGTAAAGATATCTCCAATCCGTTGACGGCTTGCAATTTGCCCAAAATTGTATGGTGTTCAGCTCACCATATCTTTAATTAGTGAAGAGTTGGCTAGCCCGCAAGTTTATGGCTTGTGGTAAATGCAGTTGAAAAACCATAATTGGTAATCGACTCACCCAAGATAATATTGATAATTTATCTAAGAGTTGGCTAGTCCAGAAGCAAACGGCTTCTGGTAAAGACAAATCAAATCCATTGAAAGCTGTGTGTTTGCCTCAAATCACTGGTTATCAGTGTACAAGGTTCTTACTTGAACTGAAACATTTGGCTACTCCAGAAGTAATGGCTTTGTGAAAGAGATGAAATCCATTAATTTTTCCCAAAACATTGCTAGGGACTAGCAATATCTTAGTGTGGGGGATTGATGAGTGTCTAAATACTCATCATTTTTGTACCATTTAAACTGCAAAAACATCTGAAAACACTCAGAAATGCATCAAAATGACAAAAATATCACAAATAAGTGTTTTATGTGTTTTAAAATGCAAAAATATCAAAATCTGGTGAAAAACGTATCAAGTTTGCATAATTGGCAGTTTTAGTCCCCCAAGTTTCAAAAGTTGTCAAAAACAGTCCTTGGTAAATCAAAATAAAGAAAAATATCATTTTAAGTCCTTAGGGATTCATGAGTTGTCAAAATTGGTCCTTAAAAGCAAAAATTGCAAAATTACAACTTTAGTCCCTCTAATTTTGAAACTGTCACAAATAATCCTTGGAAATTTGAAAAATGACAAAACTGGTCCTTGTACTATTGGAACTTGGCAAAATTGATCCTTGTGACAACTTGGATAATGGCAGAATGGTCCCTCATCTTCGAAATTACAAAAAGTTTGGTCCTTGTTATACTAACCAAACCAACCCTTGTCAAAATAGATTTTGACCCCCTGCCATTTAGGCCTTTTGACCCTTTCCCTGTTTTTGGACCCCCTGGTCAAATCCAGTCAACCCAAACACCTTTCCCTCCCAAATGGTTTTCCCCACCACTTGCCCTGCTCCTCTGCAACTCCCAACACATCTCCCATCACAACACCTTATCCCTTCCAACTTTCTCACCCCTCATCATCACCCCTACAAATCCACCCCCCCTAGTTGCTAGCTCAGAACCCCTGTGGTCAAAACCACTTTTCCCGCCAAAAATCATCAAAAGGCCAATATGAGCCTAACTCATCCATTGGCTCACAAAAGTTGTGGGATGTGCTCAGAAGGATACGTGGAAGCCTTTTGCATATAAAAAGAAGAAAGAGGAGAAGAGAGAAGGCAGTAGTTAGTATTTAGTTTTCAATGTATGTCGTTTTTAGATCTCAATGTCTTAGTTTAAATCTTAAAATGTAATTTTTCAGTTTCTATGTATTGAATTTAAAGTAATTCAGTGTTTGTAATCAAATCTAAGTTCTAATTCAAAGTTTTATTTAAATTTCATAATCTCATGCTCACTGTTGGAAAATCCATTTTCAAAGTCTTATATCCAAACTTTTAATAGCTTATGTTTAAGTTCAGACAAGCTTAGTTAGGCTTATTAAAGCTTTCTGTAAGCTCACATTTCAGTTTCAAGCAATATTGGATTTTGGCCAACAAAAGTCAACAAACATTAGGGTTCAAACATTTGGTCTTGGAAATGGAAATGGGTTGAAGCAGAGATGGAAATGGGTTGATTCAGAGTTAAATGGTTGGTTTATATAGGATAGAGGTTCTGGTTTGATTGATGGCAAGCCATAGTGGCTGGGACAAAGTGTAAGTTTCTCAATTTCATTTTTTTTATAGTTATAAGCATAATCTGTTCTTGTAGTCTAGATTGGTTTTAACCTGTTTAATTAGTTGTAGTTAGGTCAAGTAAACTCAGTTTGATCATTAATTTTAGAAAGTTAAGTGTTTAGCTTAGTGTTGCTTGCAAATCAGTCATATAAGGTGTGTTTGGTTCAGTAGGTTTATTTGAGTCTGAGCTGTGGTTTGTGTTTAACCTATGTCTGCTCAGTCTTAACTAGGTCTGCTAGAATCATTTCTGTCATAACTTTGCTTCTTCTTAAGCTCAAAGTCAAAATCTCCTAGAATCTGCCTTAATTTCAAGTCTGTTGGAATTTTCAATAATCAAAAACTTGTTTTATGTTTAAAACTCATAGATATAGCTTGTAATAGGTTTAATTCATCACTAAACATCATAATCAGTCCACAAATTTGGATCAAAAGTCAATAAAGTCAAAACTTTCATACTTGTCAAAAGTCAAAAATGTTGAAAATCTCACTTTGTGCCCAACTAGAGAGATTTTTCATTGACTCATTTCTGGTCTATTCAAGTGAAACTTTGGATCTTATAATTTCACTGGTCTAATTTCTGAATATGATTTTTGTTGATTTTGTTAATTTTATAAGCTCCAAATGGCTTGTCAAAAAGCTTAAAGTGCCCTGTTGCCTGACTCGATGAATCAGTCAAGCCGAGTTTTGCACTTGGTCTTGCAAGTCTTTGTCCAGAGCTCATTAGAGCTTCCCTTGGTCTTGTATTTGGTTTACAAGTAGCCAAACAGGTCTACTTTAGACCCAATATCTTTTGTTTTTAGTTGCAGCTTATTTGAGTGCTTATTCTTAAGCCACAAAGCAGACCTCAAAATCTGTTTTGGCTCTTGCACTCAAATCTTCATAATCTTTGTAACTTGCAATTCAGAGGTTTAGGTCAGTTGTAGCTTGTTGATTTTTAGTAGTTTGAGCTTATTATAGCTTCTGTGAAGGTTTGGTGCCCTGTTTGTACCTTGTGCTTATTCCAAGTGCTTATTGATAAACACTTTGCATTGCAGTTTCAAATTCTTACACACAAGCCCATGTTTTTATATTTTTCCTAGATTCAGCATATTATCTTAGACTTTTCTTGAATTTTTCAGATTTTTCTAAGTCAGTTTGCTATTTTTCCCTATTTAAATCAGTTTTTAAACCTTTTTAATTAGCTTTTATTGCAATTAATTAAGAAAAGCTTCAAAAAAATAATTTTTCATTTTTCCTAGGATAAGATAAATATAAAAAGTCAAAAAAATATTTTTCTAGATTTTTCTTAGTTAAATTTGTATTTTTAAGTAATATAATTAGTTTTAAATAGTTTTTAATTCCTAGAAAATACATAAATAATCAGAAAAATATAAAAATAGTTTTGAAAATTCTATTTTGTTATTTTAGATTTTTCTAAGTCATAATTTTATTTTTCTAGCTTTATTTCCTATTTTCTTGTATTTTAGGTTATTATTAAATAGTTAAAATTAGTTTTTAATTAATAATAATTAGATAAATAGTTTTAAAAATAATTTTCTTTTTCTATAAATTTTATTTTATCATTAGGTTTGTAAAAATGTCATTTTCATATTTTTAGGATTTATATTGCTTCAGTTTCACATTTTCTTTTGTACGTCGCGTAGTTTTAAATTAAGTTTTATAAAAACAGAAAATTCAAAAACATTAGATTTTACAAATAGTGATAGCGTTTATTTAATATAGTTTATCTTTTTAATTTCCTTTAATTTGCATTTAAGCCCCTGTAGCTTATGTACTTTTTCCTTAGTTATAATAAATCACAATCTCTGTATCCGTTCAAATCTTCTCGATCACTACACGTCTGATTATTCTCGCACGGCTCGTTGGGACTTAACGACCTGGGGAAACACTATACTCTCCTGATCTTCATTGCATTTGTGTTTTAACTGTTTTAAGTTTCTTACGGTTTGCCATTCACAAGTGGCAGACTTGAGTGAGATAACTTGACGGTTTTGCACCGATCAACGATACCCCATAGGATTTGCAAGATGGGAATCCTTACTTTAGCAAACCCTGATGTTTTGCCTGATAAGGATAAGTTGAGAACTGTTGTCATTGCTCTCCAGGGTTGATACATATGTTCGGTGATGATGTCAGAAGCCCTGGATATGCCAACTTGATAACCCAAACCAATCAGAAAGACTATTAGCTCTTCCGCACTAGGTGGAGGTTCAGATCGTATGGTAGGGTTACAGGGTGTGATTCCAAGGGCCTTGCTGAGAATGTCCGAATTGATCACAAATTCCTTATCATCCAGCTTGCAGGTATAATGAGTCGTGATTTTGTCCCATTCAATGGTGTTCCAAAATTGTTGTATGTAAATGGTGGGAATTGTGCATTTCTTGGTTAGGGCACTGAAGAAATTTGTGTTTTTGAGGATATCAATAGACACTTTGAGGATTGGATTTTGTTGCAACTTTTGCATGTCCACATAACAGTTACTTTTCCCAATCTCTACCCATTTGTCTTTTGGAAGAATTTCATTGTCTGTAAGAACTATAGATGGAGTAGAGGTAGCAGGGTTCTCTGATGAGATTGTGTTTGCCATTGATGATCTAAAGATACACACATACAACACCAATGATTGAGAGCATGTTAGATTAGATATGGTTAGTTAAGCAACATTGAATACAACCTCATGACATAAACACAATAACTTAGTAACTTAGACAGAGTTCCCATAAGCAGATTGAAATAGATTGAGTGGCATTACAGAGTTTTCAAGGTAACGGCTCCATTTGACACAGTTTTCGAGAGACAAGTTGTTTTTGAATTAAATTATTTAAAAGCACAATTACTATGAAATATCATGAGACAAGATACTATTATGGAGATGTTATAACAGGTTGTTTGAAACAAGTTGTGATACCAAGTTGCTACAAGAGTAACCAAGTACAAATTGCTCAAACAAAAGATGTTATAGCAAGTCGTTAAGAGTATGTTGTCAATACAAGTCGCTACAGGAAATCCTGAATCAAGTCGCTAACATGAAATTATAATAGCAAGTTGCCTTAAAATAATTTAATAAACCAAGTCGCCACTTGAAAATTGAACCAGCAAGTCGCTAATCTTGTAAATATAAGTCGCTATCAAAAATGATAAGACCAAGTCGCTACAAGATTAACTAAGTTGCAAACTTGTAAATACAAGTCGCTACCAACAGTGATAATGATAAGTCGCTACGAATTAATGAGGTAAGACGCTACCAAGAACATTCATACCAACTCACTATGAAGAACGCATGTAAGTCGCTCCCAAGAACATTGTTAAGTCGCTACCAAGGATGTCTCAAAACAAACGACTAACACCACACTCAATTTATCAATTTCAACTATTTAAATCCTGCAAACTCACAACGATGCAACACATAACAACAAATGAAACCAGAAGCACAAGCAACACAACCCACATACAACCATATTAACGAAATGCATAAACACACTATACAACTCATAATGACATAAACAACCATAATTCAAGAGGCTCCTATTTTGTACAAAACCCATTAACATATGTAACACTTGTTTGGGTATTTAAGTCCTTTAACACACCTAAGTGAATGGGATAAGATTTTGAAGATCAAACCGCTCAAGTAAAATCTGTTAAAAGGAACGAAGTTAGAAACTGCATGTATATCACATGAATTAATGGAGAGGGAAAGGTAAAACATGTACCCAAAATCAAGTTGCGAAGAGTGATTCGTCACGAGAGAAAGAAAAAAACACAAAAACTTTTTGATTTTTTTTAAAATAGTGAAGAGTAAACGGTAAGTCGCTAGGGTGTAGGGAAGGGAAGATTACCAAGTTGTCACTTTCAGTCCCTGTAGTTTTGTGAATGTTTAGAAACTCGTTAGCAACGTATCTTAACAAGTCGCTAAGACTTTACAAAGCAAGTCTCTAACCTCAAATTTAACACGCCAAGTTGCTAAGGCTTTACAAAGCAAGTCGCTAACCTCAAATTTAACATGCCAAGTTTCTAGCTTTGTTAAAGGTAAGTTGCTATCTATTATTTCGAAAGCAAGTCGCTATCTTATCATATTATGTATTATAGACACTTTCAGTCCATGAACTTATCAGATTGCAAACTAACACAGATAGCATAATAAGATAACATAATAAGATAAGCAAACTAACACAATGGACACCATGAAACAAATAAGCAATCAACACAGAGGTCACTACGAAGGCAAGACAAGACATGCATTTGAGCACAAAACATAACCAACACTGGTGCAAATATAAACGAGATAACTTGAAAAAATCTCCCCCTCAATCAATGTCACCAATGAACATTGATAGAATTTAACCCACCCGTTATAAAACAAGAATATATCATTTGTTCGAACTTCATCTATGATCCCGTGTCATTATTGAATGACATTTCTAGGACCGTAGATGTTATCGATAACAAGGGATATATCTTTTATAGTTTGTGTTAAACGAATTAAATTAAGAAATAAAGAATGATTTGAATTTTTTATTATTAATATTATTTTTTTTTAATTTTTTTTAAAGATTTGTACACAGATTTATAAGAGCGAGTCCAGATTCAAGACGAATAGGAGTCAAAGTACGAGGTACATCAATTCTGGCACGCTATAACTCCTGAGTGAGCAATATTCATTTCTGATGGAAACCAAGTCATGAAGTTCCTGATTAAATTGAGCATTGTACCTGAAAAAGACTGAGAACACATTGCACTAGAAGCACATGTAGTATTTCAAATAGATGAGTTAGTGACATGAGTAATCTCACTGTTGGATGTTGCATAGTTTGATCTAGGCGTGTCATTAATAGAGATCCCTTTAGGTTCAATATTCTTGAAGAGTTTTCCTGTGGGCATCCACTTAAGGCAAGATCTAGGTATGTAAGTCCGTTTGGATCCTGTAAACTTAAATAATCTGCCAGTGGGAATCCATTTGAAACAGCTGCTAGTAGATTTGGATGTAGGCACTTCCCTCTTTTGAATATTGGTCCTTTTGTAATTAGTTGGTTTCTTAGGGGATTGATCAGCCATTTGATGCTTCTTATGAGAACTAGATGAACTCCTAGTATTCCTTATCTTTGAACTTTGAACATTAACCTGGGGTTTGTTATTCATCATATCGGAATGAAGTAGTGAAGTGACTGGTTTTGTCAAAACAGTATTCGCATCAACTTGGGAGGCAAGCCTAGATTTTGATGGTTTAAATCTTTCAGTTCTAAAAGCATTGGGCTGCCTAACTACAGTATGTTTTGAGTTGTTCTGAACAGTTGGCTTTCCCAAGGTTGATGGTTTTGCAAACTTAGTGTTCTCCCTATTTCCAATAGATTTCCTAAGCTCATTTTTAAAGGCAACAATAGTGAAGCTCTTATCCTGAATTTGGGCTTTGAGGGCATCAATGTCAACCAAAAAGGAATTAGTTTGATCTATCAACTTGGAATTGTTCTCTAATAAGTTCTTTCTTAAGGACTCATTTTCCCTCAATAGGTTGGACACACACAGAGCCAGTTCATCATTCCTAGATTTAAGTGTACTACTCACCTCATGGTTAGGATTGCTCATTTCTAGATTACATTTCTTATGTAGATTCGAGAGTTGTAATTTCATATTGCATATGGTTGAATCTTTGTCCTGAATCTGGGTTTTTAAGTGGTTAATTTCAAAAAAATCTCGAAATTCTAGGAATTCCGGATTTATGCAAGATTTTGTGGCACGAAAACTTTCTTCTCTTTGTTGTATTGCAATTTCCAAGGAAATACAATGTTTTTCAAGAATTGATTATTTGTTTGAAAGTTCATCATAAACCTCTTTTTCAACCATGTCGTTTGTTTTAAAGGTTTTAGATTCAGGCTCAACCAAAACACATTTATCAATATCATGTTCAGAGATAAGATCAGTCAAGGGTACCTCAGTGTATGACACATGTTCATTTGTTGGTATGGCATCTGAGTTCACCTTATGCACAACAGGAGTCACTGACATGCAAGCAATTTCAGGCTTTTCAGATTCTGAGCCTTTGTGTTCAGTACAGCCAATTACATCGTTCATTGTTGTATCTGAAATTCTGCATTCAGCATCAGCATCATCCGTTCTTTCAACTGATCCATTACCCGAAATATCACAACTTTCCTTAAATTTATCATGACACCCATTCAACTCATTTAAATTATCAGTCCCTTGAGCAGCTGTCTTAATGTACACTTCCATACTATTCATAAGTTGGATATATGTGTTGATGAACTCATGAATTTCCATTCCAGTATGTTTCTTGATTGAAATTCCAGTTACGTGTTGATCAAAGTTTGCGGAATATTGCCCCTTGATAAATGGTTGAAATTGGTTGTAGATTACTTGAAGTGCAGCATTAGAATCATCAATTAGTACCTTCTTTCTGGAAATTTGAAGCTTTAGTTGTTCTAAGTTCAGCAACACAGTTTTTGTCAAAGTGGGTAAGTCTTGACGAAAAAGAGCACTGCATATTCGAGCCATAGTGGTGGATAACAGTTGTGTAAGGTGCTGATGAAGTAGTTGAAAGGGCTCAATGTTGCATTCCATTTGCCTTGCATCATTTGTCAATACCAAGTGTGACTCTTTAGATTTTGACTCAGATTGTAAAGTGTGTTGATCATAAGTTGCTGAATCACTCAAGGTAGAACATTCTGAATAGCAGCCTGTTTCATTGTTCTGTGAGGTATCATAAAGTTCAAGCACTTTGGAGATCAAAGGATCAGTGATGTAAGACATTGTGTTGATGGATATTAGATATAAGTAACTTGCATTAATTTACCAAGTTGTTATATAGACAAGTTGCTAACAAAACAACTCACCAAGAACCATAACACCAAGTCGCTACGAATTATGAAGACAAGTCGCTAAGTTCCAGATCGCTACGAATTTTGACAGCAAGTCGCTAATCACCAAGTCGCTAAGTCGTCAAGTCGCTAAATAGAAACTCGCTAAGGTCCAAGTCGCTAAGAAACTTAAGTACAATTCGCTAACAAAATTGAAAGCAAGTCGTACCTTCACCAAGTCGCTACCCGTAGTGGAGAATCCACTAAGTGTACTGTTTGTCGGCTTGTCTCAAAAGACAAGTCGCTAGGACCAAGTCGCTACCAAAAAGCACTACAACTCGCTACTTTTTACTGAAGCAAGTCGCTAAGATGAAATTCACTACGAGAACCAAGTCGCTACCAAGAAAAACTTCAAAAACAAACTTTTCAATCCAAAAGAAGCTCAACCACAGTGATTCAAGCTTACCAAATCAAAACCCAAGCACATACAATGATTCTAAACACAAAAGTACATCCAAAATTCAAACTTTAACACTAGAAATGAACCAAATGATGCAAAAACCACTAAACTTTTTCAAACTCAAAAACCATCTAAAAACCACTAGAAATCCAAGGATATGTAAGAGATGATCAAACCATGGCTCTTGAAACCATTTGTAGCATATTGGATTTCACAAACACATCATATCATAAACAAGTAGGCAGTACAAGATGAGTTTTAGAGAGAGAAAGTGGGA
>OU343223.1:126519925-126602580 GCA_910596185.1 Chrysanthemum makinoi | reverse complement strand
TTCCTAGTATAAAACTATAAATATAACATTTGTTAAGATTGAAATTCCGTGAAATGGGTCAAAGAAACATTTCATTTTTCATTTCATTTGACGATGTTGTGTTTAAGGGTGAGCATCGGTGCAGGACCGGACCGGACCGACAAGACCGAAGACCGAATTAAGGTAAAAACCGGGACCGAGACCGAGACCGAATGTGGTCATCCATCCGTCCGGTTTCGGTCGATCCGTCGGTCGGACCGACCATTTGGAGTCTACTAAGGCCAAAATATTCGTTTGTGGTCCGACCGACCGACCGGGACCTATCCCAAATGTGATAGACCGAGGACCGGACCAATGTGGTCGGTCCGGTCCGTCCGGCCCGGCCGGTCCGTTCGGGTCGTTTGCTCACCCCTAGTTGTGTTAGAACTTTAAATCCTATTTGACGACGTATATGGCCCTTCGGTCCAATGACCGAACGACCCAACACTCTATCCGAAGGGTCCAATACTCCACCGGAATGGTTCAATGCTACACCGAATGGTATACCAACGAGTCATCCATCCAAGACGCGCCGACCCGACAAAGATTCTTGGATCTAGCCTGATAATTCGCTCATTATCCCGTGTCAGATAACGACACCAGAGACGTTGTCGGGACGTCACCTACAACACCAACGGTCCCATAAAACGACAAACAAGTGACCGATAATGAAGTAGTATACATATGCATACGTAATTGTGAATAAGGTATCATTTCTTACACACATTTTATACTATACCTTTTAAACACATACTCATTCTCACGAAGTCGGGTCCGAGATAACACCCGCAGACTAACGTTGTTCATCTTAGCAGTGGAAGGCTTATCTCTAAAATGAAAGATAACTGCAACAACTCTCAAAAAAATACTTCATTGGCGCCATCCGTGAGACCCGCATTCAATCTACTAGAGCTATAGGATGACGGGTTTGACACCTGGATAACTTCCGGGAGCGTAAGGAAGTTCCACCCCATGACGTAGAGAGCACCGAAGGATATGCGATCTGCACTCAAGTCAATGATAAAAGAACATAATACTGGCGGACACCGTTGAACCACGTTGGATTTTGAAGATCGAAATGGCTCTGACAGGGCTTAACCCAACGAGAAGAAGGAGATAGTTACCAGGAATAAAATAAAAGACGAAGATCTAGCGAAACCCTTCAAGGAAGTCTCGAAATCTCCCTTTAGTAGGCGAATCATCGAGTTCTCCGCCTGGAGCACAAGATGCCCACTCACATCAAGTCAGCATGCGATGGTCCATTGCATCCTCAAGATCATCTCAACAGTTCGCGAGCCGCAGGGCACGGAGAATGGTCGATGCCAGTGTGGTGTCGCATGTTCCAACAGACTTTGGACTGAAAGGCCAGGGGATGGTTCGACGGACTCCTTCCTATTACAGACGAATGAGCAGCTTTCAGGGATCAGTTCGAAACTCATTTCTCTCTACACAAGGCTTGTGTCAAGGACCCTACCGAGATTACCAAAATAGCGAGGAAGGCGAATGAAACACTACCCGAATTCAAGGAAAGATGGACCACCGAAACAGGATTCATACAGGGAGCTCCGGAGATCATAAGGATCTCCTCGTTCATGAACAGATGCAAATGTCCCGAGGCCAAGCTGTTCGTCACCGATCGATTCCTAAGACCCGTGGAGAGATGACACAGGAGGATGATTTTGTAAGGTCGAAGAGGCCTTTGCCAAAGACCGATTGCCCCGGAGAGCATTATGATACAACCAGAGGTCTTCTACTGGACCCTTCAGAGAGACGAAAAGTTGGCAAGGAGTCATTACGGAGGGATAGGAAGAACGGCACATATGATATTCATGAAAAGATCGAGGAAGCTCTCACCGTCACAATGACAGGTCGGTTCCTTACTCCCCCCATCGCGGTGACTATCCGAGCCGAAGCAACCCCCGCCTTACATTGGAATTGCTCACAAAGCCCTCAAAAGAAATCTTGGCCATAGAGCACCAACTGCGCCTACCTCCTCCGAAGCCGATGCGTGATCCTCCCTGGAAGGAGAACCAAGATAAATACTGTGATTATCATGGAGAAAAAGGACATTACACGAATGACTGTTATCAGCTTAAAAAGCAGTTAGAGTTGGCCTTAGAATCGGGGAAGTTGAATCATTTGATCAAAGACCTCAGGCAGAAAGGAAGGAGAGAGCCCCCAAAGAATGAAACGAGAGCCAAGGATAAGGTCATCAATATGATCTGAACCTGGCCCGAACGAAAGAAGAGAAAGTCGTCGGAGCAACAAGAAAGATGGATGAATGTGCCCATAACTTTTCCCTCTCTTCCCGAAGGAGATGTGTCGGACGATCCTCTCATAGTCGGCCCACCATGGAGGGGTACCTAGTAAGAAGGGTCTTTGTGGATGAAGGAGCTTCGGTGGAAGTGATGTTCGAACACTGCTTCAATAACCTGCCACAAGAGATAAGATCCCGGATGAAGCAGACACAGACAGATTTGCATGGGTTTGCCGGACAGGTGACTAGACCGCTGGGAAAAATCGAGTTGGATGTTTCATTCAGGGACGAAGGGTTATACATGAAGGTCAGAATGAAGTTCACAGTTATTCGGGCACCGCCGTCGTATAACGTAATCTTAGGAAGGACCGGATTGAAGATCCTGCGAGCCATATGTAACATATTGGATTTCACATACACATCAAACCATAAATAAAGTAGGCGTATAAGATGAGTTTTAGAGAGAGAAAGTTAGAGGTTTGGGAACTTTATGGAGAAAGAAAATCTTATTATGAGCTCCAACTCTCTACCTCGGGAGGTAGAGAGTATTTATAGTCTTACAATAAAACGCCACCCGATCGGCCGTGGATCGCATACAGCTGGGTAAAGACTCGGTCCGTCCTCCACGGTTATACTTAACTAAATACTACTTAACATCAAATAATCTACTATTTAGCTCTAACGACACATATACTTGAGGTACCCACATTTTAACTTCGGATTTTCCAATCCTAACAATCTCCTGGTGGAGGTCACCTCAAACACACATTAAGATTACATAGAATACAAACAGATATATCATTGAGATAGTTCTTGAATTCTTGTTCATGTTCTTTGTTCTCAGAGCTCGTAGTCTTTGATTCGCCATTTTGCATGTTTGGATAATCCGAGCGAGGTCTTTAATCGATCCACGTGATAACGAGTTTTGGTCGCCTTTTGAGATCATCACCACATTAATCTCTTTACTCATCCATTGTGGAGTTGGTATTATGTGATGATGTGACATTCGGACCGACATGCTCACATTCTGGATCATGATATCTTCTCATCAGAGTAGCGGAAGCTTTAGTTGATTCATGATATTGGCAGCAGCGTAGCAGAAGCATGGAGTGAAAATATCGGAGTCATTGATGCACTAATCATGATTTCTTTTGAGATGAATGTGTTAGGTGAGCATGCGGCTATGGATTGACCGCTTCATTCTGATCAGCTCAAACGTCGGGGTGTACCTGCATAAGACAGTTAGCAATAAAGCGCACGAAAGTGTCTTTGATCACTTTCGATGAATTGAGGTACACGGCCCACGGTCCCCCGTTGATCAGTACAAGTACTGCCTGTGATCAGGTATAATTCTGAAGAATTTCCTTGACAGGGTTTGGCAGCTGTTCTAGCTGTTCTCAAACCGGAACGTCTCAAAGAAGACAACACGGAGTGAGTGAACCAGCAATTTACGTCCACTGATTAATGAAAAGAGATTTGAAAAACAATCGTGTATTTCTCAATAGAAATTGTTTTTGCAATATAACGAAGGTTTTAATGAAAATCAATTATCAATCATAAAACACCTTTTGATTTGAAAAATTAGTACACGGTGACGTGCTAATGAAAAGAGTTTTAAAGCACAAGACGGTTTTCAAAGGTATATGTCAATCCATAACCTGAACCAGGATTGATTCAAAAGATTGAATCGCCCATTGTTTCTGTTCAGTTGTCACATGGTTGATCTGTATAATAGATCTCACATGCCACCTACAGGAGCTTGTTAGATGTTGGCTCCAGAAGGCTTTCCATCTTCACAGTGAATATGTAAACACATCACTCGGATGTTCTGGCAATACCACAAGGATAATGCGTAGGACTCAAATATAATCTCTCTTTACATATTGTGTGAAACAGAGAGTCTTCATTGAAAGTGTCCTAATGAGATTTATTGATGATCTCGTGGCACTAGACTCAATTTGTGCATATTTGGATCCTATATCGGAGACTAGGGAGAGGGTCTCCTCCTTCAATATCAACAATCTCTAAGAGAAAGTCGATAGATAATGTCGGTTCCCCGTGAGAATGAAACAAGTCCTTTTAAGAGGAACTTGAGTGGTTTGGAAAGTTGAAGTGCAGTGCGTCACTGGGTCCATGACGTCTTGTCTTCAATACCGATGTTACCATCAGTAGCATATGAATTGAAACCGGTTTCTGCCCTAAGGTTGAATAAATGGAGGGCTATTTGTTTTCACCCTTTTCTCATTCAATTCTTTTTCATTCTTCAACCCCTTCAGTGCTTACCGAGACTTCATAACTAGAACCTTGTTGGGTTTATTCCAGACTAGCTCTCTCAGTCCGCACTCTTCCCATATCTCATTTTTTTCCTTTTATCATCATACCTAAGAACTCTACACTAACTAGTGGATAGTCCCTGGTAGATCCCTCCGGTTCTGGCGGATCATGGGAACAAATACCTAACCTTATCGTCCTTATATCACCATACATAATGTAAAGTTGGTCGGTCTTTTTGGTATTGTTCATCCGCCATAGGAACCAATTGAAAACCATTTGAAAATCAATCCAGATACTTATGATATTTTATTAAAGCATTTTGTACCTGAATTGTTTTTGATATTTTTAGAATAAGAACTCCCCCTCAACATGTGCATCAAGTGTTTTGAAATAGTTTTGCACATGGAGGCAAGAGGAAGAAATTAACTTCTTTGATTACCATTTTCTAAAAGATATCAACATCACTTCCCTAACCAAGACAAGTAGATAAAGCATTTTGGGGAAGGATGAGGTTTTCAAAAGTTTTGCTCCCCTCAATATGTGCCTCAAGATTTGAAAAGAGTTTTGCACATACTAGAGGGAACCTGCACTTAGAGACAATTCAATCACGTTTCAATATTTTGAGGTTTAAGATAGGTGCTCCCCCTCAACATGTGCATGGAAAATTTGAAATCGTTTGTCACATGCGGGAAGAAGAGCATAACACGCTCCTTATAAAACCATTTATCAAATTATCAGTTTAAATCCAATTTAAATCACAAATTCTCCCCGATCACAATTATCAAATCATTTGAGATTTGTGATCTCTTATAGATTTAAATTGATTTTGAAAGCTTTTAAGGAGAATTGTGACTTGATTATGAAAACATTTTAACTGATAAGGATCGGATTTTGAGACTTTAAACTCCATTGATTAAAACATGCATGTTATCTTTTGAAAACATAATTGAACCAATGTACCAAAAAAGTATTGTAACACTTTTTGAATTTAATTGAAAAATCTATTCTCCCCCTCAATCAATGACATAAGTTGTTGATTGAGAGATAGATATTTTGACAAATAAGTCAGATGATTATGACAAAAATTGAGGACGAGTAAGTTTTTTGATTTTCAAAGCAAGTTAGTTTTCAAAACAATTGCAGATAAATTGAAATATTTATAGAATCAGAGCATGAGATTTTGATAGAAGCATGAACGTTCAAACAAATTCTTTGAAAACATAAAGCAGCATGGCTCTGTTTTTCTTGAAAAGCGGGCACTGCCTTGAAATGACAAAAGTATGGCTCTTTTCTTTGAAAAGCGGTTTTTCTTCTATTTTTTTTTTCTCCCAAAAATATTTTTTTTTTTTTATTTTTTTTTGTGAAAATTCGAACAACATCTAAGGTCCCGTGTCATTCTTTGAATGACAACACAAAGACGGTAGATATTATCGAAACGAGAAAAAAAACACAAATGACAATTTTTTTATTTTTGAAGATTTTCAATTTTTCAAATTTTTATGGATTTTGAAGGTTTTATAATTTTTTTATAATTTTGTATTTTTCTTTTTGAATAGATATATACAAGAGATAGATAGATAGACCTTTACTCCTCGCTCTTCCTGAAGACGTTTGAGCGTTTCTGGTTGAAGGCTTTTCATGCCAAGTCGTGGAAGAATAAACTCAAAACGTTCTCTTGGAAGAGCTTTGGTGAAGATGTCTGCTAACCGATATTCAGACCTCACAAAATAGAGTTCCACCACACCTTTTTCCACTTGTTCCCGATGATGAATGATGTCGAATGTTAATGTGCTTTGCTCTTGAGTGTTGAACGTTGTTGCATGAGAGAGCAATAGCACTTTTATTATCACAACAGATGCAGGATTTTGTTGAATTCAAAGCCATAGTTCGATAATTGGGATCTCATCCATAGGATTTGAGCACAACAAGATGACATGGCTATGTATTCAGCCTCTGTAGAGGAAATAGAAGTACTCATTTGCTTTTTGAAGACCAGCTCACAAGCTTATCACCCAAAACCGTGAGCACCTCCACATGTACTTCGACGAGTATCTTGACATCCCCATGATCAGCATTCTGCATAGGCCGTTAATGACATACCGGTGTCCTTCGGGTACCATAGTCCCATATTGATGGTTCCTTGGAGATACCGAAGACCCGTTTAACCGCTTCAAGGTGCTTTTTTTAGTAGGCTTAGCCTGGTATCTAGCACACATGCAAACAGAACAAGATGTCTGGTCTACTAGCTGTGAGGTACATCAGTGATCCAATCATACTACGATATTTTGTTTGGTCTACCATGATCCTTGAGTGGTCCTCATCAAGTTTGGTTCGTTCAATCATGGGAGTGTCAACACTTGAATCAAATCCAAATTTCTTTAAAATCTCATTTGCATATTTAGATTGATTTATGAAAATGCCTCCTGGACTTTGTGAAATTTGTAATCCCAAGAAAAATGACATTTGTCCCATCATTGACATTTGAAATTTGGAACCCATTTCATTTGAAAAACGATCACATTCATTGGGGTCAGTCGAGGCAAAGATAATATCATCAACATAAATTTGAACGTGAATTAAATGTTTGCCTGACTTTCTGGTGAACAATGTTGGATCAATGCTCCTTTGTCAAATCCGGTTGATAGAAGAAACTTTGACAGTGTATCATACCATGCCCTTGGAGCTTGCTTTAAACCGTAAAGGGCCTTCTTCAAACGATAAACGTGAGTAGGATGCTCTGGATTTACAAAGCCTTCAGGTTGGCCGACGAGACAACTTCTTTAAGATCTTCGTTAAGAAATGCCGTCTTTACATCCATCTGATAGACTACCATGTTCTTACTAGCAACATTAGCCAAGAAGATTCTGATTGCCTCGATTCGAGCAACTAGAGCAAATGATTCTTCAAAGTCAATACCCTCCTCTTGACGGTATCCTTTAGCAACCAATCGAGCCTTGTTCTTTAAAACATCACCATGCTCATCAAGTTTCACTTTGAAGATCCACTTTTAGAGCAATGATCATAGCACAATCTGGAGCAGGTACTAACTCCCATACATCTAGTCGATCGAACTCATGAATTTCATCTTGCATAGCATTGAACCAGCTATCTTCATTCATGGCGGTTTTAACATCTTTTGGTTCGATCTTAGAGAGTACGGAGTTGAAGAAGCACCATAAGGCATCGGTTGCAAGTTGTTTCCGTGTGGATCCTGGACGAGAGGGATTTCCAATGATGTTGTCTAATGGATGATCGTGAGTCCATTTTCTGAGGTGTTCATGTGGTAGTTGTTGAGGGAACGGCGAAGTAGCGAGTGATGTCTCCGAAGAATGGTTGATGAAGATGGTTCTGATGATGATTCAGGAGCAAATATGTTTTCAAATGGAGCATCTTCAGAAGTAGCAAAGGGATTAACTTCATCATTGATGCGAAACATTCCATGATGTACATTTGATCCAGATGATGATTTGTTGATGAACCAACAGCCTGCGCTTCTTGACTTAAAGATATTGAGACTGAGGGTTGACTTCATTCACTTGGAATATGAGCAGCCTCTGTTGATAGGATCAACACCTCATTAGAACTCGGATCATAAAGTTCATCAAACATAGGATCAAACAATTTCTTTAAATCATCTTCAGATAGGGGTACATATGGAGTTTCTTGAGAAGAGTTTGGAACAAGGGATGAACCAATTGACTGTTTTGAAGTGCGGGTCCAGAACTGAATTTGTCCAGAGCCGTTTGACGGTCACTCATCAAACGTAACGTGAATTGTTTCCATGATGTTTCGGGTTCTTTGTTGTAGATTCGGTATCCCTTTTTGTTTGGTGCATACCCTACAAATACTCCAATGTCGGCTTTAGCTCTAAGTTTGCCTAAGTCTTGACCCTCATTAGTTGGATAACAAAGCTCCAAACACACGAAGGAAAGAGAGATTAGGTTTCTGTTGTGGACAAGTTCATATGGTGTCTTTCCATGAGCAGTGTGAATCAGGGAACGATTTTGTGTGTAGCATGCAAAGGGCAATAGGCTTCAGCCCAGAGAATCATTGGAACTTTTGAGTAAATCAGCATTGTTCTAGCGGCTTCTACAAGAGTTCGATTTCGCCTTTCAACTACACCGTTATGTTGAGGAGTTCGTGGAACACTTCTTTGATGGCTGATTCCAATGCTTTCATAAAATTCACTAAGTTGTTTGTTAACAAACTCAGGTCCATTGTCTGTCCGGATAATTCGACCGGTTTGTTAAGTCGAACCTGCAGCTGTTGATGAGTTTGATGATGATATCAGGAGTTTCATCCTTTGTCCTTAAGAACTTGACCCAAGTGAATCTAGAGTAATCATCAACTACAACTAACACATATTTCTTCCCAAAGATATTCTGCACTCTCATTGGTCCACATAAATCCATATGAATTGTATGAAGAACTTCGTGATGAGTTAGTAGGTTTGGGTTTATGGGCATACTTCTTGCTTTTTCCCAATTGACATGCTGAACAAAGATGATCCTTTTCATACTTTAGTCGAGGTAAACCTACAACTAAGTCCTTTCGGGAGAGATCATTGATGGTGCCGAAGTTCAAGTGATTGAGACGACGATGCCATAACCATGACTTTGTTTTTGAAGCCTTTGACAGCAAGCAAATTGGAGAAGACTTCATCATATCTTCTATAGAGATGGTGTAAAGATTTGAACCACGAGTTCCTCTTAAAAGTTCCTTACCATCAAGTTCTCTAACAAAACAAGTATGTTTTCTGAAGGCTACTTCTAGATCAGAATCACCGAATTGACCGACAGAGAACAGATTATGACCAAGACCTTCCACATAGTATACTCTAGAGATAACACTATCACCAACAACATAATCACCATAACCCATAATTGCACCAAAATGATCATTACCGAATCTAATCTGTCCGATGAATTTGCTCACGAAGTTCATGAGCCGCGACCGGTCTCCAGTCCATATGCTTGGAACGTGAGTCCAGGTACCACGTAACGATTTGAACGATCTGCAGCTTGAACACGCACAAGAATGGATAATTGGATAATTAGGATCCCCATGCAAGAATGGGTTCCACTTGGTTAGTAACAATAATTGGAACACCCACATCGGAAATAGAAACATCCATATCAGAAGTAGAAGCAATGGAATCATTGGGAATAGATGCAATGCTGGTGTCCATATTTGACCTATTCAAAGTATGTTCACTTCTTAAGGGAATAGTTCTACCAAGTAGGCATCCATTTTATAGTGGGCATAATCTTAGCAGTTTGAGAACAAAACTGATTATTCTTATGGCCAAAAGGTATCCAATAATAACCTATCTTTATAAAAGTTCTTCCCGTGGGTTTCCACTGTTTTCTAACAATCTTTCGCTTTTGCCTTTTTGCCTTATTTGCACGATTATTAGCATTAACAATTTTAACTGGGCATTTGACAGAATTAGACAAAGCATTCACACCACATTCATGATTAGCAATGTAATTCAAGCGACATCATTACAAGGTTTGCAAATAGTATCGTAATTGAATTAATTACAAGACGCCTTAAGGCTAATACTAGAATCAACACGATTCGATTTATTCAACTCAAGCTTAAAGTTCCTAGGTTGGTCTTCTACTCTCTTCCAATGCACATTTTAGCTTGCGAGGTCCTATCATTCCTTGTATTGTCTTGAGACTTTGACCTCCTCGCTTTAATGTCATTGATTACTCCTGTAGAGGGAATTATGGGAACATTAGTTGGTTGATCTACTTTTTGCATTCCTGAACTAGACGTGCAAGGATCTGTATTACTAGACATTACATTGATGTATACTTTCTTAAACTGGCCTAGAATGGTTTGAAGGCTAGGCACTAGGCATAGAACAAGGCATCACAGCTTTGCCTTTTGCACCTAAGGTTAAGGATTTGGGACATGTTGCAATTACACATTCTAGCAACTCTTGAGATCGTTTGGCCTGGAGGCAAGCAAACCTAATTTCACTATCAAGAGGTTTGTTAATGAAATCCTCTTCGACAATCTCATGGAGACATTCTAGACTATCCTTAAGGTGAGCACAGTATTCATGAAAAGCATGTTCATTATTCCTAAGATGAGGAGGAATATATTTAAGCGTCACAGTGTATTTGCAGTCTAAGGGTGACTTTGAGACAACATTCTTATTGAAAACAAGTGGCAGCTTCCCATTTCCTCGACTTCTCAGATTCTCAATTTCCTTTTGTAAAGACGTTATTTTTCGTTGTTTTGGTCACGGGTGACTTTTATTGAATCATATAACTCTTTAAAATGTCGCTTAACTTTTTCATTTTCTTCTAGAAAACTCTCGCTTTCCTTTTGTAAGGCATCAACTAAGTTTTGAAGATGAAAAGTTTGAGAGTACTGAGAATCTAAAGGAGGAGGCATTTGGGAGCCTGTCACATTGTTCGTTTGACCCTTTAATTGAGAGATTTGGGCTTTCAACTTTTTGATCGTGTTACAATGAGCTTGAATCTGTTCATCACGTTTGTTAATTTGAAAACCGCATCAAACTCGGAGCATCCGAGGATGTCTTGATATTTGAAGTTTTGACATTTTCTTTAAGATGTTGATATTTTAGTTGTAAATTAAAATGCTCAACTTCTAGTTTAGAAAAATGTTTAACCAAATTGTCGTGATCATCCGGTTCAATTTTCTCGTTTAGTTTAGAATTAGTTTTTCAAGCTCAATGACACGATCATGGGAGACTTTCAGAGCAACCGATAATTCATGAAATTTGGAAGCATTAATGGAACAATTTGTAGAGTGTAAAACACATCTTGAGCAATACATTCAGAAATCAGATTCTCATTTAAGGTATGCAAGTTCTTCCTCTCAATCTCATTATATTTTAGTTCTCGCTCATAGTCACTAACTTCAACTATCATTGCATCAAATTCCTTTTCCATTCCTTTAATATCAGTTTCAATCCCCTTTTTAAGACTCTGAAAGTGATCTTTTAGAAGTTTAAAGAAAGGCATGACCTCAGTTAAATAACATTCTTTTATTTGCTCAAAACCCCTTTCTCCTTCCGTAGTACCAGTGGGTGTGATCCTTTTCTTGCAAGTTTTCTCAAAATCAACAAATAGTTGAAGTATAACATATTGGCTAATTAAGGTCTTGCTTTTAGTGGCAATTGTTCTAGGAACAAGATGCATTGGTGTATTAGGAGGATACACACTCGCTCTAGGCATTTTCCTAAAGGGAGGGTTTGTTTCAACAATATTCTTCGCTTTTGCTTATCTAAATCCATTTTCCGAAACACTTGTTCGGAGTCAACAATGTCTGAGGCTTAAACTTGTTCAAGGAAATCCAATTCTCCTTTTTGTAATCATGGGGTGTGATAATTATTTTCTTTTCTTTACATTTAGGATCATCTAGTTTCTTGTTCATCTTTTCCTAGTGACTTCATCTGATTTCTTATCTTCCTCAGTGCACTCAACGCAACTAGGTTTCTGTCTAGGTTTAAGGATTTCATTGCCATCATAAAGAACCTTATGAGCATTTCTAGCCTTTTTAACAACTGACCTCGGATTTGGTTCCTCAAAAAGGGGAATGCTATGCTTATCGCTTAGGACTCTATGCTTAGTGATCATGTGAGCAATCTGAATGGTGTTTCCTTGTATGTACAACTTATTTTCAAGCTTGTTTTTCAAAGTTTTAGATTAGAAAAATCATTCAAAAGTTTTGATTCCTTAGCATTAAATTCTTGCTTAAGCATTTTAACATTTTCTTGAAGTTCTTGTTTTTGCTTAGCAGCTTTAGAAAGCTTTTCTTGCAAGGAGTTTAACTCTTGTTTTAATACTTCTTCTCTAAACCTACTTTTCTAATAGTTGTACGCATTTGGTCATCCATTTCCCGCTCACGAGTGGTCAACTCAAATTTAGCACGTTGTTCATAAATAGCAACGCGTTCTTTATAGGCATTAAGTTCAGAGATTACATACTCATAGGGCACATGCAAAGGTGTATTCATCAAAAATATAGTCATTGTTGATCTGCAGGAAGATGCATCACTTGGCACAACTTCACTTTCACTTTGTTTCACATATTGATCATATGGGACAACATTGATATTACCCATATTTTCAATATTTGATACAAAAGTTTCAGATGATAGTACTTTGTCATGCATCTTTTGCACATCAGCATCATCGTATAGTTTTAGTACCTCGGAGATGAGTTTGTCTTTGGATGGGCCAGCTTGTGGTGAAGAGGAGACCTTGGGAGAAACCATTGGAGAAATGCTAGCCATAAAGATTGTGTGTGCAGAGGTCCATCATCCACATCAAAGTCGTATGCATCACAATCAGCGACTTGAAAGGCATTCTGATGATTGTGACCTATCTCCTGAATAGGCCGCTCATCCCAATCGCATCATAGGTCTTGGCATTGCCCTCAGCTAGAAACAACAATTCCTCTTCATCCAAAGCAAAGCACCATTATCCCGAGCTTGCACAAGCAAAGCATCTTATCTCTGAAGTAATCAGTATTCTGTGGACGCTTTGGAGATGTGCAGTTCCTTGCAATGTGTCCCTCACCACCACAATTATAACATTTGATCGGCTTAGCTTGACCTTGATTACCATTCCTTCCTCCGATTACCAACATAACCTCTACCAGCTCCACCTCTTCCCCTGATCATACTGTCTTTCCTGAATGGTTGCACCACGATCCTCCCATCTTTAACAAAGAGCTTGATTGTGTGGGTTAGATGCTATTCGCTCAGGTTGTTATTGGTTTGTGGGAGAGAATTCATGTTTTGACTAATCATAAGAGCTAGTTGATTAATGAAATTACCCACGTGTGCATCAAAGATCAGCTTTGTTTGAACATAGGATCATGAATTAGTTTGTGATTACCATTTCCCATGGGTATGACTTGTGAGGCTTTGGTTGTGATTCCTATGTTTGAGTAGAAGGCGCTTGAGTCATTAGACGAGCTTGTCTCTCCCCGTTGGTTTTGAACTCGATTAAGAACCAATTTTTCAAACATAGCATGTCTCTCATTCTCAAGGAGGAAGGCATAGAGTTGCTCATAGTTTGTATTCTTCAATCCTTTAGTGAGCTTCACAGAGGTGACAAACTTGTGCCATTCGGGATTCATGTTGTTCACAAATTTTGAGTTCAACTGAATGTTAGGCATAGTCATTCGGATGTTCCTCATGTCATTCACCAACTTATGAAATCTCACATAGTACTCATAGACACTCTCATCCGGTTTCATCTTGAAGTGTTCAAATTCGTCATAGAGTTGTGATTCTCTGTCCTCCATAGTTAATTCTGAGCCTGAGAGAAGCATCTTGACATTATCCCATACCGCCTTTGCTTCGGTGTTGTGATTGATCAGCTTGTAGATGTCTTTAGGAAGACCTTGAAGAACAATGTTAGAAGCTCCCGATATCAACATCGAATCTCTTTTTCTCCTTATCATCAAGCTCATCATACATCTTTGGTCCGTCCATTCCGTAAATCAGAGTTCCATCTTCAGCAGTATCAAGTACATCTCTAGTCGTCCCAACTCGATACGGTCCTTCATCAATGGATTTGAGAATGTTGACACCATTTTCCTTTCCAAGGCAGTACAATCTGATTCGTTGAGCCCAAGAATCGTAGTCAGGTCTGTCAAGCATGGGTGGACGAGTATCCGAACCATGCTTGAACATCCTCGCAATGGGAGATGATAGTAGGAACGCTTTGTAGACATGTTTCAAACTCTACGGATTTTGCAATAACTCTATGATTAAACCGGAAATTGAGATTCTTTCACGGGATTTTACTAAATCAAAAGAACAACCGTAAGAATGTAACAACCTAAGAAGAAAAGGTCTAAATGAACAAGTCGCTAAACACACAACTCGCTAAATTAGATCAAGTCGCTAAATAGCCAACTTGCTTTAGTCTCAAGTCGCTATATAACAACTCGCTACAATCCAAGTCGCTAGCAAAATTTTGGCAGAATTGCTAAGCACCAAGTCGCTAAATAATCAAGTCGCTAAATAGCAACTCGCTAGGTACCAAGTCGCTAACACCAAGTCGCTAACAATATAAAGTACAAGTCGCTAACTTACACCAAGTCGCTACGCGTAGTGGAGAATCCACTACTTGTACTTTTTGTCGGCTTGTCTCACTAGACAAGTAGCTAACCCAACTCGCTAAGACTTTCAACTACAACTCGCTACCAAATTGTAAAGCAAGTCGCTACCAAGAAAACTTTTCCGTGGCTCAAGTCGCTAGCATGAAAAACACATAAACACCACTTTTCAATCCAAAAACAACCCAACCACTATGATTCAAACCTTCTAAATCAAAACCTAAACACTTGTGATGATTCTAAAAACAAAAGTACTACCAAAATCCAAACTTTAACACTAGAAATCAACCAAATGATGCAAAAACCACTAAACTTTTTCAAACTCAAAAACCACCTAAAAACCACTAAAAATCCAAAGATATGTAAGAGATGATCTAACCATGGCTCTCTGATACCAATTGTAGGATATTGGATTTCACATACACATCAAACCATAACTCAAAGTGGGCGTATAAAGGTGAGTTCTAGAGAGAGAAAGTTAGAGGTTTAGGGAACTTAGTGAGAGAAAGAAAAATCTTATTATGAGCTCCAACTCTCTACCTTGGAAGGTAGAGAGTATTTATAGTCTTACAATAAAACGCCACACAACGGGCTGTGGATCAGGCATACAGTGGGTAAAGACCCGTCCGTCCTCCATGGTGTTACTAAACTAAATACTACTTATCATAAAAGTACTATGACTACGAGCTTTCTAACGATTACATATACTTGAGGTGACCGACTCTTTAATACCTGGAATTTCTAATTCCTAACAGCTAAAGTATGGTATAATGAATTGACCCCAAGAATTATGAACACTTGGGAGGAGATGAGGACTAGCCTTGTGTTTCCATTCTTTCCCGGTGTCCTTTGGGTACCATGCCATGTTTGATCGACATCGGGAGAAATTCGTGCTTTCACACAAAATCCCAACGAATCACTTGTCGGCTTGGCTTCGATGAAATATTTGCTTCGTAGTTGTCATGGACATAGATTATCCAAAGGAACCATTATCCAAATCTTTTACCATGGACTAGATGAAATCTCTCAAGGCATCCTTGATGCTGGAGGAATTTTTCTCTATAAGACTCCTAACGACGCACACCAATTACTCGAAGATCGAGTACTTCTCAAACTCGATTGGTCCAAAGATTCCAAAACCAAACCTCTCCAAAAAACCGTTGCTTTTGTCAAAAACACCGATACCTCAAAACTCATGGAGAAAATGGAAGCCTTAACCTCAAAAATCGACTCGCAATACAAAGATATCAAGGAAGAAATGAAGGAAATGCGAGACGGATGCAACAATTGTGGAGGAAATCATCCATCGTCAGAGTGCAACGATAAGCCTATGGGTAGACCTAAAGAAGGAGAAGCAAATTACGCCCAAGGAGGATACCATGGAGGAGGATATCGTAGTAATTATTACGGTCAAAATTCTGGAAATTGGCAAGACCGCCATCCAAGGGATGACAAAATGATTCTCAAACCACTTAACCGACGATCCACCTCCACAAAACTCCGAGACAAAAAAGATGGAAGAAACCGAATTCGAGAAAACCATGAGAGAATTCGGGGTTAATCAAAAATCACGCAAATGATTTTATTAAAAATCATTTTTAATCTCAAAGCCAAAGTTGAGCAAGGACAAAAAATCATCAAGCATCTATCCAAGATCTTGAAAACAAGTTTGGTAGACTTTGCTTTGAAGTGCGACCAACATTCCTCTCGACCATCCGGTTCAAGTTGACAACTAACACCCAATCCAACCCAAAACCATCAAATGATAAGACGTACCATCCACCACAAACAAGAAACGAGCATATCAATGCTGTCTTCACAAGAAGTGGTCTCTCGTACGATCCACCACAGAATCCCAATGAAAATACTCCTATTACCGAAGATAGTAAGGATGAAGCCGAGGAAACAAACACAACTCAAACCACCAAGAAAACCACCCCATCTGTCAAGGAGTATACACCAAAAATTCCTTATCCTCAACGCCTTAAGAAAGAAAAAATGGAAGAGCGTTATAAGAAGTTCATTGAAATAATCAAAGAGGTTAGACTCAATGTTCCTCTCATTGATGTCTTAGCCGGAATGCCCAATTACGGGAAATTCTTGAAAGAACTTCTTAATAACAAAAGCAAGCTAGAACAAATATCATCTACTTTCCTTAACGAAGAATGCTCACTATTGTCCAAAAACAAGATCCCACCAAAGCTCGGAGATCCTGGGAGCTTTCTTATTCCATGTACTTTCGGGAATAATATTAAATGCGATGCTTTAGCCGATCTCGGCGCATGTATCAATTTGATGCCTTATTCGTTGTATTCCAAGTTATGCAACAACAGCCTAAAACCAACAAAAATGAGCATACGATTAGCAAATCATTCTTATCAATATCCTGTTGGTATTGCCGAGAATATGCTTGTTCAAGTCGGTAAATTCATTTTTCCCGTGGACTTTGTAATCTTAGAAATGGAAGAAGATAGTAAAGACCCACTCATCCTAGGAAGACTTTTCCTAAATACCGTTGATGCAATCATCAAAGTGAAAGGAAAAGAACTCAACCTTGGAGTTGGAGAAGATCGAATCACATTTCTAATCGATAAATCGATGCGCTATCCACATTCTAGTGATGACACTTGTTTCAACATCGATGTTATCGATGAAGTCACTGACGAAGAATTGGATGCATTACTTAACGAATCTGATCCATTCATAACTACCTCTGAAAAAATCAATGAAACAGGCTTTGACAAAGAGTTTGTTGATTTCATGAAAGTAGAGTTCGAAGGAGATAATTCGGAAGAAGAAGAAATGAAGGAAGAGGAAGAAAACTTTGAAGAAATAACTTTCAATGACGAGATGCGAATTAAATCCTCTATCGAAGAACCACCCACAGATCTCATACTCAAACCTCTCCCTGATCTTCTTGAATATGCTTACTTGGAGGAAAACTCACTTCTTCCAGTAGTCATATCTTCATTGCTTGAGGACAATGAGAAATAAAGTTTAGCTTCTGTCCTAAAAAATCACAAACAAGCTTTCGCTTGGAAAACGTCTGATATCCCAAGAATTAGTCCCAATTTCTGCAAACACAAAATCAATTTCGAAGAAGGGATTAAACCTGTTGTTGAACGTCAGCGTCGACTCAATCCCAACATAAAAGAAGTTATTAAAAAGGAAATCATAAAACTTGTCGATGCTGGTATCATTTACCCAATTGAGGATAGCCCTTGGGTAAGTCCGCTTCCAACTTTAATATCTGTGTTCCCAAGAAAGGAGGAATGACGATAGTGACTAATGAACGGAATAAACTAGTTCCAACTAGAACTGCCAATAGGGTTACGCTGATTTTTGCTCTTATTGACTATTGGAAATTAAACAAAGCCGCCAAAAGATCACTTTCCACTCCCGCTCATGGATCAAATGCTTGAAAGAGTAGCGTGTTAAAAATAAATTCTTTTGTTTCCTCGATGGATTTTCAGGATATTTCCAAATTCCAATCGATCCTAACGATCAAGAAAAAACCACTTTCACTTGTCCTTTTGGAACCTACGCATATCGGCGTATGCCTTTTGGTCTTTGCAATGTACCTGCGACTTTTCAAAGGTGTATGATAGCCATATTCCAAGACATGCTAGAAACCTCCATGGAAGTTTTCTAATAATTGTACGCACTTGGTCATCCATTTCCTGCTCACGAGTGGTCAACTCAAATTTAGCACGTTGTTCATAAATAGCAACACGTTCTTTATAGGCATTTAATTAAGATATTACAGACTCATCAGGGGCACAGGCAGTGTATTCATCAAAAATATAGTCATTGTTGACTGCAGGAGATGCATCACTTGGTACAACTTCACTTTCACTTTGTTTCACATATTGATCATATGGGACAACATTGATATTACCCATATTTTCAATATTTGATACAAAAGTTTCAGTTGGTAGTACTTTGTCATGCATCTTTTGCACATCAGCATCATCGTATAGTTTTAGTACCTCTGAGATGAGTGTGTCTTTGGATGGGCCAGCTTGTGGTGAAGAGGAGACCTTGGGAGAAACCATTGGAGAAATGCTAGCCATAAAGATTGTGTGTGCAGTAGGTCCATCATCCACATCAGAGGCGTATGCATCACAGTCAGCGACTTGAAAGGCATTCTGATGATTGTGACCTATCTCCTAATAGGCCGCTCATCCACATCTGCATCATAGATCTTGGCATTGCCTTAGAAACAACAATTCCTCTTCATCCAAAAGCAAGACCATTATCCCGAGCTTGCACAAGCAAAGATCTTATCTCTGAAGTAATCAGTATTCTGTGGATGCTTTGGAGATGTGCAGTTCCTTGCAATGTGTCCCTCACCACCACAATTATAACATTTGATCAACTTAGCTTGACCTTGATTACCATTCCTTCCTCGATTCTGATTACCAACATAACCTCTACCAGCTCCACCTCTTCCCCTGATCATACTGTCCTTCCTGAATGGTTGCACCACGATCCTCCCATCTTTAACAGTAGCTTGATTGTGTGGGTTAGATTCTGTTCTGAGGTTGTTATTGGTTTGTGGGAGAGAATTCATGTTTTGACTAATCAGAAGAGCTAGTTGATTAATGAAATTACCCACGTGCATCAGCATCAGCGTGTTTGAACATAGGATCAGGAATTAGTTTGTGATTACCATTTCCCATGGGTATGACTTGTGAGGCTTTGGTTGTTATTCCGATGTTTGAGTAGAAGGCAATTGAGTCATTAGACGAGCTTGTCTCTCCCTGGTTGGTTTTGAACTGATTAAGAACCAATTTTTCAAACATAGCATGTCTCTCATTCAAGGAAGGAAGGCATAGATTTTCTCATAGTTTGTATTCTTCAATCCTTTAGTGAGCTTCACAGAGGTGACAAACTTGTGCCATTCGGGATTCATGTTGTTCACAAATTTTGAGTTCAGTTGAATGTTAGGCATTGTCATTATGATGTTCCTCATGTCATTCACCAACTTATGAAATCTCACATAGTACTCATAGACACTCTCATCCGGTTTCATCTTGAAGTGTTCAAATTCGTCATAGAGTTGTGATTCTCTGTCTTCCATAGTTAATTTGAACCTCGAGAGAAGCATCTTGAAATTATCCCATACTGCCTTTGCTTCGGTGTTGTGATTGATCAGCTTGTAGATGTCTTTAGGAAGACCTTGAAGAACAATGTTTGAAGCCCGATATCAGCATCGAATCTCTTTTTCTCCTTATCATCAAGCTCATCATACATATTTGGTCCTGTCCATTCCAGAATCGAGTTCCATCTTCAGCAGTTTCAAGTACATCTCTAGTCGTCTCAACTCGATACGGTCCTTCATCAATGGATTTGAGAATGTTGACACCATTTTCCTTTCCAAGGCAGTATAATCTGATTCGTTGAGCCCAAGAATCGTAGTCAGTTCTGTCAAGCATGGGTGGACGAGTATCTGAACCACCGCTTGAACATCCTCGCAACAAAGTGGAGATGATAGTAGGAACGTTTGTAGACATGTTTCAAGCTCTACGGAATTTTGCAATTCTTTGATTAAACCGGGAAATTGATTCTTTCACGGGATTTTACTAAACCAAAAGAACAACCGTAAGAACGTAACACGAAGAAAAAAAAGGTCTAAATGAACAAGTCGCTAAACACACAACTCGCATAAGCAGTCAACTCGCAACACACTCAACTCGCTTAATTAATCAAGTCGCTAAATAGCCAACTCGCTTTAGTCTCAACTCGCACCACAATCAACTCGCTTGAACACTAAGTCGCTTAATTTAACTCGCTAACGTTACAACTCGCTAAGTAGCAAGTCGCTTTAGATCTCAAGTCGCTTAAAGAAACAACTCGCTTAGAACCCAAGTAGCATAAATATCAACTCGCTAAACAGCTAAGTCGCATGTACCAACTCGCTTTAAGTAACAAAGCAACTCGCTTTGAAGAAACACAAGTCCGAGACACAACTCGCTTAGTCCTTTTTTCAAAAATAACCACTTTATCAATCCAAAACAACCAAACCACAATGATTTAAGGCTTCCAATTCAAAACATAAACACATATGATGATCCTAAACACAAAAGTACAAGCAAAATTCAAACTTTAACACAAGAATTTGTCCAAATGAATCAAACTCTCCTAAACCCTTAATACTCCAAAACCTTATGAAATCCACCAAAACAAAGAGCATGAAAGATGAGTGATCAAACCATGGCTCTTGATACCAATTGTTGGATATTGGATTTCACAAACACTCTAAACCATGATCAAAGTAGGCGTATAAGAATGTTAGAGAGAGAGAGTTCTAGTGAGAGAAAGGAAGAGAGTTGGGAACTATAGTGAGAGAAAGAAAATATTATTATGAGCTCCAACTCTCTACCTTGGGAGGTAGAGAGTATTTATAGTCTTACATAAAACGCCACACAACGGGCTGTGGATCAGGCATACAGTGGGTAAAGACCCGTCCGTCCTCCACGGTGTTACTTAACAAAATACTACTTAACATAAAATAACTATGACTACGAGCTTTCTAACGATTACATATACTTGAGGTGACCGACTCTTTAATACCTGGAATTTCTAATTCCTAACAGATATCCATTAAAGTGTTTCCTCGATGCATACAAAGGATATCATCAAATCCAGATGGCTAAGGAGGACGAGGAAAAACGTTTTCACACAAGCCAGGCGATATCGTTACACAAAAATGCTTTTTGGCTTGAAGAATGCAGGCGCCACCTATCAGCGGTTAGTAGATAATGCTTTCGAAAAAACAGTGGGCCGTAACCTAGAGGTCTATGTTGATGACCTGGTCATAAAGAGCCATACTGAAGATGAGTTAGTGCGCGATATTGAGGAAACGTTCAAAACTCTCACGAGATTAACATGAAGTGAATCCAAAAAAATGTACCTTCGGCTTGAAGGCATGTTTCTCGGATACCTAATTGAGCCTGACGGCATAAAACCATGTCTAGAAAAGACCAAGGCTGTGATCGAACTTCCTTCACCGCACACATTGAAGGAGGTCCAATCTCTTAATGGAAAGCTAGCCGGTCTTAATAGGTTCCTATCTAAGTCAGCAGACAAATCTCTACCTCTATTCAACACACTCAAGAAGTGTATAAAAAAGGGAGATTTTCGTTGGACTACGGAGGCAGAAGAAGCCTTCGTACAGCTTAAACAACACCTGGCAACACTTCCTACGCTTGTAGCACCCCGACCAGGGGAAGAGTTGATCATGTACTTATCTGCAACTCATGGAGCGGTCACAGTTGTTACATACCTACGAAAAACTCAGTACAAACCCCTGTACTTTGTAAAGTAAAGCGCTCAAGAAAACAGAGATGAACTATAGTGCAATGGAAAAGTTGGTCCTGGCATTAGTATTCGCCGCCAAACGTCGCAGATACTTCTAAGCGCACCCGATAGCATGATCACAGCACCAACCGATTAAGCAAATCATCTCCAAGCCACGATCGGACGCATGCAAAATGGAGTGTATTGCTAGGTGAGCACAACATCTCTTACAGACCAGCATCGCAATTAAAGGACGATTCTAGCAGACTTCATCAAATAAAAAAAAGCCGATTAACGATGATATACCCGCACCAACCACGAAGGAACTACAAGATCCATGGATCTTGTTTACAGATGGATCCTCCTGCGTCGATGGGTCAAGTGCAGGCCTCATCCTCACAAATCCAGAAGGGATGGAATTCACTTACGCACTGCGTTTGAATTTACAAGCGACAAACAATGAAGCAGAATATGAAGCTCTAATCGCTGGACTACGCATTGCAACTCACATGGGTGTACGTAACCTGGAAGCAAATGTGGATTCCCGGCTAGTAGCCAACCACGTGTTGGGCGAACGTGCTAAAGAGGAGCATATGATTCAGTATCTCGACAAGACCAAGTCATTAATCAATGGCTTTGACAGGTTCACCATCAAGCAAGTTCCTAGAGGGGAAAATCGAAAGGCGGATGCACTGAGCAAGATCACATCGACAAGCTTTGCACATCTGTCAAAACAAGTGCTGGTGGAAACACTGAAAAGCAAATCCATCTCAGAGATGGAAGTCTCCACGATAATAGAGGAGGAAGGTCCTACATGGATGACACCGATAACGGACTTCCTAAGCAAAGGAGCGTTACCACAAGAGCGAAGAGGAAGCTCGCAGGATACGGCGCACGCCACGAGGTTCGAACTTCGAGACAACATACTGTACCGATGCTCCTTCCTGCAACCATGGCTCCGCTGCGTTGGTCCCCTACAAGCAAATTATGTACTGCGAGAAATCCACGAAGGTTCATGCAGCATGCACTCAGGACCACGGTCGTGGTAGCACGCTTGAGGTCAGGATACTACGGCCAACCATGCACCGCGATGAGCGGGACCTAATACGCAAATGCAACGTTTGCCAAGTCCATAGACCCGTCCCGCGCAACCACAACACCTAACTAACACCAATTACAACACCATGGCCATTCTATAAGTGGGGTATCGATATCGCAAGCCCTTTCCCCGTTGCAGCAGGAGGATTAAAGTTCCTCATAGTCGCCATAGACTACTTCACCAAGTGGATAGAAGCAAAAGCAGTGGTAACAATCACTGGCAACCAGGTAAAACGCTTTGTCTGGGAAAATATTGTATGCCGCTTCGGGCTATGATTGGCTCCCGAACAGTCAAGTTTAATCACACAAGCTGACCACTTGTGAATGGTCAACCGTAATAAACTTAAAACAGCTCAGAAAGCAAATGCAATTAAGATCAGAGGAATATAGTGGATTCTTGGGTCGTTAAGTCCCACGGAGGATGAATGGTGTTTAACACAGACAGATGTCGAATAATTACTAAGGATAGTGATCAGTAAGGATTTTGAGTTATTTATACCTAAAGAGAAAGTTTTGTAAATTACAAGGGCTTAAATGCAAATTAAAGAAAATTAAAAAGATAAATTATATTAAATAAACGCTATCACGATATTTAAAATGATGAATGCTTAAAACCTAAAACGTACGTTTAAATAAAATTACGTAAACGTACAAAATAAAACGTGAGTTTTAAGAAATAAAATGCCTACAAATATGAAAATGATATTTTTACAATACTAATAATAAAATAAAATTATTAGAAAAAGAAAATTATTTTCAAAACTATTTATTCAATTATTATTAAATAAAAACTATTTTTAACTATTTAAAATGCACTTAAATACAAGAAAATATAAAATTAACCTAGAAAAATGAAATTATGACTTATAAAAATCTAAATTATGATAAAACTTATTTTAAAATTGAAAATATATTTTTTACACTTTTTAAATATTTATTATTAATTAAAAACTATTTAAAACTAATTAAAATATTAGAAAATACTATTTAAACTAAGAAAATTATGGAAAAATATTTTTTTAACTTTTTATATTTATCTTAATCTAGGAAAATTGAAAACATATTTTTTTAAACTTTTTCTGATTTATTTGTATTAAAAGCTAATTAAAAATGCCTAAAAACTGATTAAAATAAAGAAAAATAGTAAACAGTGATGGAAAATTATGAAAAATTCAGGAAAAGTCTAAAATTATATTCTAAGTCTAAGAAAAATATAAAAACATATGCTAGTGTGTAAGAAAATGAAGCTCAGAAGAGTGCTTATAAATAAGCACTTGAGTTAAGCAAATAAGCACAAAAAGCTACCAAACTGTCACAGAAACTAAATTATGCTATAACAACCTAATTACAACCTATTACAGCTACTCAGAACCTCTTGATAATCAACTGCAAGCTTATGAGTACAAGATCAATCAAGAGAATTCAGTTTTGGGGTGCTAACTTTAAGCACATGCATAAGCAATCCTAAAAAGCTAAGGGGAAAAACAGATATTGGGACCTAGAGATCACCTATCAGACTACACATGGACCAATTCTCAGCTCCTCACAAGCTTAAATGAAGCTTGTGCAAAGCTTACAAGTTGCCTGTGCACCCTTGGTGTATGCTGAGTGTGTGCACAGGGCACTTGAGGGCTTATTGGAAGCTGATAAAAAGCTTATAGGAGCTTGATAAAAGGAAAACAAAACTGAGATTATTAAACTAGACCAACTGAACTTGCAAATGTCCAAGTCTCAGAAATTTTGATGAAGAAATGAGCTCATGAAACTTAAACTAAGTTCTGTGAAAACTGTACTTTTCAACTTTGACTTTTAAGAAAGATTAAGATATTTGACTTTTTCCAACTTTGATCTATCAAAAACAGATTGAAACTAATGATTTATGATGGAATGAACTGAAATTATGTTATCCTGAATGATTCTAAGCCTAAATGACATTTATGCAATCATCTAACTTAACAGATGTGAATATAAAAGTGAGTTAAGGATGATTTTGACTATGAATGAAAATGAGCATCAATTTATGACTAGAATCTACTGATTACAACTAAATGCAAGTATGTAGACTACTCCTATCCCATTTAGAAACCGCAACTCGGTATGTAAGCTAATCCAAACAGTCCTTCTTTGACTGATATGAAAATGTTATCAAGCAAATTAGAGATTCAAGCTTAAATACTTCTTAAAACATATTCAACTACTAAAATTAAAGCTATGTGACAGTGATTAGACTGATCTAACACACTTAGATTGACAAGAACCAATTGATGACAGATTATTCTACTTTGGACAGTTAAAATGATAACAAATGGAAATTTGATCTAACAAGCCATGATATGATTAAGAATACTCAAATAAGCTATAATCTAACTAAATTAAGCTTTAACTAATGATTTAAGCACAGCAACAAAGATCTATACTAATAAAACATAAAATGCAACTTTAAGGTAAAATGAACTAGTAACTCACTTGGGACCCTAGCCATTATGGTTTGCCAAAGAACAAGTAATCAATAACCACTACCCTACACTGATTTCAAACCAAATTTCAACTCATTATCACCCCATTTCCAGCTCTGCATAACTAATTCAATCCACACAGTTGACTTTTGTTGACTGAGGCAATTTTGAGAGTAAAATCTGAGTGGAAACTTTCTGAGTAAATAATAAGCTAAAGTAAGCTTATAAAAGCTTATATGGGAGCTTATATGGACTTATAATTGCATAACATCAACTGCAAACAACATTCACATGAACTTGATATTTTGAAATTGCAAATTGCATAAGATAACTTCGTACTTGAAATTGAATACTGAAAAAGGGTTTATAATACACTGAAATTACATAAAAAAGTACTTGGAAGCTTAAATAAACACTGGAAATTAAAAATTAACTAGTTCGACATACCTAAACTAAAATTACACTACTTACTCTTCCACACTGCTTCTTTCTTGTATATAAAGATCTTTTTCATCTCTGTCGACATCCCTAAGACTATCCCACCTCATCTTGGCCATTAAATCTTTCCAAATCATCACAATCGTCCATGTGGAATTTTGGCGGGAAAAAGTGGTAATAGCAGGTTTATGCATTTAATGGGTTTTGGGAGGTTGTGGAGGTGGAGGGGGATTGGTATACAGGTGGGGGGATAAGATGGCAAGGTGGAAAGTGGGGGTGAGGTGGTGAAACCACCTGGTTTCTGGTTTGCAGTGGTGGGAGAGGAGATGTACAGTGGAGGCGGGTTTCTATTTAAAAACTGGTTTGGGCTTGGGACCGGGTATTGGGCTTGGCTGGGTTTATTGGATTTGGGTTTAATAATTAAAAGGGTCCATTTGGTTATTGTAGCTAGTAAACACAAGGACCATTCATGTAACTTCTGAAAATTAAGGGACTGAAATTGTAATATTTCCAAAGTTATCACAAGGGTTAAATTTGCCAAGTTTCATTTACCAAAGGACCAATAATGTTAATTTTAATATGTCCAAGGGTACTTTTTGCCATTTTTGAAACTTGAGGGACCAAACATGTAATTTCTCCCAAGTTCACCATAAGGACCAATTTTGTCATTTATGAATAGTACAAGGTTTATTTTTGATTATTTTTCACTTTTTAAATTCACCAAGGACTATTTATGACAATTTTCAAACTTTAGGGACTAAAGTTGTCATTTTGTGATTTTTAAACTTTGAGGGGTTTGTTTTGACAACTTTTGAATCCTAAGGACCTTAAATAACATTTTACATTATTTTGATTTACCAGGGACTATATTTGACAACTTTTGAAACTTGGGGGACTAAAACTGCCAATTATGCAAACTTGATACGTTTTTCATCTGATTTTGATATTTTTGCATTTAAAACACATAAAACACTTGTTTGTGATATTTTCATCATTTTGATGCATTTCTGAGTGTTTTCAGATGTTTTGGCATTCTAAACAGTACAAAAATGATGAGTATTTAGACACTCATCAATCCCCCACACTAAGATATTGCTAGTCCCTAGCAATGTTTTGAGAAAAATTAATGGATTTTATCTCTTTACCAAAAGCCATTACTTCTGGAGTAGCCAATTGTTTCAGTTCAAGTAAGAACTTTGGTACAATGATAACCAAATGATTTTGAGCAAATCATAAGCTGTAAACGGATTTGATTTGTCTTTACCAGAAGCCGTTTGCTTCTGGACTAGCCAACTCTTAGATAAATTATCAATATTATCTTTGGTGAGTCGATTACCAATTATGGTTTGCCAACTGCCTTTACCACAAGCCATAAACTTGCGGACTAGCCAACTTTTTACTAATTAAAGATATGGTGAACTGAACACCATACAATTTTGGGCAAATTGCAAGCCATAAACGGATTTGATATATCTTTACCAAGAGCCGTTTGCTCCTGGATTAGCCAATCCTTATGTGGGTTAGACATGGTGGACTGATTACCATTTGTTGTGTTTAGTACATAGTACTTCCACTAAATAATTTTTTTTAAAATTTGGCCATTTTGAGGGAAAAAGAGACTAAAAGGGTACATTTATGATCAAATTCGCCAGAATTTCCCCCCCATACTTAGAAATGAATATTGTCCTCAATATTCAAAGTGTGGAAACACAACAATTTTTTTTTTTTTTTTTTTTTTTTTAATATGTACAATTTTCATTCATTTTTTAGATCTATATACAACATGTGGGGCATCTCCCCCACACTAAGGTTGTACACACGGGTGAAAACCCATGTTTAACTACTGTTTTTGATTACCGAGTCGCTAGCTTGACTCGACCCGAATTAATTTGTTCATGGGGAAGTAAGTGGAAGAGACAATCTCCATCGGACTTTCATTCAAGATGTTTGTATAAACATTGAAGTACGGGAAAGTTCCACACCGATGAGATATACATAGAACCGGCTCACAAATGATAAATGAAAATGCCGGGTCAAAGATAATGTCTTCATTCCCGAAGGAGTGAAGAACAGGAGAAGCCACAGGATAGGTGAAGAAGAGAAAGAAAGTCATGATAAAAATCATGACTAACTCTTCATCATCAGAAGGAGAATTCATGATTTCTGGATCATGAATCTCATCATTTAAGCTCATTTGATCAAGACATATTCGGGGTGGGAGGGATGGGATTTTGATATCAAGCAAGTTCTCATGGTTGAGAATATTTCCCTCCGGAACACAAAGATCATTTTTGTCTAGATCAAAGTGGAAGTTATCATACTCAGGTGGAGATATGATATGAGTGAGTTCAAAGGAGAACTCCTCGTAAAGAGAATCATTCACGTGATGTAAATCTGTGAACTCTTGTTCCACTGTAGACTCATCACTATCCTCAATCTGAGTATCAAAGAGTGGATTCTCGGAAATTAAAGTGAATTCAGAGTCGAATTCAAATAGAGGATTAGTGAAAGTAGCTTTGAATGCTTCGGGAACAAGGTGATTAACATTCTCTATTGGACTGTTAGGGTGAGAAGTGAGTGAACGATCATTACAAAGGAGACTTTCAATTTCTCCTAGGTTGGCTTTGAAATCAAAGAGATCATCATCACTTTCCGATGAAAGTGGAATGATGTGAGTGAGTTCATTGGTGAACTCCTCAAGAAGAGGATCAACATCAAAATGTGAAAGTGATGCCTCAACATTCTCAATGTCCCCATAAGATTTACAATCATCGCTAAAATCGGAGAAAGTCTCAAAATGATTTTTTGAACACTCAAGAGGGGAAGGGATATTACACATATGGTCAAAAGTTCCCTGTGACTCTCTCGGGATTGGGACAAGGTCCTCAACACTAGACTTTATGAATTCGTCCGATTCCTTTTCAGGAACAGTGTCAAGATGCTCGCCCCCATGTTCGAGAGTGAGTGGGAGCTTCGGGTGTGATAGCAGTTATTTGAGAATGAATCTCAACTGCTGGGATATCAACTGATGAACTTGATGAATCTTTATAAAATTGTAGGATACCAAGTGCATCCTCATCATCACTGTCATCAGGAATAAAACGAAATTGAGAGCTAGATCTGGCTGCTTTTTCTTTTGCAATTGATTCCCTAATAGATTTTTCAAAGGCAATTTGGGAATTTATTTTAGCAGCCTGCTCTTCAGCTAGCAATTCTTCCATAGATTTCTCATGTGAATTTTGAATGACGGGACATTGTGGGAGTGGAGATTTGTCAAAACCGGAAGGTTGACATTGATAATCATCATGAGGACCCCCACAATATACACAAGAAAAACTGGGAGCATTTTGAAATGCTGTTTTACTCAACTCCTCAGTTCTTTTCACTGACTCCAGAAGCTCTAGATAAGTGTCTTGTTGGGTTTGTTGAGGAGTTTGAGTCATTTGGCACTGTGGAGGTTGGTCGTGATATGGATAGTCGTAATTGTTACAAGGAAATGGATTCCCTGTTTGACAATCAAGCTGAAATGGGGACCTCCACAGTTCACAACAAAACTGTTGAGTCTGGACTGGTAAATTATATAGATATTGGTCATGACCAAAGTCCTGAGCATCACCGGAAAACTGTTCATAGACAAACGTGTTTCCGGATTGACACTCAAATCCTTGGTGAGGATCTCCACAAAATTCACAACAGTTATGTTGATTATATGAAGATAAGTCGGGCTGTGGTGGGTAATTGGAAAATTTTGAGGGGTCGTTAAATGAGTTCGGATTAGGATCATAATCAAATGAATTCCTCGAACCACAAAACAAACAACTCCCGTTATGAATATCATTACCACACTGTACACACGTATACCAGCGACATGGTGAACCAAAAAGAGGCTCACCACAACCGACACAAGGAATAAACAATTCCATTTGAGAGTTATGAGAAGGAATTGGTTCATTCAAAGAATCAACAAAACCAACATGGTGATCTGAATGACTATTAATTCTCGAAGAACATTTTGAAAAATCCGGAGGTAGGACAAGTGGTGTGCTCTGAGAGCTAGCAATTTCCACCACTTCCGTTATGGTCTCCGGTTCTGGTTCTTGAGAAACGTGAAGATTAGGCAAGTCATTCTTGCTAGTCACCGGCCTAAATTCTGCATGCTTGCTTTTAACCGTAAATTGTGAAAGTTTAGGATCAATTTTAGACGGCTTAGGAGCAATTGAGGGGTTAGATCTTTGGATAACCGTAGGTTGGACGTATTTAGCACCTCCATTATCAGAAGGAAGTACCTGGTCCTTTGTCACCCTGGTTTCTCGTTCCATTTCCCTACGCAGAATTAATGGATCATCACGAACAACACGAATTCTTGATATTTGTGATAAAGTATGAAGTTTTTCAACTTCGTTCCAGAATTCGTCGTAGTCGAGAGATTCCATGAGAATAGAAGAAGTTAGAATCAAATGGATAGAGGGTAAAAGGATAAAGAATCAAAAAAAAAAAAAAAATAAGAGGATAAAGAGGAATATTTTTGGCATTTTTGAAAAACATTTTATAAAAACAAAGAATGAAAATATTTTTGGTGTTGTTAACACTTTAGGAAAAGTGTTAATGAACTTTTTGATTTATGATTGACTTTACAAAAAACTGTTTACAAAAAGTGGTATATGTGCAAGTACGGGTCTGAAAACTGCTTAAAACACGCTTACAGCCTCCCCGGCAGCGACGCCAAAATTTGATTGGCTCCCGAACAGTCAAGTTTAATCACACAAGCTGACCACTTGTGAATGGTCAACCGTAATAAACTTAAAACAGCTCAGAAAGCAAATGCAATTAAGATCAGAGGAATATAGTGGATTCCTGGGTCGTTAAGTCCCACGGAGGATGAATGGTGTTTAACACAGACAGATGTCGAATAATCACTAAGGATAGTGATCAGTAAGGATTTTGAGTTATTTATACCTAAAGAGAAAGTTTTGTAAATTACAAGGGCTTAAATGCAAATTAAAGAAAATTAAAAAGATAAATTATATTAAATAAACGCTATCACTGTATTTAAAATGATGAACGTTTAAAACCTAAAACGTACGTTTAAATAAAATTACGTAAACGTACAAAATAAAACGTGAGTTTTAAGAAATAAAATGCCTACAAATATGAAAATGATATTTTTACAATCCTAATAATAAAAGAAAATTATTAGAAAAATAAAATTATTTTCAAAACTATTTATTCAATTATTATTAAATAAAAACTATTTTTAACTATTTAAAATGCACTTAAATACAAGAAAATATAAAATTAACCTAGAAAAATGAAATTATGACTTAGAAAAATCTAAATTATGATAAAACTTATTTTAAAATTGAAAATATATTTTTTACACTTTTTAAATATTTATTATTAATTAAAAACTATTTAAAACTAATTAAAATATTAGAAAATACTATTTAAACTAAGAAAATTATGGAAAAATATTTTTTTGACTTTTTATATTTATCTTAATCTAGGAAAATTGAAAACATATTTTTTTAAACTTTTTCTGATTTATTTGTATTAAAAGCTAATTAAAAATGCCTAAAAACTGATTAAAATAAAGAAAAATAGTAAACAGTGATGGAAAATTATGAAAAATTCAGGAAAAGTCTAAAATTATATTCTAAGTCTAAGAAAAATATAAAAACATATGCTAGTGTGTAAGAAAATGAAGCTGCAGTGAAGAGTGCTTATAAATAAGCACTTGAGTTAAGCAAATAAGCACAAAAAGCTACCAAACTGTCACAGAAACTAAATTATGCTATAACAACCTAATTACAACCTATTACAGCTACTCAGAACCTCTTGATAATCAACTGCAAGCTTATGAGTACAAGATCAATAAAGAGAATTCAGTTTTGGGGTGCTAACTTTAAGCACATGCATAAGCAATCCTAAAAATCTAAGGGGAAAAACAGATATTGGGACCTAGAGATCACCTAGCAGACTACACATGGACCAATTCTCAGCTCCTCACAAGCTTAAATGAAGCTTGTGCAAAGCTTACAAGTTGCCTGTGCACCCTTGGTGTATGCTGAGTGTGTGCACAGGGCACTTGAGGGCTTATTGGAAGCTGATAAAGAGCTTATAGGAGCTTGATAAAAGGAAAACAAAACTGAGATTATTAAACTAGACCAACTGAACTTGCAAATGTCCAAGTCTCAAAAATTTTGATGAAGAAATGAGCTCATGAAACTTACACTAAGTTCTGTGAAAACTGTACTTTCCAACTTTTGAATTTTAAGAAAGATTAAGATATTTGACTTTTTCCAACTTTGATCTATCAAAAACAGATTGAAACTAATGATTTATGATGGAATGAACTGAAATTATGTTATCCTGAATGATTCTAAGCCTAAATGACATTTATGCAATCATCTAACTTAACAGATGTGAATATAAAAGTGAGTGAAGGATGATTTTGACTATGAATGAAAATGAGCATCAGTTTATGACTAGAATCTAATGATTACAACTAAATGCAAGTATGTAGACTACTCCTAACCCATTTAGAAACCTGCAACTCAGGTATGTAAGCTAATCCAAACAGTCCTTCTTTGACTGATATGAAAATGTTATCAAGCAAATTAGAGATTCAAGCTTAAATACTTCTTAAAACATATTCAACTACTAAAATTAAAGCTATGTGACAGTGATTAGACTGATCTAACACACTTAGATTGACAAGAACCAATTGATGACAGATTATTCTACTTTGGACAGTTAAAATGATAACAAATGGAAATTTGATCTAACAAGCCATGATATGATTAAGAATACTCAAATAAGCTATAATCTAACTAAATTAAGCTTTAACTAACATATTTAAGCACAACAACAAAGATCTATACTAATAAAACATAAAATGCAACTTTAAGGTAAAATGAACTAGTAACTCACTTGGGACCCTAGCCATTATGGTTTGCCAAGGAACAAGTAATCAATAACCACTACCCTACACTGATTTCAAACCAAATTTCAACTCATTATCATCCCATTTCCAGCTCTGCATAACTAATTCAATCCACACAGTTGACTTTTGTTGACTGAGGCAATTTTGAGAGTAAAATATGAGTGGAAACTTTCTGAGTAAATAATAAGCTAAAGTAAGCTTATAAAAGCTTATATGGGAGCTTATATGGACTTATAATTGCATAACATCAACTGCAAACAACATTCACATGAACTTGATATTTTGAAATTGCAAATTGCATAAGATAACTTCGTACTTGAAATTGAATACTGAAAAAGGGTTTATAATACACTGAAATTACATAATAAAGTACTTGGAAGCTTAATTAAACACTGGAAATTAAAAATTAACTAGTTCGACATACCTAAACTAAAATTACACTACTTACTCTTCCACACTGCTTCTTTCTTGTATATAAAGATCTTTTTCATCTCTGTCGACATCCCTAAGACTATCCCACCTCATCTTGGCCATTAAATCTTTCCAAATCATCACAACCGTCCATGTGGAATTTTGGCGGGAAAAAGTGGTAATAGCAGGTTTATGCATTTAATGGGTTTTGGGAGGTTGTGGAGGTGGAGGGGGGTTGGTATACAGGTGGGGGGATAAGATGGCAAGGTGGAAAGTGGTGGTGAGGTGGTGAAACCACCTGGTTTCTGGTTTGCAGTGGTGGGAGAGGAGATGTACAATGGAGGCGGGTTTCTATTTAAAAACTGGTTTGGGCTTGGGACCGGGTATTGGGCTTGGCTGGGTTTATTGGATTTGGGTTTAATAATTAAAAGGGTCCATTTGGTTATTGTAGCTAGTAAACACAAGGACCATTCATGTAACTTCTGAAAATTAAGGGACTGAAATTGTAATATTTCCAAAGTTATCACAAGGGTTAAATTTGCCAAGTTTCATTTACCAAAGGACCAATAATGTTAATTTTAATATGTCCAAGGGTACTTTTTGCCATTTTTGAAACTTGAGGGACCAAACATGTAATTTCTCCCAAGTTCACCATAAGGACCAATTTTGTCATTTATGAATAGTACAAGGTTTATTTTTGATTATTTTTCACTTTTTAAATTCACCAAGGACTATTTATGACAATTTTCAAACTTTAGGGACTAAAGTTGTCATTTTGTGATTTTTAAACTTTGAGGGGTTTGTTTTGACAACTTTTGAATCCCAAGGACCTTAAATAACATTTTACATTATTTTGATTTACCAGGGACTATATTTGACAACTTTTGAAACTTGGGGGACTAAAACTGCCAATTATGCAAACTTGATACGTTTTCATCTGATTTTGATATTTTTGCATTTAAAACACATAAAACACTTGTTTGTGATATTTTCATCATTTTGATGCATTTCTGAGTGTTTTCAGATGTTTTGGCATTCTAAACAGTACAAAAATGATGAGTATTTAGACACTCATCAGGCTACCTGGTGAAATCATCTCGGACAACGGGAAACAGTTCTGCGACAACCCTTTTAAAGACTGGTGCGAGAAGCTGAAAATCACACAGCACTTCGCGTCAGTTAAACACCCACAAACCAACGGCTTAGTAGAGCGCGCAAATCGAAGCCTAGGCGAGGGAATTAAGGCACGTCTGGACAAGCACAAAGGAAGGTGGGTGGAAGAACTATCACATGTTTTGTGGGCACATCGCACCTCAATAAAAACCAGCACGGGAGACACTCCCTTTTCTCTAGTCTACGGGACAGAAGCCGTCATACCAGCAGAAATTGGAATGCCTACTATCCGCACTGCTGAAATCAATGTGGCAACCAATGACGACGAGCGACGTATCGACTTAGACCTGCTAGAAGAAAGGCGCGAACGCGCAGCTATACGTGAAGCAAAATCAAAGTCAAGGATGAAGGGATACTACGACGCTAAAGTGCGAAGTGTTTCATTCAGACCAGGAGACTTCGTTTACCGCGCCAATGATGCGAGCCACGCAGAAGACACAGATAAGCTTGGACCAAAGTGGGAAGGACCCTATGAGGTTACTGAAGCATTGGGAACAGGCGCGTACAAGCTACGAGGCTTGGATGGTCGTGAACTGCCACGTACATGGAACATCTGCAACCTTAAGAGGTGCTACCTATAGGAACGGCTACGGCCCAGTGCACAAGCGCTCCGGCACTTTATGGAAGTGCCCAATAACTATCTATGTATTTACTTTTGTTTCATTAGTGTAATGTCTCATTTACTTCTCATAAAAAACTTGCAAGTATCAATAAAACGCTGCGGTTTCTAGCAAACTCCGCGACATATTTTCATTTGTTATTTTCATATACTGTATGTCTTAACAATTTTTTATTTCTAGCCTACATGGCGCGCATGCACTAAATACACCCACGATGGTAAAAGGATAAGTTAACCTACTAAACAACTTGTTGAGTAAGAGGGTTGCAAACCCATCAACATTGGATCACGTATCCTTGTTAAACACCTTGTTCTCAAGACGTTGGGATAAGTTTGTGCGCCTCCCACGACGGATGCGAAACTATGCATATGGTGCGCGTTTAACAACATAAGGATTCAACACGCTTGGTTCTTTAAGATGATATTTACAGTACGCTGTATATCACATCATACACGATTATGACACTATTACTTAGAAACTATGTTTAAGTATACTATGATCTTCATACATGACTATGAATTTCTCATATTATTTGCGCTCGTGTACAACTTGACAAATATATCTTTTACGCAAAGATAGACAGATAAGTACGCATGTCACAAGCTGCAATAAATATTAACATACATTTAGCAAAAGGAGATTTTTATTAAAGACTATGTTATTACAAAGGATATAAAATCCTATATACTATTAGATCGCTCCAGTAATGAGGTCCCTACGCGGCTTGTAGTATCTACACTCTCGCTAAGCCTCTTCAACAAGTCCGCGTCTTGGCGAGACACGGTGGCAACACTCACTGGCACCCCATCAGACCTTGGAAGATGAGCGGCACCAACCCTGCATAAAATTGCTTTGCCCTTAATACCTTCCTTTTTAGCAAGTCTGGTCGCATGCGCTTCCAATACTTCCTTCAAGGACATTTCTTTATCTAAAGCAAAGGGGTTCAGAATGTCCCTAGGGCGAGCAAAAACAGGCACCTGCAGCTGAGAGACATCGGGCTTCAAAAAATAGTCCGGTTGTGCTTCTGCATCATCAGTACGATGGCGCGCTAAGGTCAATCCTTCCATAATAACGGTTATAGGATAATCCTGGTCGCGCTCCATTTCAGCAATCATGGGAAGCTCTAAGGTCTTCATCCTATTCATAGCAGCAACCAGGTTATCATAGGACTGCGCATCATACCCAGGAACATTTTCAGCAGGTACCTTCAGCAAGTTAGCTTCCTGTAGCGCCTCTATAGCCTCTGATTTTCCTCGCGCCAAAGCACACTGGACTACCCCACCGAATTTGTCCACTACCTCCTTGGACTCAAGAGTACTCAGAGCAGCAAGACGCAGACCATGGCTGATAAGCCACCTGCGCTCAGAGATGGCAGACATTAGATGAGGATATAATTCCTCATCATACTCCAAACTAAGCTTACGCAGCTTCATCTCTTGTGTCTCCAGAGCACTGCTCACAGTGGCACCAAACTCTTCCAACTGCGTGGTCAATGTGTCCTTACTCTTCTCCAGATATTTTAGGGCCCAGAGGTACGAAGCCTTGTACCCTGATGACTCTGCGCTCTTGGCTTATTTGGCCCATCAGAGCCATTTTCTCCTCAGCCGCCTCACGTACACGCTTAAACTCTCTACCTCAGCCCTGGCACTAGCCAACTGCGCTTCCAGTGAAGCAATTTTCTCATCTTTTTGAGCACTTTGACTGCCTTCACCAGCAATACGCACCCTTAGCTTCTCAACTATTGCAGCTTGGTGCGCAGACACCTGTGCCAACTCTTCAACCATTTGACCCACTGATGCATCCCCAGCAGATAAGTCTTCATCTTTTTGGCTGTATGGCTCAGACTGCACAGGACTATCCTTGGGGGGAGACTCCGCAGCCTGTTCAAACCTGCATACACGGACAGAGCATTATCAGTTTCCCATATAAATAGTTGGTGCGCAAAACAAAAAAAAAGAAAAAGAAAAAGGCATTCACGATATTACTTACTGTGGGCCAGCAACATCAGCAGATGGGTGAGATGACGCAACATCACTGGTGGATGATTCCACAGTGAGGATCACAGGGCGTTTTTTCCTCGAGGAGCTCGCGCCATCCTCTTCGCGGGATCTTTTGCGCTTTAACCCAGATTCTGGCTCTTCCTCTTCTTCCATAGGCTGCGCCACGGCTACAGGTGGTGGCTGCGCTACGGGAGAGGGCACCCGGGGGCTTGGCACGCTCTGCAGCGGTGTTGCTTCCACTGCGACAGAGGAGCTCGTACCTGTTCCCCCTATGTTCATCTCCAGGGTATGACCTGCAGTGGCCGCTAGTATGGCCTCCTCTCCTTCCTTCAAGGGCCGCGTCCCTACCTTCACCTCAATTGGCTTCGCTAAGTGCACAACGGTGAAAAGATCCATCTTTGCGCAATAGAAGACAACAAATAACACAGGTTATATAATGCGCGAAAATGACAGAAAGCTCTTACATTAATTATAAAAGGGGGTGCGAGGAACGAGTACCCAACCTGGCCATTGGCGCCTAAGAAGATTGGCATCTCATCCGGCATACCAAAATAATTACGGCTGATGCCCATTTGCACAAAAAATTCCTCAGGATAGGAACTAATGGGGATGCGGTTAGCGTTTATCAGTTCCGCATCCTCAGCGACATATGATCCGGCACGGGCACTCATCCCCGGCAACGTTCCCGGGTATAAAAGTCATAGTTCCACGGAAAGCATGTGTCGTCTACCCAGAAAAACGACTCCCTCCAATTTCTAAGCGCATCTAGTTTCTCAGTATAACACTGAAATCTACCGGCGCGCTTAGCAAAGGACACCCACCCATGTGACCATGTCGTGTGATAAAAGGCACGGAATAGATGGATGGTTGGGTTAACCGCCAGCAAACGGCAGTTCACCTCAAAATTGGTAATTTTAGCCGCACCGATGCAGTGCAGCTGGGATATGTGCAGCTCGTAATAATTTAAAACATCGCACAAAAATCGGGATAGGGGCACACATTGATTCGCGAATTCAAAACATCGTGTGTATACCCCTATTTTCCCTTCGGGGAAATTCGCAATAGATGCCCGCACACCCGGAACAACCGGATGCACGTCAAGAGGTATAAAGTAATCCGAAGTGAATTCTAGAAGATCGCTTTCGGTGAGGTCGGAGGTGAAATCAGACAATTGTTTGACCATGGTGTTGTTTTTCCAAAGCGCACGCGCGATTACCTTTTGAATACAGTGTTTTCCTGGGTTGTAGTTTGAAGTTTTGTTAGCAATGGCGGATGAACGTTTCTTTTTACTGTGAGAAACAAAGTGGAAATGAAGCGATGGGTTATATAATTTTTCTCATCCACACGATGAGTGACACGTGGACCCCACTAACACTAACTGTGTGGCTGAGATTGCTTGATGGGACGTTACTGCAGTTACTTTCCCCCGACTTACGAGGCGCCAATTTTTTAATCCCATGTCTAGATACAATGTACTGGAGGGCATCTTCTTTTAACTTCTTGGCTACGCTTCGACGTTTTTTCATTGACTACGGTTATTAGTCTAGCATCCGCAGTCATTCACTGCGCATACTAGACTGGGGGGACATGATGACGTATAGTCTATATCCGGGTCACGAACCCGACCAAAGCCCATTACTGATAAGCCCAGCACGAACTGGGCTACGCTGATAAGCGTTTAGGCCCACGAAGGCCCAAATACAAATCTATTTACGGAATAGATAGAGGATATCTCATAATCAAGGAGATGATCATTCCCCAACCGACTTAGGCGGGATACGCCGAAGGTTGAGGAACACGGAACCAACAAGGATTCCGTGTGTATATAAAGGGAATCACATCCTTCGTTAAAGGTACGATTCACAAACCCTAACTCTCCTTTAACCCTAAACCGATTACTTACTCTCACGCCGGAGGATAATCGTGGGAGACAATCCCACGGTAAGCCTAACGGTGTTTTCTGTCTCTTAGTGCGCAGGTCTCAAGTAACAATCAGCAATTGGTACGAGAGCCGGAGCCCCAAACAAGGAACGCCCAACTTTTGTATCAACAACTAGTTTTGCAAAGGTTGTTTCAATTAAGGATTTGACTGCCGCAAAGGAAACACAAACAATATGTGTGAAGATAGATAGGTTATGGAAGCAGAATGTCTATGGCAAGCCGCTAGGCGTAGAGAATTTGGAATTTATTATGATGGACAAAGAGGTATTTTTATTACTCAACTTTATGGTGTGTATAACAGATAAGCAAAGTGTGCAAAATGGCTATTTTGGTACCAAGTTGCTCATTTACGCGGACATAGCTAAAATAAAGGAGTTTCAGCACAAGTATGGTTACCATAATTGTCAAATAAAAAGTATTTAATTGTATTTGATCTCTGATTCATATTATTACTAACATATTATCATTATGATGCAGGCTCTTACTAGATAGTGCCGATGCAAAAACCGCTTCTAAGATCTGCCTTAGCAAAGGATCCTATAACTCTACCCATGATGAATTTCTGAACCGCTTTCCGATTCATTCCATTAAAGAGACTAGGGATTTAGATGTGGTACAAATGTTAAATTTTATTTCAGAATTCAATGTACATGTTTTTCTGTCATTATATGAATAGCACTTTATATAAAGGTTTGTCAAAATCGCGATCCTGCTCGTAGGATCGTACGATCCTACACACAAAAAACGATCAGGATCCTAACAAGATCGTAATCCAGGTAGGATCGCAGCAGGATCGTAGGATCGGATCGTATAGGATCGCTTTTTTTTTTGGTATATTAACTAATTAAGTATATGCTCATGTCTTAAAGGCCAATGACTAAGAATTTTTCAAAAAAATTATTATTTTGGTGTTGTTAATTAATTCTTGCAAGATTAATGAGTGTAAATCATTATGTTTTTATGCACTATTTATAAATAGTTTAGATGTGTCTTTTTGGGTTTATTATGAAAAATGATTTCGTGCTTTGTAAAATATCAAAAGCTTGTTTTTGAAGTAAACTATTTACATACTTTACCCAATTTTGTTCATATTTTATTTTATGTTACATATAAAAGCATGAATATTATAATTTAATTTATTGGTCATAAAAAAATCAGTAATATTATTAGAATATTCTAATTTAATTTATTTGGTCATTAAGAAAAAAAAGCCCTCCATTTTCAGATACAATCCTTTTATCTTTTTGTATTAATCTATATATTGTAACAAAAAAATTATAGAATCACGTGCTAATAAATTAACATTATCTTTGTGCATAAATGTTATCACGAAAAACCTATAATAAAAAAAACATTAATACAAGAAGTAGGTGCACCGTGCACGTATGTAGTAATTTTGTGCAAGTATGCATTGCAATATATCTAATATTCTACTACTACGGTACTTGAACATATAACTTTTTCTTTTACCATCCATTTAAATTTGTTTATCATATGAAATATTATATAATATAGAAATATAAAACTACAACCCCTATACAAAAATCTGTACATTTTCATAGGATCTTACGATCCCGATCGGATCCCACGATTACGATCTTGCAAAACCGAAAACGATCCTAGGTAGGATCCCGATCCTGACAACCTTGCTTTATATGATTTAAATATGAATATAACATTGTTCATTTTACATTTCATAGTCTGGATATGTTGTACTTCTTGCATCTATTCTATGCTTATAGACGGAGAACTCATGGTTTTACATGCGTTGTCGTAAATGCAACAAGAAAGTCAATAATAAGAATGAAATTGTTGTTGATTTGGAAGGCAATGAACAAGCTGATGTGAACCCAAACGACAATAGTTTGTGGTGTAAAACTTGCAAAACACAGCCACAATTGTTGTTCCTAGGTAATTTATTACTCAATTAATTCTACACGTGTACTTTGCCATATTTTTACTTTCTCAGTTTGACTTAGATAAAGAAATCAAAATTGAAACGCCGTGATTTGGTCTTTTCATTCAATGGTTTGAAGTCACAGACCTTTATGGTCTATGAATGATTTAAAACAATTTATTTGGTGTTTCCTTTAAACTGCGGATGGCTTTCCCACAGAGACACAATTGTCTTCTTTTCCTTTTGAATTTTTTTGTTGGTTTGGTATTGTCTCACCTTTATATGGTGGTTGACAATGTTTGTCCGGATTCTTGCATCCGGTGTTTGGACAATCTTTATTTTGGATTATTGCACCATTAATTGTGTTTGGACAATTTGATTTTGGATTGTTTCGTCAATGTTTGTTTTGGTTTTATACCTTTTATGCATGCTAAGTAGAATATGTTTTTCTTGTACCCTTTTGTTTTTGCAGGTTTATTCAAATTAGGTATTATCATGAATGTGGAAGATAGCATATTCTTTGGTGAAACTTCAATCATGTAATAACATACCATATTTGATGGTTTTGTGTCCATGTTATTTATCTTAAGTTAGTTAATATAAGTTTATGTCTTTCATTTTTAGGTTTTATAAGTGACGTTTGATATCCATAAGTGTCGCTTTTTTCATCCGCACATGTGCAATGTCCATTATAGCATATTACAAGATTCGTAGTCCAAATTCACAATCAATATAAGCAGATGTACATTGTACTGATGATCATCCGGAAATGTATCAAGAAGCGGCATCCGATAATGGAATTATGATATCAACTTCCGATGGATACATATAGTCTTTCAATAGAATGTATTTGTATAATTTTAGTATAGCAACTTATGTTGTATAGTTTGCCAATTCAATCAATAGATTGATCATTATCCTTTTAATTCAACTTTTATTTTTTGTTTATTTTTTTGAACTTTTAAAAACAATGTAGCAACTTCTGAATTTATATATCTGTAAAATTATGGTTTTGAATTCCTAACAAACTATTTCCAAATTTACTACACTACAATCCTGCAACATTTTTAGAAACTTTTTATTATTATTAGTTGCGTAATAAAAACACATTCCATAAATTCATTATTATTATTATTAGTTGTGATTTCCACAACATTTTTGGAAAATATTGTTCATTATTTTTCAAATCTACCACAATATTAGGAATAACAAGAATCCGGTTTTTTTTTACAAAAAATCCTTAAAATCCTAGTGAATGTTAACCAATTTTGTACAAGCAAAATACAAAACCCTACATATTGATGTCATTATCTTCATTAACCACACACTGCTACAACAATAAACACCAAAACTCTTATAATGACATGGCTTAATGGTACTGTTTTGTTGAAGGCCCTGACTGCGACGAAGGTAAAACAAACCATCTGTGTAAAGATTGGCAAATTATGGAAGGAATTTTTGAATCAAAACAATGTACCAGCTTGGAGTTGATCCTAATGGATAAAGATGTACGTTTCTCTTGATCTATTGAAATTTCTTTTTAACCAACCAATTCTCATTCATTTATATATGTTTGTTATTATGTGTGTCTTTATAAATAGGGTGATAGGATACATGGATCTGTTGCGAGTCAATTAATCAATCATTTTGACATCCTTTATGGAGGTGTTTATGTGTATGTGTACAATTTCGGTGTTGACGAGTACCATGGGAAATTTAAGTAAACAAGTCACGCTTACAAAATTAAGTTTTACCATAACACCGAAGTCCAGAATTGCAACAGTATTGAAGTACCTTTAAATCATTTCCATTTTGTTCCATTCGATACGATACTAAATAACCATTTGGACGATAATGAATGTGTTGGTAGGTTTTATTTAACATACAATTCTATGACACAAACTATTGTTGTTAACGATGTTTTTGTGATAACTAAACATATTTTACATCTAATTGCAGACGTGATAGGTTTAGTCACAGGATGTGATGATCTTAAAAGTGTGGAATTCAATGGCTATCACCCTCTAAAGTTAGAGTTTGATATCTCAGATTTAAAGTATGTTGTTTCTATAAACCCGTGATCATTTTCTATGTACATTTTTATTAAAAAAAACTTCATAACTAATATCATCACTTTCAATAGTCATAATTGCACTGCACTTTCCATGGAGACTATGCTTGGCGATTAAACAAGTATGTTAGTAGTGATGATAACTATGAACAACCAAGTATCGTCATTATCGTGCAACATGGTCGTTATCAAACATGTGAGTAGTAATAACCAATATAAATGTTTTTTATTGAAACATTTTTAATAAACAAATAATCGTTTTCAAATTTAACTACGTGTGTCAATAATACGTTCCATGATTTATTTTACAGATAACAAAAGTGTCCACAGCGGTTGTGATGATGTTGTTCCCCGTTTCACAAACGGTTTAAAACAGTTAAAACTACTAATTGTGAAAATGACTGGAACGATGTAAGTAAAAACACACTGAGTAAATTTTATCGTTTATATTCTTTATTAAAATGAATAAAAAAGAATACGTTACCCAAGTACTTGCGGAATATGTAATACCTGAATTTCTAAAATTCACAAAAAGACCAAAATACCCCTACAATCAAAAAGTATGAATAATTACTTCAAAGAATACCAAATAAGCTATGTAAATTCAGAAAATTATTAAGAAATATCCCACATGATCTAAATAAATATTAAACACTTTGTAAAAGGTAATTTTTATAGTTTATGATTTTATAAAATTCGTTTTGTATTTTATATAAGTAACCGCATATATTAAATATGTCTTATAAAGAAATAAAAATAAATAAAAGCCCAATATAAATTATAAAATTAAGAACCCATTTATTTTAAGTCCAATACATTATAAAGCCCACAAGAAAAATAGTAAACCCTATAAAAACACATTATACGGTTCACTCTAAACCCTAATAACCGATTAACCCTAAACCGACTTCCAAAACCCTCCAAAATTCGACATCTGATTTCCAAGGCCTGGAGCTATTTTCTTGGACGAGTTTGAAGATAAAGAAGGTGTTAAAAATATAGTTCGAGGCTCTAAGGTGCTGGATCGATCGTGTTTAGTTTTTAGGTCAGTTAGGGTTTCGAGAGAACTTTTGGTTTCTTTTGTTCTAACGACCAAAGCTCATCAAGGGTATGTTCCTAATATTATTTTCAGTCCTATAAGTCATATAGAACACGTAAAAATTAGCCATGCATGTTAAATAAGTCGTATGGAATTATTTGGAAATTAAAACCCTAAAAGCGTATAAAATAACGAATGAGCGTATGATGATTTTTGGGACCATGATATTAATTTTCTAAGGACTCTTACATGATATACGACCTGTATAAAATACATGTACATGAATTCGAAGCTTTTGTGATTTGTTTGGGGTTTTATTATTAGATCGCGTATGAATAAGGAAAGGATTTAGAAAAGGGACGATTAGGGTTTATAAAAATTAGGGTTTGCTCGTTATGATTAAGGGTCATTAATACAGTAGTAATGATGAATTAATGATTGGTTTAACCTAGGTTTAGGGCTTGTACTTGAATTATGCATTATTCGGTTTTACGTAAAAGTTTTGGGTTGGTTTTGTAAATTATGAAACTTAAAGGTTATTTTTGTGAACAGTAAAATAATGGTACTAAACGTATAAAATAAGTATGGGGGTTAAACGTGTAATTTTGGATATTTAGAGGGCCATTCGAATTGTATTTAACTTAAAGGGTATGTTTTGTAAATTCTAAAACCTTTGGGCTAAAAGTGTAAAATCTGATAATATAAGGTTAGGTCGTATAACTAAAGATGTTAAGGGTGTAATATGTAATTCTGAGTAATTATGGGTCAACATGTGTAAATGAATTACGTAAGGACATGCATGAGTTTGAGGAAACTTGGTTTGTGGTTTTCATATAACGCTCTAGGTCAAAGTAGAAATCATTAAAAGAAGTAACATGTGATTTAAATGCGTAATAAATGATATTAAAAGTATGGAAACCCTAGAACATAAATAGGAAGTTGATTAGGGTTAAAAGCTAAGTGTGTAGATTCGTTATTTCATGTGAGAAGTGGTAAGTCTTGGAATCATTAATGGCTTTTGATTTAGAGTAAATGAGCTAGTACTAAGTGTGTCGGGAACATGCGTGAGTTATAATGAATTAAAGTATTGCATGAATGGTCTCATTAAGGTTTGCATTCGAACAATGTTACGTGTGAGTTTTGGGTTAATCATGTAAGTTATAAAAGATTATATAAACTATTTTGAAAGAGAGTCTTAAAATCCGTTATTGACATTTGTAAACCCTATGCTATGAATAATGATCATATAAGTCCTCAAAATAAGATAATTATCATATTAAACCCTTAAATTTACCGTTTGTCATTTGCAACCCATAAGTTTGGCTAATTAATGACTAATACTCTAAAATGTTGGAATTTCGTCCGTCACTAAAATGAGAACAATCTGAAAACTTTAAAAGTATTAATGAGATTAATCCGTTATACTGATAAGTATTAAATAAATCATAATCCGTGTAGATTCGTTGGAGGAGACGCGACGTTACATCTTCGTATTCGTTCATTCGTTTGCTTTCCCTTCATTTCTTTAAGGTACGGATATTCTGTCTTACTTTAAGACACTTGTGTTATCGTACAGATATTCTGACCTTTTCAGTAAAGGTCCCTTATGTTTTCCTTCTTTGTCATTTCTCTTATGTTTATTAGGATTCCCAATGCCATTGCTATGAACCCTTTTCTGAATGTTTGATCTGTTACTTATCTGAACTTGTGTTCTAGTGAACTATGAAATATCTGATGTGAACTTATGTTAGGAAGATTTTGATATGCAATTGTTGAACTTTGCTATGGTTAATTATGAACTTCGATTATGAACTTCGCTATGAATGTACGATATGCCACTGTGATATGAACTTCTGAATATCTGAATATGAATCTTATGATATGAACTATATGATATGTTATCTATGAACTTGTGTTGACTATGATCCGTGCTATATCGAAATCTGTTTGACTAAGGTCAGTTGTTAACTGAACCAAATATTTAACTAGTCATGGGGGGTTCCATGTCCGTATCGTGATGCACCTCCGATATGACTCTAGGGCGCAGTAGAGTGATGTTCTCACACGCTCTGGATGGTGAAGCATATTTTTGAATATGTAGGAAGGGCGTATGGATGCATCCTAGATCGATCTGTTATCGATATGTTATCTGGTGAATGATGTCGTGTAATACGCGTCTTCACAAAACTGGGAGCTAGCTACTCCATATATTTTCTGATGTTACCTTTTGAAGAAGAAAGATATTTCTGATATGATATGTTGGTGAATGTGCTTATGATGTATTTGTTTAAGTGATTATTAGTTGCCATGCTAGGATAGGATTGATACGTTAAAACCTGATTCGTATATTTGATATTATGATTTGTTATTGTTACGTGAATGCGTTGATCTGTGAGATGAATGTGCTAGTGTACAATTGAGTGTTTTGGTGGTTAATTATCTGTCTGCATATGTGACCTGCCATGTTAAAACTCTGCTAAGGTTAGGATTTGATATGAGAACTGGTTTAGCTATTATGTCTGCCATGACCATGTGCAATTTCGCTGCTATATTATTGAATTAAGTGCTATAGATGTTGATTACTTGATTTATATGAATGCCATGTTTATTTTTCTAGGACTGTTTCCGTTAGTTTTGAGACTTTCCGTTTGGCTTATACGTAATCTGTTATTCGATGTGTGTGCGTTTAGGTTGTTCTGATGTGTTTGTTTTTGTGTCTTTAATGTGTTATGTGATGTCTCAACTGTTATGTGGTTGTTTGGATTTCTGTATATTTGTGCTTCCGTAGAATCCTAAAAGATTCCTCGTCATTATTTCATTTTGATTTCGTATTTGTATATTTATTCTGTTTTAGCTTTTGTTTCGTTATATCTCGTTTCACTGGCTTTGTAAGCTCACCGCACTTTTCTTTCCTGCGGCAGGTTTTTTTTAAGCATTCAAGATGAGCTTATGGGATAGCTGATCTGGGTTGAGAGTAGAGATGAGAGCAAGATTTGACCATAGAGATTTTAGATTTATTTTGGAAGATTAGTTATTTATGTTCTCTTTTTGGATATTCTGTAAAGGCTTCCGCTATTGTATAGTTATTAAAGTTCTGATATGAAACCGTATTGTGATATCTTTACCCTTGTCGGGTCGGGGTGTTACAGAATAGAACTTGGGATTGAAATGACAAGTATGGTATCTCATCACTAAGCTCAGGCTAAGTCTGAGCACAACTACAAATGTACCACTGAGCTATCTCAGGGACATAGTTGTATTTAGAGGAGTGAAAGATGGCTTGTGTGTGTTTTACAATTAATACACAAGCGTAAATCTTTCACTCCATCTCTTATGCTATTTATACAAGTATGGTGTTTAACTCTATCCTAGAGAACAAACTAACAGTTTACAGAAGACAAAATACTGATGTATTTTGTCTTTGTTTACATTTGCTATTTAGAGTAAGTGACAAGGCTGCTTTCTTCTAGTCAGTAATTACTTCCAATTACTTCAGGTGGGGTCAAAGTCGCTAGGACAGCATTTGGTCAGTTCATCCTAACCTATCATCAAAGGGTACCACTAGAGAAGTCATGTGTCCCCTCATAAGTCCAGTTGTTCCTGGTCCCCCAAGCCAAGTCATTAAGTACCGCTACATACTAGATTCATAATAGTGCGTGCCTGGGCGCTAGCAACTTAAGCACTCACCCCTTACTTCTTAAGTTCATCCAAATGGTAGGTGATCAGTTGGTCAAATCGCACAAGTAGAAAGGGTCATCAGTTGGTCATATCTTACCCTTCCCCGTCTCAGTCTACTCACTTAGGGTCAGTTGGTCATATCTCCTAAGCAACTAGCCTCTACCGCCATTCAAAACTACCGAAACAAGGGTAGCTACCAACAAACTATGCATGCATACACTTAGAAATAATTATACGGAAGTAATGTAAACGTAAACAAAACAAATAAAGAATCATAACTAGGCCAGCACCAAGAGGTGCTTAGCCGCTCATATTAACTATAACAATCAATTCAATGTTTAATGTTACGAAATACATGACATGAAAATAAAGAAAAGACAAAAAGTTAATGCTTATCGTAGGGGAGTGATTTCTCCCTTGGAGATAGCTCCGTATGCTCCTCTAGATCTGCCTTCGACTTCTTCTCACGTTCTCTGATTGTTGTGTGTGAAATGGGATGCTTTGAAATGCTGGAAATCGTGGGATATTTATAGGCCAGATCTGGTTACGGCGTAACTAATTATAAGAGTTACGTCGCAACTTACAATTCTTCGTATGTTGCACTAATAATGCTGGTTACGGTGTAACCTCTGGAAGGAGTTACGCCGTATCTTCAATAAATCCTGGTTACGCCGTAGTTGTTGAATGAGTTACGGCGTAATTAGTAGAGGCGCAGAACCTCATTTGACCTAATATGGTTACGTCGTAATCTTGGATAGAGTTACGCCGTAATCTTCTGTTGAGTTGGTTTTCCGAGCCACGCTTTGGTTACGGCGTAATTGTGAGAGTGGAGTTACGCCGTAACTTCTTCAAAATGAGCATACTATGATAAATCTTCAATAAACTCTCCAAAACCGCGTCTTTTTTGCTCTAATGCTCGTAATTTACCTGAAAGTGAAATATAATGGAAAACAAGCGTAAATCCATATAAATGATATAAATTACAAGCATTATCGGAGGAAATTGACACTTAATATTCATGATAATTTGATGTTATCAGGGACCCATGACATGGATGATAGAAGGGTTAGAGACATATATTCCTATATTAAATTGGTATGTTTACCAACCTAGGACATTAAGTAACTGAAATACTTAGAGCATTTAGTTACTCATTCAATGCTCTTTGTCCAATGTCAGGGACCCTGAATGAGTCTTACTCATTCAGTGAGAAGATGATTTTGGAAATTTTATTCAGGGATCAGGAACCATTTAAGAGAAAACATGCTGAGATTAGGATTGGTTATAAGGTTGCTGACTTTCAATGTCAAGCATTCCTATTTCAGCTTTCACTCTCCTGAAGGTAGGTTCATCCAAAGGTTTGGTGAAGATATCAGCAAGTTGATACTCAGTAGGGATGAAATGAAGTTCAATGTCTCCTTTTATGATGTGGTCCCTGATGAAATGATATCTGATATCAATGTGTTTGGTTCTTTGGTGAAGGACAGGGTTGTTGGAGATTGTTGATTCGCACGGGAAACCAATAATAGAAGTGTGTAGTATTTTGGTAACTCAAACGAGTTAGGTTTGAGTCCCGTGATCGTTCCGAACGAGGGATGAATGGAATTTTCAACTCTCATCCCGATTTTTGTGATCTGAATGGTGAAAAAGGATAATTTGGGAATTTCTAATCTACGGGGCAAGGGAAAGTAAAAGGAAGCAATAATAACAACTAAAGCTATGATGCAAATGACAAATTACGCAAATTTAAACTAAAACGCAAAATACGATCTAAATGAAACGCGAATTAAATGCAAATAATTCTAAACTAAGTCCTAAAAATGATCTAAAATACTCTAAAGTGGAAAATGCAATTTAAAAGTTAACTAAGATTTAAAACTAATTTTTATGATTGTTCCTGAACTTATTTGAATTAAAAACTAATTTCTAATTTTAAAAATAAAACTAAATATCTTAAAATTATGAAAACAAGTGAGAAAATTATGAAACTATTTTTTAAAATTCTAAAATAACTAAAAAGACTTTTAAAAATTGGATTTGTATTTTTATGAATTATTTTCTAATTTTTATGATTTAAAAACTATTTTAAACTAAATAAATTGCTAAAAATTACTATTTGAACTAAGAAAATTATGGAAAAATATTTTTTTGGCTTTTTATATTTATCTTAATCTAAGAAAATTGAAAACTTATTTTTTTGAAGCTTTTCTGATTTATTTGTATTTAAAAGTAATTAAAAACTAATTTTAAATGAGAAAAATAGTAAACAGTGCAGGAAAATTATGAAAAATTCATGGAAAATCTAAAATAATATTCTAAACCTAAGAAAAATATAAAAACCTATGCTAGTGAGCAAGAATAAGGGGCTGTAGTGGAAAGTGCTAGAGAATAAGCACTTAAAAATAAGCAATAAGCCTCAAATAAGCACCAATCTTTCTCAGAACCTAAATTTAGCTAAAACAACTTAAAACAAACTTATATCAACTAGTCTAGACTTATGATTTGCAAACTACAATGATATGACTAAATCAAATCCTAAAATCCAAACAGCTTCTACCTTCCTACTATAAGCTAATGCAACAGCTAATCAAGGGAACAAAAATGAAAACCAAAACCGAGGAGCTTAAGACCACAAACTAAAGAACTACTAGACTAATTTTCAGCTCCTAAATATCTAAATTGAACCTAGTACAAAGTCTGCAAGTTGCCTGGTTCACATTCAATGCATTGCTGAGTGTGAACATGGCATATGAGGGCTTATTGAGCAGCTGATTCAGACCTTATAAAAGCTTCCAAAAATTTCACAAAAATCTGTTTTAAAAACTTCACCAATTGAAATTACAAATCCCAAAATCTCAATAGATATGGACCAGAAATGATTCCATGAAAAATCCACGAAGTTTTGCAAAAATCACTTTTTCACTTTTTGACTTATAGAACAGATTTGATATTTTGACTAAATTGAAATTCAATCTTCAAAAGCAGAATGATAATGATAAATTATGATGCTAAATGACCTAATTAACCTAACTTGAGTGATACTAATCCTAATGTGCAAGTTTTGTTACTACTAAATCTAACTGATATGAATTTAAAACAGATTAAGTGAGATTATGACTTTTAATGTTCTAACATGCAAACTAGAGTTCTAACTAAGTGTAATGAACCTAAATGAAGCTATAATGTCAGAGCTTAACCTCTAACCAACCTTTATCACAAATCTGATTCTTGATCCAAACACTAGCATAAAAGATTGAAATGCAAATTAAATCAACCAACTATATATATCACTTACACTATTACTAAATCGGAATCTAAAGTATCCAATGGCAACTAGATATACTAATTTTAGCCACAACTGCTCACAGATTCCAATTCAAGCAACTATGCAGAACTTATTCAAATAAGCAACTAAATGACAGCCATGAGATTAGACTGGACAAATGCTAAACAAACATCAACTAAACAATTTTCACAACTATTAAACTAAAATAAGCACTTATTAATATTATACTACAGATTTAAAAGAGTAAACAGAATTATGAACTTACATTGGTCCAACCACAATGGTTTGCTATTTGAAATCAATAAACCACTATCCTAAATCTAATAACAGCCAAAGTGAATCAAGTTTAACCCAAATCCAATTCCATAGCAGCAAATCAGAACCCTTCAAATCAGATGTGCAGATTTTGATTTTTATTTGACTGAGATGAGCTTTAGGAGTAAAATCTGAGTAAGTATTTGTGAAGCAATAAACAGAACATTAATCAGCAACTAAATTTAAAAATTAAAATAGAGATTAACAAAATGAGAAATTCAGCAAAAAATGACTTTATTAATAAAATTTTAGTACAAAGAGAGATTTAAAGACATAATTGAAATTTAAACATTAAAACAATAAGCTACTCAGAAATTACACCTATACTACTCCTACACTACTTGACTTCTTCTGTGAATCCATGGGGGTATTTATACTTGAGCTTGAGGTCTTGAGAAGGATCTGGAAGGCTTTATGTGCTTTCTCTGGATCATTTCTAGTCGTTGGATTAAATCCCATCAATCATCAGTCAAATAATTACCCTTGGATCATGTGCCACGTTCTCTCAGCCAATCAAATGAAAGGAGTGATGTGATTGACACACGGATTGCCAGCGTGGCATCCGTGTGTTAGTCACGTGTCAGAGTTTAGTGTCAATTTTGTACGAATTTGAGTTTCATGTCGGGAATTAATTAAATGAGTATCTAGGGTTCATGCCTGGGTAAAAGGGGGGTAAAATTAGGCGCGTTTGGATTTTTTATTATATTTCGTTTTTGTTGACTGGGTTTTTGGGAGTTGACATGGGTATATTAGTGGTAACCGGGTATATTATTTGGACCGGGTAGAGGTGTGTTTGACTTGGGCTTATGTTGGGCTTTGGATTAGTATATGGACCAAAGGTGTAAAGACATGGATTAAGGACATGAAATGGATCCAAGGCTAACATAAGGACTTAAATTGTACAAGCTGATTTTTAAGGGACCCATGATGTAAATTATGAAAATGATCCAAGGGCCTTTCTTGCCATTCTTCAAATAATCTAAGGACTGAATTTGCCAAGTTTGAATCTTCAAGGGTAATTTCTACCAAATGATGAAAGTTCAGGGACTGTTTCTGACATTTCTTCAAAGTTGAACATATCTTTAAAAAGTAATCCTCTCAGCATAAAACTCTTCATAGATGCACAATTCTGACATTCCGGCTCAGCTTTAGCACTCTTTATCTCTCGTGCTCGGGTTTTCGTCTGATTTGGTTATCTTTTGCGTGTTTTGACATATCCGTACCTGCACAAGCACAAACTCAAGAAAACAGCAAATATTAGCAATAAACGGCTCTTTCTTGGTTATTTTGGGTCTGATTTGATAAAGAAATGATATGTGTTTTTGCACATATCAAAATACCCCAGACGAGACCATTGTCGTGTCCTCACGCAATGCAATCAACTCACGCTTCTAAAACCAAGGATTTCAATCTCTTTCTACTAAACCTAAGAAAAGTAGCAAAGATTCCTCAAAAGAGATTAAGAAAACCTTAATTCTAAAAACACCCCATTTACCTTTTAATTCACATATATAGATATTACGATTAAGCACATTCTAATTATGAGTGACGGTTTGTTGAACTTTCATGTCGATCAATAACTCCAACATTTTTCAAACGACACGTTAGGATCACGGAGTAGGAAACACAACACAGCGTGAAGTGACCATACAGATAGAATACATCGTCCCTGATTTTTCACAAGTCCCCAAACTAAGCGTAAAATCGAAATCATTGTTAAATATGATTTTAGATGCTAACACTACCCATGGAAGTTACTTGTGTAATTACCTTTTGCTCCCATTTTCCTATTTTCCTCTAGATTTTTTTATTTTTGTGAGAAATGAATTTCTTCTAATTTCTCGTTTCGATAACTTTTATTCCGATAAAGATATGAAGCTAAGTCGCTAATTAGTTATCCGTCTTCCCTCGAAAACTGTTGCACACAAGAATGAGGTCCACATCAAGGTCCTAATTTAACATGATTTAGAGAGATATCTCCCGGATTCAAAGTTTGGCTTAACACTTATTTCAGCACATTTGCATTTTTGCAATTTAGGCCCTTGGTCTTTTCAACCACTAACTCAACGGGATTACCGTTTTATCAGAAGTCTTATTATGACTTTGGATTTTCCTCAACCTTTTTAGAAGTCCATGACAACGGGGTACCGTCGGACATAGAAAACTTTTATGGCTTTGGATTTTTTCAACTTTAATACATTTGAGCTTTATTTCATGTTAATTTTTGTGCCAAACTCTGAATCCCACGACTTTTATAACAATAGAAACAATAGCAGCAAACTATCATGAATCAGTTGTCTATTTCACCGTAACACTGACAATACCTTGATGTGTACGCAACTCTCATGGGTAAGGATTCTCTAAAGAAGAATAAAGAACTAACTATCGTCAAAAACCTAACATATTTAATTATTATTACACATATATGGGGTGAAACAATCTTGTGGGAACAAAAAGCCATAAGTACCTTCGATGGGCTCTAAAGAGAACCAACTACTCCACGCTTAGCATCTAAACTCATAAGTAACTCTATCATTCCTCGATCTCCGCAAATTTAAAATCTCAAATAATGAGATCCGCGGATGCTTAGCCGATAATTTTTAGATTATCTATGGTTAAGGGAACAAGCTAGGGCTCAACACGCCCGGTCAAGTCAGAATTCCATTCCTACTCTCACCAAATGAAAGTCAACAAGGTTTCAAAACATATATTAACTTAGCAAATGCTTCGTAAAATAATCTCAAGTCTCGCATTTTTAAAGTCACTTATTAGAAACTAGCAAATTCTTGTTTAAGCTTCGCATATTTAAAATCACTTTGGGAGACTTGCAAATTCTTGGCCTTGTGAGCTAGAATCGCATTTTATAGCCTCTTGTCTAAGTAATTAGCAAAGGCTTTTTCAAGAAAACGCATATTTAAAGAAACTTCTAAGAGACTAGCAAAGACTTTTCGATCATAAAACTAACAAAAGCTTAAAAAAATTCTTTAATTTTCTCATTTTTGCTCAATTTTTCTTCATTTTCTTAAGGAAAAACGGAGTTGCGATAGTACACGACAAAAAACAAGCAAGTGCGGTCAAATCAAATCGAAGATTACCCTACCCTAGACTAAAACGAAACATTGTCCTCAATGTTTAAAGGCAAGGCATCAACGAAAATCTAAAAGCCGTTTATTAACTATACTAGAAGATAAACGTTAGTCGATAAGATTTAGGATATCGGATTTCCATCAGCATCGATCATGAAACTCGAGTGGAGAAAAGACAAACTTCGAGCACGAGAGTCTTCATATCGGGAAAATCCTGGACAAAACATCACAAACAACCAAACATGAGAAATCGAAGAGGCTAACCCCTTCACGTCACTTATTAGAAAGAAAATAGAAAGAAGATAGAGATAAGCATGGGGTGCCTCCCACGAAGCGCTACTGTTTTTGATCCACCGAGTCGCTAGCCTGACTCGTCCCCGAATTCATTTGTCCTTGGGGAAACAAGCGGAAAGGATACCCGGATCGAAAACGGTGTCCTCATTCCCGAAGGAATGAGACTGGGTGGGTTGGGTGGGAAAGAAAATGTCGGGCATCAGCACATAAGGGATAATTCCTCCCAAACTCACATAAGGTATATGAAAGAACGATCCATCATCCGGTGGTTTTGCGGGTGGACGAAGAAATTGTTTTCAACAAAAATCTCATTAATGCATATCCCGGGTTTAAAAATCTTATCTTCACATGTGGGCTCATCGGGATACGTGATGGTCGACTCATCAGAGGAACGAGAATCATCATCAAGTAACAACGTATCTCCCTCGGGATCATGCACAACATCCTCAATACCCGGTGGTATTGGGTCATCAAAAGCATTCTCAATGATCGGATCATTTGTCGGATTATCGGAAATCTCATTCAAAAGTTTGCTCTCATCAACATCAAAGTAAAATCGCTCAAGAATCGGAGGATAAACATCATCAATAGTGGGATTGCCACTAATTTCTTCTTCAAATCGGAAAGTCTCAAGCTCGGGCAAGAAGTCGCTATCTTTAACGGAGATAGGATGCGAACTCGAATTATCATTAAGGGCTTCAATCTTAGAAATGAGAAGATGGACATTTAACAATGTTTCTCGTAATGCTTCATCCTCGATCTGAATATCATCGGGTTCAATCTCTTCATCTTCTGGCTCAAAATCATTATCTTCTTCTATGTTGACGGGCTTAGAAGCAAATCGTCGACAAAGTCGATGTCTCCATAAGAATCGTTATCGGAATCGGAGAACATCTCAACATGATCGTTTGAAATATCAAGAGAAGGCTCATCACAAATATCATCAACAACCTCGGATTCTCTTGGGATTGGGATAAGGATCTCAACATTAGACGGTTCCGTTTCCGGAATAGTACTAAGAGGTTCATCCCCCATTATGAGAGAGTCAACGGGTTCAACAATGTCTGTAGAAATAGAATCATCGACCTCTTCCAAAACGTCACTTCTCTCAACCGGCGTGAGAGAAGGGGAAGGGTCAGGAATGAAAGGCTCAGAAACGGGAGTGGGATTGCCACTCGAAGGCGTATATTCGTCATCAGAATCAGAATCGTAACAATAATTTGAAGTTGGACGATATTGGATACTTTCGCGGCCTCTTCAGCTAATAATTCACGATAGGTTTTCTGATTAGGATCTTTTTCTTGAGCAGGTTCATGAAGCAATTCTTTTATTTCCTTTAACTTTTGTAATATATCGAGACAACTTTGGTGAAATTCTTGATCATCTGATGGAGTTTGTGGTTGAATTTCTTGGTATTGTGGAGGTGGGTCATAAGAATAATCGTAATTGTTACAAGGTACTTGCTCGTAAATAATCGGATTTTGCATCTGACAATCGGAATTAACGTGCGGACCTCCACAATACTCACAACAGTACGATGGTTGTGACGAATAAGGGTAAGGTTCATAATCAAAGGTCGAATTGTTAAATTGAACTTGACATTGAAAACCTTGGTGAGGACCACCACAATACTCACAAGAGTATGATTCCGGCTCATGGTACAGAGGTTGGTTAGGGAAATCAGTTGTCTCATTGTAAGGATTGTGATGAAACTCGGTTCCTGATTTTCCATTGCTACAACCGGGACAATTTCCACCATATTCGGGTCCTCTGCACCATATGCACAAGAGCTGATAAATCGAAGAATTATCCGAATAAGAGTTCGCAATTTCCACCATTTCCGTGATAGGCTCGGATGCTAGAACGGGAGTCATCTCGGGCTCAGAAACATATTCCATTTCCCTCATCGGAGAAGGAGTAGGAATCGAAGGTTCTTCAATCAAAATTTTCCACCATGCTATTATGTCGTCATCAGTATGAAGAGTACCCTTTTGTTCTAGTCGTGCATAAAGACGGGCGAGATCTGGATTTGGATTAATAAAATTTTGGCATACATTACAAAATCCATTTCGACAATTATTACCGCACCAGTCGCAAATACATTTCAAACATCGATATTGATTTTCTTCCATACGGCTTTGGCAATGAAAACAATGACGATAATCGATCGAATCCATGAGAATTAAACATATAGAGGATTAAGAAGAAAGAATTATCAGTTTAGAAGAAAAAGAAGAACATTTTTGAGTTTTTAACACAAATTTTGAAAAGGAAAAATCTTTTTGGGATTTTATATTTAGCAAGCTTTGAAAACACAATCTTTTTGTAAACTTTGTATCAACCGGTGCTTGGTAGCTCCCAAAAGTACGCGCAGCGGAGCGGGAACGAAGAGTGGATCGTTCTTCAGTCTGCAATTTAATGTCAAGACTTCCGTTTACCCCGTGTATAGGTTGTACTTTTGAGGTGAGCCGACGTAACAATTGACGTTCGGGTTTGTTTTGTTGGTTTTTTACTTTTTATGGTTTTGTAAACACTCTAGGAAGAATGTTTTGGTGTTTTTAGATGTTTTTGGGTTTTTCAAAACAATATATATACAAAAGCGACGGTAACTTCACTCGGGGAAGGATCTTCAAATGCACGCGATTCGAGACGGAATACGAAAACTCACTACATGCCCTCCCCGGTAGCGGCGCCAAAAATTGATTCGCACGGGAAACCAATAATAGAAGTGTGTAGTATTTTGGTAACTCAAACGTGTTAGGTTTGAGTCCCGTGATCGTTCCGAATGAGGGATGAATGGAATTTTCAACTCTCATCCCGATTTTTGTGATCTGAATGGTGAAAAAGGATAATTTGGGAATTTCTAATCTACGGGGCAAGGGAAAGTAAAAGGAAGCAATAATAACAACTAAAGCTATGATGCAAATGACAAATTACGCAAATTTAAACTAAAACGCAAAATACGATCTAAATGAAACGCGAATTAAATGCAAATAATTCTAAACTAAGTCCTAAAAATGATATAAAATACTCTAAAGTGGAAAATGCAATTTAAAAGTTAACTAAGATTTAAAACTAATTTTTATGATTTTTCCTGAATTTATTTGAATTAAAAACTAATTTCTAATTTTAAAAATAAAACTAAATATCTTAAAATTATGAAAACAAGTGAGAAAATTATGAAACTATTTTTTAAAATTCTAAAATAACTAAAAAGACTTTTAAAAATTGGATTTGTATTTTTATGAATTATTTTCTAATTTTTATGATTTAAAAACTATTTTAAACTAAATAAATTGCTAAAAATTACTATTTTAATCTAAGAAAATTGAAACTTATTTTTTTAAAGCTTTTCTGATTTATTTGTATTTAAAAGTAATTAAAAACTAATTTTAAATGAGAAAAATAGTAAACAGTGCAGGAAAATTATGAAAAATTCATGGAAAATCTAAAATAATATTCTAAACCTAAGAAAAATATAAAAACCTATGCTAGTGAGCAAGAATAAGAAATGTAGTGGAAAGTGCTAGAGAATAAGCACTTAAAAATAAGCAATAAGCCTCAAATAAGCACCAATCTTTCTCAGAACCTAAATTTAGCTAAAACAACTTAAAAAAAATTATATCAACTAGTCTAGACTTATGATTTGCAAACTACAATGATATGACTAAATCAAATCCTAAAATCTAAACAGCTTCTACCTTCCTACTATAAGCTAATGCAGCAGCTAATCCAGGGAACAAAAATGAAAACCAGAACTGAGGAGCTTAAGGCCACCAACTAAAGAACTACTAGACTAATTTTCAGCTCCTAAATATCTAAATTGAACCTAGTACAAAGTCTGCAAGTTGCCTGGTTCACACTCAATGCATTGCTGAGTGTGAACAGGGCATATGAGGGCTTATTGAGCAATTGACAGCACTTATAAAAGCTTCCAAAAATTTCACAAAACCTGTTTTAAAAAACTTGACCAATTGAAATTACAAATCCCAAAATCTCAATAGATATGGACCAGAAATGAGTCCATGAAAAATCCACGAAGTTTTGCAAAAATCACTTTTTCACTTTTTGACTTATAGAACAGATTTGATATTTTGACTAAATTGAAATTCAATCTTCAAAAGCAGAATGATAATGATAAATTATGATGCTAAATGACCTAATTAACCTAACTTGAGTGATACTAATCCTAATGTGCAAGTTTTGTTACTACTAAATCTAACTGATATGAATTTAAAAGATTAAGTGATTATGACTTTTAATGTTCTAACATGCAAACTAGAGTTCTAACTAAGTGTAATGAACCTAAATGAAGCTATAATGTCAGAGCTTAACCTCTAACCAACCTTTATCACAGATCTGATTCTTGATCCAAACACTAGCATAAAAGACTGAAATGCAAATTAAATCAACCAACTATATATATCACTTACACTATTACTAAATCTGAATCTAAAGTATCCAATGACAACTAGATATACTAATTTTAGCCACAACTGCTCACAGATTAGACTGAACAAATGCTAAACAAACATCAACTACACAATTTTAACAATTATTAAACTAAAATAAGCACTTATTAATATTATACTACAGATTTAAAAGAGTAAAAAAAATTATGAACTTACATTGGTCCAACCACAATGGTTTGCTATTTGAAATCAATAAACCACTATCCTAAATCTAATAACAACCAAAGTGAATCAAGTTTAACCCAAATTCAATTCCATAGCAGCAAATCAGAACCCTTCAAATCAGATGTGCAGATTTTGATTTTTATTTGACTGAGATGAGCTGTAGGAGTAAAATCAGAGTAAGTATTTGTGAAGCAATAAACAGAACATTAATCAGCAACTAAATTTAAAAATTAAAATAGAGATTAACAAAATGAGAAATTCAGCTAAAAATGACTTTATTAATAAAATTTTAGTACAAAGAGAGATTTAAAGACATAATTGAAATTTAAACATTAAAACAATAAGCTACTCAGAAATTACACCTATACTACTCCTACACTACTTGACTTCTTCTGTGAATCCATGGGGTATTATATACTTGAGCTTGAGGTCTTGAGAAGGATCTGGAAGGCTTTCTGCTTTCTCGATCATTTCTAGTCGTTGGATTAAATCCCATCAATCATCAGTCAAATAATTACCCTTGGATCATGTGCCACGTTCTCTCAGCCAATCAAATGAAAGGAGTGATGTGATTGACACACGGATTGCCAGCGTGGCATCCGTGTGTTAGTCACGTGTCAGAGTTTAGTGTCAATTTCGTACGAATTTGAGTTTCATGTGGGGAATTAATTAAATGAGTATCTAGGGTTCATGCCTGGGTAAAAAGGGGGGGGGGGTAAAATTAGGCGCGTTTGGATTTTTTATTATATTTCGTTTTTGTTGACTGGGTTTTTGGGAGTTGACCTGGGTATATTAGTGGTAACCGGGTATATTATTTGGACCGGGTAGAGGTGTGTTTGACTTGGGCTTATGTTGGGCTTTGGATTAGTATATGGACCAAAGGTGTAAAGACATGGATTAAGGACATGAAATGGATCCAAGGCTAACATAAGGACTTAAATTGTACAAGCTGATTTTTAAGGGACCCATGATGTAAATTATGAAAATGATCCAAGGGCCTTTCTTGCCATTCTTCAAATAATCTAAGGACTGAATTTGCCAAGTTTGAATCTTCAAGGGTAATTTCTGCCAAATGATGAAAGTTCAGGGACTGTTTCTGACATTTCTTCAAAGTTGAACATATCTTTAAAAGTAATCCTCTCAAAGATAAAACTCTTCACAGATGCACAATTCTGACCTTCCGGCTCAGCTTTAGCACTCTTTATCTCTCGTGCTCGGGTTTTCGTCTGATTTGGTTATCTTTTGCGTGTTTTGACATATCCGTACCTGCACAAGCACAAACTCAAGAAAACAACAAATATTAGCAATAAACGGCTCTTTCTTGGTTATTTTGGGTCTGATTTGATAAAGAAATGATATGTGTTTTTGCACATATCAATTGCAATAGCACTGGTGTTATCACAAAAGATGGGTACCATTTTGTAATGGATGTCATAGTCACCGAGTTGACTTTTCATCCATAACACATTGGCACAGCATCCTGCTGCTGCTACATATTGCTTCACCTGAAGACAGCCACTGATTGTTGCTATTTAGCACTCCAACAAACCAGTTTTCCTCCAAGAAATTGACAGGACCCTAAGGTACTTTTTTTGTCCATGTTGCAGCCAACATAATCAGAGTCAGAATATCCTTTGAGGTCAAACCCTGAAAATTTTGGAAAGTAAAGTCCAAGGCTTGGAGTTCCCTTCAGGTATCTGAGAATTCTTTTGGCTGTAGTGAGATGGGATTCTTTAGGATTGGGCTGATATCTTGCTATTAGATATACTGAGAATTGTATGTCAGGTCTGGAAGCAGTTAAATACATCATTGATCCTAAAATTCCCCTGAAATGAGTTTGATTGACTGATTTGCCAGTGAGCTCATGTCCAAGGTTGTTAGGAGGGACCATTAGTGTCTTCACTGAAGCACAGTCAGAGATCTCATATTTCTTCAAGAGATTTCTAGTATATTTCTCTTGACTGATGGAGATCCCTTTATCAGTTTGCCTGATTTGTAGTCCAGGGAAGTATGTGAGTTCACCCATCATGCTCATTTCAAATTTCTTTGTCATCAGTTTTTCGAACTGTTTGCAAAGAGTGTAATTTGTTGAGCCAAAGATGATGTCATCAACACACACTTGGACTAGTATCACATCTTGTTTTGTCCTATAGATAAACAATGTTGTTAATACAAATAAACCGTAAAAATATTTATTAATATTTTGCGATCTCTTTGTGTTTTGTTGATAACAAATATAATGTTATCTTAAGTACAATTATAAGGATACATGTTAATTTTGTAAAGCATTTACATATAGCCATTTAAATACAAAAATGTTGTAATTAATCATTTGTTGTAATAGTTTATTAAGGTGGGTAAAAACCACAACCCATGGATCATATCCATAACCCATTGACTAGATACAATGTATTCATTAGATACATTGAATCTAAAGGAAAACCCATGGACCAAACCCATAACCCATGACCCATAACCAAAAAAACCATGGGCAAAGAGGAGCGTCCCACGGATCCCTTGGATTACACTAGACGGATCCCAAGTGGGAGGGATCCGTGGGATCCGGGGAACAGTGGCAGAAATTGCCTATAAATAGAGAGTCACTTCTTCATTCTAACTCACCCCTCTTCTTACTAATTCTCTCATATACTCTCATTCTCTTCTAACAAAAGATCACTTGATCTAGAGAGTACTTCCTTCTTTCTTTCTTTAGTGATTCTCATATAGGTCCTTCTCTAAGGCGAGATCACGAGCATTCTACAAGTCATCCAAGCAAGGGGTCCTTGATTGATTTGTTCCTCCAAGATTTAGCGAAGATCTTGTACTTGCTATTTCACATAGTTGTTGTGTAATAGTCGTGTTGGTTTGGTCCACCGTGTTACGGACTCGTTATTTAGCTTTGTACCGAAAAAGGTGTAAGCAACGTTGTGAAGGCTTCTCCACCAAGTGAAGGAGTTTGTTGACATAGTGCTTGAACTCTCGAGTAGGTGACTCGGGAGTGGAGTAGGGCAAGGAAGGTGTCCTTGTAGCCGAACCACTATAAATCGGTTGTGTCATTTCTATCCCTTTGCTTTACTTTATTTAATTGCTTTATCATTAGATCTATACTTTCTCTACATCCATAAGATCTCACATATTAACGAATCTAAAGTTTTTGAAACTAACTTTAAATCGGCAAAACTATTCAACCCCCCTTCTAGTTTTCCACAAGTGTGTTGTCTATCTTTCCTCTGACAAACTTGTTTTGAATCAGGAAGGCTGAGAGAGTTTCATACCATGCTCTGGGAGCTTGTTTAAGTCCATATAGGGCTTTGTTAAGCTTGCAGACATAGTCAGGGAATTCACTACTCAAAGCCGGAGTTCTTGAACATACACATCTTCCTTGAGTTCACCATTCAGGAATGCACTTTTTACATCCATTTTGTTGGAATCACTCCTAAAACTTAATCAAGTGTTAGTGATTCACATGTAATAGTTAGCTTAATTATGGCCTTTATGTTTGTTATTAGCCTTAGGCTTATGTAGAAGGCCCATAAGCCTAGGCTTATGTAGAAGGCCCATAAGCCTAGGCCTAGCCCAATAAGGAAAAGGAAGGGACTAGGAGTGTTGCCCTAGCTTCCCTCCTATTAATACTCTTGTATAACCCTCACTTGAGGGTTGGTTGTTCAATTTACTTTTCACATACCCACTTAACTCTTCTTTATTCTACGCTGCATGTGTGTGTGGTTTATTGTTCAATCGCCTTTATCTCTTTCTACTAAGCTTGTGTTGTAAATCTAGTGACCTAGAAAGGGTATCAATCGCCTACTAGTTGGGTGAACGTATTGTTTCTTGAAGTGGGTTTTGGTCCCGCAGAACATAACGCGTGGTTTGATACTTTGGTTCGCTTAAAAACACAATTTTTACACATTTGAATCCAAGATTCTTGTACTTTCAATGTTTTAAGGTGTTAAAATAACTGTTTTGGCAAAAAGTTTCAAACTTTACGCGTGGATAAACGCTTTTGAGCTTGGTTTTAATGAGGGTTTCGTCTATGCATAACCGCTTTTTAGACGTTTTGGTTCATCAAGTTTCACACTTTTGTGTTATTTTGGTGATATTGAAGCTCTCTCATCACAAAAATCTGGTTTAGAAACATCTTTGGGCAAAAGTCACTTTTACGAGTAGTCCTACGTAAGTGAAACCCTAAACTTACATGCGAACTCACTCCTTGGTTTGATCTTCAGTTTCGGGTTTTTACTCCGTGTTTTCTTGCTTGGATAAGTCCGAACATACGTCGACTTTGGATATCTTTTAATCGTGATAGTGTAAAAGATAATTTGGGCAAAACCCTAAACTTACGCATAAGCATAAAGCTTACGCGTAGAAATCCTACGCATAAGATTCATCTTACGCCTAAGTCTAGTCTTACGCATAAGGTAATCCTACGCATAAGTTTCTACCCAACTTGTGTCTACGATAACTTTAGTGTCTTTTCCTACTTACGCAGAAGCTAAACCACGCGTAACTATCATTGTTACGCGTAACTTTGGTGTTTTACGCATAAGTCCTACTTGGTTTCTTGTGATTTCTACGCCTAAGGACACTTCATCAACAAAGGTTCATTCGACTACAAAGATCCATTTTACCAACACAAGTTTTCAACATGTCACAACCACCATACTCTAACTATTTCTCTTACACTTATTCTCAACGACAACAACAACTAAGTCCACAACATCAACAATGGAATCAACAACAAGCAATTTATCAACAACAATTTAATCAACAACATACTCCACAACTTGTCGCAATTCCACAACCTCAAATGGTTCAACCACCACCAAGTCTTCAAGTTCAACCCTACACAAATGACTTCAATCAACATCCATCAAGGAACACTATGAAGGAACCTACTTGGTTTGCAAAGATGTGTGAAGCTTTAAGCAGCCAACAATCAATTCATGAGGCGGGATCACTTGATAGACCTCCAATGCTCACCTGTGAAACTACGATCAATGGGTGATTAGGTTCTTTAGGTTTTGTGATCAGAAGAAGCCACATGGAAAGTTCTTAAAGAAGGTTATCTTGGAAGGTCCATTTGAGATGCCTACTGTCATTGTACCCGGAGATCCAAATGCTATTCCACCAAGAGATGAACAATCAAACATTGCTACTGCTGCAGACTTGAATGCAGAGGAACTTCTACACTATGAAGCCGATGAGCTTGCAATGCAATATATCCTCTTAGGATTACCTAACCCAATTCTTTGAAGTGTTGATGCTCAAAAGACTGCAAAGCGATGTGGGATCATATTCATCTTCTTATGGAAGGTTCGTGACTCAATCAAGAGGACTTGGAATCCAAAATTTACTTGGCTTATGAACACTTCATGATTGAACCGGGAGAGACACTAGAGTCTTATCATCATCGATTCTCAGACATCATCAATGATTTGGACAAACACAACATCATCATGCCAAGAATTGCAGTTAATACTAAGTTCCTGAGTAGTCTTGGTCCCGAATGGGAGAAGTATGTCATTTTTCTCCGTCAAGTTTAAGAACATGCATCATTATACATACGGATTGTTGTATGATTACTTGAAGCCTCATGAAAAGGAAGTTGATAGGGAAAGGATTCTCCGTGCTCAAATTGCTCCACCTTCACATCCGGAAAATCAACAACTTGCCTTGTATGCTCAAAACAGTTATTCTCCTCAACCAAAGAACTCAACCAATCTGCACAATCACACCATATCATCCTTCACAACAACAATCTCAACAAACTCAATTGGTTCCATACAACAACAACAATGCTCAAAAACTTGTTCGTGAAGCTTAGGAATCCGATCCGCTCAAGCATTGCAACAAGAATTTGTTATGATTGCTAATGCTTTTAGCCGTTATACCAACAAATCCAACAACCGTATTCGCTCCTCATCTAACACAAGGAATCAAGCTGTTGTGAACAATGGACGAAGAAGTTCGAATCGTGGTTATGGTCGTTAGATGGGCGGTGGTCAAGGGTTTAATGTTGTGGGTAGGAATAACAATAGAGCTCATGGTGGAAAATGCTCGAATGGGTTGAATGGTCTTCGATGCTACAACCGCAATGAGAAAGGACACTGCTAATGCATGCCCAAAGCCAAGGACAAGGGCGTTATTATCACAAAGAGGCTCTTCTCTTTGGCTCTTAAGGATGAAGTCGGGTGGAACTCTCACAAAGAAACGATTTATGGCAAAATGCACTCATGATGATATGGAGGACTTCGCAGCCAATGCACCAAGTTATGTTGATGGCTAATATGCATGAGTTACACATGAGTGACACAGCCCAGTGTATGACACTGATGGCTTGTCTCAGGTACCCGAACAAACCATATTTATCTCTCATCTAATATCTCCGCCAACATCCGGATCCGGGCAAGGCTCGAATGTTCAAAATGAGTCGCCCACATCTCATTCCGACCGATTTCAAATAGACCCGTAGTTATATTTGACGATCAAGATGACCTTGTTTCCCTTGATAATCAAATTGACTCGCGGGTTATACTTGAGGATCTCAAGAATGATCATGTTATGACTCACGTTGAACACTCGAACTTTTGCCTCATTCAGATTTTGCTCGCTTAATACAAGACCAACAAACCATAGTGGAAGAATGTCGTGCAATTAATCGGGACTTGAAAAGTAAAAATGCACTGTTAACCAAGGATTTTGAATGTTTACAAAAGCAACTCAACTTTTTCAAAACTCAAGAAAACGGAAAAGGTTTTGAAGCAACCTTTGCCAAATCTCATCAAAACGAAAAATATTTAGAGAGACAGATGCGTGATCTAGCCGCTGTTGTTGTCAAATAGAACAACTGAACCATGAACATAAAAAGCAAATTAACGCTCTCACCTTGGAAAATCAAAAGCTAATCGAAGTTGTTAACTTGTCAAAACGAGCCTCTCGCAAAAAGCATTCAACGAATAGATGATCATCTTGAAGAAATCATCGGCTTGCAAAACAAACTTAAAGAGTTTAAAACTGTTGTTTACAAACATGGCGAGTCGGTCACGACTATTGAAAAGTTTACTTTAAAACCCAATCCAAATGGATATGGACCGAATTTTGCTGATTACAAACCTAAGCTTTCAACCAAAGCATTCAAACCAAATCGAAGTTTCCAGCAGCAATATAAAATTGATAATTCGTTATGAGTGTTGTTGAATATCATCGCAAGAGGAATTAGATGCAAAAGACGAGAGTCGATCAAAATTAGAAAAAGTTGTTTACAACAAACCTTTTAACTATTCAAAGCGGTCACTTTCGTCACACCAACGGATTCTTCTAACACACCAAGGATTATCATAAAACGCCCGAAGTCTTCTAATGTTAATCCCAAACCGATTATGCACAAACTTATGGTCCTTTACCTTCCATCGTGAAGTAAACTCAAACCTCGAAAATCGCAAAATTCTTCGATATTTTGACCTTTTCATGGTGACCTCTCAAACTTTACAACATGAGATAGAATATCATTCTGAAATCAAAGTTCAACATTTTCAATCGCTTCAGCGAGAACAAAGAGACATTTTTCGAAAAATCTTTTACCAAAAAAATTTGAAAAGTTGTGCATTTCTGGGAAAGGGACTTTCATAAGGAACTTGATTGATGAAGGTCGTTGAGAAAAGTAAAACATCTATTTCTAATACTAAACGTAAAAGAAAATGTTGAGAAAAGATGTTGATCGACTCTTGGAAGATGTCATCTCGGCCGATGTCCATAATGTTGTTATTGAATTCTTTGTCATATGCATTTGATTATATCTCTCTGACATCTGTGATTCTGTGGTAAATGTTGAGAACACTGATAATGTGCTCCAGATCGAGTCCTTAAAAGTTGAAAATAAACGATTGTCAAACGAACTTTCAAATGCAATACGCCGTCTTAATTGGTGTCAAAAAGATATTCACGATCAACAACTTGCTTTTCAACACAAAATCGCCAGCTAAGTGCAAAATCTTCTCGATCCTAAAATTGAGCAACTGGATGATCAAACGTGTCTTTTAAGTGTCAAATCTCAAAATATGAACAAGAACTTGTAAAAGTTAAAAGGAATATGGTGTCATATTTGATTTACTCAAAAGACTCGTGATGAAGCATCAAATGAACTTGATCATTATCTTGCACACACAAAAGAAGTTATGCATTTTGCTGGAAATATTCGGTCTGAAAATCAAGATCCGATTCACACTATCTTCAAGTTAAGAGAAATGTTAGGAAAGTATGAACAACTTCCGCCTACCGTGATTAAGAGAATAGCACCAATAACACTTAGTAATCATGAACCCTAAATCCACGCCAAATCACAAGTTGCTAACGTGCTTCCTTCTACTGAAACAGAATAGTTAGCCTTTTCCAAACGTCCGCACTTCACGTTCCTAGAGCACTACATCAAAGAATAGGAAGTTGCTACCTAAGAAAAGATCAATAAGGAATGCTAAAGTAGAAGAACACCCTAGGACTATGAATAAGACTCAGGTTGCCTCCACTATAGATATTGCGTCTGGCAAATGTAATAGAAATAGTGATGTAACGAATGCTAAACCTTAAGTACTTTTGATATTCACCGATGCACCTTGTGTTATTTGGCGTAAAAGTATGAATTCCGATTGTCATGATAAATGTGTTGCTAAAGCTATCATCTCTTGTTTAAGGAATCCTAAGAACCGAAATACCTCTAGGCCCACTAATCTTTCTAAGTCCGTGCTTGGTAGACCGCCTTCTTTAGATTCTAAGAACGCATTGTTGCCCCTCGTAGCTCCATTTCACCTCCTAGGAATGTAGTACCACCTAGTGCATTCACTAAGACTAAAGCAAATACTAGTTGGAGATGGCGGAAATGGATATATAACACACTAGGATTTAAATGGATACCTAAAGCTATTGATGTGTATGTCTACTATATACCTTCTGGAACCCTCTAACATTTCGGTTCCACATCTACTTCTATTCCATCCGTGGTCGCCTCAGGTGTAATGCGTGTGATACGATCATTCTCGATTGTTGATAGCGGATGTTCCCGCACATGACAGCAACCTTAAATCTGTTATCAAACTTTATTGCAAAGTTCATTGGCACCGTATTCGGAATGATCACTTCGAAACTATCATGGGCTACGGAGACTATATCTATGGGAACATCGAAATTAGCAGGTGGTTTACTATGTGGAAGGCCCGGTCACAATCTATTTTTCAAGAGGTCGGCTTGGATGGAGATTTTGCTTTCGGGAGAAAACTTGTTTCATTCGTGATCTACAAGGAAATGACCTTATGTCCGCTCGCATTCCAGTCTTTACATTATCTCTATGCAAGACATGGTTGCTTCATCTCCCATTTGCTTACTTTCAAAGGCAACATCAACAAAATCATGGCTATGGCATCGCCGCTCTCATCTAAACTTTCAAACCCTCACCAACCTTGCTCGACACAAACTAGTTGAAGGACTCCCATGATTTTATTTAAAGATCACCTTTGCTTGTGAACAAGGGAAAAGCACTCGTGCTCATTTTCCTTCAAAGGTGGAACACGTCCTCAAAGATGTGCTTCATCTTCTTCACATGGATTTGTGTGGCCCGACGCGCTGCAAACAATCAATGGAAAATGCTACATCTTAGTAATTGTTGATGACTATTCACGCTGGACTTGGGTCTACTTTCTTCTAAGCAAAGATCAAGCTCCACAAATGATCATCACCTTTCACAAAAAATACAGCGTTCTACCAAACACTATCCGGCCAAATCGTAATGCATAGAGGAACTCAATTTGTTAACCAAACTCTTCGTGAATTTTTATGAGAAAGTGGGATTCAGACGATCAATCTATTGCACGCATACCCGAACAAAACGGAGTTGTTGAAAGATGAAACCAACGCTAGTGGAAGCCGCAAGAACAATGTTAATCAATGCTAAACTCCAGCATTACTTGGCGTAAGTCAGATCACCGCTATACTCAAAACCGCTCTATGATCACAAACGCCACTGACAACTCCGAATCCACAAGTTTATCACACAATCTAAACACTTCATGTAATGGTCAACTATGAATAAATCCCAAACAACTTTGAAACAAATGCAATGAAGATCTTAGAGGAGTATAGTGTTTCCCGGTGTCGTTAAGTCCCAACGAAATGCGGTCGAATAACCAAACGATAGTGACGGGGAATTTGAATGGCGTTCATGATTTTGAATAATTATACCTAAAAAAAAGTTTGTAAATTACAGGGGCTTAAATGCAAATTAAAGAAAATTAAAAGATAAATTATATTAAATAAACGCTATCACTATTTTAAAATTTTGATTTTCTTGATTATTTGAATTAAAAAAAAAACTAATTTTAAACTTTTAAAACTATTCCAAATACTAAAAATTATGTTAAGAGGAAAATTGTGAAACTATTTTTAAAAAATCTAAAAATAACTAAAACAAACTTTTGAAAATTGACTTGTATTTTTGATTTTTATTCTAATTTCTATGATTTAAAACTATTTAAAACTACAATTAAAATTAAATTACAAATTTAACTCTGAAAATTATGGAAAAATATTTTTTGGCTTTACATTATCTTAATCTATGAAAATCTATAAAAACATTGTTCAACCTATTTTTTGAAGATTTTCCATTTATTTGCAATAAAGCTAATTAAAAAGTCCTAAAACTGCTTTTAAATAAGGAAAATAGAAAGTAAACAAAGGATGAAAATTATGAAAATTCAGGAAAGTCTAAAATTATATTCTAAGTCTAAGAAAAATATAAAAACCATGGTTTATATGTGAGAATATGAGGGTCAGTAAAGGCAAACCGCTTATGAATAAGCACTTAATAATAGCCAAAAGACCACAAATGGACACCAAATGAACACGTGGTTAGATTATGCTATAACTACCGTAAAGCAACCTAAGTTAACTATTTTAAACCTCTGAAAGCAGGAAACAAGCATTTGTGAATTGCACTTAAAAGCCAAACACAGCTTTTACCTACTCACTTGGTGCAAATTTCAAAAATAAGCTACATCGATCAAGAAACCTAAAGCTAGTTAAATCAATCCAAACTAGATCAAGCAAGGGGCTTGTAAACCAAATCTCTCAAGCAATTACTGCTTTTATATTTCAGAGGAACTCTGTAGTTCTTCACACCACGATGACAGGTACGTGGCAACAAGCCAAAAAAGACAAGCTTGTAAAGAGCTTAAAATGATTACCAAAAATTGCACAAAAATCACTTTTGAACACCCAACCAGTTGAAGTTATTAATCCCAAAGTATCAAGAGCATTGATTCAGAATTGAGACCAACAAAAATCTACAAAGTTTGGTAAAACCGAAGTTTTTCACTTTTTGACTTTTGAGACATAATTGAAAGTTGACTAAAATGAGATTTGAAACCAATTTATGAACTGATTATGATGTTATAGGCTAAATAGAAGGTATCAAGCTTCTCTATCAATATCTAGACCTAAATCAAGCTTATGATCTTTAAAAATTCCAAATGCATATGAAACTAGGATGTGATTTAAATTGATTTTGACTTTGAGAATTTAAGATGCAAACTAACCACCTAATCTAAGTCTAATAATCCTAAATGAGACTAAGCTCACTGATCTTGAGTACAAACCAAGCCTCACGCTTTAAATTTAACTCATTCCAATTCAAACACTTAGTTTAAAAAAACCAATTTGCACTTTAAATCTCACTTAAATCCAATACCGGAATCTGAATGTGACTTATCACCTAAATCAATCAAATTAGTCTAATGGCAACTAAATAAATGATCTAAATTATCAATAACCACGTAAAACAGATTATGCAATGTTCTTGGAAATGAACTTACGGTCCAGCTACTCATGGCTTGCAAAATGTTAGGCCACCACCTAAATTTATCTCAACCATCCTAACTGGTGACCAACCCATGTTCAACTCGCATCAACAATTCGCAATGCCCATGACTAAGACCTTTGACTTTTGTTGACCAAAATCCAAATTTGCTTGAAATTAGTTATAAGTTTACAAAGCTATATACAAAATTTTAAGTAGCTCACTTAAGTAGTAATGAAGTTATGAAGCTTGATAATTATCAATTTAAAACAGTTTAATTCAAGAAAGGGAAAAAATGTAAATTAACAAACTTTGAATTTATCAAATGATATGAATCAAATAAAAAATGCCTTAGTTCAATACAAGAAGATTAACATTACACTTTAGAAGCTTAACTAGATATAAAAATTAAAAACGACATTTATGAGAAAATAAAACCACTAAAACTACTACTTTTGCTCTGCTTTTCTTCCTTCTATTTAATAGCTAAAAGGTCTTCCTAATTTGTCTCCGAAAGCATATCCCACAATTTTTCCGACCATTGATCACTTGAATCATTTTAGCCATAGATGGCTTTTGCTGAAAAGATTTTGCAAATCGGGGGTTGAGGTATGAAGGGGATGCATTTAAATGCATTTGTTGTTTGGGTGAGGAGTGAGGGACAATGGAGAGGGAGCTGAGCCAAGGATGGTGAAGGTCCGTAAGGTTGCGTATATGTTTTGGGAGGAAGGAGACTGAGGGGAAAGGGAGTTTCAAGTTATATGATCGTGGTTTAATATTAGTGACTGGTTCATGGGAGGGTTCAAGGGTCAAGTTAAGGTGGCTCAAGGTTCAAAAAGGGTTCAAGTGGTCATGGTTTGGTTTTTAATAACAAGGACCTATTTTGCAATTCCACAAAACCAAGGGACCAAAATCACATTTGCAATATTATTCCAAGGACCAATTTGGACAAGTTTCCAATAGTACAAGGATCATATAAGACATTTTTAAACCTTAAGGATTATTTTTTGCCAATTTTAAACTCAAGGACTCAAACTTGTATCTCAAAACTATGAAAATTTTTCACCAAAGGATTTATGACAACTTATGATTTCAAAAGGACCTTTGGTGACTTTCTTTAAAATAAGTGCCTGTGGACTATTTTTTGACAAGATTTGAAACTGGGGACTAAACTGCCAATTATGCAAACTTAGCTCATTTTTCATCCGATTTAAAACATTTTGCACCGGAGACATATACAATTTTGAGATATTTTCAGATTTTAATGCATTTCAAAGTTTTTAAATGTTTTGTAGCCTGTGATTTGACCAAAATGATGAGTATTTACACACCAATCAATCCCCATTATTAAACTTTAAGTTAGTCCCTAGCAATCTTTTATGAAAACTTAATGGATTTGAATCTCTTTTACCAAAAAGCCATTACTTCTGAGCCAAATGCTCAGTTTCAAGTAAGAACCTTGGTACACGATAACCAAATGATTTCGAGCAAATCATAAGTCAAACGGATTTGATTTGTTCCTACCGAAGCCGCTGCTTCGACTAGCCAACTCTTAGATAAAATATCTTTGGTGAGCCGACTACCAATTATGGTTTTCCAACCGCTTTACCACAAGCCATAAACTTATGGCTAGCCAACCTTCACTAATTAAAGATATACAGTTGAACACCATACAATTTCGGCAAATGAAGCCACAACGGATTTGAGATATCTTTACCAAGAGCCGCTTGTTCGGATTACCAATCCTTTTGTTTATTAGACATGGCGGACCGATAACTATAAGCAGAAAAGGAAAACACTTTACCCAAAAAATTTTAAATGAATGTGGTATAATTACATGATAAAATCTTGAGAATTCCCCCACACTAGAAATGAATATTGCCCTCATTATCAGCACCTAAGGTTATGCCAAACATAGAACGTAGGGAAATACTTTACGGCTATTATTTTGAAAGATTTTTTTTGAAAACTTTATATACAACCATGGGCAACTCCCACACTAGGTGGTGGTGAAATGAAGGAAGTCTTAAATATGGGTGAAAACCCATATGGTGTGCTACTGCTTTTGGATTCCCGAGTCGCGAAGCTTGACTTTCGATCCTGATTCATCGGGTTCATGGGAGCCAGATCCGACAACCACAGAGGAATGTCCTTCCAAAATAGTTCTTCAACCGATGACCATTCACTCTAAAAATTTGGACCATCTGGGTTGAGATAACTCAATGGTTCCATAGCAAGGAAATACTTAGTGATGGTGAATGGTCCGTATCGTGGATTTTAGTTTCTCCCGAGAAAATCTTCAATCTTGAATTGAAAAGAAGGACTCGATCACCTACGCTGAAAACGTTTGGATTTTGGAGTCATGAATCTTCTTTGTCTTTTCTTTGTAGATCAAAGAGTTTCGTGATGCTTGATCACGGAGTTCATTTAATTATTCATTTGAACTTTCCTAAGTGATCACCGCCTCGAATATCGAAGTTGGCATGTTTCAAGGCCCAAGATGCCTTGTGCTCCTGCTCAATCGGGTAGATGACACTTTCCGCGCATAATTACTTATGGAGTACACCCGATGGGTGTTTATAAGCTGTACTGAAGGCCCTAGTGCGCCACATCTAGCTTATCCCACCAAGAGGCACCTGCTACCATCGTCCTTTCCGTAATTTAACTCATTGAAACTTCCACTGCCCACATTGTTAAAGTGGTAACGCAGAGAGAGACTATGAGTTAATTCATACTTTTGCATGACTCCTATCAAACGGGTCATTGCAGAATGCGCATCACTTCCATCACCCATTATAGCTCGTGGAGTTCCAAACCTAGCAAAAGAGATTTTAAAATTACCAACTCGGCATCGTTGGTAGGTAAAGCTTTCGCTTCAACCCATTTTGACAAATAGTCAACGGCCATGAGTATGTATTTATTTCTCGAGATGAAGGGAAATGGCCCATAAAGTCATGCCCCTGATGTCAAAAAACCACTTGAATGGCGCTTTTGCGGCATTTCATTTCCTTTGTGAGATATTTCCGACGCTGAAGCTGCTGTGTTTTGACAAACCAAGCATCCTTGTAAATCGTGGGCCAATAAAACTGAATCAAACACCTTCAGCGTGTGAAGTTAGCTATGATGTCCCCAAGAGGTCCAGAATGGCAAGCCTTTCGAGAATGTCATCGCTTCCCCGACCATACACACATCGCCTCGATGACTTGATCCGCGAAATTTTGAATAAGTAGGGGTCGCCCTAAGTAATGCTTTACATCTTTAAAGAATTTGTTTTTCTCATGGGACGACATCCCTTTCAATTACAAAGTTACCCGCATGGTAATTTGCAAAGTCGCATAAAACCAAGTGTAAGAGTCTCCAATGCAGAAAACTGTTATTGAGTGTTTCGAGAGGAAATGCTCTTATTTCCTTTTTTCGAACACATTCTGCAGTAGGTTTTCTTAGACGGACAGATGATCAAAAATGTGTTCTCTTTTTTTATCAATGTAGATAATGATATCATCAAATTTTTGCAAGGAGAGAAACCAACGAAAGCAATCTCATTGCACCCTTGTCAAAAGAGATATTTGAGATTCAAGTGATCCGTATACACCACATTTGGTCAAGGATAAGGTATGGTTGAAACTTCAAACGCATACACCATGTACTTTTATACTACAATTTTTCTCAGAGGGTGTAATGGCTCGAGTTTCAACATGAGTTTTACTCATGAGTGGATAGCCTCAAAATGCTTGGTTTTTCAAGGCTCCTAAGACTCCACCATAGCAAAATCACTGGCATCGCATTACGCGCGAGTTCAAGGGTAAATCCCAAATGGGCACTAGAATGGTGCTTCCGTGTTTTCACACAAAAGCTTCATGCACTCGTGAGAATATAAAAGAGCATCCTTCTCAAGGAGATGAGTCATAGTCGAAAGGATGAGAAAATCTTGTATGAATCATGATAAAACCCGTGTATGACCTAAAAACTCAACACCTTTGACGCACGTGAGGATGAGGCAATTGGCAATGACATCCACTTTCGCTTGTCAACCTCAACCTGCTTTTTGAAATCTTATGGCCTAGGCCACCCTTCCCACCGTAAATGGCCTTCCGTAATTTAGACAAAGATTGGTGTCTTACACCGTTTAGCATTTTTCTAAATGGGAGAGACAGCAGAAATGAGTCTCATGACCGAAAGTCATCCATAAATACACCTTCATTGTTTCCGATCAGTGTCATGGTAAAATTGCCAATATACATCGTTGAACGCGTTGTGAAAGCTGCTACATAGGCCAAAAAGGCATGTTCCAGAAAAAGTTCCCATGGGCAGGTGGAATGGGTCTTTTCTTGATCTGGATCATTGGGATCTAAAATAACCCGAGAAACCAACCAGAAATAATAGTATTCGCTTCCCACATTCTCGCTTTGGTCCATGAAGTAGGGAAATGGTCTTTTCTGTGGCTATCCTGAACTCTAAGGAGAAGTCATACACACACGAATATCCTTAACCAATCGAAAGGGAATTAACTCGCTTTTCATTTGTGGACGTTATGCCACCCTTTTTCTAACATAAATGATGGATCAACAAGCGAATTCATCTTGAGATCTGTAATTAAACCTAAGATCAAAAGTTTGAGAACCTCTTGTTTGATAACCCTAAGAATCTTTAGGATTCACCTTCTCTGATGTTGAATCATCGGTTTGAAGTCATCCTCCATCAAGATTTTTGTGGAGTACAAAACCTTGTTTAATACCAATGTCTGAGAGTTTCCAAGCAATTGCTTGTTGCGACTTCAAGACCTTTATGAGAGCAAATTTCTCCTCCTCCAATAAGTCCTGCAATATGACGGTAATTATCACACCCTCCAAGAATGCATACCGAGATGAGGAGGTAGGTCCCAAGTTCAAACTTGTTCTTCTTAGATGTTTGTACTGGATTTGATTTTCAATCGTGATCTCTTTGAGATACGGTAATGGATCTTCATTTAACAATTGCTCAAGATAAAGGATATCCCCCTCCAATCATAAACACTACTATCAATTCCCTAAGGAATTGATCATCATTAGCAAGAAAACTCATCGATCTCTTCTAAGAAGAAGTCACCAAACGCAGTAAGAGAGGGAAGACGGCAATAATGAGCGAGAAGTATGGGACCTCCGCACCAGAAAAATAACCAAGAACTTTAGAGTAATTCTCTTAAGCATCAATTAAATCGATCGATTAACCATTCTTGATCATAATTGAGAGCACCGTTTGATCAAGGTTAAAGGTGATGTTCTATTACCTACACGTAATGTGATTTCGCTTAAATACATCAATGAGAGATGGCCCGCTCTCGGAATCCTCGCCCAACAATGAGGGGAACCCGATGATCGGGCACTAAATCAACAAACTACAAGTCACCTGTTGGAACTTTCCATTCATTTAATACATCCTGCGATGCAAGAGGACGCTATGAGTAGAACGCATCTCGCAAGCTCAAGAGTCATGCAGTAGGAATAAGTTCTGAAGAGAAAGTTTCTTCCATATCAATATAAGTATCGCATTGATGTTTGCACCAAGATCGGGGCAAAGATTCAATCATTCTCCCGGAAAACACAAGGAAAGAAATTTTCCAGATCCAAGCTTCTGTGAAGTTTTCAACAAAAGAACGTCAGCAAATTTCGCCCGGAGAGTCTTAGCCATTTCAAACAGCTTTTCCTCGGCTTAACATGTTTCAGAGAGTTGATGCAACTGGGCAAGATATGATGGCATCCGCAAAGTTTATGTCAAAATGTAGTTCTTGGAAAATTTGAAAATTTTTTTCCATTTGATGACCGGCTTTTCTGAAAGCTTTTGCTCATTTAAAGATGGGTAAGGAATAGAGGTTTTGGATTGGGGTTTTCAAATGGAGGTTCAAAAACAACCCCAGTTTGGATTGGGGTTTTGAACAACTTAAGGATGCATACAGCTTTAATTTGTGAGCTAGTAGTAGGCTTGGTCCTCTTGTCGCTTCTCGTTCACTTTCCACTACCTTCGATAGCAAGAAGAGGTAGTAGAATAGTTGTGTCCATCATATACCACTCTGTGATCGCCTTTATCGCCTCTGATTAGCGATCGTTGCTAGGTAGTACTGAGTCGAGGGTCGACACATTTAAAGACTTTAATGTTAGAAATCACAACAACCTATTCATTTCCTCTGATTTCAATGAATTGCTTCAACAACTCATCGATGATGGTCCATTTGGAACAATGGCTTGATTTTTGTGTGTGGTGAAAATCGCCTCATTTGTTTGGATTAGGCCCTGATTTTGGTAATTTGATTTACGATTGAAAATACCCCCGGTTGAAATTTCCACCTTACTACAAAGTTTCCTTTGGTGTTGGAAGTTTTGACTTTGATTTTGAAAACCTTATGACTAAAATTACCTGGTTTTGAAAACCTTGGTTCGCTCTATTCCGGATTGATTACGGTTTGATTTTGCTGAAACCGTGGTCCAGGTAGTGGTTAGACTGGTTCAACCAGGAGCATGTATTTATTGCTCGAATTGGAAACTCCGCCACAAATATTGTTTCGAAGTGGTTACCATCTATACCATACAGCTTGTAATAGCATGGGGCCACCATAACACATACTTCCACTCTTAACTCGCCAGGAGGCTGGTTATGGAAAAGAAACTTTGGTTGGAGAGAACCAAAGTTTGAACAGCCGTGAGTTTGTCAATCTTAGTACTGGTATATAGATCAGACTACACTGATGGAAGTAGGACCAACACCGATTTGGGAAACAACCGTTTGCTTCGGGTAAAGGCATGGACTTTAGACTTATTTTCAACATCGCAAGCTCTTTACAGCTTTTGTTTTCAAAGTGCCTCTTCCAATGAGGAATTGAGAGAATCTTTATAGATTGACTCACTCCATTATAGAAAGTATCGAGTTGCATTAACTTTGGAAAACCCGTAGAGACATTTTATGAGCAACTCCTGAAAACGCATCCCACGATTCATCAAGGGTTCATCAAACTTTTGGTGAATTTGATGATTTCGCTTTTAAGACTCGTGGTTTTAGAAGGTGGATAGAACTCGCAAGTAACAAATTTCTTTCACCGTGTCTTCCCATGTTTCATTGATTGAGGGGGTTGTTTTTCAAGCCAAACGTGCTTGTCCTATAAAATGGGTTAAGAAGCTTGACAAAGATTCCGTAGGGACATTCTTGTATTTGATGGTAGATGCAATCTTGTTAAACCATCTAATATGAGCATGAGAATCCTCAAAACCATAGAATTGACTTGAGGTTACAAGATTCAGTAAACCGGTTTTGAGTTCAAAATTTTCGTACCACAATGGTCGATAACAATAGCATCTCCATACCCATCGACAGCTCGGAGAAGCTTCACATAGACGCTCTTCCGCCTGATAACCGAAGTAGTGTGGAGTGCACCGGATCTCGATCCGACCGACAGGCGTAACGCCTACTTGATACGCCTTCTGGAATCCCGACAAGCTCACGAAATGGGCTCACGATCTAGTAAGAGCGAAAAGATATTATCAGGGTTAACTCTAAGGAATCTCAGAGTTAAGGAAGGGAATTATGAAAAATGGGGAAAGAAGAATATATATATATATATATTTTTTGGGTTTTATGGTTTTGAAAAGTAGATATAACAACAAATCCAATTAAAACAATATCGAGGCAAAACGACAAAGGAACTTAAACCAATAATCACAAGATGAATGGCTTCTTTTGAAGTGTACCACCACAAGGACACAAAGGCAAGTTTTAATCTTTTGGTTCGAACTTATTATGGTCGTATTCCCCGCTAGGTAGTACACCCTTCCTTTGGTTTGGCAGGTAATTTTTATGTTGTTATTATTAAACAAAGAAAAACGCACAAATCTTTTGTATTTTTATCTATATATATATATAGAAACAAAAGAAAATATTTTTTTTGTGTTTTATACGCTTTAAGATGTTTTTGGGTTTTGGATTTTTATAAAGAAAATATGTATAGATATAGATGGTAAACAAGGAGGAATATTCAAATCACTAATCTAAGCTTAGTATAATTTAGCACACCAAGAAGCGGCGCTGTGGCTCTGACTGCCCGGAATCATTAAGTTTATCACACAAGCTAAATCCACTGTGAATGGTCAACCTAATAAACTTCAAACAAATTAAAACAAATGCAATGAAGATCTAGAGGAGTATAGTGTTTCCCCAGTCGCTAAGTCCCAACGAGTCAGGCGAATTGAATAACCAAAACGTAGTAGTGATCGAATTTGAACTGGAAAAAAGGGTATGATTTTGAATAATTATACCTAAAGAAGTTTGTAAATTACAGGGCTTAAATGCAAGAAAAATTAAAAAGATAAATTATATTAAATAAACGCTTATCACTATTTTTTTAAAAATTTGATTTTGATTATTTGAATTAAAAACTAATTTTAAACTTTTTAAAACTATTCTAAAATACTAAAATTATGAAAAATTAAGAGGAAAATTGTGAAACCATTTTTCAAAAATCTAAAAATAACTAAAACAAACTTTTTGAAAAATTGATTGCATTTTTTCGGGATTTTATTCCTAATTTCTATGATTTTAAAAACTATTTCAAAACTTAATTAAATTGCTAAAAATTACATAATTTAACTAAGAAAAATTATGGAAAAATATTTGGAATTATATTTATCTTAATCTAGGAAAATGAAAACTTATTTTTTTTGAAGATTTTCGATTTATTTGTAATAAAGGCTAATTAAAAAGTCCTAAAAAAACTGCCAAAAAAAAATAGCAAATGTTGATGAAAAATTATGAAAAATTCAGGGAAAGTCTAAAATTATATTCTAAGTCTAAGAAAAATATAAAAACTATGGCTTATATGTGAGAATATGAGGTCAGTAATGCAAACCGCTATGAATAAGCACTTAATAATAAGCCAAAGACCACAAATGGACACCAAATGAAATCACAGTGGCTAGATTATGCTATATAAAGTAGAAGCAAACCTAGTTAACTACTCTAAAACCTCGAAAGGTGAAACAAGCATTTGTGTGAATTGCACTTAAAAAGCCAAAATGTGCTTTTGCATCACCACTGCTCTTTCAAAAATAAGCTACCGGATAAGCAAGAAACCTAAAAGGTGCTAATCCAAACTAGACCAAGTAAGGGCCTTGTAAACCAAATTCAAATACCTCACAAGCTTTTTATGAGCTTGTGAGGAACTCGCAGTTCCTGCTAAACCACAAAGGACTAGCATTGAAAAGTACAAGTGCCAAAAGAAGCTTGTAAAGAGCTTAAATGATTACCAAAAATTGCAAAATCACTTTTGAACACCCAACCATTTGAAGTTATTAATCCCAAAGTATCAAGAGCATTGATTCAGAATTGAGACCAACAAAAATCTACAAAGTTTGGTAAAAACTGAGTTTTTCACTTTTTTTTTGACTTTTGAGACATAATTGAAAGTTGACTAAAATGAGATTTGAAACCAATTTATGAACTGATTATGATGTTATAGGCTAAATAGAAGTTATATCAAGCTTCTAACAATATCTAGAATCTAAATCAAGCTTATGATCTTTTTAAAAATCTAAATGCATATGAAAAATAGGATGATTTAAATTGATTTTGACTTTGAGAATTTAAGATGCAACTAACCACCTGAATCCAAGTCTAATAATCCTAAATGGTAATGTCACTGATCTTGAGTACAAACCAAGCCTCAAGTTTAATTTAATCGCCCAATCCAAACATTAGTTTAAAAAACCAATTTGCAATTTAAATCACTTTAACTACCTAACTAGTCGGTCTATCACCTAAATCGAATCAAATTAGTCTAATGGCAACTAAATAAAATCAGATCTAAAATTATCAATAACCACAAACAAAGATATGCAATGTTCTTGGGAAATGAACTTACATTTGTCCTAGCCACTATGGCTTGCAAAACAGCAAAATACCACTGATCTAACTTCTATCTCAACCATATCCTAACTCGACCACCCATGTTCAACTCAGATCAACAATTTAACAAGTCACTCATGACTGACCTTTGACTTTTGTTGACCAAATCCAAATTTGCTTGAAATTAGTTATTATGCTTACTAAAAGCTATATACAAATTTTAGGTAAGCTACTTAAGTAGTAATTTAGAAGCTATTGAAGCTTGATAATTATCAATTTAAAAATTGTTTGATCAAGTGAAAGTGGAAAAACAAAAATTTAACCAAACTTTGAATTCTATCGAAAATGAGTTAAATCGGGTTTAAAATGCCTTAGTTCAATGCAAGAAAGATTAACATTACACTTTAGAGCTTAATTAAGACATAAAAATTAAAACCAAGATTTATGAGAAAATAAAACTAAAAACTACTACTTTTGCTTGCTTTCTTCCTTCTATTTATCAAAGAAAAGGTCTTCTCCTAGAATTTGTCTCCGAAAGCATTAACTCACCATTTTTCTCTCGACCATTGGATCACTTGAATCATTTTTAGCCATAGATGGCTTTTGGCGGAAAAAGATATTTGCAACCTAAGCAGGTAAGGAAAGGGGATGCATTAAATGCATTTTGTTGTTCGGGTGAGGAGGGACAATGGAGAAAGGAGTCGAAATTCGAAGGATGGTGAAAAGTGTTGGGTGCAGCAGTTGGAGGAAGGAGACTGGAGGGAAAAGGGAGTTTGACCAAGATATTGACCGGGTTTAATATTAGTGGACGGGTTCAAGTGGAGGGTTCAAGGTCAAGTTGCAGGGCTCAAGGTTGTAAGGGTTAAGGGTCATGGTTTGGTTTTAATAACAAGGACCTATTTTGCAATTCCACAAAACCAAGGGACCAACCGCCATTTTGCAATATTATTCCAAGGACCAATTTTGACAAGTTTCAATAGTACAAGGATCATATAGACATTTTTAAACTTCCAGGACTATTTTTTGCCACTTTAAAACTTAAGGACCAAACTTGTAAATTCTCAAAACTTTGCGAAATTTTTCACCAAATGACTAGTTATGACAACTTATGATTTCAAAAGGACCTTTGGTGACTTTTCTTTTTAAAATAAGTGCTCAGGACTATTTTTGGACAAGATTTGAAACTGGGGGACTAAAATCAGCCAATTATGCAAACTTAGCTATTTTTCATCCGATTTTAAACATTTTTGCATCCGGTGACATATAAAATAATTCTTGAGATATTTTCAAGATTTTGATGCATTTCGAGTGTTTTTAAATGCTTTGCGCTCAGATTTCACCAAAAATGATGAGTATTTACACACCAATCAAATTTCAACAAAACTTCGAGTTTGTCCACAATGTAAAACCTAATCTCAAACACTTTCATGTATTTGATCTCTTTATATTCGAATAATGATCGTGATGACTTTGAAAGCCTAAAGCTAGTCGACATCGAGTCTTTATTGGATATTGTGATAATTCTAAAGGTTTTCAACTGGAATCGCCGAACAAAGGAGGTTATGGAAACGATTCATAACTCATTTTGATGAACTTAATGCAA
>OU343223.1:126478971-126519825 GCA_910596185.1 Chrysanthemum makinoi | reverse complement strand
TTGACTTGGCTTATGTTGGGCTTTGATTAGTATATGGACCAAAGGTGTAAAGACATGGATTAAGGACATGAAATGGATCCAAGGCTAACATAAGGACTTAAATTGTACAAGTTTTTTTTAAGGGACCCATGCTCAAATTGTGAAAATGATCCAAGGCCTTCTTGCCATTCTTCAAATAATCTAAGGACTGAATTTGCCAAGTTTGAATCTTCAAGGTTAATTTATGCCAAATGATGAGTTCGTGGACTTTTCTCGACATTTCTTCAAAGTTGAACATATCTTTCAAAAATAATCCTCTCAGCATAAAACTCTTCACAGATGCACAATTCTGACCTTCCGGCTCAGCTTTAGCACTCTTTATCTCTCGTGCTCGGGTTTTTTCTGATTTGGTTATCTTTTGCGTGTTTTGACATATCCGTAACTGCACAAGCACAAACTCAAGAAAACAACAAATATTAGCAATAAACGGTTCTTTCTTGGTTATTTTGGGTCTGATTTGATAAAGAAATGATATGTGTTTTTGCACATATCAATTGCAATAGCACTGGTGTTATCACAAAAGATGGGTACCATTTTGTAATGGATGTCATAGACACCGAGTTGACTTTTCATCCTCAACACATTGGCACAGCATCCTGCTGCTGCTACATATTCAGCTTCAGCTGAAGACATAGCCACTGATTGTTGCTTTTTAGCACTCCAACAAACCAGCTTTTCCTCCAAGAAATTGACAGACCCTATGGTACTTTTTTTGTCCATGTTACCAACATAATCGTAGTCGTGAATATCCTTTGAGGTCAAACCCTAAAATTTTGAAAGTAAAGTCCAAGGCTTGGAGTTCCCTTCGTATCTAAGAATTCTTTTGTCAGACTCGAGATGGGATTCTTTAGGATTATAGATATCTTGCTATTAGATAATCGAGAATTGTATGTCGTGTCCGAAGCAAGCTAAATACATCAATCGATCCTACAATTCCGAAATGAGTTTGATTGACTGAAGGTGAGCTCATGTCCAAGGTTGTTAGGAGGGACCATTAGTGTCTTCATCGAAGCACACAGAGATCTCATATTTCTTCAAGAGATTTCTAGTATTTCTCTTGATCGATGGAGATCCCTTTATCGCTTGCTCGATTTGTAGTCCAGTGGAAGTATGTGAGTTCACCCATCATGTTCATTTCAAATTTCTTTGTCATGCTTTTTCTAACCGCTTTGCAAAGAGTGTAATTTGTTGAGCCAAAGATGATGTCATCAACACACACTTGGACTAGTATCACATCTTGTTTTGTCCTATAGATAAACAATGTTGTTAATACATAAAACCGTAAAAATATTTATTAATATTTTGCATCTCTTTGTGGTTTTGTTGATAACAAATATAATGTTATCTTAAATACAATTATAAGGATACATGTTAATTTTGTAAAGCATTTACATATAGCCATTTAAATACAAAAATGTTGTAATTAATCATTTGTTGTAATAGTTTATTAAGGTGGGTAAAAACCACAACCCATGGATCATATCCATAACCCATTGACCCATACCATTTGACTCTATACAATGTATTCATTAGATACATTGAATCTAAAGGAAAACCCATAGACCAAACCCATAACCCATGACCCATAACCAAAAAAGCCATGGGCAAAGAGGAGCATCCCACGGATCCCTAGGATTACACTAGACGGATCCCAAGTGGGAGGGATCCGTGGGATCCGGGGAACGGGGCTTAAATTGCCTATAAATAGAGAGCCATTTCTTCATTCTAACTCACCCTCTTCTTACTAATTCTCTCATATACTCATTCTCTTCTAACAAAAGATCACTTGATCTAGAGAGTACTTCCTTCTTTCTTTTTTTAGTGATTCTCATATAGGTCCTTCTCTAAGGCGAGATCACGAGCATTCTACAAGTCATCCAAGCAAGGGGTCCTTGATTGATTTGTTCCTCCGCAATATTTCAGATAGATCTTGTATTTGATATTTCACATATTTTGTTGTGTAATAGTCGTGTTGGTTTGGTCCACCGTGGTTACGGACCTCGTATTTTGTACCGAAAAAGGTGTAAGCAACGCTAGAAGGCTTCTCTCGCCAAGGAAGGAGTTTGTTGACATAGTGCTTGAACTCTCTATAGGTGACTCAGCGGAGTAGGGCAAGGAAGGTGTCCTGTAGCCAAACCACTATAAATCGGTTGTGTCTTCTATCCTTTGCTTTACTTTATTTAATTGCTTTATCATTAGATCTATTTTCTACATCCATAAGATCTCACATATATTAATCTAATCTAAAGTTTTGAAACTAACTTTAAATCGCAAAAACTATTCAACCCCTTCTAGCTTTCCACAAGTGTGTTGTCTATCTTTCCTCCCAAACTTGTTTTGAATCGTGAAGGCCGAGAGAGTTTCATACCATGCTCTGGGAGCTTGTTTAAGTCCATATAGGGCTTTGTTAAGCTTGCGCACATAGTCAATTCACTACTCTCAAAGCCAGGGAGTTGAACATACACATCTTCCTTTTGAGTTCACCATTCAGAATGCACTTTTACATCCATTTTGTTGGAATCACTCCTAAAACTTAATCAAGTGTTAGTGATTCACATGTAATAGTTAGCTTAATTATGGCCTTTATGTTTGTTATTAGCCTTAGCTTATGTAGAAGGCCCATGCTTAGGCTCAGCCCAATAAGGAAAAGGAAGGAACTAGGAGTGTTGCCCTAGCTTCCTCCTATTAATATCTCTTGTATAACCCTCACTTGAGGGTTGGTTGTTCAATTTACTTTTTCACATACTCCACGCCTAACTCTTCTTTATATTCTTACTGATGTGTGTGGTTTATTGTTCAATCGCCTTTATCTCTTTCTATTAATCTTGTGTTGTAAATCTAGTGACTGACAAAGTGGTATCAATCGACCTACTAGTTAAAAAGTGAACGTATTTTGAAGTGGGTTTTGGTCTCACGCAGAAGATATACGCGGCGGGTTTGATACTTTGGTTCGCTTAAAAACACAATTTTACACGCTTGAATCCAAGATTCTTGTACTTTCAATGTTTTAAGGTGTTAAAATAACGCTGGCAAAAGTTTCAAACTTTACGCTGGATAAACGCTTTGAGCTTGGTTTTTAACGAGGGTTTCGCCTATGCATAACCTGCTTTTAGACGCTTTGGTTCATCAAGTTTCACACTTTTGTGTTATTTTGGTGATATTGAAGCCTTCATCACACAAAACTGGTTTAGAAACATCTTTGGGCAAAAGTCACTTTACGAAATAGTCCTACGTAGTGAAACCCTAAACTTACGCTGTAACTCACTCCTTGGTTTGATCTTCTTCGGGTTTACCTCCGGTTTTCTTGCTTGATAAGCCTCGAACATACGCCGACTTTGGATATCTTTTGCATCCGTGATAGTGTAAAAGATAATTTAAAAACCCTCAAATTACGATAAGCATAAAGCTTACGCGTAGAAATCCTACGATAAGATTCATCTTACTCTAAGTCTAGTCTTACGATAAGGTAATCCCACGATAAGTTTCTATGCCCAACTTTGTGTCTCGCATAACTTTAGTGTTTTCCCTACTTACGCCAGAAGCTAAAACTACGCTGTGAACTCTCATTGTTACGCCGAACTTTGGTGTTTTACGCATAAGTCCTACTTCGTTTCTTGTGATTTCTACGCCTAAGGACACTTCATCAACAAAGGTTCATTCGACTACAAAGATCCATTTTACCAACACAAGTTTTCAACATGTCACAACCACCATACTCTAACTATTTTTACACTTATTCTCAACGTCAACAACAACTAAGTCCACAACATCAACAATGGAATCAACAACAAGCAATTTATCAACAACAATTTAATCAACAACATACTCCACAACTTGCTGCAATTCCACAACCTCAAATGGTTCAACCACCACCAAGTCTTCAAGTTCAACCCTACACAAATGACTTCAATCAACATCCATCAAGGAACACTATGAAGGAACCTACTTGGTTTGCAAAGATGTGTGAAGCTTAAGCACCAACAATCAATTCATGAGGTCGATCACTTGATAGACCTCCAATGCTCACTCCAGAAACTACGATCAATGGGTGATTAGGTTCTTTAGGTTTTGTGATCTCAAGAAGCCACATGGAAAGTTCTTAAAGAAGGTTATCTTGAAGGTCCATTTCGATGCCTCACCGCATTGTACCCTACGATCCAAATGCTATCCACCAAGAGATGAACAATCAAACATTGCTATCATGCCGACCTGAATGCAGAGGAACTTCTACACTATGAAGCCGATGAACTTGCAATGCAATATATCCTCTTAGGATTACCTAACCCAATTCTTCAAAGTGTTGATGCTCAAAAGACTGCAAAGGCGATGTGGAACATATTCATCTTCTTATGGAAGGATCTGCACTCAATCAAGAGGATATGGAATCCAAAATTTACTTGGCTTATGAACACTTCATGATTGAACCTCGAGAGACACTAGAGTCTTATCATCATCGATTCTCAGACATCATAAATGATTTGGATAAACACAACATCATCATGCCAAGAATTGCGCTTAATACTAAGTTCCCGAGTAGTCTTGGTCCCGAATGGGAGAAGTATGTCATTTTTCTCCTCCGTTTAAGAACATGCATCATGCTACATACGGATTGTTGTACGATTACTTGAAGCCTCATGAAAAGGAAGTTGATAGGAAAGGATTCTCCGTGCTCAAATTGCTTCACCTTCACAATCGGAAAATCAACAACTTGCCTTGTATGCTCAAAACAGTTATTCTCCTCAACCAAGAACTCAACCAACCGCTACAATCACACCATATGATCCTTCACAACATCAATCTCAACAAACTCAATTGGTTCCATACAACAACAACAATGCTCAAGCACTTGTCGATGAAGCTAATGAGGAATTGATCCGCTTCAAGCATTGCAACAAGGATTTGCTATGATTGCTAATGTCTTTAGCCGTTATACCAACAAATCCAACAACCGTATTCGCTCTCATCTAACACACAGGAATCAAGCTTTGTGAACAATGGACGAGTTGAAGTTCGTAATCGTGGTTATGGTCGCCGATGGGCGTGGTCAAGGGTTTAATGCCGTGGGTAGGAATAACAATAGAGCTCAAGTGGTGGAACAAGGAAATGCTCAAAATGGGTTGAATGGTCTTCGATGCTACAACTGCAATGAGAAAGGACACTTGGCTAATGCATGCCCAAAGCCGAGGACAAGGGGCGCGGCTTATCAAAGAGGCTCTTCTTGGCTCTTAAGGATGAAGTGGTGGAACTCTCACGCACAAAGAACAGAGCTTTATGGCAAATGCGACTCGATGATGATATGGAGGATTTGCGGCCAATGCAAATTAAGTATGTTGATGGCTAATATGCATGAGTTACACATGAGTGACACAGCCCAAGTGTATGACACCGATGGCTTGTCTCGTGCACCCAACAAACCATATTTATCTCTCGATCTAATATCTCCGCCAACATCTAATCCCAAGGCTCTGAATGTTCAAAATGAGTCGTCCACATCTCATTCCGACGATTTTCAAATAGACCTCGTAGTTATATTTGACGATCAAGATGACCTTATGGTTTCCCTTGATAATCAAATTGACTGCGTGGTTATACTTGAGGATCTCAAGAATGATCATGTTATGACTCACGCTGAACACGCTGAACTTTTGCCTCATCCAGATTTTGCTCGCTTAATACAAGACCAACAAACCATAGTGGAAGAATGTCATGCAATTAATCAGGACTTGAAAAGTAAAAATGCACAGTTAACCAAGGATTTTGAATGTTTACAAAAGCAACTCAACTTTTTCAAAACTCAAGAAAAACGTGAAAAGGTTTTGAAGCAGCCTTTGCCAAATCTCATCAAAACGAACAATATTTAGAGAGACAGATGCGATCTAGCCGCTTCAAGAATGCTTTGTTGTCCTCAAATAGAACAATCAAACATGAACATAAAAAGCAAATTAACGCTCTCACCTTGGAAAATCAAAAAGCTAAGGCTGAAGTTGTTAACTTGTCAAAATAGCTTCTCTGCATACAAAAAGCATTCAACGAAACTAATAGATGATCATCTTGAAGAAATCATCGGCTTGCAAAACAAACTTAAAGAGTTTAAAACCGTTGTTTACAAACATGGCGAGTCGGTCACAGCTATTGAAAAGTTTACTTTAAAACCCAATCCAAATGGATATGGACCAATCCGACAAACCTAAGCTTTCAACCAAAGCATTCAAACCAAATCCTCGAAGTTTCCAAAGGCGTAATATAAAATTGATAACTCGCTATGAGTGTTGTTGAATATAATCGCCAAGAGGAATTAGATGCAGAAGACGAGAGTCGATCAAAATTAGAAAATGTTGTTTACAACAAACCTTTAAACTATTCAAAAGCGGTCACTTTCGTCACACCAACGGATTCTTCTAACACACCAAGGATTATCATAAAACGCCCGAAGTCTTCTAATGTTAATCCCCAACCAAATTATGCACAAACTTATGGTCCTTTACCTTCCATCAGTGAAGTAAACTCAAAACCTGAAAATCGCAAAATTCTTCGATATTTTGACCTTTTCATGGTGACCTCAAACTTTACAACATGAGATAGAATATCATTCTGAAATCAAAGTTCAACATTTTCAATCGCTTCTAGCGCGAGAACAAAGAGACATTTTTCGTAAAAATCTTTACCAAATGTTAAAAATTTGAAAAGTTGTGCATTGTCTTGGGAAAGGACTTTCATAAGGAACTTGATTGATGAAGGTCGCTGAGAAAACATAAACATCTATTTCTAATACTAAACGTAAAAAGAAAATGTTGAGAAAAGATGTTGATCGACTCTTGGAAGATGTCATCCGCGGCCGATGTCCATAATGCTGTGTTATTGAATTCTTTGTCATATGCATTTGATTATATCTCCGCCGATATCATCGTTGATTCGTGGTAAATGTTGAGAACACTGATAATGTGCTTCAGATCGAGTCCTTAAAAGTTGAAAATAAACGATTGTCAAACGAACTTTCAAATGCAATACGCCGCCTTAATTGGTGTCAAAAAGATATTCATGATCAACAACTTGTTTTTCAACACAAAATCGCCAGCCATGCGCAAAATCTTCCGATCCTAAAATTGAGCAATCGATGATCAAAACGTGTATTTTAAGTGTCAAATCTCAAAATATGAACAAGAACTTGTAAAAGTTAAAAGGAATATGGTGTCATATTTGATTTACTCAAAAAGACTCGTGATGAAGCATCAAATGAACTTGATCATTATCTTGCACACACTAAAGAAGTTATGCATTTTGTCGAAATATTCGCTCAAAATCAAGATCTGATTCACACTATCTTCACGTTAAGAGAAATGTTAGGAAAGTATGAACAACAACTTCCTCTACCGTGATTAAGAGAATAGCACCGAACACTTAGTAATCGTGAACCTAGAATCCCTACTGCCAATCACAAGTTGCTAACGTGCTTCCTTCTATCTAAACAGAATAGTTGCGTCTTTTCCAAACGTCCGCACTTCACGTTCTTAGAGCACTACATCAAAGAATAGGAAGTTGCTACCTAAGAAAAGATCAATAAGGAATGCTAAAGTAGAAGAACACCCTAGGACTATGAATAAGACTCACGCTGCTTCCACTATAGATATTAAGGCCCGCAAATGTAATAGAAATAGTGATGTAACGAATGCTAAACCTTTAAGCACTTTTGATATTCACCGATGCACCTTGTGTTATTTTTCGTAAAAGTATGAATTCGGATTGTCATGATAAATGTGTTGCTAAAGCTATCATCTCTCGTTTAAGGAATCCTAAGAACCGAATACCTCTAGGCCCACTAATCTTTCTAAGTCCTGCTTGGTAGACCGCCTCTTTAGATTCTAAGAAACGCATTGCCGCTGTCCCTCAGAGCTCCAATTTCACCTGCTAGGAATGTAGTACCACCTAGTGCATTCACTAAGACTAAAGCAAATACTAGTTGGAGATGGCGGAAATGGATATATAACACACTAGGATTTAAATGGATACCTAAAGCTATTGATGTGTGTATGTCTACTATACCGAACCCTCTAACATTTCGGGTTCCACATCTACTTCTATTCCATCCGTGTCGCCTCAGGTGTAATGCAGTGTGATACGATCATTCTTCGATTGTTGATAGCGGATGTTCCTACACATGACAGCAACCTTAAACCGTTATCAAACTTTATTGCAAAGTTCATTGGCACCGCCGATTCGAATGATCACTTCGCAGCTATCATGGGCTACAGATACTATATCAATGGAAACATCGAAATTAGCAGGGTTTATTATGTGGAAGGCCTCGGTCACAACTCTATTTTCGAGGTCATTTTGGATGGAGATTTGGAGGTTGCCTTCATGGAGAAATCTTGTTTCATTCGTGATCTACAAGGAAACGACCTTATGTCCGCTCAAGGTAATTCCAGTCTTTATATTATCTCTATGCAAGACATGGTTGCTTCATCTCCCATTTGCTTACTTTCAAAGGCAACATCAACAAAATCATGGCTATGGCAACCGCCTCTCACATCTAAACATTCAAACCATCACCAACCTTGCTCGACACAAACTAGTTGAAGGACTCCCATGATTTCGGTATTCTAAAGATCACCTTTGCTCAGCTTGTGAACAAGGGAAAAGCACTCGCGATCATTTTCCTTCAAAGGTGGAACACGCCTCAAAGATGTGCTTCATCTTCGTCACATGGATTTGTGTGGCCCGATGCGCGTGCAAACAATCAATGGCAAACGCTACATCTTAGTAATTGTTGATGACTATTCACGCTGGACTTGGGTCTACTTTCTTCAAGCAAAGACCAAGCTCCACAAATGATCATCACCTTCTCACTAAAATACAAGTTCAAACGAAACACTATCGCGACAAATCGTAACGCATGAGGAACCGAATTTGTTAACCAAACTCTTCGTGAATTTTATGAGAAAGTGGGGATTCAAAGATCGACATCTATTGCACGCACACCGTAACAAAACGGAGTTGTTGAAAGATCTAAACCTAACGCTAGTGGAAGCCGCAAGAACAATGTTAATCAATGCTAAACTCCCAGATTACTTATGGGCGTAAGTCGTATCTACCGCATGCTATACTCAAAACCGCTCTATGATTACAAAACGCCACAACAAAACACCTTTCGAGCTTGTCCACAAAAGAAAACCGAATCTCAAACACTTTCATGTATTTGGATCTCTTTGCTATCCAATGAATGATCGTGATGACTTTGAAAGCTCAAAGCCAAAGATGACATTGAGTCTTTATTGATATTGTGATAATTCTAAAGGTTTCCGAACCTGGAATCGTCGAACAAAGGAGGTTATGGAAACGATTCATGCTCATTTTGATGAACTTACGAAATGGCTTCGAGTATAACAGCTTGGAACCCGGTCACAACCGCTAAACTTCCCCAAACCCCATCATCACCGAACAAAGCCCCTCACCACTCCAACAAATGGAAAGGTTATTTACCCTCCTGCTCAGGACGATATTGATGAACGTGCTCGTGTGTATCCTCTGCTCACCGCTCAACCCGATACTACTCTTATACCGATACACCCGCTACAACAACTACGGTCGAAGCACCACCAGCTTGACTCCACACAACAGTTGAACAAACCGCTCCAACAATGATGAACCGCCGATGATGTTCTTAATGAAGTAACCCCACCGCAGATTTTGATCCAAATGCTTCTTTAACCCATTTGCTAATGAGATCGCCGCACCCGTGGATGTCGCGAATCATCTACAAGCCATTTGAATACTCAAAATCTGCACAATGTATACCAACATCAACCTTCCACACATAGATGGACAAAAGACCATCCTCTTCGAAAATATTATTGGCAACCCGAATCAACCGGCCGCGTTAGACAACGCCTTCACATAGACGGTGAACATTGCATTTATGCACTCACCGCCGCCAATCTCAACCTAAAACATTAAAGACGAATGACAAAAGACAACTGGATTGAATCCATGCAGGAAGAACTCAACCAATTCAAATGACTTGAAGTATGGGAACTGGTTGAAAGACCACAGTGGGTCTACGCCATTGGTCTTAAATGGATTTGGAAAACAAATTGATGTCAAGGGAACGTTATCGTAAAACAAGTCACGCTTGTGGCTAAGGGTTATAGACAGAAGAGGGTATTGAATTTGAAGAATCTTTTGCCCGCTGCTCGCCTTGAGGTCGCTAGGATTTTTCTCGCATTTGCGCTCATATGAACATCACGGTCTTTCGATGGATGTAAAAACTTCTTTTCTCAATGGACAACTTAAAGAAACGGTTTATGTTAGTCAACCGTATGGATTCATTGATCCGAGTTCCCTAATCATGTCTACAAACCGAGCTCTACTGGTCTCAAACAAGCACCTCGGGCATGGTATGATAAGCTATCATCTTTCCTCATTGCCAATAACTTTACCAAAGGTTCGGTTGACCCAACTCTTTTCATACAATATCACGGGGAACATATTTTAATTGTTCAAATTTATGGGGATGACATCATTTTTGGGTCAACTCATAAAAGTACTCAATCGCTTTTGCAAAACTAATGAAGAAACATTTTGAAATGTCCATGATGGGTGAACTTACGCTCTTTCTAGGACTGCAAGTTCATCAATCACCCCGTGGTATTTTCTTGAGTCACTCCAAATATGCCCTTGAATTGTTACACAAATTTGGAATGCAAACCTGTGACACCTATGCCACACCAATGGCTCATACCAAGAAGCTAGACTGATTTACATGGGAAATTGGTGGACCCTACAAAATACCGTAGTATTATTGGGTCTCTCATGTATCTAACAACTAGCGACTGATATTGTCTTTGCCGATATCTTTGCTCCAATGAAATCCCACCTCTCTCGAGGCTAAAAGAATCCGATACATCAAGGGAACCATTAATTTGGGAATCGGTATCCGGGATTCTGGTTTTGAACTAATCGCTTTTCGACGACCACGCAGGATGCTTAGATTCACGGAAAAGTACTTCAGGAGCATTACAATTTCTTGGTGACAAACTCGTGTCATGGCAATCGAAGAAGCAGGATTGTACATCGCTGCCCTCAACCGGCAGTAATATGTAGCCATGTCGCGGTTGTGCTCAAGTCATTTGGATGAGAACACAACTCAAAGACTATGGTTACGATTTGACAGTAATCCCGATGTACCGCGACAATCTGAGTGCTATTGCGATCTCGCATAACCCGCCTTCAACACTCAAATCAAAGCACATCGATCTTCGATATCATTTCATCAAGGATCACGTGGAACAGGTACGCTTGAATTATATTTTATGGGTAATGTAACACCAATGGCATCTACTCACCAAAGCATTGCCTCCCGCTAGGTTTAATGAGTTGGTCCACCGGATTGGTATGAGGTGTTTGACTCAAGAGGAATTGATGAACTCCTAAAACAATCTTTAAAACCTCACAAACACCAAAACCTCTTTTGTAAATATTTTCAAAAACAAAATACAAAAATATAAAACCTGATAAAACAACAAAAATATTCTTCTATCTATTTTCTTTCAACATTGCAAGTACATTTCTTCCGTCAACACTATAATCTTTCAAAATTCAAAGATTTTTCCGATCAAGTGTTGAGGGGAGAAAATAAACACTTAACTGCTTCAAAACATCCGTACTTGCATGTTATCATATCGTTATTTCTTTTATCAATGGTGGTCACATTTCTGGTTCACTGACACTCCTTGGACTAAAATTTATAACCTTTCATTATTTCTTAAGTCGAGGGGGAGTGTCGTCAAGTTTCTTTCTTAAAAGCTATCATTTGGTAACCAAAATGGAAGTTATATGGCTTTTGGATGAAAATGGAAAAGGTAGAGGGACCAAAACTGTCAAAAGGTTAAACTCTTTTTAATAAAACCCCTTCCACCTAACTTTCACTTCACATTTATTATCATCACCTAAATCATCCTACGCACAAAATTCGATCTTCATTTCCGTGTATTGGATCATCATTTTGTAAGTGGTTTAACAATCTTACATGTTTTAAACAAGGGTTTTGAGTTTCACTCAAATTCAACGTAAATGATGAGATTGAGTGTGATTTGTGTTCTACGCGTAAGCTATGAACACAAATCACTAATTTGTGTGTTTATGGTTAAAAGGATAGTGTCAAAACGCTTCTATAACATCAATGACATCTTTTATCATCAAAACTCAAAATCACGAATTGAATGATTTTGAAATTAGGTTTATGCGTGATTTGGGTATTTTCAAATGTGAATGTTTTGGTCAAAAGATTGTTGTGTGATGTTGATATCATGATGAATTGATGATATCCGCCTTATAACAACCCGTAAACTCTAATTGATTGAAAATTAGAGATTAGGGTTTAATGTTCTTCGCTTCTGGGTATTTATGATTCATTGGGAGTTTGATGTTAAAACTTGGTTATTACACTCACATGACAACTATAAACCAACCGAATAACTTTGGTGCAAATCCTATGGCTAGATTTCATACGCGTAATTCATGAACTTTAGGTTTAAGTTCTACGCTGCATGGTCTTCTACGCCAAACCGCTTAACAAGTTTTCATGCCATGATATGTCTTAAAATAAATACATATGTTAAGATTGATGATATGATGATTTTATTTCGTGCTTGCTACGCGTAAAACCTTAATCAAGGTCATTGAAACTCTACGCATAAGGATCACCTTACGCCAGAAAGTTATGCGTAAGAGAAATCTTACGCCAGAATCGTTACGCCGTAAGGTTCTACGAAGGGACTACGCAGATCCCGTGAAGGATATGCGCGAAACAAGGACCTCTACGCGATAAGGTCTACTCTTACGAGTAACCTTACGCGTAAGGTTTTATATACGCCACGCTAAGCTCTACGCATAAGGTTACTTTGTTCCTACTGCACATTTCTTACGCCGAAGATCAGATTCCTACGCGCTAAGCTTGTGCCTACGCCATATAACCCTCGTTTACGATAAGCTACAATTTCTATGCCTAAGCCTTGATCAAACCTTCATTATGAATTGTTACGCGTGCAAACTTGTATATAAATGAATCATAACGTCACTAAACCAATAATGTTCTAATAAGCTTAAACGTTCTATATGTTGTGATTAATAAGTGATAACATAAACTTTAAAATTTAAAGTTAACTAACTCACTAAACTTTCACGACGCCATTGGACTATTAGACATACAAGTGACTTTGGACTCAGTGAATAACCATTGACATTATACATTCAATAATTAGACAATAAAACCTTCTGTTGACTAACATTATGTCTTTCAATATGTTGGTTCTATTGGCTAATGCTATTTCAGATCACGTCATGGCTACTCAAATGAATGTGGATGCACCTGAGGTTCTCACAATTGCCGATATCTTCCCTAATGGCTACCGAGAAAGATTGGAAAGAACAATCTAAGAGTTGACTTTGAAACTCTTTCATGCTCCTCGAGTCTTCTCTGCCGACATTGCCGATGTTCTAAAGAATCATCCGTACACGTAACATGCTCTCACACTCGCACACGCTCCGTAGATCTACATTCAAAAATTCTCGAATCAATGCAAAGGATCAAAGGTCAAAGCGGCGCATCAGAACGCTCAATCACAAACAAATCACCATCACAAATGCAGATCTACGGGCTGTTCTTCTAATTCCCGAAATCAGCCAACTGACTTCTATGCCACACCTACCGAAGAGACAGCTTCAAATTCCCATTGATATATGGCTATGATGAAGCTTCAAGAATAATCAATAAGCACTCTCATGTGGAGCTTAAGAACATTCCTCAACCGTGGAGAACCCTCTACATCATCATCATTACTAAATCCTCTTGTCGTGATAGTGGCTATGAGCATCCCAAGCTCATAGAACTACAAATCTTCTAGTCATTAATCAACAAAAAGGACATCGAAATTGAAACATCATGGGAAGACATGATGTCATTCTCAAGAAACTTGGCTCAAAGATTCCCTATGTCGATACACAAAATCGTTGATCCAGAGAGCACTTGGACTTCATCCCAATATTCCCAAGAGGCTCAATGACCGACAATCACGATATGTTGATCGAGTTTACCCTATCGCCGAATCAAGGAATCGCCAACAAAGAAACAGGTGTCAGGTTACCCGATCACCTTCTACTAATGAAATCAAAAGCTCGAGACATACAAAAGGTATATGGTAGCAAGAAGAGAAGGAAAAGTTGGATTGATGAGAAGTCTTCGTACACCTATAAGGAAAACCGTAAGAGGAAGTGGAGGAAGTGATGCAAGCACCGAGAGTCGAGGACGCTCCGGAAGGAATCCTCCACGAAGAGGATGTGTCCCACCAAGGAAGTTTCCGTACCACCTATTCCCAGATCTAAGCCTCAACCGCAAAGACAAAGCTAAGGATGAGGACTCGAGGGTACTGATCGATGAGAGACTTTCTACTAAACGCTAAAGATGACACTACAAAGATCTAAACCTCCTAGTCCTCCAAATTGATCAAGGAAAAGGAAGACTCCAGTACTTGTGCCTTATGAAGAAAGCTCAAGCTCGATGAAGAGCAACCGATAAATCATACATGAAGAAGTTCAAATTGCCAGCTTCAACACGCCGCACAACAATTTGCTAAAGAACAAATGGGTGGCCCCGGAGGGTAGAGTGGTGGAGCTCAACCTTCACCAGTCCCGATGCGTTAATCAACCCGATATGGATCCGTGCCACCACTTTGGAACAACAACAAACACGGTGGAGGACACTCTTGAAGAACTAGAACCGAGAAGTTAGAGAAGGTAAAAGCCGATGAAGAAGCCGCAGCCCAAAGCCAAAGCCGATGAACAAGCTAAGTCCGAAATGAAGAAGATGTTGAGTATGATAAGTTTCTTCTAGATAGTCCCCGCATGATCAAAGGAAGAAACTTCGAAGCCACCAAAGGACCCGAGTCTCACATCTCATCATCGTCAGATTCATCTTCTCACTCTTCACCACCACCATCAAAAAGATCAACCAAATCATCATCCAAATCGTGAAGAAGCCAACTCCATCTTGGATCTCAATCTAAGAATCGAATCGTTAAAGCCGTAAACGAAGTCGAAGAAAGATATTCTCTACGAAAGTTGAATTTCCTCACGACTGACATAACGTATCTTCATGATGAGAATGACAAGATGAAAGTTGAAAGGGAGTATGTACATAAGCTTATGAAGGATGATCTTCAAGGAAGCATGGACGAGATGATCAAAGGATACTCTCAAGTTCCTTATGAGGTCGCGTTCAAAAGTCAACAAAGGAGATGTATACCGCATAACTTATCCAAATCTCTTGCATCTAGCCAAGCAAGCCATGAAATCAACTCCGATGAATTTGAGCATCAATCCGGTTGAAACTACAATCTTCTCAGATGATGAATTGGTGAACCGGCTAGTAGCCCAAATGTCGAAACGCCTGCAACGCTTGCCTCCCACGGCTAAGTTGTTTGAACCATTGCCGAATACCAACTCAAGTCATTATTCAGAGAAGAAGCTGTAAGGCCTAAACATTCAAGAGATGACGAAGACAAAGATCAAGATAAGGATAAGGTGCCTAAACGCACAAAGAAGTCCGTGAATCATCTTCCATTCAAGACTCAATGCAACCTCCACCACAAAGGACTCTGCTCAACAAAGATCCCTCCTCCTCTTCGCAGATAAACCTCGTGATTTCGAGACACCACCCAGCACTTCAAAACCGGTGACCACCTTGAGTATACGGGTGGTGACGATGAAGAATACCATGAGCCCCAACAACAACCCGCCTCTCCCGACAAAGTACGGAAACCGCAATCCTCATCTAGGCCTAAGAAAAAAGAAGAAGGCGCCAAGCCCGCAGACGCCCTATCATGGCTAGATGGCGATAACACAGAGGAATTTGAATGGTTTTCTACACTTGTTAATTCCACTCCCTATCCCAAGAAGGTCAAGATCCGTAGACGGTAATACATTGGAGCATGCTAAGATATCGCAAGAAAAATTCGTAAAGATGATGACGAATCTGAAGTTGAAGCGGCGAATCAAGAATGAAGCTTTTCAAGTAAAAGATAGCTTAAAGTGCCATCGAGGTCGAATATCACCTTGAAAACATTGCTCGAGCTATGTATAATAACATGGATTGGCTCAACCTAAGCAAACATCGACTTTACACGGGACAACCCTCCATATTACAATCGATCGGGTCTAAACCACTACCAACAATCGGCAACCAAATGAGCCTAGAATTCCATTCCGATATTTCTTTAACAAAGACCTGTAATTTCTTCTACACGGTGGCGATGGTTCAAGGAAATACGCTACATCTTTTTACACTTCCATTCCCGAAAGCAATTTACTCGAACTGCATAGCCATCGAGGAAAGATCTAACCACTTGTTCTCCAACCAAGTGGAAGAGTACAACCGAGATGCAATGTATGGGATTCACCATTGGCCGAAACGCCAAAGAATCTACTACCGCCGCTGTGTTCGTAAATCTCAACATGAAGTGTTCAAGTCCTAAAAGTATTGCGCCATCAAACACGCTTGATCTTTCGTCCAAAATGGGACTACACTTTTCTCAAGAAGATTGTGGTCAAAAGGCAAGACGAAAGGGATTATGCATTTTCTGAAGTTGACTTTGAGAATTTGTCTATCAACGACATTGAAGACATGTACCTTGCCAAAGTACGGGGTCGCATGAGACAATTCTCCACCACCGTACAACGTGAATTCATCAAGTCGCTCATCTTCATCGTGACGCATAGTTATCAAAGAACGGTAGAAGATCTCCAAGCCTTGAATCTTATCGGACTGTGGTCAACTTCACTCCACCGCAGCTTGATCTTCCCGACATCAACCAACTCTCACAATATACGCCATCAAGAAACCATTCGGCCGTGCAAAGTGAACTTCAAAGAAATTGCTTAATGGCGAGTAGAGATCTTCACAAGTTTGGGGATCACACTTTGAAGATGGTTAGGACGGATTGGCGATCGGTTGAAGGATATACATCAAGATTGGGTCTCCTAAGCGATGGAATTCTCGTGATCGGGGATGTGAAGAGGATCATCACGATGATTGATGAACGGTTGTATCAAGGGATCAGCCGTAAGATTGGAAAGCTATGTTGGTGGTCCACCCGTGATTAACATCACCGCTTTCAACGCCTCGTTCACACTCCCCGCAACATCTCTCGACTACCCGGTACCCCTTGAACTGCTTCTTTCATTATAACTTTGGATGTATGATTTATTATGTCATGGCTTGTGCACACATTACAAAGGTACAACCCGCACTTGTAAATAAAGGACCCCTGGTATCAAAGCCACAATCCTTATAAAAGAAGCTAAAGCTTCTTACTTTTGAGTAAAACCTATCAAACCTTTCACTTTTCAAGGTTTTGCTCAAAAGAACAAGTACTTTCCCCTATGATTTTCAAAACCTCAACCGCTTATATCACTGCTGAGGGGGAGTACTTGACTAAAACTTTGTTCACAAATTGTTCACAAAGTGGTCATTCTTCCCCAACAAAATGAAATGGTCATATTTATTCTCAACTTTTCAAAAATAACATTTGATATGCCATTTTGAGGGGAGAAAAATACGTGATAAGAAATATGTCGTGTCTTGCTAAATGAACTCTAAAGACTTCAACCCACCGAATTGATGAGATCTTAACCGTTAGTAACTCAAAAAGACTTGTCCTGACGGTAATAATTTCAAGCTAGATCGCTAGTGATGTAAACGTGCCTCGCAAAGGACTTGTCCGAGTAGAATGTACCATTCGAGAAACTCTTGGTAGACATGAACCTTGACGGTTTGACAACCTTTCGGGGTTGTCCACACCTTCAAGATAGTTATTAGAGCTAGTTGTCACCTAAAAGCTGACAATGCAACTCTTTAACTATGCACGTGAATCCGTGTCTCGCGGGATTGTCTATCTTGAGTCGATCAATTCAAAAGTGCGCGCTTTTCCTCATCGTGCGATTGTCTAAACTCTAAAGCACATGTGGGAAGGGGAGTATTTCTGCTAAAAGATAAAACTCACAAAGGTTCAAACATGTTTTTCATTTACAAACCCTTTGAGAGATTTTTTTGAAAATGGTTTTATGGCAATGGAGTTATAAGGAGATTAAGGTTAGGAATAACCGCCCTATGATCCGCCAGAGCCGGAGGGATCTACCCAAGGACACTACCAATAGTTAGAATTTAGAAGTCCTTAGGTATGATTATAAAAAGGAGAAAATGAGAATCTGAGAAAGAAGGAGTTGAAGAATTAAAAAGAAATGCAAAGAAAAGGGTGAAAAGAAATAGCCCTCCGTGATTATTCAACTAACTTAGTAAACCGGTTCAATTATATGCTACCGGGTTGTCACTAGATGACACCGTATTGAAGATTAAAGTCGCCATGGACCCAAAGGACGATGCACTAAACCTTCTTAGCCACTCAAGTTTCTCTCAACCGAAGCTTGTTTCATTCTCACAGGAACCCTACGTGAAACTATCGGCTATCCTTAGAGATTGCCGGTATTAAAGAAGGAGACCCTCTCCCTAGTCTCCACTCAGGAAAACCAAAACGCACTATTGAGTCTAGAGCCACGAGATTCATCAAAAGATCTCTTAGGTACACTTGACTGATTTCATCACTTGGTGTTCAACAATAAGAACATCACGGTACGTTATCGAGTCCTTCACATCTTAGCAACTGTCGAGAACATTTATGAGAGGTTCACAATTGTGATCCTCGCTGATTGAATGGAAACTCCCGCCGGGTGAACATCAAATGCCTCGACAGCAGTCGCCGGTAACTCCCCGTGGATTACGCTTAGTGGTCTCAAACGGGTTCACGTCAGAGGTGATGCTTCGTGTACCTCAAATGACCAACCGTAGATGTACTTCGTATCGCTATCTCACTTGTGGGACCTCCGTCTCAGAACGGCTTTGTGAGAATTAGAGTTGTGTTTTCACACTATGCCGTTAATACTCTCGGTTCAAACTTGTAAGTGCCGAATCCACTTATTACTAACCGCTTTCATGTTTTCTTATGGAAGCCTGAGCCGAATGATCGTGCAGATTCATCGCATGCTCATACCAACATCATCACTAATGGAAGTTCTATCTAAAAGCAACACAAAGTCGTAATGATTCTTCGTCAAAGAATCTAGAATCCAAAGTTAAAGACTTAAAGAACTTCATCAAGATCGAAATCCAACGCCAAAGAGCGATGAGCTGTTGAAGAATGACGAGAGACACCGAGCAAAGAAGCGCACTGGAGGCACTTGATGCATAAACAACAACATACTACCACTACCATCACAAAGAACAATGATCAAAGAACAAAGACAAAGATGACGCCAAAGCAGAACTGCTCAAAGAAGACATATCTCTACACCGAGAGATTGTTCAATCAAGGCAAATTCTCACAAGAAGAAGAAGAATGTCAAGACATCAAAGCTACTATTACATCAAGCCCTTCACTGCTTACATTCATTCATCACTAACACTTATGGGGAGATTGTTGGAATCACTCCTAAACCTTAATCAAGTGTTAGTGATTCACATGTAATAGTTAGCTTAATTATGGCCTTTATGTTTGTTATTAGCCTTAGGCTTATGTAGAAGGCCCATAAGCCTAGGCCTAGCCCAGTAAGGAAAAGGAAGGGAACTAGAGTGTGCCCTAGCTTCCCTACTATAAATACTCTTGTATAACCCTCACTTGAGGGTTGGTTGTTCAATTTACTCTTTCACATACTCCACGCCTAACTCTTCTTTATTCTTACGCGTATGTGTATATGGTTTATTGTTCAATCGCCTTTATCTCTTTCTACTAAGCTTGTGTTGTAAATCTAGTGACCTGCCACATTTGGTAAACTTTGAAGTTCATGTATGTTCCATATGCAAGGAAGATCCTGATGGCTTCCATTCTTGCAACAGGAGCAAATGTCTCATCATAGTCAATGCCTTCTTGTTGATTGTAACCTTTAGCTACAAGTCTGGCTTTATTTTTTTAATGACAGTGCCTTTTTCATCAGTTTTGTTTCTAAAAACCCACTTCATTCCTATGAAATTAACATCCTGAGGACATTTGATCAAGGTCGACTGATACTTAGCAAGAACTAATCGCTGTAGTGTAGTATTAGGGTGCTTCCTGGATTGATATCGCTCTCTAGGGGAATAGGAATGCTAGTGAGAAATTACTACGCTAAGGTTGGGGTTGAGAAGATTATTTTTTTTATCTTTTATATTTTTTTTGGAAATTGAAAAGTACGAATCTCGGGGTATTGGATTTTGGGGTTGGTATTTCTACCGATTACTCTACTATTCTAATTATCTAATTAACTAAGCTAAGGGGTAGTTTATGTCTAATTGATGTGTGCTCGTATGATGATTAAAGATGTGTTTACCTAGATGCTATTACTCCCTAGTTATCCACTATTGATGGTTGAATTGTCACGCCTTATTCTTAACGAAGTTGTGTCTTCTAAGGTAGGGTATGCCTTTCTCCCTAACTCTTTGAGACTACCTTAAGGTTATTGCCTACGAAATCTCTAGGATTCAACTAACTTAAGGTTATCTTTGGATGTTTAGCCTACAATAACTGTAGGTGATTATAAACTAATGATCACAAAGACTACTCAAGCATTAAAAACACAACGATGACCTATTGCAATCCTAGGCCAATTACAATTAAGATAAGAGACAACCAATCAATATTCAATACCTAGGTTTCATAGATCTAAGCAAACACACAAGTAAATTAGCCGGACATGGGGAACATGCAAGCATACACACATACAATTGAAGACATAATTGAATCAATGAAGTAAATTACTTGTCTTGTTGTAAAATAGGGTATGAGAACCCTAAGATATTGCCCAAGACAGGCAAAAATTGTTATTAGGTTTTACTCCACAAAACTACCTCCTTAAAAAGTCTGAAAATTCGAATTCTATATATAGAGTTACAACTTGCAACGGCGTCACTCTTTAAATGTTACGCCGTTAGATCGCCGCCATTAGGGTTTTGTCTTGACCACGCCAACCTTGTAATGCGCCACCTTGTGGTTGTGACGCCGTCGGCTTCAGCTTCTCGACGCCGTCTGATATGAATCTAGGCCGCCCGAGTTGTGACGCCTCTACTCTTAAAACCTGACGCCGCCGTGTAAAATAGCAATTTCGCCATCGAGTCGTCACAAATTTGAGCACGCTTGCGACATCGTCGCTTTCTAACTCCTGACGCCACCTTTATTCCAAAGCACTTGAGTGTCTTGATCTTGACTTTGGCCATTTTTTCATTTATTCACTTTTCGTCCGAATAAGTGTCATTCCAAAGAATTTGCCTTCAAGAGACCTAAAAGTGAAAAGGAACGAAATTACAAGATCGGATATAAAAGTGGTCGACAGCTTAGATGACCCCTCAAAAGTGTACATTTTAAATCCTTATCAAATATCCCTACACTTGGTATTTGCTTCTCTTCAAGCAAATGTGCTTTTATCCAAATAATTTATAAGTTAGGGGCCATGAAGCATTAGTTTAGAACAATTCACAACAAGTATAAGCCCCGAAAAAGTCATAACAAGCACGAAAATTACATACTAGCACCTCACAAGTGGTGTTTGGATACTCATCTCTAGTGTATATGAAATATAACAAATTGAAATGGAAGATAAACACTCATTAACCGGTCCTAGTACATAGATTACCATAGGCTTGAGACTATATCAAACCGCCATCGCTTTGGCGTAAGCACCTAGGAAAAACTATCCAAAAGTTCTTTGAAAGGGTTGTAACGTTAGGCTTATGGTAGGGAAACAAAGTGTTTGGTGGAATAGGCGATTTAGTGGTGGCAAGTCAAAAATCTTTATGTTACAAGCATGAGAAGAATGGCATTGCTAAGTCGAGGGGGATTCAGGAATTGCTCCATTACTCAATTCAGGCTCCCTGGCTGTGGGATTTTGATTAGGGTATGGGGGATCCTTGGTAGTAGTTCCTGATCGAGTAGTAATGGCACAAGTTGGATCTGCGGGTTAATCAGTGTTCGCTTATTCTTTTGTGGAGTTCGCTTAACCGCTTTCTAATTTAGCTTGTTTCTCTTGAATGAATCCTTCGAGACCCTTTAAAAGCATTACCCCTTCCATGGTAAATTGCCCGAGTTCTTTTTCAAAGGCCTCACGGATGGTGTATTCTAACCTCCTTCAGCCTTCCATTTTAGATTATCCCAAGGAGTGTACTCATCATGTTGGTAGAATACCAGAAGGGAGGGGTCATCATAAATGTCATGGCTGGAAAGGAAGGCATGCTCTTGGCGTGTGTTATCATCACACTCATCACACTCATGTGATCCTCCACAAATGTCGCATATAAGGTATGGGTTGAACAACCTCTTGGGTTCTTGTGATTTTGAGGTAGGGCGCATCTTCATGCCTCTTCATCCGATCATTGAGAGATAATGGGCTATTATTCGAGGTAGTAGAAATACCCATCACAGTCACTGGCTCGTTCCAAGTATTGTATTGGTCATGGACGTAATCCTCAATGCGGTCCCATCCTTCTTCCACACTGAGATTATAAATTTTTCGGCCCATCGAGAAGTCAATCCCTTTTTGATCATTGCGGGAGACATTGTCATAAAATATTTGAACAAGCAACCAGAGATTGATACCATGGTGTGGGGCTTGTTGAACAAGATCTTTGTAGCGAGCCCAGGAGTTAATGATAGATTCTCCATCTGTTTTATGGAAATAAAGAATTTTGCTTCTGATGGATGCAGTTCTCCCAGGAGGAAAGAACTTCTTGGTAAATTTAGTAGTGAGTTGTTTCCAAGTGAAGATGGACTTTGGAGGTAGCTTATCGAGCCACTCCTTAGCCTTCCCTTGAAGAGAAAATGGGAAAAACCGGAGTCTAAATGTCTCCTTGGATGCTCCACAAGATAGATAGTATCAACAATTTTTAAAAATTGTTTGATGTGATGAATTGGGTTTTCGCTTTGGGATCCATGAAATTGACAGGCATTCTGGATAAGCCAAATGTCGGTGGCGTGAAACACCTAGTTGACCTGTTCAGAAGGGTAGACAATATACCAAATCCTGGGAAGGGGAAGAGTACTCCCTAAGAAATTTTACCTTTGGTTCATTGATGGGTCCATTGCTAGGAATAGTGGGGATCTCCTCGCTTTGTTGGCTGAGATTGTTAATGTTGATGTTTTCAGGAGACGTGGGGGAATGTGTGGACTCTTCGCCGCTACTATGCTCATCAAAATCGATGGTGGTGCCTTGAGGTTCCGTTTCATGGATAGCTCTTCTTCGCTTATTCAGCTCTCTTTCGGGCTCAGCAAAGGGTTCAATAAGGGTTTTGGTGGAACTACGGGTCCTAGTTGTCTAATAATTCATGGGGAAATGACTGTGGCAAAGGCGTGGTTATTTCTTTCCATGATGAAAGGTGATGGGGTTACTAACAAAGGTCACGAAGAAGGGGGATAGACTACGAGGAATCTAAAAAAATAGAAAAAATCTTACTTGATAGGAATCAAGCAAGGAAACCTAAACGAGGTGGAAATCTTACTAGCTATTCTATCCTGTGCCGCCAGCAGCCAAAACTTGATACTGCATAACGCCGCTCGGGTCAAAGGAACTTCCTTTTCATCGAGCAAGTTTTTCAACACCCTAGGCAATGAACCTAATTGTTGTAGTGTGTAGTATTAGGTAAGCCTCGGGATTGATATCGCTTCTCTAGGGAATAGGAATGCTAGTGAGAAATTACTACGCTGAGGTTTGGGTTGAGGAAGATTATTTTTTTTATCTTTTTTATATTTTTTTTTGGAAATTGAAAAGTACGAAGTCTGGGTATTGGATTTGGGGGGTTGGTATTTCTACCGATTACTCTACTATTCTAATTATCTAATTAACTAAGCTAAGGGGTAGTCTATGTCTAATTGACGTGTGCTCATATGATGATTAAAGATGTGTTTACCTAGATGCTATTACTCCCTAGTTATCTCCTATTGATGGTTGAATTGTCACGTCCTTATTCTTAACGAGTTGTGTCTTCTAAGGTCGTAGAGTATGCTTTTTTCCCTAACTCTTTGAGACTACCTTAAGATTATTGCCTACAAAATCTCTAGGATTCATAAACTAACTTTAAGGTTATATTTGGATGTTTAGCCTACAATAACTCTAGGTGATTATAAACTAATGTTCACAAAGACTACTCAAGCATTAAAAACACAACGATGACCTATTGCAATCCTAGGCTAATTACAATTAAGATAAGAGACAACCAATCAATATTCAATACCTAGGTTTCATAGATCTAAGCAAACACACAAGTAAATTAGCCGGGCATGGGGAACATGCAAGCATAGACACATACAATTGAAGACATATTTGAATCAATGAAGTAAATTACTTATCTTGTTGTAAAATAGGGTACGAGAACCCTAAGGGGACGTTTGGTATGATTGAATCGTAGAGAATGGAATTGCATTAGAGAATGGAATTAGAGAGAAAGAGAATGACTCTGAAAATAGAGAAGACATTCCATTTTTTGGTAAAAGAAAAGAATTGAGTAATGGAATGCGTAAGAAAATTGATTCTCCCGTTTGTTACAAATGAGAATGTAAATTTTGCATGTGTATTCTTCTTCCGTAAATTATTACTAATAACACTCTTTTTAGTTTACATTTATTTATATTACACATTTCAATTATTTTGAAACATATCTTTGTTAACATTTTATAAACAAAATAAGAAACAATTGCAGTCCCAAAGGCGAATCAGCATTATAGCAACCTTGACCGCATGAAATACCAAGGAATTTAAACATAACTATACAACTTTAACATTAATAAATCAATTTGATTACAGCAAAATCATGAATGGATCATAAACAAGAAAATATACCCATCATACTTATAAAATATTGTACCATAAGCTATAAAGACATGTTACAGGAAATATGCAGTAGTTTTCTCTTAACCCAGCAACTAAAAGTTCGAGGTATTTTCCGTCAAGTCCTTAGATAAATTTTTTAACGTCTCGATGAAATCAACACTATTGCTTCTTTTCCATTTATTGCTCGAACCTCCTGTAGATGCACTAGGCATCAAATTTTCCAGATGTATGTCATCGCCATCTATAAATAAATTAGTTATATTAGAGCATCCGCAATGCAAGGTTTACAAAAGACTTTTCACTATTTGAAAAAGTCATTTGAATGACTTGACTCATTGTGACAAAAGCTTTGCAAATGACTTTTAGTTGAATAACTTGGTGAATGTCAAGCGTTTGACAACAAATTCACCAAGTCATTTTTATTAAATGATACTAGTTAAGAAGGTTTGTAAAGCTTTTTGAAAGCTTTTTTGCATTGGAGGAGGTTTTAGAAAATGACTTGTTAAGACATAGAATTTATTAGAAAATTGATTGCATTAAATGCATCAAGTCTTTAAAGACTTGATGCATTGTAGATGCTCTTAGAGCATCTCCAATGCCAGCTTGGAGAATGACTTGGTACTATTAAGACTAAAGTTTTAGCTCATACATGTCATAAAAATTTTTAAATTTGGTGCTAAAATTGCCCTAACAAATATCTCTCATAGTTTATTACACAAATGACCAAGGACAAGACAAATAATCAAGGATAAGAATAGTTTCTAAGTTCCCATTTTATTCTCCCTCCCTACACTTAAACTGAACATTATCCTCAATGTTCCCCGAAAGTATCAAAGTTATGATAAAGGAAGGTAAGTAAAAGAGAAAGAAACTAGTACTCCCTTGATTAGCTCGGTAGGATCCGTGTGAAGTTGCGGTTAAATTTTTTTCCAAAGAAGAATGTATTCGTGATAAGCTCCATCCAATATTGTGTTTCTTCTTCTTGCCAAATATAACCTGCACACTTTAAGAAACAGACTTAAACCTTCAGAAAAACGTGATAAAACTATATATGACACAACTACACTCGGATATAATGCTTATGGAATGGATGTTGCAGATTTTTTGGAAAATTAAAACTTGGGAATTTCCAAAAATTTATAAATAGCACAAAAAACGAAAATTTTGATAAGTCAAGGCCGCTGACCTGATGTCGCTGCTTAAATTTCGACGCCGTCAAGTTGTCATGACAAATCTGGTTCGCTGCATTTTCCGGAAAAATTCTAGAAAATTACATCTTTAAAACCTCGGAAAAATCCCCGCAAAACATCCATTAAGACTCGATACAAGCATTTGACTCTAACAAACACACATATACATCAATTTCACTAATTGTACTTCTCATGTTCACGTTCTTCAAAAATGTATGTAATTTTCCCTACACTTATCTTTTTGTAAAATACCTTTATATGTAATTAAACGAGGTTAAAGACAAAATAAAGCATTTTCACAAAATCAAACATGAGAATAAACAACAATGAAAAGGATATATGACACACAACAAGCAAACAATTAAGCATGGGTTGCCTCTCACGAAGCGCTTTTCTTTATTTATGAGTCTTGTAACTAGACTCAAAGTCGTGCTCCTACGTTGTCTCATTTTTCATCCTTAATGAAAACTCTATCATGCTGACAAAATTCTCATCTACTCTATACCTAGGTTCTAGGGTCAAACAATCCCTATAGTAAAGCCTCCTTTTCTCCCACATAAAGTTCAAGCCTTTTTCAACATCTTCTTCGCTCTTTTCCTCAAAAGATCTAATGTTATCTCGTTCATAAAGGGATAAAGGGCCATATCCGTTCATCTTCCAAGGCATCCTATAAGTAATTTCATCATCCCCTTAGCCAAATTTAGTTGTTCCCTCGGACTTGTTATAGCTTAGTTTAGACTTTTCAACAAACGGTTTTCCTAACACAACTTAGGACAAGCTATAGTCGATGACACTTCCTTTATCTTCTAGGACCATAAAATAAACTAAGTAGGTGAAGTTTCCTACAAAGACGTATACATCCTTGACTCTTCCCACAAAATTGCAAACCCCATCGGGATATTTAGGGTCCCTCCTAATCTTAAGTCGCTCATTCTTTATGTCATTGTAAACAGCTGATGACACCACGTATCTATGTAAGCGTTCTTGACATTCCTATATCCAATCATACAAGGGATCTTGATGTTCCAAGGATTTGCTATCCTAATCTTTGGGCATATCCTAATGATGGGTGATCGAGGATTATCGATTATGTATTGGTGTTAAGCAACTTCTTCCTTAGTGAGGTAAAGATTGAAATAGGCACTATTTTCCTCATTCACATTTTCATTTACTAAATCATTACCTGAACTATTGCTAATCATGGAGCCCACAATCGAGGTGCTAATCGCTTTTTCAACAGCGTCCCTAATTGTATTCTCAAATACCCCACGCAATTCTTGAAGCTCATTGTTTCTACTAACATTACGGTTGCGACGATGGTTGGAGGGGTGTTGGTCAATTGGTTGTGGTTTGAGTGGAAGTGGTTTATTTGGTGGGTTATCACCTTCCATGATGAAAAGTGATGGAATTACGAACAAAATCACAAAGAAGGGGGATAGACTACAAGGAAACTAAAAATGAGAAAAAATCTTACTTGATAGGAATCAAGCAAGGGAACCTAAACGAGATAGAAATCTAACTAGCTATTCTATTCCCGGCAGTCTGCACAAAAACTTGATGCGCATATGAGGCGCGTTCGGGGTCAAAGGAACTTCCTTTTCGTCGAGCAAGTTTTTCAACACCATAGGCAGTGAACCTAATCGTTGTAGTGTAGTATTGGGTAAGCCTCGGGAATTGATATCGTTCTCTAGGGAAACAGGAATGCTATCAAGAAGTGTATTGCGCAAAGATGGGGGTTGAGGATGATTCTTTTTTTTTTTTTTTTTTTTTTATCTTTTATATGTTTTTTAGAAATCTAAGAGTAAAATCTCGGGGCAATTGGTTTGGGGGTGGTACTTCTACTGAGTACTTCTACTATTCTAATTGTCTAATACTACGGGTAGCTATGTCTATATGATGTGTGCTCGTATTATGATTAAAAATGTATTTACCTAGATACTATTACTCCCTAGTTATCTTTTATTGATGGTTGAATTGTCACGTCCTTATTCTTAACGCATTGTGCTTCCTAAAGTCGTAGGGTGTGCATATTCCCTAACTCTTTGAGCTTACCTTTAGGTTTAGCCTACAAAATCCACTAGATTATTCATAAACTAACTTTCACAAAGATTATTCAAGCCTTAAACACAACGATAGCCTAGTTGCACTCCTAAGCCAATTACAATTAAGATAAGAGACAACCTAACAATAATTAATAACTAGGTTTAATAGATCTAAGCAAACACACAAGAAATTTAGCTAGACATGTTAAACAAGCAAGCATACACACAATCAATGGAACAAATAATGATACTATTGGATTAAAACACTTATCTTGATGTGCAAAATAGGGTTTGGGACCCTAAGATACTGTCCAAGTCGGAATACAAACGTTTAGGGTTTTTAATCCAAAAGTCTACCTTTGTAAATGCAGAAAAATCAAATTATATATATAGATTTACACTTATGCGATGGCCGCCTTATAGGTGGGACGCCGTCAGATCGCCCTCATTAGGGTTTTCGTCTTGGAAAAGTTATCGATGAGACGACGTCACCTTAGAGTTGTGACGCCGTCGGGCTTTAGATGGGCGTCATCTTGGTTCTGGATCTGGGCCGTTTGAGATGAAAATTCTGAGTGACGCCCTTCTTCTTCAAAGCCTGACGCCGTCAGGTGTTATGAGCAAAATTCCACTGAGCCGTCTGGTGCATGCTTTTATCAAATATGTATAGAGGGACGGCGTCGCCTATGATTGGGACGCCGTCAGCTTTAGTTTTAGCAGCTTGAGTGGCTTCGATCTTGACTTTGCCATTTTCTTCATGTATTCACTCCTTTTCATCCAAAAATGCATCATTCCAGCATTTTGCTTCCAAGAGACCTAAAAAGTGAAAAGGAACGAAATTAAGCAGTAACGGATATAAAAGTGGTCGATTAAGGGCTTAAATGACCCCTTAAAAGTGTACGTTTTAAATCCTTATCATAATTCTTTTAAGAAGTTAATTATTGAAACTACTAATTATTTGAACTTTTCTAAATTGTAGATGACTACCTCAGTCGGAAACAATTCGGTACTTAGGAGTTTCTTTGAGAAACAAAAACTCACTGGACCTAACTTTATTGACTGTATCGCCAGCTCAACCTCAAGGTTGCAACTCTTGGCCACCCTGTCCCTCCTGAGGCTCTTGCAACTCACACTGCTTGGGTTAAGGGGTCAAAGGACATAGCTGCCTTCATGCTCATGACCATGGAGTTAGAGATCCAAAGAAATCTAACTCATCATAGTGCTTATGACATGCTTTAGGAGTTAAAGTCTATGTTTGCCCAACAGTAGAGCATAAGCTTCTTCAAACCGCGAGAATTTCACGCATGCAAGCAAGAAGAAGGTCAATCTGTTAGCTCATATGTTCTCAAGATAAAGAGCTATATTAACAATTTGGAGCGCCTCGGCACCCCTGTTACTCTGAACCATGGAGTTAGTGTGATCTTAATTGGTCTCTCTAAAGAGTATGTGAACTTTGTACAAAACTTTAATATGCATAGCATGGGGAAGATTAAATGAGTTATATGCTATGCTTAAACAACATGAGCGACGCTACCAAAGAAAGATAATGCACCGCACTACATAATATACGGGAAAGGTCCATAAAAAATATGCAAAAAAATCGTTTAAGGTGGAAGGGGAATCTAGGGAAGGGCAAGTATATGTTGGCTTTTGCTCCTGAGCATAAACCACCTTATGCCCCCAAGACTAAGATTCCTCCACTAGCCAAGAAGGATAATCCTGCTAAAGACGTGACCTGCCACCAATCTGGTGAAGTAGGCCATTGGAGAATGAATTGTCCTGTGTATCTCGCTGAGTTGATGACAAAGAAGAAGCAGTCTCTTGCAGCTAGCTCTTCGGGTATTTTCACTATAGAACTCATTATGACACGGGTTGTGGTACTCACATCTATAATACTACTCAGGGTCTCAGGGAAAGTAGGAAGCTGAAGCCAGGAGCTTTAAGTATGTACGTGGGCAATGGTCAACCGACCGGAGTTGAAGCTATTGGTGTTTTTCATTTATGTCTCCCTAGTGGATTAGTAGTTGTTTTGAAAAATTGTCATTATGCTTCCTCTATTACTAGAGGAATTATTTCAGTTTCTTGTTTGTATGACGATGGTTCTGTTAATCGTTTCGAATCGAATAATGCAATTTCAGTTTCTAGAAATAATGTTGTTTATTTTACTGTTATCCCACGGGATGGTATTTATGAAATTGATATGTCTTGTTCTAATACAAATAGTTGTTCTTTGTTTGCTGTTAGCAATAAAAGAGCCAAGTATGCCTTGGACTCTACTCTCTTGTGGCATTGTCGTCTTGGACACATTAGAAAGAAACGCATGGAGAAGTTGCAACATGATGGACTTCTCAACTCAAATGACATTAAGTCTTTTGAAAAGTGTGTTTCATGCATTTCTGGTAAGATGGCAAGGAAACCATATTCACATCAAGTGGAAAGAGCTAAGGATCTACATGGAGTAATATACACGGATGTATGTGGCCCATTTAGAATTGTGTCAAGACAAGGAGCAAGTAACTTCGTCACTTTTATTGACGACTATAGTAGGTATGGTTATGTTTACTTGTTGAAACATAAACATGAAGTGTTTGAAACATTTAAGGTGTTTCAAAAGGAAGTAGAAAACCAACTCGGGAAGACCATTAATTCACTACGTTCTGATTATGGGGGTGAATATATGAGTCAAGAGTTTTTGGATCATCTAAAGGAGTATGGGATTATTTCCCATCGCACTCCTCCTTACACTCCACAACATAATGGTGTGTCTGAGAGGAGAAATCGAACAATGCTAGACATGGTCCGCTCTATGATGAGTTAAACTACTCTTCCAAAGTTCTTTTGGGATTATGCCCTGAGTCTGCATGCATTCTCAATATGGTTTCAACAAAGAAGGTTCATAAGACACCATATGAAGTATGGCATGGGCAAGCCCCTAAGCTGTCTTACTTAAAAGTCTGGGGGTATGAGGCACTTGTCAAGCGTAATACACTTACCAAACCTGACAAACTTGAACCCAGATCTATTAAGTATATCTTTGTAGGATACCTAAAGGAAACAATGGGATATTCTTTCTACCTTCCATCAGAGAACAAAGTTATTGTTGCTCAAAATGCTGAGTTCTTTGAGAATAATCTCTTGGATCAAGAAGCAAGTGGGAGTCTAGAAGATCTTGAAATTATTCAAGATGAAGATACAAATCCTTTTGTAGACACTAGCTTACATCATGATGAGGATGATCAAGATATTAATGAACCTCAAAGTGATATTATTCCAATTCGTAAGTCCGCTAGCACACGTCGTGGTCCTAATCGAATGTGCTTATACATCGATGCTGAGGAACATGAGTTAGGGGATCTTGGTGAACCCATAACTATAAAGCTGCATTGCTGGATCCTGAATCCAAGAAATGGCTTGATGCGATGAATGTGGAAATGCAATCCATGAAAGACAATGATGTCTGGGTTTTAGTTGAGCTTCCTCCTAGCTGTAAAACAGTTGGTAGCAAGTGGCTTTTCAAGAAGAAAACTAACATGGATGGTAAAGTATAAACCTTTAAAGATCATCTCGTAGCAAAGGGCTTCACTCAAACCTTCGAGATTGATTATGAAGGAACCTTTTATCCTATTGTAGACATTAGAGCTATAAGTATTCTCATAGCCATAGTTGCGTTCTATGATTATGAGATTTGGAAAATGGATGTCAAAACCGCCTTCCTCAATGGAAATCTTCACGAAGAGGTCTATATGGAGCAACATGAGGGTTTTGTTGATCCTAAATATCCTAACCGAGTATGCAAGCTCAAGCATTCCATTTATGGACTTAAGCAAGCATTTGGGCAATGGAATAAACAATTTGATGATGAGATTAAGAAATTCGGTTTCTCTCAAAATCAAGATGAACCATGTGTATATAAGAAAGCTAGTGGGAGTTATGTCACTTTCCTAATTCTATATGTTGATGACATACTGCTCATGGGAAACAACATTCCTATGTTACAAGATGTAAAATCCTATCTTGGAAGATGTTTTGCCATGAAAGATCTAGGATAAGCTGCATATATTCTTGGAATAAAGATCTGTAGAGACAGATCTAAACGACTAATTGGTTTATGTAAAAGTGCTTACATTGAGAAAATCTTGAAGATATTTTACATGGAGAATTCCAAACGTGGAGCTATCCCAATGCAAGAAGAGCCTAAGTTGAGTAAGTCACAAGGTGCTGAGACACCTGCAGATAAAGAGCGCATGCAAAGAGTTCCTTATGCTTCGGCTATAGGATCTATTATGTATGCTGTGAGATGTACTCGTCTTGATGTTGCATTCGCTTAGAACGTGACTATCCGATTTCAACAGAATCCAGGTGAACTTCGCTGGAATGCTGTTAAGAATATTCTTAAGTATTTGCTCAATACTAAGGATATGTTTCTGGTTTACGGATGGGATGCGAAACGAGAGCTTAGGGTTTCTTGCTACACCGATGCTGGATATCTGACAGATGTTGATGACTTAAAATCTCAGACTGGATATGTAATCATTTTAAATGGAGGTGCTATTGATTGGAAAAGCACAAAGGTAGTATTTTTGCTACTTCATCTATAGAAGCTGAGTATATAGCTGCTTATGATGCATCTAAAGAGGCTGTATGGATTCAAAAATTCATTTATGGGCTTGGCATTGGTCCTACAATTGAAGAACCCATAAATATGTATTGTGATAACAATGGAGCCATTACTATAGCTAATGAAAGTAGAATCACCAAGGGTGCTAGACATTACCGCGCGAAAGTTCATTATCTTCGAGAGACCATTGAGATGGGTGACGTGAAGATATCAAAAGTTCACACATATGACAACCTAACTGATCCATTTACGAAGGCTTTAGCGTATCCTAAGCATTCTAAGTTGACTAGGGGTATTGGTTTAATACCAACTAGTAGTCTCATGTAAATCTGTGTGTAATTAGTATTCGGATAATTTGGAATTATAAGACATTTATTACTTTCTGTTAAATAAAGATACGAGGTATTTTTTTATTTCATTCATATAATCTATTGTTCCATATTTGCATGTTTATTCCATGAAATGATTTATCATTCTGAATACGTCCATTGTTGGTTAACAATATGAGAATATTCTTATGTAAGGCAAATGTGAGTGTTGGTTTTATTCTAACGAGAATGTGGATTGTTCCCACCAAACTCATGTGTATTCACAAGGGATGCATATTGGATACCCCAACTTTCAAATATTTACTTTTGGATCCTTGTCATAAGTAAAATATTGAAAATGGTTTGTTAAGTCATCCTTAGACTTAAGATACAAGCAAGTTCTGTTATGTGTGGATATCACTTTTGTAAGTATAAGCCAAACGCTATCCTGAATAAGGTAGTTATAAAAGCTATATTTCGGAGTGATGTGAAGCAGCATCCACAATACTTGTAGTCAACAAAGGATTTGTTACTCCACTTGATATGTGCAGAAAGATACCATGGCACCTCTCTAGATTTAATCAGATAATTGTTTGGCCAAACCCAATGGGTAATGCAAGAGGATTATTGATTACATTTGGTATATCTGAATTAAATTCTATAACGAGATTCTAAATGGTTAAACTATATGGAATGAGTTAGGATCCATATTCAAGGTTTAAGCTGAATCTATAAAAAGGATGATTAAAGCAAGACATAATGACCATAATACGAGAAAAGATTTAAGAAACTATATCTCAGACACGTTTAGTTAAATAGCGAGTGAGAGCGTTGCTAGACGTTTCCGTCATTGGTTTTTGTGCTATCTGCTACTCCAACTCCCAAGTGGGAGCTGTTGGATTATGTGAGTTGGATTAACATGAAAACGACTAAGGGTGTGTGAGCCTATTGGGGGTACACACGTTAAACACAAGAATACATTATACATTTAACTTGAACTTGAACCGTATTTGACCCATTAGCACTTGACCCATTTATTCCTTGATCCAAACCCATTTGGTCGGTTCCATAATGGGGCATTTGGAGAGGATATGGGCTAGTAGGAGTTGTATTTGAATAAGGAAAGAGGTTTAGCTTGTGGCTCAAGTTTGAAGCCCAAGTGTACTAGGGTTCCAAGGCTATATATATACCCTACACCCTAGCTCAAAACTCACGACTAATATACTCTCCAATTCACAACAAGTTGAATCGATCCATCATCACCATAAATTGCTAGACCCGATCGGAACTTCAAACCGATTAGGGTTTTAATCTTTTAAAACCTTATTGTTGCATCTAATCGATCTAATCAAGTTAACGTGTATAGTACTTGTTCTCAACTTAGTTCCAGGTCGAATTGAAGCTTAAGTTAAGTTGTTTGGTGGCTATGACTTCGGGCAGGAAAGAAAACCCAACAATACGCCTTTATCCGATATCTGACAAAGGAACTTTGGTTCTCGGGTGTTTTGGCAGATCTCAGACAGAAGGGTACTTGGTTCTAGGGTTTTTGTTTGATCTCGGACATTCAAGGGTTTGCTTGTTTTCTATTTTGTTCTAAGGTTCAAGTAATTACAAGGGTTGTTTGGTAACGTAACACGACTAGCTTATTCGGGCGTATTCATGTTAAAGTGTTTGTGTGAGCACTCGTAGAGGTGATCATGTTGATCACTTAGTTTCTTTGTTTGATAACTTTGGGTGACTATGAGGGTTAGTTTTTCTTGTTTCCTTTTATATTCTATTGTTTATTAATTACGTGTTAACTTGATTACATTAACTAGAACCATATTCCGCTACGTACTCGTAGTGTTAAATGGTTAACATGTTTATAAAATCCCAACCACCACCGTCATCACCATTCTTCTTCAACCGTTTCACCATAGACCAAGAATGGAACACTGTTAATATTACTATGGTTTATGTGTTAGCTATAACATCACATGTTATTGTTACTATAGCGAACTTACATCAGAAGTCAACGTATCTAGCATCAAGACAATATCCAACTTAGAATGTATATCTACATGAATAAGTTTGGTTTGATAATACCATACAAGTTCATATCCATTTATAGTTTAGTTTAAGAAGATATGTAAGATTAAACCAAATGGAAGTACGCACTTTGTCAACTTGTACCAAAGTAGTATGAAGAATTCTTATCACAATAAAAAAATCTTGCTAGCTTTGGTCACGACCATTGTTTCTATAGCCTCCTTTTCTACTTGGGCGTTACCTTGCCGGCTATTTGAGCACAACATATAAATCAGTGTTCCAATTCTTGATTTGTTGTGGAAAGGTTGTAGAAGAATGGTGGTGGTGGTGGTGGTGCTGGTGAAGAGGTTGAAGAATGTGTGTTTGGGTTAATGTGTGACAATGGGTGTGTGTTTTTAAGATTAAGGTGTTTGGACATGAAATGGCGAAAAGACGAAGAAAAGCTAACAATGCTTTTAACGGGCTTTTGGGTTTTGGATTGTGAGGGAGTGAAAAACGTGATGTTGGGGACAACGGGTGTGAAACCCTAGATCTGAGGATGATATCTGCAATCCTTCCAGACCTTGGGGACTAACGGTGTAATTTACCCATAAATCAATTTCAAGCAAAGACTTATCTTTTAAACTGCTTGGTTTTCAAAAAAATAAATAAATTAAAGAGTAAACTGAAAAAATCATCCTGTGGGCTTGTGTGTTTTGCATATCATCCCTATCTTAAACGTTCAGCAATAAACACCACCAAGTCCACAAACGTTTGGCAATAATCATCCCTAAGCACTAATCACTTTCAACCTCTTCTTGGCCACTATCACCATCTTGATCAATTGGTATACTAGGGGGTTCTCTGCTTATATTGGTTTCACTAAAAAAAAAGGATCAAAATCATCATTCATAACACTACCCTGACCAATATCATTACCCTGTCCCATAACACTACCCTTACCAATATCAGATTACCTGCCTAATATCAGTACCCATAACACTTCTTTCTCCACTAGGCCATTCAATTGCTAATCCTTGCCTTTTTTTAGTCACTTTCTTTTTAAGATTGTTAGGGTCCACTTCATCTGGGAGTTGTTCTATCATTACCTTTTGGGGTATCTTAAAGTAAGTTTCAAGACTTGTAAACCCATGTTCAACATAAACCTCAACTCTTTTACACTTATCTATATATTTTGTCATACCCAAAACATCTAAATCACTTCCTAATGCTTGTAGACCATAATCTAAATTGTTGTTGGGTATTTTGTAATGATAATAAATGATATATTTTCTATCATAACCTAACTGAACAATCATATCATTTAATTCAATAATTGAAAACAAATCAGCATCTACCATATCAAAGTAGTTGAAAGTTCCTGACTTGTATTTCCTATTCGGTGGGTCAGTGAAATATCCACCATGATAAATCTTGATTGAGAACATGTTTGGATCATTCCCTGTAAAAAAACAAACCACAATTCAAAACTAGGGTTAGATCATTACACAAACACAAAAAACATAACACAAAATTGGGAATTGGGTATAACTTACTATATGTATGTACTTCATCAATCTCTTGATCTTTCGTAAATGCGAATATGCCACTCGAAACCACCATTGCTAATTAATTATTTAGAGATTATAGATTTACTTAGGAATTAGGGATTTAGGGTTTATGTTTGACCAGTACACATCAGTATGGGAATACAGAGACTTGGTCATTTTTTTGAGTTTAATGTTTTTGGGTTTATTCCAATAAAAGAAATAGAAGGGAAAAAATCTAGAAAGACAAAAATACCCTCACGTGTTATTGCACGTGTGGTAGATAATGGGGAAAACTAACCTCGTTAGTGCTTAGGGATGATTATTGCCAAACGTTTGTGGACTTGGTGGTGTTTATTCTCTGAACGTTTGAGATAGGGATGATTTTTGCAAAAATACACAAATCACACGGATGATTTTTGCAGTTTACTCTAAAATATATTAAAATTTAGGTTAGGCGTGCATGATGCAAAATCATTCTTACTCGTGTGAGGGGAAACCTCACGTGGCCCCATTACACACGTCTCACGTGTGACAATGGCTATATTTTTTTTTTCTTCAGTCATTGCTGGTGATTGAACCAAAAAGTATTACATGATGAAGTCAGATCAACATATATCACAAATTTTGTATATATCAATTAATATCCCGATCATTATTTTTTCATTTAAGGAAAAAAAAAAAAAAAAAAAAAAAAAAAAAAAAAAAAACAACAACATTTTCCAAATTTTTTCTAAGAATAAAATATCCTGTAAACAGTAAATATTCAAGCTACGAAAATACATTATCGCGACGAGAATTTTCTTCTCTTTTAGTAGACTGACACTTCGATATAATTTTGACGATTTTTTCTTTCGAGCTTTATTTTTTAGTGTTGAAATTTTCGTCAAAAAAAATCACATGTGATTTGTAAAATCACTTGTGATTTGTTATTGTCAAAATCAACTGTGATTTCACAAATCACGTCTGAGTTTTAAGATCACAAATTTTTATTTATATATCTTTCAGTAGGCGGGTTCTTCGATATACTTTCGACGAGTTTTTTTCTTTTGAGCTTTATTTTTTTGTGTTCAAATTTTTGCTCAGAAAAATCACATGCAATTTGTAAAATCACTTGTCATTTTTTTTTAGAACGACAACTTTTATAGAAAGACTAGCAAGAAGCTAGCAACAAAACATTACAAAGAAATCAAGTGGGGGTTTTTAAGACAACTCTCCCACGTAAAAAACTTATTACATCTACTCGAACACCAACTAAAAGATAAAGCCACAATCTCGTCAAATATCACCGAACGTCTTGGAGCAGACGTATCAAAAATTGTTCTATTACGGAAGCCCCACATGTACCACCAATAAGTAGCAAACACTCCATCCAACAAAGCCTTCGTACCAGCAGGCATACGAATGGATAAAAACCAAGACTGCCAATCCGGGAATAACTCTAGATCTTGCCCATCCAGCTCCCACCATCGACAAATTCTAAAGAAAACACTCCTCACAATAGGGCATTGAAAAAAAACATGTTGAGACGTCTCCACCGAACCTTCACAAAGCGGACAAACTACAGAATCCAACACTACTCCTTTACGGGACAAATTGTATCGAGTAGGGAGATAATCCCTTCAAGCCCTCCAAACAAAGATATTGGTCTTAATAGGCACGCACTTCACCCATCTCGTAGCCTCAGGGGAAGAAGGAAGAACCAAATCGTCTAAAAAATTTCGAACCTCTTTAACCCGAAAATTCCCATCTCCTGCTAAATCACAAACCCATCTGTCGGCATTTGGCACAAGGGAAACATTCGACAAAGCAGAAAGAAGGGCTTCCCACTGTTGACGTTCAACCTCATATCTCACTCTCCTCCGAAAAGATACATCAATCGACCTACCGCCTAATTCATTAGCAAACCGAAATATCTTTCTAAATCTAAAGCATACACCCAAAACCGATCACAAATGGAAACATCCGAATTCCATTTATCGAGCCAGGATTTAGTAGAACAACCATCACATATTCTCTTCTTGCAATGGGACATGAAATCGAAACCTATATCCTTCAGAGACTGAACTTTGCGAATAATAGCTGACCAAACAGATGTTGTCTTGCCTGAATGTAAGTCAAGCCGATCCCCATGAATACCTTGAATAACCTTAGACCAAAGAGACCCGCCATTAGTTAAGAAACGCCACACCCAATTAAGCAAAAGAGCACGATTAAGAGCGTAAAAACTAGACACACCAAGACCACCATGACTCTTAGACGCTAACACTTTCGGCCACGCAACCCAAATAATCTTTCTCTCCTTGGGATCCGCACCGTTAAAAAACTTTCCCTTAATAGCTTCCATTTCTTTTAACACACCTTTAGGAGTCTTAAATATAGACATATGATATAAAGGAGAGGCACCAAGCACCGATTTCAATAACGTGAACCTACCTCCGATGGATAATGTCTTAACCTTCCAATTAGACAGCCTAGACCGAAGCTTGTTAACAACCTTAACCCAAGCCGCTCTCCGATTCATAGAGTCTCCCACCATAACCCCTAGATAAGGAAAGCGATTACACGTAACCATGCATCCAATTCTAGCTGTTGCCTGATCAACAACGAGCCGAGGGACACCCACATCCAACAAGTGACACTTCTGAATATTAATATTCAATCCGGACGCAAAATGAAAACATTGCAAAATCTTAACAACGTTCTTCAAATTAGTTTGAGACCATTCACCAATGAACATGGCATCATCTGCATACAAGAGATGTGATATAGATAAAGACCCATTAAGACGTAAACCATGAACATACCTTCCGAAGAAGCACGGGCCATGGACAAATGAAACGATTCCATTATCAAAATAAAAAGAAACGGGGATAGCGGGTCTCCTTGTTTTAACCCTCTATAGAACGAGAACTCGGCTATGGGACTCCCATTAACCAGATCGAGGCCCTCGCCGAACACAAAGTTCCTTGAATCCATTTACACCAATTCGGCCCAAATCCAAAAGCCTTCATAATGTATAAAAGATAATCCCAACGCACCGAGTCATACGCCTTAGCAAAGTCAACTTTAAAAACATCGCATGTTTATTGTGCTTTTTACACCAGCTAAGAATTTCATTTAAGATAAAAGGACCATCCAAAATATTCCTCTTGGCAAGGAAAGCTGATTGCGTATCGGATATAATATCGGGAATAATGTTAGCCAACCGATTAGCAAGAATCTTCGTGACGACCTTATATAAGCAACCAATTAAACTGATCGGTCTATAATCCGACACATACTTAGCATCCAAAGTCTTAGGAATTAAGGCAATAAACGACGAGTTACAACCCCGCAAAAAAGAGCCATTAGCAAAAAAGTGTTCCACCGTGCTACAAAAATCTGGACCGATAAAACTCCAATACTTTCGAAAAAATTCAAACGAAAATCCATCCGGCCCCGGAGACTTATTTTCACCACAGCTCCAAACAGCTCTACGAATTTCCTCGCGAGAGATATTACTATCCAGATCCACAATATGGTCAGGAGATAAACGCTTGTTAAACTGAAAGTTTATCTTAAAACGCGATTGAGAAGGTTGTTCAAACCTAGCTTGGAAATGATTTGTGAAAATCTCTTTCACCACAACAGGATCAGTACACCAATTCCCGTTTTCAAACACACCCCGAATAGCTAAATGAGACCTTTTCTTATTAATGATTCCATGAAAAATTTTTGAGTTTTCGTCTCCTTCAATAGCCCACTTTATTTTAGATTTCTGCTTAGCATCACTGGAAGCCACGATGTTCAGATCATGAAGTTGACGCGTCAGCTCCACTCTTTTAAGAAGAATATGATCAAAAGCATTCCCACTATCTAATAATTTATCAATGTCGCCTAATTCTCGAACAATAGCATTCCTGTTCCTAAACTGTTCAGCTTTCCTCTCTTTAACCCAACTTCGAATAATAGTTTTAAGATCTTGAAGCATTTTCTTAAAACGGACCATAGCATTAGAATCCGAATGAGAAAACGAACGCCAAGCATTTTCCACCATATCATTGAACCCGGTCAAAAGAAACCATGAGTGATAGAAACGAAAGGGAGTCGGCCCAAAATCTGTGAATACCTCAAGCAAAAGAATTGGATGAAGATCCGATAAGTGCCTATCAAGAAACTTAGCTGTCAAAGAAGGGAAGATAACAAGCAGACCTTCTGTGACTAAGAATC
>OU343223.1:126377548-126478871 GCA_910596185.1 Chrysanthemum makinoi | reverse complement strand
GATGGGGTTACTAACAAAGTCACGAAGAAGGGGAGGATAGACTACTGAGGAAGCTAAAAAATAGAAAAATCTTACTTGATAGGAATCAAGCAAAAGGAAACCTAGCGAGGTGGAAATCTTACTAGCTATTCTATTCCCCGGCGTGACGTAAAAAACTTGATACCCGCATTACCTTGGCGTTCGAGGGTCAAAGGAACTTCTTTTTCATCGAGCAAGTTTTTCAACACCCTAGGCAATGAACCTAATTGTTGTAGTGTAGTATTAGGGTAAGCCTCGGGGATTGATATCGTTCTCTAGGGGAATAGGAATGCTAGTGAGAAATTACTACGCTGAGGTTTGGGTTGAGGAAGATTATTTTTTTTATCTTTTTTATATTTTTTTTTGGAAATTGAAAAGTACGAGTCTCGGGGTATTGGATTTGGGGGGTTTGGTATTTCTACCGATTACTCTACTATTCTAATTATCTAATTAACTAAGCTAAGGGGTAGTCTATGTCTAATTGACGTGTGCTCATATGATGATTAAAGATGTGTTTACCTAGATGCTATTACTCCCTAGTTATTTCCTATTGATGGTTGGAATCCGTCCTTATTCTTAACGAGTTGTGTCTTCTAAGGTCGTAGAGTATGCTTTTTTCCCTAACTCTTTGAGACTACCTTAAGATTATTGCCTACAAAATCTCTAGGATTCATAAACTAACTTTAAGGTTATATTTGGATGTTTAGCCTACAATAACTCTAGGTGATTATAAACTAATGTTCACAAAGACTACTCAAGCATTAAAAACACAACGATGACCTATTGCAATCCTAGGCTAATTACAATTAAGATAAGAGACAACCAATCAATATTCAATACCTAGGTTTCATAGATCTAAGCAAACACACAAGTAAATTAGCCGGGCATGGGGAACATGCAAGCATACACACATACAATTGAAGACATATTTGAATCAATGAAGTAAATTACTTATCTTGTTGTAAAATAGGGTACGAGAACCCTAAGGGGACGTTTGGTATGATTGAATCGTAGAGAATGGAATTGCATTAGAGAATGGAATTAGAGAGAAAGAGAATGACTCTGAAAATAGAGAAGACATTCCATTGTTTGGTAAAAGAAAAGAATTGAGTGATGGAATGCGTAAGAAAATTGATTCTCCCGTTTGTTACAAACGAGAATCTAAATTTTGCATGTGTATTCTTCTTCCGTAAATTATTACTAATAACACTCTTTTTAGTTTACATTTATTTATATTACACATTTCAATTATTTTGAAACATATCTTTGTTAACATTTTATAAACAAAATAAGAAAAAATTGCAGTCCCAAAGGCGAATCAGCATTATAGCAACCTTGACCGCATGAAATACCAAGGAATTTAAACATAACTATACAACTTTAACATTAATAAATCGATTTGATTACAGCAAAATCATGAATGGATCATAAACAAGAAAATATACCCATCATACTTATAAAATATTGTACCATAAGCTATAAAGACATGTTACAGGAAATATGCAGTAGTTTTCTCTTAACCCAGCAACTAAAAGTTCGAGGTATTTTCCGTCAAGTCCTTAGATAAATTTTTTAACGTCTCGATGAAATCAACACTATTGCTTCTTTTCCATTTATTGCTCGAACCTCCTGTAGATGCACTAGGCATCAAATTTTCCAGATGTATGTCATCGCCATCTATAAATAAATTAGTTATATTAGAGCATCCGCAATGCAAGGTTTACAAAAGACTTTTCACTATTTGAAAAAGTCATTTGAATGACTTGACTCATTGTGACAAAAGCTTTGCAAATGACTTTTAGTTGAATAACTTGGTGAATGTCAAGCGTTTGACAACAAATTCACCAAGTCATTTTTATTAAATGATACTAGTTAAGAAGGTTTGTAAAGCTTTTTGAAAGCTTTTTTGCATTGGAGGAGGTTTTAGAAAATGACTTGTTGAGACATAGAATTTATTAGAAAATTGATTGCATTAAATGCATCAAGTCTTTAAAGACTTGATGCATTGTAGATGCTCTTAGAGCATCTCCAATGCTAGCTTGGAGAATGACTTGGTACTATTTGGAAAAGTCATTTACATCATTTTTTGCATTGCATCAATGACTTGGTGAAAGGCTTTTTACCCAAAGACTTGATAAACATCAAGCGGTTGAAGCAAAAGCTTTTCATCTTCTAAAGCATAGATTTGATCTTAATTTATTATATAAAACACTTGAAAAGCTTTTGATGATAACATTTTGCATTGGAGCAAATTCTAAAAACGACTTTTTAATTTATAGAGTACACTTAAATATTTATTGTGTTAAATGCATCAAGTCTTTTATGACTTGATGCATTGCTCATGCTCTTAGTAACGTAAAACTTTCACAAATGTAGTTGTTACTTTAGAAGTAATGTACATGTTCTTTATGTTTGAATTTTACAGTTGATCTCTAAGCATCTTCAATTCATCGTTTATTCATTTTGTAGCTTATGCTCTTTTCCCCCATATACATACATTCGTATGTGACATGATTATAGACTACCTTAAACAGGTTGATTATACATTCATATGCGGTGTTCTCTAGTTAATAATTATGCACGTATAACAATTATCTAAGTATAAAGTACCACCATGTAATTTTACCCATGAACAAGTGATCTATTGGATATGTGTTGTTTAAATTTGATAAGTGAACCCTAGTTTCATATCATTATCAGTTTGTTTCAACGGGTTACAAGCTATTCATATCAGTACAATTATCACAAAGTTTGATATAAGTTAACCCTAGCTTCAATTCGTTTATACCAGATCGGCTAGGGTTACTTGATAAAAATTGATTTGTGCGACTGACTAACAAAGTCAAAGAGATGAATTACCTTAGTTAGGGATCGATGTGTAACAACTTCCACGAGCAGCAGGTTAATTACAGTGATGATAGGTTTGAGAAATAAGAGGCGCTAAGTAGGTTTTTGGATGATTTTGGTGTTAAATGTGCAACGCACGTGTGGTGTGTATATAAACCTCTGATTTTGACGCTCTTTTATGATTCACCCTAAGAATAAGTATGGAGAATGACTCCTTTATAATTTTCTATTCCCAGCCTTTCTTTACTTTTTTTAAAGAATCAAAATAAGGGGTTGTGAATGGAATGGGAACCCCACGTTTCCATTCATTGTGTGAAACAAACAAGGGATTCTATTCTTCTTTCCTTTCTCTTCTTTCCATTCAATCATACCAAACGTATCATCCCTTTTCATCTCACTCGCCTCCTGTAACTCTCGATCACTCGTTGTTTCTTATACATATAACCACAAACAAAAACACCTATACACACCTTCCTTTTGGTTCACCCGCAACGGTGACCGAACGAGTGCAAAAGTCACCCCCCTGGCCCCCTCTCACGCATGATGGGGCACCTCATAGGTGAGGATGAACCCACATTCCGTCCAACCTTAGGGACCAAAAACATCATCACTGTTCTCATAACATGAGAAAAGCAAATGCCGAATTTGTCCTACAATTGTCTTTTGAATAACCATAAAAGATAATAATCTGTAATGACAATCAGAACTATATATCCATTACTATTTTATCAGAACTTACAACATGTCACTAACCACTCAGGAGTGGCAACAAGCTTGTGATTGTCATCACTAAAATGTGAGAAGTGTCAGGTTCAATTTTGTCTAGGAGCAAACATCCCTGAAGTATCCACGCCATCCTCATGAAAGGGAGCGCTTTAACCGGTTTGAGTCTGTGTGGTGATGGGTTCAATACCTGTGGATTAGTTGGCCAAAAGGTCGAAAACGATAGTTACCCAAAAGAAAATTTACAACATGTCACAACTGTGAAACGCCCATATTTTTTTTAAATCTGTAAACTGTATACATTGATAAAACTAGCGGAAGCGTATTTTCTACAACATACGGGCTTATTCCAAACGTCCCGTTAGAATACTAAACTTTACAAAAATACTTAACGATGACTCTTTAAACTTGGTAAAGCAGCTGGTTCTTGATTAAGGGGCATTCCAAACTGATAACAAATGATGGAAATGAGAAACTCGTTACCTAACCCGCGAGCTACACCATTTTAACCCATTACGCCCCATTTAGCATGTACATGGTCTCATCTTGCATACCTACAAAAATATAAACTGAGAACGGTAAGTATATAAGACTTAGTGAGATAACGGAACTGTATTAAATCATAAACTGAACATAAGCATGATGCTGAATAAGTATATATAGTACTATTCTGACTACATGAATCATAATAATAACTAACTGCATAACTTAAGCATACTGAGTGCATAGCTGACTGCATAACTAAGCACATACTTAGTGCATAACTGACTGAGTACATAAGCACATACTGGCTGAGTGCATAAGCACATACTGAGTACTTTTAGTACTATACTGGCTGAGTGCATAAGCACATACTGACTAAGTACTTATAGTTCTATACTGACTAGATACATAACTGACGAGCCATATAAGCATGTTAATCATCCATACAGGATGTCTGAGTTCCGATTATGGAACATTCACTATTCTAAGGCTCAATTCTCCACTAAGGAGGTCTAAGTTCCAACTTGCTGGAACACATGTGTGATCACATAACTGACTATATATTGATAGTACTAAATACATTGAGTAATGCATAAAGTACCATTTTGACTAATTTAGTGCATAAAGCACTTGGCGCGCCTTAAAACCTGCATAAGCATATACCTAATAGAATTTGACATGCATATATATAAACGCATCGCATGCCAGAAGTGCATAAAGCATTTTGCACACATTACTAAACACATATAACATTCATATATAATTTAAGGTTGAGCTAAATACTTAGGCTTAACTACAACATGATACTAAGCTAAGCTGGGTGAGACTAAGCTAAATATAGAAACTAAACAATAATATAGTTACGAGGTCAAACTAAGATATAATACTAAAATTGTACTATAACCTAAACCAAGGATGAGTTATAACTTGATACTACAGCTGAACTATAATATAAAAATGAACTATAATATAAAAGCAAAACTACTATAAACATAATCTGAGACCAACTATAACATATAACGAGTCTGCTTATATAAATAATACTGATGTTGACCACGACATATTACTTAGTAAAACAATCGGTCTACTTAATACTAAATATTGCTAAACAGGTCAGCATGACTATGAATATGACCAAACATGTCAACATGGTAGTTAATATGACCAAACGGGTCAACATGATACTTAATATGACAAAGCGGTCAATATGATACTCAATATGACCAAACTGGTCAACATGATAGTTAGTACGACCAAACTGGTCAACTTGATGCTTAATATGACCAAAGGGGTCAACTTGGGTCAACTTGATGCTTAATATGACCAACGTGTCAACTTGAGTCAACTTGATGCTTAATATGACCCAACGAGTCAACTTGATACTTAATATGACCAAAGGGGTCAACATGATACTTAATATGACCAAACATGTCAACATAATACTTAATATGACCCAGGTCAACATGATATAAATATGACCACACGGGTCAATATGATACTAATATGACCAAACATGTCAACATACTACTTAATATGACCCAACGGGTCAACATGATACTAATATGACCTCACGAGTCAACATGATACTAATATGACCTCACGGGTCAACATGATACTAATATGACCTCACGGGTCAACATGATATTAATATGACCTCACGGGTCAACATGATACTAATATGAGCTCACGGGTCAACATGATACATAACTTGCATAGTACTTGAGATATAGTAAAGCATATATATACTAAACACGCTTAATCTACTAAACATGTTAACTGAAAATCCATTACTCACCTGGGCCGTATAATGCAAGATGAATGATTCTGAATATGCCTCGAACACCTATATCATGATAGATGTACACGTATAATGTTAACACATAACAACTAGGCATGAATATAACATGATAATGCAACTAAGCACACATAAACTAACTATAATGCATAAACTCATAAACTAGTTATGGCATAAATCTCGCCAAACATGCACTACTATGCTCGCGAACTCGAGCTAAGCTAACCAAGTATTATCACTTGGTTCTATACTTTCATAACATGAATTATAACCATATGGGCTGAGAATATAAGTTATCATAGCATATAATCACCCGGGACTTGCAAAAACATCATATCATGTCATAATCATCAAAACACTTAACAACGCATTTGCTGATTTTGTGCAGCAGCCTGAAAATGCATCGTTTTTACTCACTTAAATACTGAAACAGGTCATGAGACTATTTTTCCATGAAATTATATTATTTTCCCTTTCCGAAAAGGTATGGAACGCGTCAAACGGAGCTACGGTCTATCCGGTATGAATTTTTAAAGTTCTGTTTGCTGCACATTTCAGGATCAGCCAATGCTGTACCAAATCACGTTTTAGACTAACTTAACTACTAAATGGGCAAAAACTTTATGAATACAACTGAAGTAGACACCTTAGGATTTCCATAAAGTCCGGCCATGATTCAATCCGAGCTTTTATCAATTTTATATGATTTTTCAAACATAACTAATCATTGCTGAAAATTTCAGCAACTTGTTTAACATCATATATCACATAAAGGGGTGTTTGGTTCAACTCAATAATCAACATAAATACCTCCTAAACATTATAAATTGATCACTAACATAATCCCATCATAAACCCTAATAATCATATGCATAACCCATAAACATAAATCATGATTCATCACATAATCATGTAAAACACTTATATAACGTGACCCCATATCTCCTTTGATTCGAATACAAGATATAACACATAATTTGACATACCTTGAATTTTAGGGATGGACACAATAACCACTTGAAGCTCTTAATTCATTATAATCATATTAACCCTTGATTTCTCTTTATTAGTCCTTGCTTCTCTTGATGGAATTAGCTAAGAATTGGAGGATTCTTCAAAGTGAAGTAATTGTTCTTCCTGCTTTCTTCTTTTTTTGTGAATCGTAAAATGAGAGAGAGAGGGAGGGATAATTATCTTCCCAAACCGACATTTAGTAAGTATATAAAATATATCTGGAACTTTTTAGTAGTTTGGCTATTTGTCACATTTAGCCCTCGTAGTAAAATCGTGTTACAAACTGAATCCGAACTATATAACTCATATTAGTTGCTAAGTCCCGACTACTTATATTATAAATTCCGTCAATAGTGGGACTTTTCTATTTATTCCTCTAAAATACTACATGTAACCAATAAGAATATAGATAAATCTGCTATTATTTTCTCTAAATATCGGGATGTTACAACTCTCCCCCACTTGGACTGTTCGTGTCCTCACGAACTACTGTTGTTATAACTAAGTTGTCCCCTAAATCACTTAGGATCATTTGTATGTACTCCCCCGCTTGGGTTTGTATCATGTCTGTATTCTAACATAAAACTGATAATCCACTATTAAGGATCAAACTAGAATTCATTTCCTCTATATATATATATATATATATCAAATTATCAACAGGTTTAATAGTTGGTACCTGTTATCTGTGTTGAAATCCTATCTCAACTCTGAGATTTCTTGATTATCCTCTGAAAATAACTCGATAGATTCATAACCATCTGTATTCTTTATGTTCATCTCGACTATTTTCTGAAAATATCTCAAAAATTCATAACCTGGCGTTAAAAGAAAGGATTTATTTACCTGAATTCGCATAATATTCACTAAAATGTCATATCCTGAAACTCTGTTTCATAACTCTGATGAGGAATATCTCTTATTGAATGATCCGTATCCGTGCTGACACGTTTTCATTTCAATTCTTTTGCCCCTTTTTCCTGTAAACTGCTCAAATCCTGAAATGCTAAAACCCATTTTCATATTTATTCTGTCATATTCTGTAGCATTTCTAAATCATAATCTTTTTCTGAGTGTTGAATCTATTCTGAACATGCTGGTGTATGTAAATTATGCCCTTTATAATGACTATGTCTGAAAATGCGACTATACATGATCTAATGAAATATTCATGATGCATTTAACACATAACGGTTTAGCAAGCTCCCCGAGGTATCTCATGATCTCGATAAGTTTATGCCATATCATATGATTATTATCAAGTTGATCAGGCGTCATAATAATCACACCATATAATCATGAACTCATCGCTATCACAATCTACTCCAAGTCACTGAAGCAAAACATATCATCTACTGCACATAATCTGATGTAAATACTGACAATATAATGCTATATTGATAATGCATACTAATTCTATATGCTTATTATACCATGAATATCTAATTCATGATCTGCAACTTACGATATCTGGAAATGCATTATGCACTACACGACTATATCTGTAAATTCATATAATCTCATATATACTGTTAATCACATAAATGGGTATGCATCGCTAAACACACACTAATTTTCTAATAAACATGAACTTTATACTAAATAACATTACTGAATAGCTGATAAACGTATAAACGTGCGATGCAATTTAACTCTAAAAGAAATTACCGAGCAAAGGTTCAAGTCTAAGCATCCCCTACTAATGGTGGATACTTAAATCTCTCAAACCATCGCTCTGATACCAACTTGAAACGCCAAGATTTTTTTTTAAATCTGTAAACTGTATACATTGATAAAACTAGTGGAAGCGTATTTTCTACAACATACGGGCTTATTCCAAACGTCCCGTTAGAATACTAAAATTTACAAAAATACTTAACGATGACTCTTTAAACTTGGTAAAGCAGCTGGTTCTTGATTAAGGGGCATTCCAAACTGATAAAAAATGATGGAAATGAGAAGCTCGTTACCTAACCCGCGAGCTACACCATTTTAACCCATTACGCCCCATTTAGCATGTACATGGTCTCATCTTGCATACCTACAAAAATATAAACTGAGAACGGTAAGTCTATAAGACTTAGTGAGATAACGGAACTGTATTAAATCATAAACTGAACATAAGGATGATGCTGAATAAGTATATATAGTACTATTCTGACTACATGAATCATATTAATAACTAACTGCATAACTTAAGCATACTGAGTGCATAGTTGACTGCATAACTAAGCACATACTTAGTGCATAACTGACTGAGTACATAAGCACATACTGACTGAGTGCATAAGCACATACTGAGTACTTTTAGTACTATACTGGCTGAGTGCATAAGCACATACTGACTAAGTACTTATAGTACTATACTGACTAGATACATAACTGACGAGCCATATAAGCATGTTAATCATCCATACAGGATGTCTGAGTTCCGATTTTGGAACATTCAATATTCTAAGGCTCAATTCTCCACTAAGGAGGTCTAAGTTCCAACTTTGTCTGGAACACATGTGTGATCACATAACTGACTATATACTGATAGTACTAAATACATTGAGTAATGCATAAAGTACCATTCTGACTAATTTAGTGCATAAAGCACTTGGCGCGCCTTAAAACCTGCATAATCATATACCTAATAGAATTTGACATGCATATATATAAATGCATCGCATGCCAGAAGTGCATAAAGCATTTTGCACACATTACTAAACACATATAACATTCATATATAATTTAAGGTTGAGCTAAATACTTAGGCTTAACTACAACATGATACTAAGCTAAGCTGGAGCTGAGACTAAGCTAAATATAGAAACTAAACAATAATATAGTTACGAGGTCAAACTAAGATATAATACTAAAATTGTACTATAACCTAAACCAAGGCTGAGTTATAACTTGATACTACAGCTGAACTATAATATAAAGCTGAATTATAATATAAAGCAAAACTACTATAAACATAATGCTGAGACCAACTATAACATATAACTGAGTCTGCGCTATAAATAATACTGATGTTGACCACGACATATTACTTAGTAAAAACAATCGGGTCTACTTAATACTAAATATTGCTAAACAGGTCAGCATGACTATGAATATGACCAAACATGTCAACATGGTAGTTAATATGACCAAACGGGTCAACATGATACTTAATATGACAAAACTGGTCAATATGATACTCAATATGACCAAACTGGTCAACATGATAGTTAGTACGACCAAACTGGTCAACTTGATGCTTAATATGACCAAAGGGGTCAACTTGGGTCAACTTGATGCTTAATATGACCAACGTGTCAACTTGAGTCAACTTGATGCTTAATATGACCCAACGAGTCAACTTGATACTTAATATGACCAAAGGGGTCAACATGATACTTAATATGACCAAACATGTCAACATAATACTTAATATGACCCAACGGGTCAACATGATACTAATATGACCACACGGGTCAATATGATACTAATATGACCAAACATGTCAACATACTACTTAATATGACCCAACGGGTCAACATGATACTAATATGACCACACGGGTCAACATGATACTAATATGACCTCACGAGTCAACATGATACTAATATGACCCCACGGGTCAACATGATACTAATATGACCTCACGGGTCAACATGATACTAATATGACCTCACGGGTCAACATGATACTAATATGACCTCACGGGTCAACATGATACATAACTTGCATAGTACTTGAGATATAGTAAAGCATATATATACTAAACACGCTTAATCTACTAAACATGTTAACTGAAAATCCGTTACTCACCTGGGCCGTATAATGCAAGATGAATGATTCTGAATATGCCTCGAACACCTATATCATGATAGATGTACACGTATAATGTTAACACATAACAACTAGGCATGAATATAACATGATAATGAAACTAAGCATACATAAACTAACTATAATGCATAAACTCATAAACTAGTTATGGCATAAATCTCGCCAAACATGCACTACTATGCTCGCGAACTCGAGCTTAGCTAACCAAGTATTATCACTTGGTTCTATACTTTCATAACATGAATTATAACCATATGGGCTGAGAATATAAGTTATCATAGCATATAATCACCCGGGACTTGCAAAAACATCATATCATGTCATAATCATCAAAACACTTAACAACGCATTTGCTGATTTTGTGCAGCAGCCTAAAAATGCATCGTTTTGACTCACTTAACTACTGAAACAGGTCATGAGACTATTTTTATATGAAATTATATTATTTTACATTTCCGAAAAGGAATGGAATGCGTCAAACGGAGCTACGGTCTCTCCGGTATGAATTTTTAAAGTTCGGTTTGCGGCACATTTCAGGATCAGCCATTGCTGTACCAAATCACGTTTTTGACCAACTTAACTACTAAATGAGCAAAAACTTTATGAATACAACTGAAGTAGACACCTTAGGCTTTCCAGAAAGTCCGGCCATGATTCAATCCGAGCTTTTATCAATTTTATATGATTTTACAAACATAACTAATCATTGCTGAAAATTTTAGCAACTTGTTTAACATCATATATCACATAAAGGGGTGTTTGGTTCAACTCAATAATCAACATAAACACCTCATAAATATTATAAATTGATCACTAACATAATCCCATCATAAACCCTAATAATCATATGCATAACCCATAAACATAAATCATGATTCATCACATAATCATGTAAAACACTTATATAACGTGACCCCATATCTCCTTTGATTCGAATACAAGATATAACACATAATTTGACATACCTTGAATTTTAGGGATGAACACAATAACCACTTGAAGCTCTTAATTCATCATAATCATATTAACCCTTGATTTTTCTTAATTAGTCCTTGCTTCTCTTGATGGAATTAGCTAACAATTGGAGGATTCTTCAAAGTGAAGTAATCGTTCTTCCTGCTTTCTTCTTTTTTTGTGAATCGTAAAATGAGAGAGAGAGAGAGAGGGATAATTATCTTCCCAAACCGACATTTAGTAAGTATATAAAATATATCTGGAACTTTTTAATAGTTTGGCTATTTGTCACATTTAGCCCTCGTAGTAAAATCGTGTTACAAACTGAATCCGAACTATATAACTCATATTAGTTGCTAAGTCCCGACTACTTATATTATAAATTCCGTCAATAGTGGGACTTTTCTATTTATTCCTCTAAAATACTACATGTAACCAATAGGAATATAGATAAATCTGCTATTATTTTCTCTAAATATCGGGATGTTACAAACTGTCCATAGTATACGAACATTTCCTTATATTTAATCATATGACATATCTAAGAAAAGAGCAAAAATGAGTGTCGTAGAGCTTACGTGTTAGTGAGAGCAGGGAGGGAAGGGTGTTACCACTTAACACACACCCTCCACCTATGTCTAGGTAAAACCTTATGAGAGTTAGCTAACGCACAAGGTTTCCTCGAAAACCAGTTAAAAATGCACTCTGATTGCAGCATGACCAAAGCAGGAATGAAGAATAAGCAATAAGCCCATGTAAGGAATTACAATATAGTTTATGCTAGAACTTAGTGATGCTCAAGCAAAATTAATAACCAACTATAAATATCAATATATCATTATACTGTCATTTTTTTTAATTAAGTGATTGTATAGTAATATATACCACCCATCTCTGTAATTTTCTTTTTGAGTAATTATAGTTTTTGACATTACTAATCCACGGGATTAAGCCCACCGTCACAAACACAAACCATGTAAATCCGTTCACTTTTTAGGAAGGTTGGCACGACAACATTAGGGTTTTTTCCCTCTCACAGTTCTTCAGTTCGAGTTCTTTAGCCTCATTTTTTCTTTCAAAATCCTATCTTTAACTACCTCTTCGTTTTTGAGGTCAAAGTGTGCCAGCAATTTACCTTAAGTGGCTATTCAATATTATCGGTGGACGAGACTAAGGTTTTCTCATGTTATTAAGGACCGAAATGCCTTCGTACCAAATGAGCAACTACCAAAGTGTGTTCTAGTGAACACATGTTATTGAGCAGATGACAAAGATGACATAAGAAATGAAAGGAATTTTGATATATAAAAATTAACAACACATGCAGACATATGTTATTGTTTTAATCAACATTTGGAAAGTTCTGGCCAGCAATAAGACTTGTTGCATAATAGCTTTAGGATGTCTTTCGACATGAATGCAAAGAAAAGCAAGAATGAAGTGAAGGGGATAACCATGCACCTCATGTCCCTTTAGGCCTTTACTTCCAAATAGTCACCTTCACGCATCTGTCGAAAGTGGTGCGACATCCGACCTTGTGGATACATCTACATAAATAAGTATAGCATTTTAACCGTTTATGATAAGAGATTAAACATGAAGAGGTAATAGTAAAGGAAAGTGTATGAAGCAAATTTAATCATGGTGTGAACCTTAACGATCAACTCAAAATATCCAACATCAGTGTCTAAGGTGATTGGGTGGTATCGTTTAATAACCCCCCACCTTGGCTATCTTTACCCCTGAATTCACCTAGTTTAAGTCGATGAACTTTTTATCTCGAGCCACAGAATACACGTTGATTATGATATTGAAAATTCACATGTATAATACTAAAAGTCCAAGTGTTTTTTTTCTCTCTCGCTAATTTTGCAACAAACTGCGCAAGGAATCGAAGTATCCAATCTTATATACGCAGCTTATATGCACTGTCCAATTCCATGGCCCAACACTAGAAGTGGCCAAAACCCGATTCTTCCAAAAACCGGTTCCGGTTCCAAATCGGTTCCGGGCCATGGTCAAAGGTCAACGAACCGGTTCTGGTTAAAACCGGTTTGGTTTTTTCCTAATCCGGGGTCTTAAAAACTTGGACCGGTCTAACCGGTTCGGTTCCTAAACCGGTTCTATTTTAAAATCGGCCAAACCGGTTCCCAAGAACCGGTCGACATTGTTAATGGTGGGCAATGAAAATTATGTCGATTCCGTTTTTTTTTTCATTCGCGTTTTCAACACAATAAACTTAATAAACTTCGACTTTTATTAAATAAACTCATAAACGTCACACATAAAGTACTTGAATTACAAATTTAATACATTTTGACTATTTATTCGTTATCGGTTTAATCTTCATCTTCAACTTCGGTGGAGTCTCTAGCGGCGCTTGTAGCTTTATCGAAAGCGACTTCTTCTTTGGAAAGATTGATTACATAACTCTCTTCCACCTCGATCTCTTGTAATTGTCTTTCTTATTCCATCGATTCTTCAAGTATTGAAACGTGTTGTATACGTTCATTCACATCTAAATAATCCTTCAAGAAAATACACATCTCCAAAGATATAGGTGTGAGCCTTGTTCTTCTTACCGATAATATCCTTCCAATAGTAGAAAAAGTGGATTCCAAAGCAATGGTAGAAGCTTGTACGCTTAGTAAATCTCGGGCCATTGCGGCTAGAACGGGAAATTGAGGTTCCCTTTGTTTCCACCAATTCAAAACATCAAAATTCTTTAACTCTTCGGGTGTGATAGTGTCTAACCAATCGGTTCCCGAATATCTCCCATATTCGTTGCTCGATAAATTCTCACTCCTAGCCCATTTACCGCTTTCTTGTCTTAAACTTGAAAATAAGTCCAAATCCGGATCCACGATTGTAGTCGAAGTCCAAATCGTTGAAGCCGAACGCGTTCCCATATTTGTTGTACCATATTTATCAAAATAAACGTTTGAAATTACATCTAAACATGTCTTGTGCCTTTGTTACATAAAATGGGTCTATTTGAAGCAAATCCAAATCGTTAGCAATCTTATCAATAAGATATTCCACCCTGATAAGGTTCAAACATGGATTCATTGCGGCGCCACAAGTAATTACCGGTGCAATTTCTTCAAAATATTTGGTAAGTTTTTCTTTCATCCGTATAACCATATTCACAAAAAGTGGACCATCATATTCGTATGATCCTAATTTTCTACACATCATAAAAAGTTGGTTGAGGACCAAATGACTCGTGGGATAATAAACACCCGATAACATAGTAGTTGCGGTTTTAAAAACTTTGAGTAATTTGGTTACTTTTTTTAATAGTAGCCTAATTTTCAACCGAAAATGATACCATATCCCGACGCCTAGATTTAGAGCAAAGTTCATCATGAAAATGTTGTAACGTTAATTTTTGGCGTAAACCACAAACAAACATGTTATAAGTCGAATTCCATTTTACTCCAAAAGTCGGACTATAAACGTTTAGAGTTTTTACTCCAAAAGTCTACCTCTTTAAATGCAGAAAAATCAAATTCTATATATAGATTTACACTTGCGACGACGTCGCCTTATAGGTGGGACGCCGTCAGATCGCTGTCATTAGGGTTTTCGTCTTGGCCAAGTTATCGATGGGACGGCGTCACCTTAGAGTTGTGACGCTGTCGGGCTTCAGATGGGACGTCATCTTGGTTCTGGATCTGGGCCGTCTGAGATGAAAAGTCTGATTGACGCCCTTCTTCTTTAAAGCCTGACGCCATCAGGTGTTATGAGCAAAAATTCCACTGAGCCGTCTGGTGCATGCTTTTATCAAATCTGTATAGAGGGACGGCGTCGCCTTTTGATTGGGATGCCGTCAACTTTAGTTTTAGCAGCTTGAGTGGCTTCGATCTTGACTTTGCCATTTTCTTCATGTATTCACTCATTTTCGTCTAAAAATGAATCATTCCAGCATTTTGCTTTCAAGATACCTAAGATGTGAAAAGCAACGAAATTAAGCAGTAACGAATATAAAAGTGGTCGATTAAGGGCTTAAATGACCCCTTGAAAGTGTACGTTTTAAATCCTTATCAAATATCCCTACACTTGGTATTTGCTTGTCCTCAAGCAAATGTGCTTTTGGCTAATCAATTTATAAGTTAGGGGGCATGAAGCATACGTTTAAAATAATTAACAAAAAGTAAAAGCACCACAATAGTCATAACAAGCACGTAAATTATATACTAGCACCTCACAAGGGGTGTTTGAATTCTCTCATCTCTCGAGTTTATATAAAATATAGTAAATGGAAATGGAAGATAAACACTCATTACTTGGCATAGTACATAGATTACCATAGGCTTGAGACTAGATCATACCTCCACCGCTTTGGCGTAAGTACCTAGGAACAACTATCTAAGAGGTCTTTACAAGGGTTGTAAAGTTAGGATTACGGTAGGAAAACAAAGGGTTTTGTTGGATAGGCGATTTAGTGGTGGCAAGTGAAAAATCTTATGTTACAAGCATGAAAAGCGTGGCGTTGCTAAGCCAAGACTCGACTCACTAAACTCTAGATAAATTGAAACAAACATACATATTTTTATAGACATAAACATAAAGATAGATGTAGGATGGTAGCCCGTATGTTTTTTCTTCATTTTTTTTTTTTTTTTTTTTTGCATACATTTTTACTCTAGCATCCTCTACGATAACATCAAAATATAAATGATTTATAGGAGCATCCCTACACTTGAGTTTTTATTCTCTAACACTAATTGACCCGATTTGAAAAGATCAAAACACTTGGAGTATTTAATTATGTAGACAAAAGGAATTTGAATTTAACATTTTTTCCCGTTACTGCATAAAATTTTACTTTACCCATGAGTCCCAATCATCCCAAAACTGTATACAAAAGATATGACTCGACTTAGCAACCATGCAAGTAATTAGATATTTGAACTAAGGGTTTAGTAATGATAACAATAATGCACTAAAGGTAAGTGCATACAAGGTAGGCTAAGGCAATTTGGGTGTACATTTGGGGGTAGATTGTAAACATTGCTCTTCATTGATATTTCAAAAAACCGAAACATCACAAGAACTGCGAAAAGGATAGGCCCTAAGGGGTTAGCTAGGGGTATCGTGTACTAAAGATGAGTACATCGCAAGGGTGTAGGGTAATTACTTAACCGATGTGGAAGAAGTAATTATAATACAGGTTTCAAACAAGGGTAATCCTAATGCCTATTATCACTTAGTTATTCCTAACTACACAAGTGTAGTCTCACTAGCGATCTCGGAATGCATCACAAAACAAGTTCTAGAATCTATTATACTACCGGTACACTCTCTAAGCATTAAAGGTGAATGCTTTATTCCTAAAGATCTAGGGGCGACCTCACATTTTTGGAGTGGAATTTGAGTGGTAAACGGTTTTTGTGCTAGTCATATAACTCCTATCCATGAGACGCTTTATTAAGACTAAAGTTTTAGCTCATACATGTCATAAAAATTTTTAAATTTGGTGCTAAAATTGCCCTAACAAATATCTCTCATAGTTTATTACACAAATGACCAAGGACAAGACAAATAATCAAGGATAAGAATAGTTTCTAAGTTCCCATTTTATTCTCCCTCCCTACACTTAAACTGAACATTGTCCTCAATGTTCCCCGAAAGTATCAAAGTTATGATAAAGGAAGGTAAGTAAAAGAGAAAGAAACTAGTACTCCCTTGATTAGCTCGGTAGGATCCGTGTGAAGTTGCGGTTAAATTTTTTTCCAAAGAAGAATGTATTCGTGATAAGCTCCATCCAATATTGTGTTTCTTCTTCTTGCCAAATATAACCTGCACACTTTAAGAAAACAGACGAAACCTTCGCGTAAAAACGGCGATAAAACTATATATGACACAACTACACTCGGATATAATGCTTATGGAATGGATGTTGCAGATTTTTTGGAAAATTAAAACTTGGGAATTTCCAAAAATTTATAAATAGCACAAAAAACGAAAATTTTGATAAGCTGTTTCTGCTTGACCTGATGTCGTCAGGCTTAAATTCTGACGCCGTCAAGTTGTCATGACAGAAACTGGTCTGCTGCATTTTCCGGGAAAAATTCTAGAAAAATTACATCTTTAAAACCTGGAAAAATCCCTGCAAAACATCCATTATGACTCGATACAAGCATTTGACTCTAACAAACACACATATACATCAATTTCACTAATTGTACTTCTCATGTTCACGTTCTTCAAAAATGTATGTAATTTTCCCTACACTTATCTTTTTGTAAAATACCTTTATATGTAATTAAACGAGGTTAAAGACAAAATAAAGCATTTTCACAAAATCAAACATGAGAATAAACAACAATGAAAAGGATATATGACACACAACAAGCAAACAATTAAGCATGGGTTGCCTCTCACGAAGCGCTTTTCTTTATTTATGAGTCTTGTAACTAGACTCGAAGTCGTGCTCCTACGTTGTCTCATTTTTCATCCTTAATGAAAACTCTATCATGCTGACAAAATTCTCATCTACTCTATACCTAGGTCCTAGGGTCAAACAATCCCTATAGTAAAGCCTCCTTTTCTCCCACATAAAGTTCAAGCCTTTTTCAACATCTTCTTCGCTCTTTTCCTCAAAAGCTCTAATGTTATCTCGTTCATAAAGGGATAAAGGGCCATATCCGTTCATCTTCCAAGGCATCCTATAAGTAATTTCATCATCCCCTTAGCCAAATTTAGTTGTTCCCTCGGACTTGTTATAGCTTAGTTTAGACTTTTCAACAAACGGTTTTCCTAACACAACTTAGGACAAGCTATAGTCGATGACACTTCCTTTATCTTCTAGGACCATAAAATAAACTAAGTAGGTGAAGTTTCCTACAAAGACGTATACATCCTTGACTCTTCCCACAAAATTGCAAACCCCATCGGGATATTTAGGGTCCCTCCTAATCTTAAGTCGCTCATTCTTTATGTCATTGTAAACAGCTGATGACACCACGTATCTATGTAAGCGTTCTTGACATTCCTATATCCAATCATACAAGGGATCTTGATGTTCCAAGGATTTCCTATCCTAATCTTTGGGCATATCCTAATGATGGGTGATCGAGGATTATCGATTATGTATTGGTGTTAAGCAACTTCTTCCTTAGTGGGGTAAAGATTGAAATAGGCACTATTTTCCTCATTCACATTTTCATTTACTAAATCATTACCTGAACTATTGCTAATCATGGAGCCCACAATCGAGGTGCTAACCGCTTTTTCAACAGCGTCCCTAATTGTATTCTCAAATACCCCACGCAATTCTTGAAGCTCATTGTTTCTACTAACATTACGGTTGCGACGATGGTTGGAGGGGTGTTGGTCAATTGGTTGTGGTTTGAGTGGAAGTGGTTTATTTGGTGGGTTATCACCTTCCATGATGAAAAGTGATGGAATTACGAACAAAATCACAAAGAAGGGGGATAGACTACAAGGAAACTAAAAATGAGAAAAAATCTTACTTGATAGGAATCAAGCAAGGGAACCTAAACGAGATAGAAATCTAACTAGCTATTCTATTCCCCGGCAGCTGCACCAAAAACTTGATGCGCGTATGAAGCGCGTTCGGGGTCAAAGGAACTTCCTTTTCGTCGAGCAAGTTTTTCAACACCATAGGCAGTGAACCTAATCGTTGTAGTGTAGTATTGGGTAAGCCTCAGGAATTGATATCGTTCTCTAGGGAAACAGGAATGCTATCAAGAAGTGTATTGCGCAAAGATGGGGGTTGAGGATGATTCTTTTTTTTTATCTTTTATATGTTTTTTAGAAATCTAAGAGTAAAATCTCGGGGCAATTGGTTTGGGGGTGGTACTTCTACTGATTACTTCTACTATTCTAATTGTCTAATACTACGGGTAGCTATGTCTATATGATGTGTGCTCGTATTATGATTAAAAATGTATTTACCTAGATACTATTACTCCCTAGTTATCTTTTATTGATGGTTGAATTGTCACGTCCTTATTCTTAACGCATTGTGCTTCCTAAAGTCGTAGGGTGTGCATATTCCCTAACTCTTTGAGCTTACCTTTAGGTTTAGCCTACAAAATCCACTAGATTATTCATAAACTAACTTTCACAAAGATTATTCAAGCCTTAAACACAACGATAGCCTAGTTGCACTCCTAAGCCAATTCCAATTAAGATAAGAGACAACCTAACAATAATTAATAACTAGGTTTAATAGATCTAAGCAAACACACAAGAAATTTAGCTAGACATGTTAAACAAGCAAGCATACACACAATCAATGGAACAAATAATGATACTATTGGATTAAAACACTTATCTTGATGTGCACAATAGGGTTTGGGACCCTAAGATACTGTCCAAGTCGGAATACAAACGTTTAGGGTTTTTAATCCAAAAGTCTACCTTTGTAAATGCAGAAAAATCAAATTATATATATAGATTTACACTTGCGATGGCGTCGCCTTATAGGTGGGACGCCGTCAGATCGCCCTCATTAGGGTTTTCGTCTTGGAAAAGTTATCGATGAGACGACGTCACCTTAGAGTTGTGACGCCGTCGGGCTTTAGATGGGCGTCATCTTGGTTCTGGATCTGGGCCGTTTGAGATGAAAATTCTGAGTGACGCCCTTCTTCTTCAAAGCCTGACGCCGTCAGGTGTTATGAGCAAAAATTCCACTGAGCCGTCTGGTGCATGCTTTTATCAAATATGTATAGAGGGACGGCGTCGCCTATGATTGGGACGCCGTCAGCTTTAGTTTTAGCAGCTTGAGTGGCTTCGATCTTGACTTTGCCATTTTCTTCATGTATTCACTCATTTTCATCCAAAAATGAATCATTCCAGCATTTTGCTTCCAAGAGACCTAAAAAGTGAAAAGGAACGAAATTAAGCAGTAACGGATATAAAAGTGGTCGATTAAGGGGTTAAATGACCCCTTAAAAGTGTACGTTTTAAATCCTTATCATAATTCTTTTAAGAAGTTAATTATTGAAACTACTAATTATTTGAACTTTTCTAAATTGTAGATGACTACCTCAGTCGGAAACAATTCGGTACTCAGGAGTTTCTTTGAGAAACAAAAACTCACTGGACCTAACTTTATTGACTGGTATTGCCAGCTTCGAACCTGTTGCAACTCTTGGCCACCCTGTCCCTCCTGAGGCTCTTGCAACTCACACTGCTTGGGTTAAGGGGTCCAAGGACATAGCTGCCTTCATGCTCATGACCATGGAGTTAGAGATCCAAAGAAATCTAACTCATCATAGTGCTTATGACATGCTTTAGGAGTTAAAGTCTATGTTTGCCCAACAGGCAGAGCATAAGCTTCTTCAAACCGCGCGAGAATTTCACGCATGCAAGCAAGAAGAAGGTCAATCTGTTAGCTCATATGTTCTCAAGATAAAGAGCTATATTAACAATTTGGAGCATCTCGGTCACCCTGTTACTCTGAACCATGGAGTTAGTGTGATCTTAATTGGTCTCTCTAAAGAGTATGTGAACTTTGTACAAAACTTTAATATGCATAGCATGGGGAAGACTGTAAATGAGTTATATGCTATGCTTAAACAACATGAGCAGACGCTACCAAAGAAAGATAATGCACCTGCACTACATAATATACGTGCGGGAAAGGTCCAGAAAAAATATGCAAAAAAATCGTTTAAGGCTGCGAAGGGGAATCTAGGGAAGGGCAAGTATATGTTGGCTTTTGCTCCTGAGCATAAACCACCTTATGCCCCCAAGACTAAGATTCCTCCACTAGCCAAGAAGGATAATCCTGCTAAAGACGTGACCTGCCACCAATATGGTGAAGTAGGCCATTGGAGAATGAATTGTCCTGTGTATCTCGCTGAGTTGATGAAAAAGAAGAAGCAGTCTCTTGCAGCTAGCTCTTCGGGTATTTTCACTATAGAACTCATTATGACACGGGTTGTGGTACTCACATCTGTAATACTACTCAGGGTCTCAGGGAAAGTAGGAAGCTGAAGCCAGGAGCTTTAAGTATGTACGTGGGCAATGGTCAACCGGCCGGAGTTGAAGCTATTGGTGTTTTTCATTTATGTCTCCCTAGTGGATTAGTAGTTGTTTTGAAAAATTGTCATTATGCTTCCTCTATTACTAGAGGAATTATTTCAGTTTCTTGTTTGTATGACGATGGTTCTGTTAATCGTTTCGAATCGAATAATGCAATTTCAGTTTCTAGAAATAATGTTTTTTATTTTACTGCTATCCCACGGGATGGTATTTATGAAATTGATATGTCTTGTTCTAATACAAATAGTTGTTCTTTGTTTGCTGTTAGCAATAAAAGAGCCAAGTATGCCTTGGACTCTACTCTCTTGTGGCATTGTCGTCTTGGACACATTAGCAAGAAACGCATGGAGAAGTTGCAACATGATGGACTTCTCAACTCAAATGACATTAAGTCTTTTGAAAAGTGTGTTTCATGCATGTCTGGTAAGATGGCAAGGAAACCATATTCACATCAAGTGGAAAGAGCTAAGGATCTACATGGAGTAATATACACGGATGTATGTGGCCCATTTAGAATTGTGTCAAGACAAGGAGCAAGTAACTTCGTCACTTTTACTGACGACTATAGTAGGTATGGTTATGTTTACTTGTTGAAACATAAACATGAAGTGTTTGAAACATTTAAGGTGTTTCAAAAGGAAGTAGAAAACCAACTCGGGAAGACCATTAATTCACTACGTTCTGATTATGGGGGTGAATATATGAGTCAAGAGTTTTTGGATCATCTAAAGGAGTATGGGATTATTTCCCATCGCACTCCTCCTTACACTCCACAACATAATGGTGTGTCTGAGAGGAGAAATCGAACAATGCTAGACATGGTCCGCTCTATGATGAGTTAAACTACTCTTCCAAAGTTCTTTTGGGATTATGCCCTTGAGTCTGCTGCATGCATTCTCAATATGGTTTCAACAAAGAAGGTTCATAAGACACCATATGAAGTATGGCATGGGCAAGCCCCTAAGCTGTCTTACTTAAAAGTCTGGGGGTATGAGGCACTTTTCAAGCGTAATACACTTACCAAACCTGACAAACTTGAACCCAGATCTATTAAGTGTATCTTTGTAGGATACCTAAAGGAAACAATTGGATATTCTTTCTACCTTCCATCAGAGAACAAAGTTATTGTTGCTCAAAATGCTGAGTTCTTTGAGAATAATCTCTTGGATCAAGAAGCAAGTGGGAGTCTAGAAGATCTTGAAATTATTCAAGATGAAGATACAAATCCTTTTGTAGACACTAGCTTACATCATGATGAGGATGATCAAGATATTAATGAACCTCAAAGTGATATTATTCCAATTCGTAAGTCCGCTAGCACACGTCGTGGTCCTAATCGAATGTGCTTATACATCGATGCTGAGGAACATGAGTTAGGGGATCTTGGTGAACCCAATAACTATAAAGTTACATTGCTGGATCCTGAATCCAAGAAATGGCTTGATGCGATGAATGTGGAAATGCAATCCATGAAAGACAATGATGTCTGGGTTTTAGTTGAGCTTCCTCCTAGCTGTAAAATAGTTGGTAGCAAGTGGCTTTTCAAGAAGAAAACTAACATGGATGGTGAAGTATAAACCTTTAAAGATCATCTCGTAGCAAAGGGCTTCACTCAAACCTTCGAGATTGATTATGAAGGAACCTTTTATCCTATTGTAGACATTAGAGCTATAAGTATTCTCATAGCCATAGTTACGTTCTATGATTATGAGATTTGGAAAATGGATGTCAAAACCGCCTTCCTCAATGGAAATCTTCACGAAGAGGTCTATATGGAGCAACATGAGGGTTTTGTTGATCCTAAATATCCTAACCGAGTATGCAAGCTCAAGCGTTCCATTTATGGACTTAAGCAAGCATCTGGGCAATGGAATAAACAATTTGATGATGAGATTAAGAAATTCGGTTTCTCTCAAAATCAAGATGAACCATGTGTATATAAGAAGGCTAATGGGAGTTATGTCACTTTCCTAATTCTATATGTTGATGACATACTGCTCATGGAAAACAACATTCCTATGTTACAAGATGTAAAATCCTATCTTGGAAGATGTTTTGCCATGAAAGATCTAGGATAAGCTGCATATATTCTTGGAATAAAGATCTGTAGAGACAGATCTAAACGACTAATTGGTTTATGTAAAAGTGCTTACATTGAGAAAATCTTGAAGAGATTTTACATGGAGAATTCCAAACGTGGAGCTATCCCAATGCAAGAAGAGCCTAAGTTGAGTAAGTCACAAGGTGCTGAGACACCTGCAGATAAAGAGCGCATGCAAAGAGTTCCTTATGCTTCGGCTATAGGATCTATTATGTATGCTGTGAGATGTACTCATCTTGATGTTGCATTCGCTTAGAACGTGACTAGCCGATTTCAACAGAATCCAGGTGAACTTCGCTGGAATGCTGTTAAGAATATTCTTAAGTATTTGCGCAATACTAAGGATATGTTTCTGGTTTACGGATGGGATGCGAAACGAGAGCTTAGGGTTTCTTGCTACACCGATGTTGGATATCTGACAGATGTTGATGACTTAAAATCTCAGACTGGATATGTAATCATTTTAAATGGAGGTGCTATTGATTGGAAAAGCACAAAGCAGAGTATTTTTGCTACTTCATCTATAGAAGCTGAGTATATAGCTGCTTATGATGCATCTAAAGAGGCTGTATGGATTCGTAAATTCATTTATGGGCTTGGCATTGGTCCTACAATTGAAGAACCCATAAATATGTATTGTGATAACAATGGAGCCATTACTATAGCTAATGAAAGTAGAATCACCAAGGGTGCTAGACATTACCGCGCGAAAGTTCATTATCTTCGGGAGACCATTGAGATGGGTGACGTGAAGATATCAAAAGTTCACACATATGACAACCTAACTGATCCATTTATGAAGGCTTTAGCGTATCCTAAGCATTCTAAGTTGACTAGGGGTATTGGTTTAATACCAACTAGTAGTCTCATGTAAATCTGTGTGTAATTAGTATTCGGATAATTTGGAATTATAAGACATTTATTACTTTCTGTTAAATAAAGATACGAGGTATTTTTTTATTTCATTCATATAATCTATTGTTCCATATTTGCATTTTTATTCCATGAAATGATTTATCATTCTGAATACGTCCATTGTTGGTTAACAATATGAGAATATTCTTATGTAAGGCAAATGTGAGTGTTGGTTATATTCTAACGAGAATGTGGATTGTTCCCACCAAACTCATGTGTATTCACAAGGGATGCATATTGGATACCCCAACTTTCAAATATTTACTTTTGGATCCTTGTCATAAGTAAAATATTGAAAATGGTTTGTTAAGTCATCCTTAGACTTAAGATATAAGCAAGTTCTGTTATGTGTGGATATCACTTTTGTAAGTATAAGCCAAACGCTATCATGAATAAGGTAGTTATAAAAGCTATATTTCGGAGTGATGTGAAGCAGCATCCACAATACTTGTAGTCAACAAAGGATTTGTTACTCCACTTGATATGTGCAGAAAGATACCATGGCGCCTCTCTAGATTTAATCAGATAATTGTTTGGCCAAACCCAATGGGTAATGCAAGAGGATTATTGATTACATTTGGTATATCTGAATTAAATTCTATAACGAGATTCTAAATGGTTAAACTATATGGAATGAGTTAGGATCCATATTCAAGGTTTAACTGAATCTATAAAAAAGGATGATTAAAGCAAGACATAATTGACCATGCTACTGAGAAAAGATTTAAGAAACTATATCTCAGACACGTTTAGTTAAATAGCGAGTGAGAGCGTTGCTAGACGTTTCCGTCATTGGTTTTTGTGCTATCTGCTACTCCAACTCCCAAGTGGGAGCTGTTGGATTATGTGAGTTGGATTAACAAGAAAACGACTAAGGGTGTGTGAGCCTATTGGGGGTACACACGTTAAACACAAGAATACATTATACATTTAACTTGAACTTGAACCGTATTTGACCCATTAGCACTTGACCCATTTATTCCTTGATCCAAACCCATTTGGTCGGTTCCATAATGGGGCATTTGGAGAGGATATGGGCTAGTAGGAGTTGTATTTGAATAATGAAAGAGGTTTAGCTTGTGGCTCAAGTTTGAAGCCCAAGTGTACTAGGGTTCCAAGGCTATATATATACCCTACACCCTAGCTCAAAACTCACGACTAATATACTCTCCAATTCACAACAAGTTGAATCGATCCATCATCACCATAAATTTCTAGACCCGATCGGAACTTCAAACCGATTAGGGTTTTAATCTTTTAAAACCTTATTGTTGCATCTAATCGATCTAATCAAGTTAAGGTGTATAGTACTTGTTCTCAACTTAGTTCCAGGTCGAATTGAAGCTTAAGTTAAGTTGTTTGGTGGCTATGACTTCGGGCAGGAAAGAAAACCCAACAATACACCTTTATCCGATATCTGACAAAGGAACTTTGGTTCTCGGGTGTTTTGGCAGATCTCAGACAGAAGGGTACTTGGTTCTAGGGTTTTTGTTTGATCTCGGACATTCAAGGGTTTGCTTGTTTTCTATTTTGTTCTAAGGTTCAAGTAATTACAAGGGTTGTTTGGTAACGTAACACGACTAGCTTATTCGGGCGTATTCATGTTAAAGTGTTTGTGTGAGCACTCGTAGAGGTGATCATGTTGATCACTTAGTTTCTTTGTTTGATAACTTGCGGGTGACTATGAGGGTTAGTTTTTCTTGTTTCCTTTTATATTCTATTTTTTATTAATTACGTGTTAACTTGATTACATTAACTAGAACCATATTCCGCTACGTACTCGTAGTGTTAAATGGTTAACATGTTTATAAAATCCCAACCACCACCGTCATCACCATTCTTCTTCAACCGTTTCACCATAGATCAAGAATGGAACACTGTTAATATTACTATGGTTTATGTGTTAGCTATAACATCACATGTTATTGTTACTATAGCGAACTTACATCAGAAGTCAACGTATCTGGCATCAAGACAATATCCAACTTAGAATGTATATCTACATGAATAAGTTTGGTTTGATAATACCATACAAGTTCATATCCATTTATAGTTTAGTTTAAGAAGATATGTAAGATTAAACCAAATGGAAGTACGCACTTTGTCAACTTGTACCAAAGTAGTATGAAGAATTCTTATCACAATAAAAAAATCTTGCTAGCTTTGGTCAACAGTCGACCATTGTTTCTATAGCCTCCTTTTCTACTTGGGCGTTACCTTGCCGGCTATTTGAGCACAACATATAAATCAGTGTTCCAATTCTTGATTTGTTGTGGAAAGGTTGTAGAAGAATGGTGGTGGTGGTGGTGGTGCTGGTGAAGATGTTGAAGAATGTGTGTTTGGGTTAATGTGTGACAATGGGTGTGTGTTTTTAAGATTAAGGTGTTTGGACATGAAATGGCGAAAAGACGAAGAAAAGCTAACAATGCTTTTAACGGGCTTTTGGGTTTTGGATTGTGAGGGAGTGAAAAACGTGATGTTGGGGACAACGGGTGTGAAACCCTAGATCTGAGGATGATATCTGCAATCCTTCCAGACCTTGGGGACTAACGGTGTAATTTACCCATAAATCAATTTCAAGCAAAGACTTATCTTTTAAACTGCTTGGTTTTCAAAAAAAAAAATAAATTAAAGAGTAAACTGAAAAAATCATCCCTGTGGCTTGTGTGTTTTTGCAGATATCATCCATATCTTAAACGTTCAGCAATAAACACCACCAAGTCCACAAACGTTTGGCAATAATCATCCCTAAGCACTAATCACTTTCAACCTCTTCTTGGCCACTATCACCATCTTGATCAATTGGTATACTAGGGGGTTCTCTGCTTATATTGGTTTCACTAAAAAAAAGGATCAAAATCATCATTCATAACACTACCCTGACCAATATCATTACCCTGTCCCATAACACTACCCTTACCAATATCAGTACCCTGCCTAATATCAGTACCCATAACACTTCTTTCTCCACTAGGCCATTCAATTGCTAATCCTTGCCTTTTTTTAGTCACTTTCTTTTTAAGATTGTTAGGGTCCACTTCATCTGGGAGTTGTTCTATCATTACCTTTTGGGGTATCTTAAAGTAAGTTTCAAGACTTGTAAACCCATGTTCAACATAAACCTCAACTCTTTTACACTTATCTATATATTTTGTCATACCCAAAACATCTAAATCACTTCCTAATGCTTGTAGACCATAATCTAAATTGTTGTTGGGTATTTTGTAATGATAATAAATGATATCTTTTCTCTCATAACCTAACTGAACAATCATATCATTTAATTCAATAATTGAAAACAAATCAGCATCTACCATATCAAAGTAGTTGAAAGTTCCTGACTTGTATTTCCTATTCGGTGGGTCAGTGAAATATCCACCATGATAAATCTTGATTGAGAACATGTTTGGATCATTCCCTGTAAAAAAACAAACCACAATTCAAAACTAGGGTTAGATCATTACACAAACACAAAAAACATAACACAAAATTGGGAATTGGGTATAACTTACTATATGTATGTACTTCATCAATCTCTTGATCTTTCGTACGAATATGCCACTCAGAAACCACCATTGCTAATTAATTATTTAGAGATTATAGATTTACTTAGGAATTAGGGATTTAGGGTTTATGTTTGACCAGTACACATCAGTATGGGAATACAGAGACTTGGTCATTTTTTTGAGTTTAATGTTTTTGAGTTTATCCCAATAAAAGAAATAAAAGGCGAAAAACAATCAAGGACAAAAATACCCTCACGTGTTATTGCACGTGGGGTAGATAACGGGGAAAACTAACATCGTTAGTGCTTAGGGATGATTATTGCCAAACGTTTGTGGACTTGGTGGTGTTTATTGCTGAACGTTTGAGATAGGGATGTTTTTTGCAAAAATACACAAATCACACGGATGATTTTTGCAGTTTACTCTAAAATATATTAAAATTTAGGTTAGGCGTGCATGATGCAAAATCATTCTTACTCGTGTGAGGGGAAACCTCACGTGGCCCCATTACACACGTCTCACGTGTGACAATGGCTATATTTTTTTTCCTTCAGTCATTGCTGGTGATTGAACCAAAAAGTATTACATGATGAAGTCAGATCAACATATATCACAAATTTTGTATATATCAATTAATATCCCGATCATTATTTTTTCATTTAAGGAAAAAAAAAAAAAAAAAAAAAAAAAAAAAAAAAAAAAAAAAACAACAACATTTTCCAAATTTTTTCTAAGAATAAAATATCCTGTAAACAGTAAATATTCAAGCTACGAAAATACATTATCACGACGAGAATTTTCTTCTCTTTTAGTAGACTGACACTTCGATATAATTTTGACGATTTTTTCTTTCGAGCTTTATTTTTTAGTGTTGAAATTTTCGTCAAGAAAAATCACATGTGATTTGTAAAATCACTTGTGATTTGTAAAATCACTTGTGATTTGTAAAATCACTTGTGATTTGTTATTGTCAAAATCAATAAGATCACAAATTTTTATTTATATATCTTTCAGTAGGCGGGTTCTTCGATATACTTTCGACGAGTTTTTTTCTTTTGAGCTTTATTTTTTTGTGTTCAAATTTTTGCTCAGAAAAATCACATGCAATTTGTAAAATCACTTGTCATTTATTTTTTTTAGAACGACAACTTTTATAGAAAGACTAGCAAGAAGCTAGCAACAAAACATTACAAAGAAATCAAGTGGGGGTTTTTAAGCCAACTCTCCCACGTAAAAAACTTATTACATCTACTCGAACACCAACTAAAAGATAAAGCCACAATCTCGTCAAATATCACCGAACGTCTTGGAGCAGACGTATCAAAAATTGTTCTATTACGGAAGCCCCACATGTACCACCAATAAGTAGCAAACAATCCATCCAACAAAGCCTTCGTACCAGCAGGCATACGAATGGATAAAAACCAAGACTGCCAATCCGGGAATAACTCTAGATCCTGCCCATCCAGCTCCCACCATCGACAAATTCTAAAGAAAACACTCCTCACAATAGGGCATTGAAAAAAAACGTGTTGAGACGTCTCCACCGAACCTTCACAAAGCGGACAAACTACAGAATCCAACACTACTCCTTTACGGGACAAATTGTATCGAGTAGGGAGACAATCCCTTCAAGCCCTCCAAACAAAGATATTGGTCTTAATAGGCACGCACTTCACCCATCTCGTAGCCTCAGGGGAAGAAGGAAGAACCAAATCGTCTAAAAAATTTCGAACCTCTTTAACCCGAAAATTCCCATCTCCTGCTAAATCACAAACCCATCTGTCGGCATTTGGCACAAGGGAAACATTCGACAAAGCAGAAAGAAGGGCTTCCCACTGTTGACGTTCAACCTCATATCTCACTCTCCTCCGAAAAGATACATCAATCGACCTACCGCCTAATTCATTAGCAACCGAAATATCTTTCTCCAAATCTAAAGCATACACCCGCGAAAACTGATCACAAATGGAAACATCCGAATTCCATTTATCGAGCCAGGATTTAGTAGAACAACCATCACATATTCTCTTCTTGCAATGGGACATGAAATCGAAACCTATATCCTTCAGAGACTGAACTTTGCGAATAATAGCTGACCAAACAGATGTTGTCTTGCCTGAATGTAAGTCAAGCCGATCCCCATGAATACCTTGAATAACCTTAGACCAAAGAGACCCGCCATTAGTTAAGAAACGCCACACCCAATTAAGCAAAAGAGCACGATTAAGAGCGTAAAAACTAGACACACCAAGACCACCATGACTCTTAGACGCTAACACTTTCGGCCACGCAACCCAAATAATCTTTCTCTCCTTGGGATCCGCACCGTTAAAAAACTTTCCCTTAATAGCTTCCATTTCTTTTAACACACCTTTAGGAGTCTTAAATATAGACATATGATATAAAGGAGAGGCACCAAGCACCAATTTCAATAACGTGAACCTACCTCCGATGGATAATGTCTTAACCTTCCAATTAGACAGCCTAGACCGAAGCTTGTTAACAACCTTAACCCAAGCCGCCCTCCGATTCATAGAGTCTCCCACCATAACCCCTAGATAAGGAAAGCGATTACACGTAACCATGCATCCAATTCTAGCTGTTGCCTGATCAACAACGAGCCGAGGGACACCCACATCCAACAAGTGACACTTCTGAATATTAATATTCAATCCGGACGCAAAATGAAAACATTGCAAAATCTTAACAATGTTCTTCAAATTAGTTTGAGACCATTCACCAATGAACATGGCATCATCTGCATACAAGAGGTGTGATATAGATAAAGACCCATTAAGACGTAAACCACTGAACATACCTTCAGAAGAAGCACGGGCCATGGACAAATGAAACGATTCCATTATCAAAATAAAAAGAAACGGGGACAGCGGGTCTCCTTGTTTTAACCCTCTATAGAACGAGAACTCGGCTATGGGACTCCCGTTAACCAGAATCGAGGCCCTCGCCGAACACAAAGTTCCTTGAATCCATTTACACCAATTCGGCCCAAATCCAAAAGCCTTCATAATGTATAAAAGATAATCCCAACGCACCGAGTCATACGCCTTAGCAAAGTCAACTTTAAAAAACATCGCATGTTTATTGTGCTTTTTACACCAGCTAAGAATTTCATTTAAGATAAAAGGACCATCCAAAATATTCCTCTTGGCAAGGAAAGCTGATTGCGTATCGGATATAATATCGGGAATAATGTTAGCCAACCGATTAGCAAGAATCTTCGTGACGACCTTATATAAGCAACCAATTAAACTGATCGGTCTATGATCCGACACATACTTAGCATCCAAAGTCTTAGGAATTAAGGCAATAAACGACGAGTTACAACCCGCAAAAAGAGCCATTAGCAAAAAAGTGTTCCACCGTGCTACAAAAATCTGGACCGATAAAACTCCAATACTTTCGAAAAAATTCAAACGAAAATCCATCCGGCCCCGGAGACTTATTTTCACCACAGCTCCAAACAGCTCTACGAATTTCCTCGCGAGAGATATTACTATCCAGATCCACAATATGGTCAGGAGATAAACGCTTGTTAAACTGAAAGTTTATCTTAAAACGCGATTGAGAAGGTTGTTCAAACCTAGCTTGGAAATGATTTGTGAAAATCTCTTTCACCACAACAGGATCAGTACACCAATTCCCGTTTTCAAACACACCCCGAATAGCTAAATGAGACCTTTTCTTATTAATGATTCCATGAAAAATTTTTGAGTTTTCGTCTCCTTCAATAGCCCACTTTATTTTAGATTTCTGCTTAGCATCACTGGAAGCCACGATGTTCAGATCATGAAGTTGACGCGTCAGCTCCACTCTTTTAAGAAGAATATGATCAAAAGCATTCCCACTATCTAATAATTTATCAATGTCGCCTAATTCTCGAACAATAGCATTCCTGTTCCTAAACTGTTCAGCTTTCCTCTCTTTAACCCAACTTCGAATAATAGTTTTAAGATCTTGAAGCATTTTCTTAAAACGGACCATAGCATTAGAATCCGAATGAGAAAACGAACGCCAAGCATTTTCCACCATATCATTGAACCCGGTCAAAAGAAACCATGAGTGATAGAAACGAAAGGGAGTCGGCCCAAAATCTGTGAATACCTCAAGCAAAAGAATTGGATGAAGATCCGATAAGTGCCTATCAAGAAACTTAGCTGTCAAAGAAGGGAAGATAACAAGCAGACCTTCTGTGACTAAGAATCGATCTAACTTACTCATCTTGGAAGCGAAGGATGCGCCACGTAAATGAGTATCCTTCAAGATTAACGTCCACAAGACCCGAAGACTTGATGAACTGATTAAACCGTCTAGCGCCAAACAAATTAAACGAAGAACCAAGCCTTTCCTCTTTGCACCGAACCTCATTGAAGTCACCCATAACGATCGCTTCACCACTCCAACGGCCTATAAGAGAAGAAACATATTCCCATAACAATCTTTTCGCATGTAACTGTTGTGGAGCATACACGACAATGAAAAGAACCTTGGAGTTACTAGGGATCCACGTCCCATAAATAGCGATGAAATTATCGGATATAGTAGCATAATCTTTCCTAAAAACAGAATTCTCCCATATACATAAAATACCTCCCGAACTCCCAATTGATTCACTAAACACATAGTTGTAATTCGAATTCCCCCACAAGAATTTGACGTCCATCTGAGTAACACACTCCATCTTCATCTCTTGTAAAGTAAGAAAATTTACCCGATGTTTAAATTTAACTCCTTGATCCACTCCTTTTTGGACTTATGACCAAGTCCCTGAATATTAAGAGACATAATATTCATTTAAAACCTTCTTTACCTCCTTGAGCACCGATAATACTCTCCATGTCCTTCATGCACCCTTCCAAATCGTAACCCATCGACTGACCTACTCGTATCATGTCCTCCAAAACGTCTAAAATAGAACCTCCATTCTGCACAGGCCCAAAGTTAATGGAGTTTGTAGCATTGTGTGTTGTCTCCAGAATCACATGCGAGTTACTCATAACATTAGCATTTATAGAAGGTGTACTCTCCACCTCCTCTTTATTAACCAAACCTTCTTCAACAACATTCTCCCCTACATTAACCAAATCTTCTTCAGCAACATGATCCTCTTTAGGAACCTCGGAGCCAACTGGTGTAAAACCAGGGGGATGCGACAAAGAAGAACTCTTAGCACAATTACCTCCCTCCTTCTGTTTATTCAACAGTTCATACAAACCAAACGGATCTTCAGATTGCTGGTCCCCCTTATTGTTCTCCGAAGCTTTAAAGGAAGGTGACTTATCGCCAAAAATCGTTTCGGAGACACCTTCTACGTCACTTTCCTCATCCTGCTAATCATCAGAAGTATGAACCTCAAACGGCCTATGATTGCCTTGATTAGATTCGTTTTCAGACGCATGCTCAAAAACAATAGGTTCCAGAAATGTTGGAGACCATGTGAAAAGTTCTTTCGCACGGACCATCGACACCTTACCTTTATATATAACCTTGAATTGTTCCAAAATAGAATCCGGATGTTTAGTAAGCATGCACAAACGTTTACGTGCAAACGAAACCCCATTATTGTCTTCAATGTCCAGGACCTAACCCCATTTATTCCCGTTCCTAACAAACGTTTCCCGAGACCACAAGTTAAGAGGTACCCCTTCAAGATAAACCCAAACAACACGCTCATCGCTTGTCATTTATTACTTTAAAATCACTTGTTCTTTCACAAATCGCGTGGTGATTTGCAAGATCATGTATTTTTAAACAAAAAGTCCCATGTGATTTTATAAATCACACGTAATTTCTAAAATAACAAATCATTTGTGATTCAAATCATATTCTATGATTTTACGAATCACATTTTGTGATTTTACGAATCACGTGTGATTTTCTTGGACAGACACAAAGAAACTCGAAAAAAAGTTTGTCGAAAATATATATAAGTGGCCTTCTCTAAAAGATGATTTAGTTCCCGTCGTGATGGTATAATTTGTTTCGCGTAATGATTAATTTGTTTCGCGTAATGATTAATGGTTTTTGAAATTAAAAAAAAACTGAATGGACATGATTTGTTGATTTGATCTTTAGAGTATTTGTTATCTATGTTGAACTTTTCTCATAATAGCCCATTGGTCTAAGAGTATCATATAATAGGAAAAGTAGGTCTCTCTTAAAGTATGGGTATCGTTTGTCTACATTAATGCACCTTTTTCATACTTCAATTTGGCGAGATTGAGAAGTTGTTATTGTCCACTTTTTACTCCACTATAAGCTAATCCAAACAACTTAGTTTACCAGCTTATTATCATAACATAATCCAAACGCTCATCAATAGCTCATAAAAATATAATTGGAATGTTGTCTGTTGAGATTAATAACCTCTAAGGTCAATGCTAATGGATGGTCACTTCCCCAACCAATCGAATAGGTAACCATATTTCTATCACTAGCTCAACCGAATTAGTGACCGGTCACCCTAAACCTTTTAATTGTTTCGGTTGGATAGGCAACCACAACTTTCAATTGTTTTGTGTGTGTAGTTTTTTATTTATTTGTTTTTGTAGGGTATATTTTTTGTCGTAGTTGTGGTCGCCTTATTAGCAAAATGTGATTAGGTGTAGTCTTGGAAAGAGAAAGCTGATGTAACGCTGATGTGGCAAGGGATAACCACAATATATGCATATCATGGAAATAGTATACTAGAGTTCATATTTTGGGAAAACTTTGTTTTGTGATCCAGAATATGAATACCATAAAGACTCACGCATAGAAGATTTTTAATTATGCATCGTACATACTTTACGCTGTGTTCTTGAGTAACTTCATAAAAGAAAAGAAGAGAAGTGAAGTGAAGAGAAAGAGAATCACTTCTCTTCTTTCATTTTTTCTTCCCAAATCTGGGCGGAACCATTTACAACAAAAAAAAACACTACAAGTTTTTTCCGGATCTTTTCCTTTCTTCCCTTTCCAAATCTTGAGAACACGAATTTTTTTGAGTTTCTTTCCAAATCTTTTCTTTTCTTCCCTTTTTAGATCTCAAGAACACAGCGTTACTTCTTTCTTTTTTCACTATATGTGAATTTGGTCTTTTCTGCCAAATTTTTTTTCTATTGCAGCTTAAAAAAATTTTGATTTCACAAATTTCGTAATGACTCTTCTGAAACTCTGCTATACATTCAAAAATTAATAATAAATAACGAAAATAAATTATTTGGGTGGAAGAACACTTTTTAAGGGACATGTACTTTGAAAAAGCCTGATTTGGGAATAATATCAACAATTGTCTCCACAACCCTCTTAATACGGCTCAGTAACCTTTTTTTACACACACAAAGTTTAATTTGCTTACACTTGTCCCAAATTAATTCACCGTTTCAGTTGAATCTCTTACACACACCTTCGCATACCGTTTCAATGCAGATGCCTGTAGTTTCCGCTTTTTACCTTAAAGAAATCGATAAAGCTCGTCGAGAGATTCGAGCTTTGATTTATAACAAGCAATGTGCCCATCTCATGCTTCGTTTAGCGTATGATCCTTCTAGTTTAACGCATTTTGTATACAGTGCTAATGGGGATTGACCTGACATTCGATCATGATCATATGTAGATGGAATGACGCTGGAACTTATGATGATTTTATGAAAACTGGAGGTCCGAATGGCTCAATCAGGAATCCGGATGTTTATAGTCGTGATTCTAATAAAGGATTAAAAGTTGCCATTGATTATTGCGGTAAATATATGGCTTTCATAAAGTGTACGTATTTGCTAGACTTATACAGTACTTTTTGTCATGGGTAAAATGTTTATGCGGTCGATGTTCCAACTGGTCTAATTGCAAAATTTTGAAAATTTGAAAGACATCATGGTTAGAGTGAAATTGTCGCAACAACAAAGACACACATCCACATACTCCACAGTTTTATTCTAGATTTGTTTAGATCCTAATGATTAACACTTTGAAATCTTGAATATATACATCTCAATATTAGTAACAATTAAATGGTGCTTATACTAACGCCGGAGACATTTTGAGATATATTGTGAGATAGGTGGTATAGGGTGTGAAAAAAAAATTGCCGGCAAAAAGAAAAAAAAAAAAAAAAGTTTGACATGACTTATTTTTGGTGTGTGTTGTTTTCGGATTTTTCTTATAGGATACTCTGCGTTCCAATATAAATGTTACATTATTTTTAGGATGAATTTGGCATCGGCTAGAATCAGTGTTACAGGTACATTTCTAGAACTGTGTACATTTTTTAGGTGAACATTTATTTTTGAGTGTTGATCGGCACACTTTTACTTTTGATCCTTACACTCTAATGTACAATCTTCAAAAGAACTATATAATAAATGTACAACTACTTAAAGCACATTTTAGAGTGTGCAAATAAAATATGTGAGTGTGCAAATCACTAGCCTTTATTTTTGGATTGAAGGAATTACAACTTTCTAAGTTCAACTTTGCTCTTACAAAAACGCGGTATCATAATATTATTTTATATTTTTATCACAGAGGATATAAAGTCAAGACATCCAGAGATTTCATTCGCGGATCTATATCAGGTGATTACATATGCTGTTATAAAACTGGAATTGGTTTTGAGTATAAATTTGGAGTAGCATGCTCCGATCCTTTTAATAAATATGAGATTAGAAAGAAAAAAATCAGCTGTTTCAGACACTTTTAGTTTAGGTTCACTCTTTGTTCTTAATATTGTAAAATTCAACATCATACACGAGACACAATGAGGCTGCGCAAGAAGAAAGAAATGTCTATTTAGGCATTCAGACTAGTCATATAGGTGTATCTTGTTAAGTCTGTTAGCATTTTTCAATGTAATTGTTTACTATTCAGTGGTTTTAATTTCCATGTGGACTTTTAGCTGAGCATTAATCCCATAGGCGGTCTATTGACAGCTCGCCGGTGTTGTCGCTGTTGAGATCACTGGCGGTCCTACCATTGACTTTGTTCCTGGTAGAAAGGTACGTTAATTTCATAACTATTAAGCTAACTTATCCCAACCAAGGCTTATTCTAATTATATATTTCTTATCCATTTCTAAACAAGTTCCTGTTTAACAAACCTCTAATACCTGATCGATATTATTGGAATGATCTTCCGCCATAAGTTAACTTCTCATGTAGATCTCACTCGTTTTATTTAGGATTCAACCGTCTCCCCGGAGGAAGACCAGCTCCCAAGCCCCAAGGAAGGTTGTACCTCCTACATTAAAACGCTTATTGTTTTGAAACACACACACATCCATATATGATACTTTGTGTACGTACATACACGCATACACATATTGGTTTTGTTCCAATGACGGAAATTCAAACTGATTGCAGGGAAATGGCATTTAAGGGACAAATTTTATCGGATGAAACTATATGACAGAGCAATTGTAGCTCTATTAGGGGCCCATAATTTGGTAATTTTCTTGTTACTGGTTTGTTAATATCAGCAAAAGCTCTTGTAATCCTAGAGGAAATAAACATCCAATTCAAGTCATCACATGAAGCATTAGACATCTTTGATATATGTTACTCTCTCCTACCCAAAATTAGAGGGAATTGCATATATATCCCTACAAAGCCTCATAATTGCATATATATCCAACCAAAACTCATAATTGCATATATATCCTTCCAAAGCCTTAAAATTGTCAAAATATATCCAACCAAAACTCATAATTCCATATATATCCTTCTAAAGCTTTAAAATTGTCATATATATCCAAATGATTATTTTAAGTACATTTAATGAGCGATTATAATTGATATAAAATAACGATTATATATATATATATATATATATATATATATATATATATATATATATATATATATATTTACAATTACAAAATATTTTTTTATTGGTTTGAAATTTATTACGTCATTTGATCTATTATGTATAGTAGTTTACGCTTAGATGGATCGATTGATGGTGCAGTTGATATTCTTATTCAAGATTCATTGATAACGAACACGGTTGAGTAGCCGAATATGGTTGCCTTTTCTTTTCTTAAAAAATGGTTTAAGGATATTTTGTAATTGTTAAAAAAATAACAATTTAATAAGTATAAGGGTATAATCATTATTTTATATATCTATTATAGTTATTTGACATGTTTAAGGGTATAATCGTTATTTTATATATCAATTTATACTTATTAAATTATTATTTATTTATTTATTATTATTTTTTTAACAATTACTAAATATCCTTAAATCATTTTTTAAGAAAAGAAAGTGCAACCATGTTTGGCGACTCAACCATGTTCATTATCGAAAATTTTGAATAAGGAATATCAACTGCACCATCCATCGTTTTATCTAAACGTAAACTCCTATGTATAGATCAAATGACATAATAAAATTCAAACCAATAAAAATATATTTTGTAATTGGTAAAAAAAATAATAAAATAAAATAAAAAAATAAGGTTATAATCGTCATTTTATATATCAATTATAATTATTAGACATTTTTTCTATTATATATATATTTAAAATAATCATTTGGATATATATGACAATTTCAAGGCTTTGGAAGGATATATTTGCAATTATAAGTTTTGGTTGGATATATATGACAATTTTAAGGGTTTGAAAAGATATATATGCAATTATGAGTTTCGGTTGGATATATATGCAATTATGAGACTTTGGAGGGATATATATGCAATTCTCCCCCAAAATTATTGTTCATATTTCCACTTTTATATCACCTAAAATATATAATTGTTCAACCTCATTTAATTCCTAACCAACCAAAAAGCTTTTGAAAGTTAAAAGATTCATATTTAACAAATAATTGTTCATTGATTTAACCAATCATAAAGCTTTGAATAGTAATAGAATTCAATTTTTGCACAGAAATTGTGTGTGTTTTTTTGTCATTGGACAACACTTTGGACGGACAAAGGAATTAGATAGTTTCTTGTTTTTTAGTATCTTACTGTTACCTTTTATCTTTTATGCTCCAGGCACATGCAGATAGATCAGGCTTTGATAGCTCTGGGATTAAGGAGCCACTGAAATTTGATAATTCATACTTTGTGTAAGCTTAACTAATCTTGTTATATTGTTCTTTGAGATAAGGCTATGAACATAATATAATTATTCCGGGAAGGTCGTGCCACTCCAACCCTATTTTGTGACTGATTAACCCATGGCTCCGAGTAAGGCCCATTTTTTGTGGTTAGAACCGTGTTATTTAAACATGTTAGGTCCGCTAGTCATGTGCATCTCATTGTAAATAAGGAGGCAAGACCACCCAAATCAATCTGTACCTGAAAAGAATCGCATAGTCCTTACACTCAAAACTTACCAAGACAGGAACAACCCCAATTTTTTTATTTCTTATATTTTATAAATCTTATATTTGGAAAGTATTGTTATGTTTCAGGAATCATATATACAATAGGATAAATGACAAATCATGTATGTTACTTTAAGAACCACTTCAAGGGAAATGAAACTAAGTGTTTAGATTCAGTATCTTGTTCAGGTTAATTACTTGCAAAATGTTGATAACCAACTACCCTACCTGTTGGAATTAACTAATCATGGCAAGCATATTAAAACATGTAATCACATAAAGCACGCAACAGAAGACTTAAACAAATATTCATAATTAATTAACTTAGAATTAAATCGTAAGCGTACCTTTTAGCAATCAAAGCAATCAAAGGATCAAGAAACTTAAACCCTAAAAATTTAGGGTTTGTTGTAATCGACTTTTACACAAGTCGAATGAGGCAACACCAAAAATCCAAGTAGGATTTATCTATGGTCTTGTACACACGCGTCTGGTGACGATTCGATGCGAATGCTAGTTCTTTGAATCACAATAACTAACCAAAACATTTTTTTTTGATCAAAACAAATCATATCCCTAAGAATAAAGGAGTGTACGATCGGTTAGAGCAAGAGAAGGGAAAGATGAGAAGTTAGGGTTAGCTAAAGAGACACAAGATTACTCAAGAATGAATACAAGCCTTTGTATATATACTAGAGTAACTTAGAGTCCAAGACAACTATGGATTCTCTTTAGGGATCCCTAATCCGATTGGCCACAAGGAAAAAGGAAACAATCCGGATCCTTCTTGTAGCCTATTTTCTCTTTAGTCCCTCTCTTTAATATTTAACGTCCGTTAGTCACTTCCATTAAGTACTTAACGTCTGCTAATCGTTATTGTGAATTTAATAATTAAATATAACTATTATATATTAATTATTGAACATCGACTCTCATACGCAAAGTGTGCAATCTCATAGTCTTGTGTTCGAATCCGGTCATACACATATAAAATGTGTCCCTAAACTAACAGTTGCCACTTGGACAGATTTTAATATGTGTAATGACATTGGTTAGCGTCTAGCAACACGCCAATGCCCCCAGAACGACCCTGAGTATGGTTTCCTAGAAAAACCTTTAATGATTTATCATTATACTTATCCTTTTGTTACTAATATCACGTTAAATATGGATATGAATCTTAGTTATTCTATTATTTAACTATTATGTTTCTTGTTAAATCTGATTGAACAAGATTACCAAATCATCTGAACGTATTCTAGATAGATCTTGGGAATGGCCATACAAATATCTTGTCAACCCTACGTGGGGCCCAGCAATATTATACATCGAAACAAATTCGAAGGAACACATTATTTCTTGAATACAAGCAAAACCCATGAATTTTACATCACTTCTGAAAATAGCCCTTATAACTAACTGTTACGTATAGTGTTAGACTATTTTACAAAAATGAGCTACACCTATGACAGTTTCCTGGTATCTCAAGTCTTAGGATAACCATTCATGATTCACTTTATGACAAAGATCAATAAAGTATAATCGTATAGTTGGGATCAGTCTTATATTCTATTCATTGAATATCATGTGAATTTGACATGACTACCCATCAATATACATAAGTATATTCTAACCAAAACTCACATTTGTCTTAATTCAATAATATTCCTATATCATTGATTGACATGGACTATTTATAATAACATAAGTTATTCACATATTTAAATATGCAAATATAGGATATATATTATAAATGAAAAATAAACGTTAACTAATAGTTTATTTTATTAAAATAATAATTTTTCAATACATCCTTTGTCCAAATACATAACCACAAATTTATATGAAACTACTAGCTAAACGACGTCCTATACTATTAGCATGTTGAGTAAGTTTTTTCCTTAGGTAAAGCCTTCGTCAAGGGGTCAGCTAGATTGTCATATGTTTGAACTTTGAGTAGATTGATTTCACCTATTTGGACTTGTTCTCGAACATAGTGATATCGTCTAGGAAAATGCTTGGCGCCCTTCATGACTCCAGGTTCATTGGCGAATGTAATTGCGGCAGAATTGTCACAATACATATTTATATGCAAATCATTTGAAGGCACAACTCCGAGCCTTGAAATGAACTTCCTAATCCAAACAACTTCCATCGCAGCTTCTGAAGCAACTATGTACTCGGTATCTGTTGCAGACATCACAACTGTACTCTACTTCTTGCTCTTCCAGTCTACTACTCCTCCATTGACTACAAAAACATATCCCGTCTGAGACTTCGTATCATATTTATCAGTTGGACAGGACGCATCATAGAAACCTGTAACATCAAGCTTTGCCTCTTATTCCATAATTCACTAGAAACATATCTCAAGTAGCCCTTAAGTACTTGAGAATGTTTTTAACAGCATGCCAGTGAAGATCACCTAGGTTATGTTGATATCGACTGGTGATATTCTGTTTAAATGCCACATCTAGCCTTGTGCATCTTATTGCATACATGATAGATCCTACAGCCGAAGCATAAGGAACTCTACTCATGCGTGCCACCTCAGCAGGTGTTGAAGCACTTAGTTTGCTTCTTAAGCCATGATCTACTTGCATTGGAAGATATCTTTTTTAGAATTCTCCGTCTTGAATCTCTTCAATATTTTATCAATGTAAGCACTTATGCTTAATCTAATCATCCGCCTAGATCTGTTTCTGTAGATCTTGATTCCAAGGATGTATGCTTCTTCTCCTAAATCCTTTATAGAAAAACATCTTCCAAGATAGGACTTAACCTCTTTTAAACTTGGAATATGATTTCACATGATCAATATGTCATCGATATACAAAATAAGGAAAGTAACATTACTCCCACTAGCCTTATGGTATACACATGGTTCATCGAGATTTTGAGTGAAACCAAACTTCTTTATTTTCTCGTCAAATCTCTTATTCTATTGTCTTGATGCCTGCTTCAATCCATAAATGGATCTTTGAAGCTTGCATACTCGCTTTGGAAATTTTGGATTCACAAACCCCTTAGGCTGCGCTATATATATATCCTCATCTAGGCGACCATTCAAGAAGGCGGTTTTGACATCTATCTGCCAAATCTCATAGTCATAGTATGCTCCTATAGCTATAAGAATCCTAATAGCTCTAATGTTTGCTACAGGAGAAAATGTCTCCTCTTAGTCAATCCTGTAGGTTTGAGTAAAGCTTTTAGCTACCAAATGAGCCTTATAGGTGTGTACTTTGCCATCTATGACAGTCTTTTTCTTGAAGAGCCACTTACTTCCAACGACTCTAGCGTTAGGAGGAAGGTCTACTTCAATCCAGACTTCATTATCTTTCATAGATTGCATCTTCTCATTTATTGCAGCTTTCCATTTGTCCTTTTCAGGATCATCCATGACAGCTTTATATATAGCGGGTTCTCCAAGATCCCCTAAACTATATTCCTTAACTTCTACATTAATACACAGATGTTTAGGAGCACGTGTAATACTTTCATACCTATGAATGGGAGTAACATCGGGCGGAGGCGCAATAATTTCTAGCTCTACTTGGCTTGTGTTTTCAGAAGGTAATGTATCTTCTTGATCATCTTCCAGATCATGAACTCTCCCATTGAATTCTTGAGATATTAGATTCCTTTCAAGGAAATCTCCATACCTAGCCACAATGACTTTGTTTTCAGATGGGTAGTAAAAATAGTAACCTATCGTTTCCTTTGGGTATCCTATGAAGATACACTTAACAGATCTCTGTTGGATTTATCAGCTGAGTCACGTTTAACAAACGCCTCACAACCCCATACCTTTAAGTAAGACAAGTTGGGAGTTTTTCCATAACATAACTTGTATGGAGTCGTATCAACCTTCTTAGTTGGAACCATATTTAAAATGCGAACAACAGTTTTCAAAGTATAATTCCAAAAGGATAAGGAAAAAGTTGTAAGATTAAACATTGATCATACCATATCTAGCAATGTACAATTTTTTCTCTCAGATACATCATTTTGCTATGGTGTATATGGAGATGTGAGCTGCTAGACAATACCACACTCTTTATGGTAATCTTTAAACTCTTAGGAAATGTATTCACCACACCTATCAGATCAAAGAGCTTTAATCTTCTTTCCTAGTTGCAATTCTACTTCATTCTTGAAAACCTTAAATGTTTCAAATACTTCATGTTTATGTTTAAGTAAATAAACATGACCATAACGACTGAAATCATCTGTGAAGGTTAAGAAGTAGCCAGCATCTTTCTTTGACATATGTCTAAGTGGTCCACATACATCTGTATGTATCAATCCAAGTAGATATGAAGCTCTTTTCGTTTGATGCGAAAAAGGTTTCCTTGTCATCTTCCTAAATATACAAGATTCGCATTTATCAAATGATTCATCATTGATATGTTACAAAAGCCCATCGTGTTGCAGCTTTTTCATGCATTTCTTGCCTATGTGAGCAAGTCAACAATGCCAAAGGTGAGTAGAATCCATGTCAGACTTGATTCTCTTATTATTGATGCTAAAAACAGAATTATTAGTATCATTTACAATAACACACATATCAATCTCAAATACACCGTTTACAAGAATTGCATTAAAGTAATAAACATTATTTAAAGAAACTGAAATTCCATAACTAGTAAACGTGTGAACAAAACCAATATCTTTTAACAAGGAAACTGAAACAACACCTCTAATTATAGAAGGTGCGTAATGACTGTTGGGATATGAAAGTGCTGAAGATATCAAAGTACTGAAGATATCAAAGTACTGTAAGCTGCAAAGTACTGGAAAAAGTCAAAGAGTCAAAGTACTGCTAAAGATAAAGTCAAAGTACTGCACAATAAAGTCAAAGTACTACAAGAACAAAGAACTGTTATATTCGTTTATAGAAAGTATGGTAACTCTAGAATATTCTGTATTAGATTACTTGTCATACAAGGTTATCAATTGTAAACCGACTAGGATATCCTTGAGCCTATAAAAGGACTCCTAGATTGGCATTAGATATATGACTTACGATTTTAGAATTAGAGTTTTAGAGAAAGTTCGATTATCTTAGAGTTGTATTAGAGTATCTGCATAATAAGCAGATTTAGAGTTTATAATAAAATGTTATTCTTCTTAGCTTTGTTAAGTAAATTCCGCGTACTTAATAAAGATTACTCAGTGTTTCTTTGTTAATAACTTAGGATTTATCCGAGGTTATTAAACCTTAACAAGCTAGTTAAGTTAGTTTGATTAAAGTATATCGATCCAACAAGTGGTATCCGAGCTTGTGTGGAAACTCTGACTAGGAAGAAACCCTACTTCAACTATATTCAAGATGTCGAATGAAGCTGTTCCACCACCCTCCATCACCTCACTCAGAATTCCAATAATCAAGAAGGGAGAATATGATCTTTTGTGCATGAAGATGAGGATTACATTGCCATCACAGACCATGCTCTTTGGAATGTTATTGTGAATGGGAATGAAGTTGTAGTAGACCCCATTGATATTCCTGGACAACTAAAAGCACCTAAACTGTATTACCGGCAACAACCTTAAGGAATCAAGAGAAGGCACTCAATATTCTCTTATCGCCATTCGGATGGTCATCTTCTCAAATTTCATGATGCAAAAGATGCTAAGCAACTCTGGCTGCTCTCAAGACCAGATTTGGAGGGAATGAAGCCTCTAAAGATGCACAGAAATTTGCTAAAGCAACAGTTTGAAACTTTCACAGTTGGTGAAAGAGAGAGTCTTGATTCTGCATATGATAGGTTTCAGAATCTTCTCAACATGTTGGAGCTATACAAGGCATAAGTATCAGTTGAAGATGCTAACTTGAAGTTTCTAAGGAGTTTGCCATCCTCATGGCATGTGATTGCTACAATGATCAGAGGACAACAAGGTTTGGATGTCATGGACTTTGATGATCTATATCATCAACTTAAGGTGTATGAGCATGAGATGAGTGGTCAAAGAAGTTCTAAGTCTCACAGATTGCTTTCTATCATCTGAGAAGAAGGCCAGTACTTCCAAAAGTAATGCTTCTCCTCAAAGTACTTGTTTCTCAAAGTACTCTGCTGTCTATACACCCCCTCATATGTTCAACAGGTCCCACCAACTACCACTATGGCCTCAGATGAAGTTATGTGCTCCTTCTTTGCACAACAAGCTAGTTTACCTGTCACTTATAAAGAAGATCTCGCACAGTTGAAGAAGATGCACTTGAAGAAATTGATATCAGGTGGCAAGTTGCTATGATCCCTGCAAGAATCAAAAAGTACATGAAGAAGACAGGCAAAAGCATTGATTTCAAACCCAAACATGGCATAACTTTTGACAAATCTCAAATTGAATGCTTCAATTGTCAAAAGACTGGTCACTTTGCAAGAGAGTGCAGGTTTGCTAAGTATCAAGCAAACAAGACATCTGAGAAGCCAAAACTTGAGCTTAAGGAAATTCCCATTCTTGAAACAAAGGCTTTGGTTGCTCAAGAGAAGTTATCAGAAGTTGACTGGAGTGAAGAGTTTGATAATGAACCGGTGACTTACTTGTATGATAGCGTGGAAGATGCAATTGAAGACAGTGGAAGCATTGACCTGGAGTCTTGCTTTTGATGAAGTATCTGAACATGCTTCTTTGGAATCTGATGATGGTTTTGGAAGATTTGACTGGAGCAAGGAAAGTGAAGATGATCCTGTTCAACTCGCATTGGTGGCTACTTCACCAAATCAATCTCCTATCTCCGAGGTATGCTCAAATTGCTATGATTTTTATCATAAATTGCTTAGCAGTTATGTGATTGAGAGAGATCATTGTGTTAAGGCTAGAGTGAGGTAGCGGTTATCAAATAACCTTAGAATCTATGGAAGCCAAAATTTTAGCACATGAAACTAATGAAGTAGCTTGGGCTGAAAAATATGCACAACAGATTACCAGTTAAAGCTTAGTGAATGGAAATTAAACTGTAAAATTGTTGAAATTGAGAAATTAACTAAGGAAAGAGATGATTTGTTAGCTAAGTTTTCTGCTTGGGGTGAAGCTGGTTTGTCACATGTTTCTTATGTTCAAAAACAGCGAAGAGCTTATCTTAAAAGCTGGATTAGGTTTTGGAATGGATTTTAGTAAGATAGAAGAAAACCAATCTAGTAATCGGGATGAAGGTGAGTATGAGGATATAACCACTAGTGATGAAGAACTCATTAATTATGTAGATACATCTAGTAATGATGGTTCATTAAGTGACTCACCTCCTGCATATAAGAGAGCTAATGATTATCATCTTTGTTCCACATCCCTCTGGCATTCATCAACCCCTTAGGCCTGATGTTTCTCGTTTTGGAATAGACAGTCTAGAGTTTAGGAAAAAGCTAGTTGCTAAATCTAGGTCCGAAACACCCAAAGAAACTGTTGAAAACGGTGTTCAAAATCAAGCAGTACCTTTAAATCAAAGTCGCTTCACAAGCAGTACCTTCTTCAAAATCTTTTCAAAACATCTTGCTAAACCTTTTTGGGATAATTTTGGTCAAAACAAGTTTAATCACTCACCAAGAAGGCAAAATAATTTTGGGCATAGACATAGAAGAAATCACTTTGATCATATGGGTCAAAAAGCTGTGTTTTGTGTGTTATAGTCCTACTCACTTAATCAAAGATTGTGACAAACACTCAGAATATCTAAGCAAGTTTCCAAGGAATAAGTCTACCAATCAGAAACCTAGAGAGCACAAACCGGTGTGGACTAATTCAAATAGGGTTAATCACAGAAACTTCACACCAGATCATAGCTACCCACATCAGAGAAGATCTTCAGTATCTCACAGTACTTTTCAAAGTACTGCTCAGAGACAAGGTACTGATACAACTGCTTGGAATAGGTATTCTAGGAGATCTCACTATCAACCTAGAATGTATCACAATTCATATAGGGATCTAGATCACAGGAACCACCTGTTAAAACGAATGGGTAAAAGGGGAAGTACCTTGGTAAGGGACACACAGTACGTTCAACAAAAAGTGAATCAGATGTTTGTGTGACACAAGAAAATGCTCATCAACTGGTGAAAGAGATTTATGTTGAAAAACCCGAAAGTTTTGAAAATCCACATGCTAAAACTCAAAAGATAATTTTGGATCATCACTTGAAAGATAGTGGGAATTACATTCGCAAAGAATTTGAGTTTGTAACTCCAAAAGGGGAACACAAGTCAGTAATGGCTTGGGTTCCTAAGAGTTTCTAACTCTTTCTTTATGTGCTTGAGGGCAACCCGGAAGAGGAGCTTAAAGATCATCTTATTGTGGATAGTGGTTGCTCTGGAAGTATGACAGGAGACAAAGAAATCCTGTCTGATTTTAGGAAGATTAGTGGAGGAAAAGTTGCATTTGGGAATGATCCCAATGGAGGAAGGATTACTGGGAAAGGAACAATTAAAGCTGGAAGAATCGATTTTGAAAATGTCCGATATGTGAAGGAGCTTAAGTTCAACTTGTTGTCAGTCTCTCAAATTTGTGATAAAAGGATCCTGTGTTATTCACTGCACAGAATGTCTCATTCTTTCCTCCGACTTTAAACCTGTTGATGATGACTTGGTAGTACTTAGAGTACCAAGGACAAATGATGTGTATAGTTTAGACATGAAGAGTCTACATTCATATGGTACAGCCACATGTTTGGTGGCTAAAGCAACATCTGAAGAGGCACATCAATGGCATAGAAGATTGGGTCATGTTAATTTCAAGAATATCAACAAACGGTCAAAGGCAATTTAGTTAGAGGTCTACCTTCAAAGACTTACAAGAATGATCAATCATGTTTGGCATGCAAGAAGGGTAAACAACACAAAGCTTCCTGCAAGAAGCTTGAGGAAAGAACTATTAGAGAACCATTGGAACTGTTACATATGGATTTATTTGGACCTGTCTCTGTGGCAAGTTTAAATAAGAAAAAGTACTGTTTGGTTATTACTGATGATTGTAGTAGATTCAGTTGGGTTTTCTTTTTGGGTTTTAAAGATGATACTTTTGATGCTATCAGACCGATTATTGCTCTTGAAAACCAATTGAGACTCAAGGTTAGAGGTATTAGATGTGACAATGGGACTGAATTCAAGAACAAACTTATGGATGAATTTTGTGCAAACAAAGGTATAAAAAGGGAGTTTAGTATTGCCGAACACCACAAAGAATGGTGTTACGAAAGGAAGAATAGGACTTTGATTGAAGCGGCAAGAACAATGTTAGCGATTCTCACCTACCTATTCAGTTCGGGCAAAATGTAAATACTTGCTTGTTATGTACTTGAGTCTCGTCACTAAACCACAGATGAAGACACCCTATGAATTGCTGATGGGCACTAAACCCAACATTCGTTTTATGAAACCTTTTGGTTGCCCTCTTACTATTTTAAACACTATTGATAATGAGAGTACAATTTGTATTGTTAAGAATCCTGTGTATCATTCCAAGACAAAGCATATTCAGATTAGGCATCACTTTATCAGAGATTGTTATGAGCATAGGCTCATCAATGTAGTTAAGGTTCATACGGATGACAATGTAGTGACTTACTCACAAAAGGTTTTGATGTGTCACGATTCAATCACTTGGTCGTGAGCATTGGAATGATTAACTACTAAGCTTTGTTTAAGGGGAGGACTATAAGGTGTTAGTATAGTCCTATGTATTGCTTGAGTGGAGGATGCTTGTTTATACTTAGTTTATATGAAGTAATTTGGCAAAGTCTTGTTTTTCTGAAAGTTGCTTAGAAAGTACTGCTTGGAATCTTGCTTATGTGGAAAGTATCTTGTTTGTCATTAAAGTACTTGTTCCAACGGTAATATTGATGGGTAATTGATAGTAACGGTAACTTTGTTATTATAGGCTGTGATTTTCAAATCCTACCTATAAATAACTACTTTCGAATTTCCTCTCATATTATTACTTTACATCTTTTCCATACTTATCTCCCAATCATCATCTCTTTATTCTTCGATCCACTCATTCTTGTGCTCACTTATTCAACAATGGCGAATCGTTTAACTGTTTCAAAACACAATATGGTGGCTAATTTGGACAAGACTGAGGCAAATATAGCTTTTTATGATATTGTTGATTATCTTCTTGGGTCGCCTATTAGTTATGCTCTTTTAGTTGAGTCGGATATAATTGAACCTTGGATTCAAGAATTTTGGGCTAATGCTAGAGATAACATGGAGGAGGATGAAGATTATATTAGATCTACGATTCTTTGGAAGGACTGTCAAGATTACGAAAGCCTCTATTCGAGAAGATTTATTATTTGGAGATGAAGATGGGGCTATTCGGTTTGACAAGCAACTGATTTGGGATACTTTTAGGAATCTTGGTTATGAAGGGTCTTTAACAGAACAAACATTCAAGAAAGCATTATTTTGTCCTCAATGGAAGTTTTTGATTCATGTCTTGCTTCATTGCATAAGTTCTAAAAGTACTTCTTGGGAGCAGTTTGGGTCGAATATAGCATCTGCAGGGGTTGGTTTAGCTACGGAGTGTTTAATTTTTCAAAGCTTATTTTGGATGGGATGCTATCACATATTTCTTACGGGTCAAAATGGTTGATGTACCCAAGGTTTGTACAGGTTTTCTTAAACAAGCAATTGGCTGATGTTCCAAAACCTGCTACTTTGTTACCTGTTATTGTGCAAAAAGCCAAAATCTTTACATTTATGGCTAGGAGAAGTGCTTTGTTCAGAGGTGGAGATATTCCATTAACTTCTACAATAATGGAAGTTGTTCAAGTACATGCGTAATGATGCTTTGGAGAGGATGAAGAAAGTGAAGGTGTTGATTACAGTACAAGGTGCTTGCCGCAAAGTGCTTGCATCTGAAATCTTGCTTCTCTTGAAGGTACTGCATCATTACAGTACTTGTTTCTCCAAGCCCTGAGGTTCAAGCTGATATTGAAAGAACACCTACTCCATCTCCACAACATTCTATTCCTGTTTCGGAGGAACGTTCACATCCTCACAGATCTGATCATACAATACCTCGTGAAGGATTAACTTTGGATAACTATGCTTTGACAAAGGAGCTAGTTCGATTGAACAAGACTGTTGAGTCTCAAGCTAAAGCACTTAGGAAGTTGAGACGTAGGTATGTTTGGATGAGAAATTTTATTAAACCCTATATTCAAGGTTTCAATTTATGGGTTAAAGAGGAAAACAAACGTCGTAAACAACTTTGAAAGGAATTCAAACGAAAGAAGGTTCCTAAATCATCTTCATCAACTTGGGAGGAATTTAGCAAAGGAAAATTTGAAAGAAGATGTTACAAAGAAGAAAGAATCTGTAAGTACTACAGAAAAGATTATTTCGGATTCGAAGAAGTGCAAGTTCAAAGTCGAACATCAAGGAATACGATGTTCAAGGTACTGATGTTCAAGGTATCTGATGTTCAAGGTAACTGATGTTCAAGGTATTGAACATCAAAGTACTGATTTTCATGATACATCTAGGCAAGAAGTAATAACTCCAAGGGTATTGAATTTTGAAGAAGAAGTTGGTCCTTCTACATTTGTTATAGAAGAAGAGGAGGAAGCCACATTCATATCTATTCATTCGCTAGTGATGATGAAGTAATTGCTACAATATTAGATTTATCACAACCAAGAGGAGGGTTACTATTAGAGATGTACAAGAAGAAGAACAACCAAGAGCTTCTCAACCAACCATTGATCCTAAAGACAAAGGGAAAGGTATTCTGGTTGAAACAAAGAAAAAAAACTCACTTTGGCAGAACTTAGAGCAATTGAAGTTGCTAGGAATGAAGCTACTGCTAGAAAAGTTCAAGAAGAATTAGATGCTCAAGATAGAAAAGAACAAGAAGCTCAAGAGGCTCTAAATAGAAAAGCAGCTCAATAGGTGCAAGATGAATTAGATCTTTGAAACTCTTGAACCTTTACAGTCCCCTACAACTGTTAGATTTATGCCAAGAAGACCTAATTTAGCTAAGGACAGGAATGCTATGATGGCTTATCCGAAAAGTCAAGGGTATAAAGGATTACAGAAGTTTAATTATCTTGAGATGAAAAGATTATATGATGCTTCTAGGGAGGATTATAAGAAGAATGTTGCAGGCATCAAAGATTTTAGAGAAGAAGCTACTGGACTGAAAGGAAGAAAAGTTTAAAGAGAAAAAGAAAAAGCTGAAGTTCTGAGATGTTCAGTTTTCAAAAGAAAAAAGGTAGAATTAAGATCTGAGACTAGTGATGAATTGAAGAATTATCTCAGAGTGGTAGATTTTGATTATACAAAGGAAGATGATGATATGAAGATGAACAGATCAAAGATCAGTGTTTTCAAAGTTGAGAAATCTAAGAATGGAGATTACATGGTGTTTTATAAGGAAGATGAAAGTTTTAAAGTTTTCAAGAGGTTATGGGATTTGTTGCATGTTATTGATAGAGTAGATCTATTCTATTTATATCATGTTGTGAAGGCTTATTTTGAAGATCATCCATTGGAAGGGATTGGATTGGTTTTACATGGTGATCTCATAACTATGTGGGAAACTGAAGAAGAAAGCTCTAATGATATCTGGAAGAATCGAAACGGGAAATAGTTTTTGGAGATTCTTTGAAGAATCTGGAGTTCATGTTTTGGAGCTAGAAAATGGAACAATGATACACATGTTTGCAGAAAGAAGATACCCTCTCGCAGTTGAGCTCATGAGAAGAATGCTAGAGCATGGAATGGAAGTAGAAGAGGATAATGGCCTTGCATGGTTATCAACTTGTTTATAAACCGGACTACCATTGCTGAGGATGATCTATAACGGTATAAATTTTATTTGAATGAATACTTTTGATATATCGTACTTTTATTCAAAGTACTGCTGATCGACGCATACTTTCATCAAAGTACTGTTTTCTTGAACTAAACCAGTTAAATAAATTTTAGAAGAAACCTTTTTGCTAAGTAATAAATATTTTGAACTAAAGGTTGAATAAATGGGTTTTGTGATGATAACATCAATAGGTTATCAATCCACCATGGTTACAAAAGGATTGACTAATCCATGAGCAAACGGCCCTGGTAAAGATATATCAAATCCGTTTTAGTTGACAACTTGCTAATAAGTTGGATGGTATTCAACTCACCATATCAGATAATGTGAAGAGTTGGCTAGCCCACAAGAAAATGGCTTGTGGTAAAGGCCGTGGAAAAACCATTATTGGTAATTAGTTCACCATTAGATAAAAGAACTAACTAGTCCGAAGGGTACGCTTTTGGTAAAGACAAAACAAATCTGTTGATAGCCGGTGGTTTGCTAAAAATCATATGGTTATCAATGTACCATGGTCTTACACACCAAAACATTTGGCTACTCCGAAGATAATGGCTTTGGTAAAGAGTTCTAAATCCATTGAATTTTTCAATGATTCACTTTGAAAGTGATGAGAATAGTATGCAACTTAAACTGAATCACTTTACAAATTGTCATATGTTCTTTGTGTTGCTGAAAAGATGGAGCTTCTTTGGATCTTCTTTGAAAAGAGAACAATTCTAAGAGATACTTTGACAAGAACAGATGTTACAGAGATAAAAGCTTAAAGACTAAGAAACAATCCGTTTTTTTAAAAGATAAAGTCTGTTAAAGATATATTCACAAAGGAACTTGAAGTCAAGCAAGTAGAATTCAAGTTAGGGGAGGATTGTTGGGATATGAAAGTGCTGAAGATATCAAAGTAATGAAGATATCAAAGTATGTACAAAGTACTTGGAAAAAGTCAAAGAGTCAAAGAATCGCTAAAGATAAAGTCAAAGTATTGCACAATAAAGTCAAAGTACTGCAAGAACAAAGAACTGTTATATTCGTTTATAGAAAGTATGGTAACTCTAGAATATTCCGTATTAGATTACTTGTCATACAAGGTTATCAATTGTAAACCGACTAGGATATCCTTGAGCCTATAAAAGGACTCCTAGATTGGCATTAGATATATGACTTACGATTTTAGAATTAGAGTTTTAGAGAAAGTTCGATTATCTTAGATTTGTATTAGAGTATCTCATAATAAGCGATTTAGAGTTTATAATAAAAGGTTATTCTTCTTAGCTTTGTTAAGTAAATTCCGCGTACTTAATAAAGATTACTCAGTGTTTCTTTGTTAATAACTTAGGATTTATCCGAGGTTATTAAACCTTAACAAGCTAGTTAAGTTAGTTTGATTAAAGTATATCGATCCAACAATGACAATTGTTCAAAACTAGTACTAAGCTTGAAGGCAACACTAAATTAAACGCTCATATGGCTTCGACAGCTGCTCACACTCCATTTCCTACGAACAGATGTTGCTTCCCATAGGCCAGCTTCCTTGCTCCTCTAAATCCCTGTAGTGTATTGTAAATATGAATATCAGATCCAATATCATACATCCAGGAAATTATTTTATGAGGAAAAGCAAATAATTCTATTACGAAGATACAGAAGTCGGCAACATGTCCAACATTCTTGTTCTTCTTTTCTCGTAACTCTGAGAGGCATAGTGGATAATTCCTCTTCTAGTGTCCTACCTCGTGCGGTGGTGGCAAGCCATCTCCATCCAAGATGATCTTTCTTCTTGGGAGGGTTCTTTTTAGGATTGGGTTGATAAGCCATAACCTATTGCTTACCTTTATCCTTCCCCTTGTTCGCTTGCGGTTTTGGTTTATGAATCCTACGACCTTGTATTGCTAGTACCTGAGGTGTAGGTGCCTTTTCGTAATCCCTTCTCATATTTAATTAGCATTGCATGCAAATCACTAACTGTCTTCCTCGTGCAATGCATGTTAAAATTACGCACAAAACCACCAAAATCCTTGTTATGGGATCTGTTGATCTAGCCAACACATACATCTTGTGGGTAATGATAGTTGAGACACTCAAGTTGGTCTAAGTAACTTTTCATTTCAAGGACACGAGCACCTACGAATTTACCGCCCCCTATTTGCAGCTGTGTAGAGAATCAATAACATCATACAGTTCTACAATTGTCGGCTTCTCAAACATACGTGTGAGTTCATTGAGCATATCCATGGTAGAATAATTTTCAAATTGCTTTTGCAAAAGGATTATACTTCCAAGCATAAGACACGCAACTTCATTGTGTCTATCATACTCAATAGTCCAAGTGCTAACTCTTCAAGAGGTTGAGTCAGCAGGATAATAGGCTGATTCACATAATCTAGTCTTTTATCCACTCGCTGGACAATCCTGAGCTGCCTATACCAATCATTGAAGTTATCGCCAGTCAATTTTTCACGATCAAACATAATTTTGAAAGCACAACTTTGTGTGTAGTTATCAGGTTGAGCCATTCTACAGAAAAAGTTCAAAAGTTGGTACTTTCGATAATTCAACCTTTAAAGAAAATTAAATACTCTTGGTAAATATTCATATAAACCATATAATTTTCTTAAAGCTAGGATCCAAATTGACATAGTTACATTATATCAGTTGATCTGCTAGTAATGAAAATATTCAACTAATTGTCGAACAATAATTGCCAATCATGTTGCAGTTCTTAGTTCATTATGGGATTTACTAATTGCCACACTATGTGTAAAGTAAACATATTTTATCCTATCTTATGCCTTGAGTTACTAGATCTCACTATCTAACTCAATTAAGTTGTCTAATTTAAAAAACTATAAATTTCTTCCAGCTACGTCTTACGTAACATGGAGATTTACCTTGGGACTGCAATCTAGCTAAGTCTAACATAACGTAAATTGCAACTGCAAGTGTTTCTTTAATTAGATGGCATAAACTTAAATTTAAAGAGTACTAAATTTAATGTGTGTAATCAAAATATGACCGAAAAGCATGCACACATTTTCGTATCATAAGTTTTAACAAAACTTTACTCATTAGTTTCTTTCTCTAAGATTAAATCAACAAAGTTTTAATCGAGGTATTGGGTAAACCAATCAAAGAATTACCTTTAATTATTGCCTACTATATCGTACTACTGCATGAGTCAAAAGACTCAAGTTATTTAGATGATTACCATAAAGTGGCGCGTGGAATCAAGGTCAATTCACCCTTAAGATGTTTTATACATAAACTAGTCGTAGGTAACTCCATATTGACGCACTAACAAGCGTAAAGAAATGGGCGCAAGCATATTAAAAACCTTCTTCTTTAAGTGCAAATACATGGCAACCTCCTTATACCTCTCTTATAGTTTGTCAATAATAGATGGGGCTTTCTAACTATTGGTATAATAAACATCAATCCAATAAAAGTTTAAGATTTAACTTTAAAACATATTATAAACCTTGAATTTGCTAATCTTGTCGCGAGGATGCATTTAACGCATTACGGCATGTAAGGCCAACCCCTTAATGACACGTAAGATTTCACAAATTAAAGTTTATAATAAATCAAATTTTACCATTGCTTAGTCAGGTTTATTATCTATTCAAAAATTACCCTTGCTTACAACTTGTCAAACAATAAATAAACAAATAAGCAAATAATAAAATAACCAATTAAAACAATGATCATGCTAAATTAAATCAACTAACATGTATGAATTTAAAACAAGACTCTCACTGGTATTCGAGCTAGGTACCGCCGGATCACATACATCAATAATTGGTTGCGTGAGTCTTGTAATAAATACATACAATAACACACATAGTTGATAAAATAAAACGATACATATGAGGTCTTCCCCAATTTTAGAATTAATTAAACTATTAGTCAATTAACATGTCATACAATTTAATTACTAATAACCCTAATTAATTTACATATATCGTACAATTAGCATGCAAACATAGACACTTAACAATTAACGCATATATACTCATATATCCATGATAAAATATGCATGTTTTCATCAATGATCCCACATAAAACACTAATTAGAATATAATCAAGTTTCCAAGATCACTTACTATTAATGACATAATGCAAACTATTCATTCATTCAAAAATAAAAAATTGCATGCAACCTAGGGTTTCTACACTTTTTACAAAACCTATCTTTTTTTTATTTTTAAATCATTAGCCAATCGGCCTAAATAAAAAAATAGGATTTCGATTTAAAAAACCCTAGAAACTATAAAACATGCAATAATCAACCAACAATTCATTTTTTATGCGTTTAGGTAACTAATTACACAATATTAACAGCTCGTGATGCCACTATTGGAATTAAGTAATCATGGCAAGCATATTAAACATGTAATCACATAGTGCACGCAGCGGAAGACTTAAGCAAATATTCATAATTAATTAACCTAAAATTAAATCGTAAGCGTACCTTTTAGCAATCCAAGCAATCAAAGGATCAAGAAACTTAAACCCTAAAAATTTAGGGTTTGTGGTAATTGACTATTACACAATTCGAATGAGGCAACACAAAAAATTCAAGTAGGATTTATCTATGGTCTTACCACATATTGGTAACGACTCGTCACGAATGCTAGTTCCTTGAATCACAATAACTAACCAAAACACTTTTGCTTCATCAAAAACAAATCGTATCCCTAAGTATAGGGGTGTACGATCAGTTAGGGCAAGAGAGGGGAAATAGGAGAAGTTAGAGTTAGCTAATGAGACACAAGATTACTCAAGAATGAATACAAGCCTTTGTATTTATGCTAGAGTAACTTAAAGTCCAAGACAACTAAGGATTCCCTTTAGGGATCCCTAATCCGATTGGCCACAAGGAAAAAAGAAACAATCCGGATCCTTCTTGTAGCCTATTTTCTCTTTAGTCCCTCTCTTTAATATTTAACAACTGTTAGTCACTTCCGTTAAGTACTTAACATCCGTTAATCGTTATTGTGAATTTAATAATTAAATATAACTATTATATATTAATTACTGAACATCGACTCTCATATGCAAAGTGTGCAATCTCATAGTCTCGTGTTCGAACGTCATACACATATAAAATGTGTCCATAAACTAACACTACCCATCCACGTACACCCTGGTCTTGAGGACAATATAAGGAAGACAATGCTAAGCTTATGCTCCAACTCATGTACATAACCGCCCGTATAAAATTGTTCAAGGTTACTAAAGTGGGGTGACGAACATCTCATTGTCCAATTCATACTTCTAGTTTCCAACTTAATTAAGTTTCATACTATGTCAGAATTGTCAACTAATGCAATCCTTATTATAGATTAATGTTGCTCTTTGTGGGAAACGGTGTACACTTTTAATTAATAAAATCAGATTAGAATAATAGTATATAAATTAACAGAAACAAAACAATTAAATTAAAACGTAACGGTAGAAGCAGAAGTACACTATAGAGCTTTAATTAACGAAAACAGTAAAGAGGTGTACGAGGCTCGTATTGAATACGATTCCCTTAAAACAGATTCGCCGTCTGTTTCCCAGGGTACAACGTACGCAGCTGTTGCACAGCCGGACTAAACTTACTTGCCTGAAAAATCACCGAAGCCTGCGTGTTTCTGATCGAAGAGACTGCTGGAATGTTACAGTAATAGAGTTGCGTTTTGTTTTTTCCGAATCTGTCAAAACCGAATGAGACATGAGTTCTATATATACTGAAAACCTATCTTGTTCTCCAAGACAAGATATTCTGTTCAATATACACGATATTTGTAAATCTGTTTCATTCTTGAACAGATTTAATATCTTTTATTTATTTAACAGATTCTATATAACTTGTTCACAAAGTTAAAATCTGTTCTAAAAATAAATGGACAAAATCTGGAATTTATCTTAAACATGGAAACGAATTCTGCAGCAAAAAGATACGCACGTAGGCGAGGTTTCGGAGCTGCATTCGTGTCCGCAGGTCGCGCGGGCTCGCATGAGTTCAGAAGCTTCGAACCCATTTTGGCCCAGAAATCCTGAAATCTGCACCCCCCCTGCGCGCGCGCACGTAGGTGTTGGAGTAAAACCAACAAATCATTTTGAAGGTTCATATCAAGATTTCTATATAAACACACTCCCACTTCCTTTTCTAGGCGATGTGGGATGTGTTTATATTCCCAAATTTTGTGTCTCACGTGTCCCACTTTGAGACACGATATCTCATTCATATTAACTCCATTTTGGACATACTTTAGCTCGTTGCGAAGCTCTCGTCGAGGAGAACGCAAAGCTACTAAGAAATATAAATATATATAACATATACATATATTAAATAGTGTCCAAAATTTGCAAAAACTCATTTTGCAAAACTATTTTTCCAACAATCCCCCACATGAATGGAAATCGGTCGAAAACACACGAAAGTTTCGGTGAAATTTCTGCGGTTAAGTCTTACATAGGATAGGTAGGTGTAACCCTTTGAACCTTCCCTTGTGAGATGCACTTAGTCTCCTAGATCCGAGTAGACGCGATGTCCTTGAACTCATCATCCATTTACGTAGACGACATTACACTTCACACAAGACTCTCCCCGACAATGTCAAGTCCTCATAGTCGTGTTCGTTATGGTCATGAACACTAGCCTGGTTCTGCAAGAGCTCTTAGGAATTGCGCCCCCACATTTCCCTTTGAAGCGACCCCACTTCTCTCTCACATAGGTGATTTCATCTTGAATCATTAAAAACATATGTTTGGTGATTTCATCTTGAATCATTATGCTTTATGATTTCATCCTGAATCATTAAAGCCATATGTTTAACCTTTCAACAAGTCACATTTGTTATAGGAATGGACTAGGAAAGTTACAATATTTAGTAACTCCCCACATTGACGTGACTTCCCCCACATTTCTATGATTAGGTTGTCCTATTGAACCCGGATCTTGGGATCTCCAGTCAACTGGGTTAGGTTTTCCTTCATAGAAACTCATTCCTTCAAGGGCTTTAGTCCCATTCCTCTAGACGACTTACTTACTAACTCTCTGCTTAAGCCTTTCGTAAGCGGATCCGCGATGTTATTCTTTGACTTCACATAGTCAATTGAGATAACTCCTGTTGAGAGTAGTTGTCGTATCGAATTATGTCGACGACGGATATGTCTAGACTTTCCATTATACATTATGCTATGAGCTCATTCGATTGACTATCACAATGTATACTAATGGCCGTTACCTGTTTAGGCCACCTTGGTATGTCCTCTACGAATTGACGTAGCCATTCCGCCTCTTGTCCGCATTTATCTAACGCTATAAATTCTGATTCCATCGTGGACTTAGCTATAATAGTTTGCTTGGAAGACTTCCAAGATATAGCCGCTCCTCCTAGTGTAAACACATATCCACTAGTCGATCTAGAATCCTTTATGTCAGATATCCAATTAGCATCACTGTATCCTTCGATAATAGCTGGATATCGATCATAATGCAGTCCATAATCGTGACTGTATCTCAAATAGTGAAGTACCCTAGTCATAGCTGCCCAATGTGCATAGCTTGGGTTACTAGTATACCTACTTAGCCTGCTAACAACATATGCTAAGTCAGGTCGGGTACCTATCATTAAGTACATTAACATGCCAATAATTCTTGAATACTCTAATTGGGCAACACCTAAGCCTCTATTTTTAGATAGATGTTTACTGGTGTCAATTGGAGCTCTAGCTCCGCATTATGAGTATTAAGAATTTTGTCCACATAATGTGCTTGACTTAACACAAGTCCATTCTGAGTTCGTATGATCTTTATTCCAAGGATCACATCAACCAAACCCATATCCTTCATGTCAAACTTTGATTTCAACATGTCTTTAGTAGCTTTGATCATCTTGTCGCACGCCAACGATAAGCATATCATCAACATATAAACACAAGATTACATATCCACCATTTGTGTCTTTGACATAAACAGACTTGTCGCATTCATTAATTTTGAATCCACTCTCTAGCATGGCGTGGTCAAATTTTTGATGCCATTGTTTGGGAGCTTGCTTTAAGCCATATAATGACTTAACAAGCCTACAAACTTTGTTCTCTTGTCCAAGAGCCACGAAACCCTCAGGTTGATTCATGTAAATCTCTTCTTCTAAATCTCCGTTTAGAAATGCCGGTTTCACATCCATTTGGTGAACTTCCAAATTTCTTAAAGCGGCAATAGCAAGTATCATCCTAATCGATGTTATTCGCGTAACAGGCGAATATGTATCAAAGTAATCAAGACCTTCTCGTTGTCTAAATCCTTTGATTACTAATCTTGCTTTATACTTGTCAATGGTGCCATCGGCTTTCATCTTCTTCTTGAAGATCCATTTATAGCCTAGTGGTTTACAACCAGGAGGTAAATCCACGAGCTCCCAAGTATGGTTTTGTATAATAGAATCTATTTCACTTTTAATGGCTTCTTTCCATTGAGGCCCTTCTGAGGAAGTAATCGCTTCTCGGTATGAAGTAGGTTCGTTTTCAACCATTAAAGAAACAAAATCGGGTCCAAACGATTTCTCGGTTCTTGCCCTTTTGCTTCTTCTAGGTTCAACCTCTTCTTCCTCAGTTTGATCTTGTCTCTCATCTTGGAGATCATTATCATCTCGTTGTCTCTTATCTTGGACAACTTCTTCATCTATTCTAGATGAACTTCCAGTTTCCTTCGTTAAACAAGGAAATATAGTTTCAAAGAATGAAGCATTCCTTGATTCCATTAATGTACCCTTTTGTATATCCGGATTTTTCGAATCATGTACGATGAAGCGATAAGCACTGCTATTCTTAGCATATCCGATGAATATACAATCCACAGATTTAGGTCCAATCTTTTGGGCCTTAGGAGTCGGTATAGCTACCTTTGCTAGACACCCCCACACTCGTAAGTACTGATATGATGGTTTTCTTCCCATCCATAATTCATAAGGGGTCTATTCTTTTTCCTTACGAGGTATCTTATTTAAAAGATAAGTAGTCGTTAGAATGGCTTCCCCACATGTCCTCGGCTTAGACCGAACTTATCAACATGGCATTAACCATTTCTTTCAAGGTACGGTTCTTCCTTTTGGCAATACCGTTCTGCTGAGGTGAATAGGGAGCAGTGAACTCGTGTCTAATTCCATGTTTCGCACATAGGTCAGCGAATGGAGACACATATTCACCTCCTCTATCACTTCGGACCACCTTGATTTTCTTACTAAGTTGATTCTCAACTTCGTTTTTGTATAGAACAAACTTGTCTATAGCTTCATCTTTACTTTTCAGTAAGTAAACATAGCAATACTTTGTACAATCATCAATAAACGTGATAAAGTACTTATTGCCACCTTTTGTGGGTAGTGATTTCAAATCACATATGTCCGTGTGTATCATATCAAGTGGTTCGGTTTTTCGTTCAACCGATTTGAAAGATGCTCTTGTAAGTTTGGCTTCAACACAAGTTTCACATTTATATTTTGAGTCAATATGGAAGTTAGGTATGCAATTAAATTTAATCAAACGTCGCATTGAATTAAAATTTACATGTCCAAGACGGCCATGCCACATATTAGAAGACTCAATCAAGTAAGCCGAAGAATTCATTTTATTGATAGCATTCTTAACAACCATTACATTGAGTTTAAACATACCATTCAGGGCATATTCCCTACCAACATACACTTGATTCTTAGAAAGAACAAACTTATCAGACTCAAAAACAAGACGAAAGCCAAACTTGTTCAACACCGAACTGCAGACACAAGATTCTTGCGAATCTCTGGAACATACAAGACATTAGTCAACTTGAGCTCTTTCCCGGATGTCATCTTCAAGATTACATCTCCTTCGCCCTTGATTTCAGCGATTGCGAGTTGCCCATGTACAGCTTCTCTCCACTATCAACCGCTCTGAAAGAGTGAAACATACTCTTATCAGCACACACATGACGAGTAGCCCCAGTATCCACCCACCATTCCCTGTTGTTGGAACCTACCGGGTTAACTTCGAGATCATGGCAATGACGCCGCAACACCATAGCAATCATGTCCACATCTTCATTCACCATATTAGCCTGGCGTGGAGTCACCCACTTCGGCATCTTACAGTTAGCGAAGCACGGTGACTGGCTCGGTCACAATTGAAACACACCCCTTGGAACTTCGTTTCACAATTGCAGCTTTAGGAGCAAGGTAATCAGACTTCCCTTTGCCCTTCTTGTCATTCTTTCCTTTTCCTTTGCCTTTAGCTTTGACATTGGACTTTGAAGATGACGAAACATGCTCAACCATATTTGCCTTTGCAGAATCAAGCGTATACGTGTTTTCTCGAGCCAGCCTTGTTGTCCTGTTCAATAACGAAGACGAACAACCAAGTCTTCAACACTCATCTCCCTTCGCTTATGCTTCAGGTAGTTCTTGAATTCTACCCAGCTTGGAGGTAACTTTTCAATAATAGAGAACTTGAAAAGTTTCACTCAAAGTCATTCCCTCAGCATGAATGTCGTGTAGCAAAACCTGCAGATCTTGAACCTGACTCATCACATTCTTTGAATCATCCATCTTGTAATCCAAAAACGAGCTACCACGAACTTCTTTGTACCAGATCCTCGCTTTGTACTTGCGTTCCAAGGACTCCCATAATTCTTTGGCAGTCTTGGTCTTGCAGTACACGTTGTACAAAGAATCAACCAAACCATTCAGAACATAATTGTGACACAAAAAATCTGAATGTTTCCATGCTTCCAAGGCTTGAACAGCCTGTTGATTAGAGGATTGACCTTCTGCAGGAGGTTTCACGTTAGGTGGGTTTTCTTTTAAGAACCGCGCAAGGTTCAAAGTAGTCAGATAGAAAAACATCTTCTTTTGCCACCTCTTGAAATTCTGCCCATTGAATTTCTCTGGTTTCTCAGCATGATTAGCAACCGTGTTGGTAACTGGCGCACCAGTTACGTTCACAGGAGTATTCACAGGAGGGGTATTCGTGTTTGTCATCCTGAAAAATCAAACACAAATAGTTAAACAAACTGTTTTAAATGGTATCTACTTGTACCAGATCTGATTCAACAAAACTCTAGCTTGGTTTTGATAGATCGAATAAATCAGCTTAAGAAACTCTATCTTGGTTTCGTTAAAACTGATAATAAAATGCTTTTAAAAAAAAACGTTATAGATCTGTTAGCCAAATCTGTATGTAAAACTGTTTAAAAGAAACTGATTTCCAAAGAAACTCAACAAGGTTTCGACAGAAAACAGTTTATAAAATCCTGTTAATTAATTAATCCGATTTCTTATCAAAGTGTAATAAATTCGGTTAAACCGAATCTGTTTTAAGACTGTGGGAAACGGTGTACACTTTTAATTAATAAAATCAGATTAGAATAATAGTATATAAATTAACAGAAACAAAACAGTAAATTAAACAGACAGTAACGGGTAGAAGCAAGACGACACTATAGAGCTTTAATTAACGAAAGCAGTAAAGAGGTGTACGAGGCTCGTATTGAATACGATTCCCTTAAAACAGATTCGCCGTCTGTTTCCCAAGGTACAACGTACGCAGTTGCAACAGCCGGACTAAACTTACTTGCCTGAAAAATCACCGAAGCCTGCGTGTTTCTGATCGAAGAGACTGCTGGAATGTTACAGTAATAGAGTTGCGTTTTGTTTTTTCCGAATCTGTCAAAACCGAATGAGACATGAGTTCTATATATACTGAAAACCTATCTTGTTCTCCAAGACAAGATATTCTGTTCAATATACACGATATTTGTAAATCTGTTTCATTCTTGAACAGATTTAATATCTTTTATTTATTTAACAGATTCTATATAACTTGTTCACAAAGTTAAAATCTGTTCTAAAAATAAATGGACAAAATCTGGAATTTATCTTAAACATGGAAACGAATTCTGCAGCAAAAAGATACGCACGTAGGCGAGGTTTCGGAGCTGCATTCGTGTCCGCAGGTCGCGCGGGCTCGCATGAGTTCAGAAGCTTCGAACCCATTTTGGCCCAGAAATCCTGAAATCTGCACCCCCCCCCCCTGCGCGCGCGCACGTAGGTGTTGGAGTAAAACCAATAAATCATTTTGAAGGTTCATATCAAGATTTCTATATAAACACACTCCCACTTCCTTTTCTAGGCGATGTGGGATGTGTTTATATTCCCAAATTTTGTGTCTCACGTGTCCCACTTTGAGACACGATATCTCATTCATATTAACTCCATTTTGGACATACTTTAGCTCGTTGCGAAGCTCTCGTCGAGGAGAACGCAAAGCTACTAAGAAATATAAATATATATAACATATACATATATTAAATAGTGTCCAAAATTTGCAAAAACTCATTTTGCAAAACTATTTTTCCAACAATCCCCCACATGAATGGAAATCGGTCGAAAACACACGAAAGTTTCGGTGAAATTTCTGCGGTTAAGTCTTACATAGGATAGGTAGGTGTAACCCTTTGAACCTTCCCTTGTGAGATGCACTTAGTCTCCTAGATCTGAGTAGACGCGATGTCCTTGAACTCATCATCCATTTACGTAGACGACATTACACTTCACACAAGACTCTCCCTGACAATGTCAAGTCCTCATAGTCGTGTTCGTTATGGTCATGAACACTAGCCTGATTCTGCAAGAGCTCTTAGGAATTGCGCCCCCACATTTCCCTTCGAGCGACCCCACTTCTCTCTCACATAGGTGATTTCATCTTGAATCATTAAAAACATATGTTTGGTGATTTCATCTTGAATCATTATTCTTTATGATTTCATCCTGAATCATTAAAGCCATATGTTTAACCTTTCAATAAGTCACATTTGTTATAGGAATGGACTAGGAAAGTTACAATATTTAGTAACTCCCCACATTGACGTGACTTCCCCACATTTCTATGATTAGGTTGTCCTATTGAACCCAGATCTTGGGATCTCCAGTCACCTGGGTTAGGTTTTCCTTCATAGAAACTCATTCCTTCAAGGGCTTTAGTCCCATTCCTCTAGACGACTTACTTACTAACTCTCTGCTTAAGCCTTTCGTAAGCGGATCCGCGATGTTATTCTTTGACTTCACATAGTCAATTGAGATAACTCCTGTTGAGAGTAGTTGTCGTATCGAATTATGTCGACGAAGGATATGTCTAGACTTTCCATTATACATTATGCTATGAGCTCTGCCAATTGCCGATTGACTATCACAATGTATACTAATGGCCGTTACCGGTTTAGGCCACCTTGGTATGTCCTCTACGAATTGACGTAGCCATTCCGCCTCTTGTCCGCATTTATCTAACGCGATAAATTCTTATTCCATCGTGGACTTAGCTATAACAGTTTGCTTGGAAGACTTCCAAGATATAGATATAGCTGCTCCTCCTAGTGTAAACACATATCCACTAGTCGATCTAGAATCCTTTATGTCAGATATCCAATTAGCATCACAGTATCCTTCGATAACAAATGGATATCGATCATAATGCGTCCATAATCGATCAGATCTCAAATAGTGAAGTACCCTAGTCATAGCTGCCCAATGTGCATAGCTTGGGTTACTAGTATACATACTTAGCCTGCTAACAGATATGCTAAGTCGGTCGGGTACCTGTCATTAAGTACATTAACATGCCAATAATTCTTGAATACTCTAATTGGGCAACACCTAAGCCTTTATTTTTAGATAGATGCTACGGGTGTCAATTGGAGTTCTAGCTAGGTCGGAATCCCCCGCATTATGAGTATTAAGAATTTTGTCCACATAATGTGCTTGACTTAACACAAGTCCATTCTGAGTTCGTATGATCTTTATTCCAAGGATCACATCAACCAAACCCATATCCTTCATGTCAAACTTTGATTTCAACATGTCTTTAGTAGCTTTGATCATCTTGTCGCATCGCCACGATAAGCATATCATCAACATATAAACACAAGATTACATATCCACCATTTGTGTCTTTGACATAAACACACTTGTCGCATTCATTAATTTTGAATCCACTCTCTAGCATGGCGTGGTCAAATTTTTGATGCCATTGTTTGGGAGCTTGCTTTAAGCCATATAATGACTTAACAAGCCTACAAACTTTGTTCTCTTGTCCATGAGCCATGAAACCCTCGGTGTTGATTCATGTAAATCTCTTCTTCTAAATCTCCGTTTAGAAATGCCGTTTTCACATCCATTTGGTGAAATTCCAAATTTCTTAAAGCGGCAATAGCAAGTATCATCCTAATCGATGTTATTCGCGTAACAGGTGAATATGTATCAAAGTAATCAAGACCTTCTCGTTTTCTAAATCCTTTGATTACTAATCTTGCTTTATACTTGTCAATGGTGCCATCGGCTTTCATCTTCTTCTTGAAGATCCATTTATAGCCTAGTGGTTTACAACCAGGAGGTAAATCCACGAGCTCCCAAGTATGGTTTTGTAGAATAGAATCTATTTCACTTTTAATGGCTTCTTTCCATTGAGGCCCTTTTGAGGAAGTAACCGCTTCTCGGTATGAAGTAGGTTCGTTTTCAACCATAAAAGAAACAAAATCGGGTCCAAACGATTTCTCGGTTCTTGCCCTTTTGCTTCTTCTAGGTTCAACGTCTTCTTCCTCAGTTTGATCTTGTCTCTCATTATCATCTCTTTGTCTCTTATCTTGGACAACTTCTTCATCTATTCTAGATGAACTTCCAGTTTCTTCGTTAAACAAGGAAATATAGTTTCAAAGAATGAAGCATTCCTTGATTCCATTAATGTACCCTTTTGTATATCCGGATTTTTTGAATCATGTACGATGAAGCGATAAGCACTGCTATTCTTAGCATATCCGATGAATATACAATCCACAGATTTAGGTCCAATCTTTTGGGCCTTGGGAGTCGGTATAGCTATCTTTGCTAGACACCCCACACTCTTAGTCTTGATATGATGGCTTGTCTTCCCATCCATAATTCATAAGGGTCTCTTCTTTTTCCTTACGAGGTATCTTATTTAAAAGATAAGTAGCCGTTAGAATGGCTTCCCCCCACATGTCCTGGCTTAGACCATAACTTATCAACATGGCATCAACCATTTCTTTCAAGTAACGGTTCTTCCTTTCGGCAATACCGTTCTTCTGAGGTGAATAGGGAGCAGTGAACTCGTGTCTAATTCCATGTTTCGCACACAGGTCAGCGAATGGAGACACATATTCACCTCCTCTATCACTTCGGACCACCTTGATTTTCTTACTAAGTTGATTCTCAACTTTGTTTTTGTATAGAACAAACTTGTCTATAGCTTCATCTTTACTTTTCAGTTAGTAAACATAGCAATACTTTGTACAATCATCAATAAACGTGATAAAGTACTTATTGCCACCTTTTGTGGGTAGTGATTTCAAATCACATATGTCGGTGTGTATCATATCAAGTGGTTCGGTTTTCGTTCAACCGATTTGAAAGATGCTCTTGTAAGTTTGGCTTCAACACAAGTTTCACATTTATATTTTGAGTCAATATGGAAGTTAGGTATGCAATTAAATTTAATCAAACGTCGCATTGAATTAAAATTACATGTCCAAGGCGGCCATGCCACATATTAGAAGACTCAATCAAGTAAGCGTAAGAATTCATTTTATTGATAGCATTCTTAACAACCATTACATTGAGTTTAAACATACCATTCTTGCATATCCCCTACCAACATACACTTGATTCTTAGAAAGAACAAACTTATCGGACTAAAAACAAAGGCGAAAACCAAACTTGTTCAAGCACCAACCGGACACAAGATTCTTTAGAATCTGGAACATACAAGACATTAGTCAACTTGAGCTCTTTCGGATGTCATCTTAGTTACATCTCCTTCGCCCTTGATTTCGCGATTAGCGAGTTGCCCATGAACTTCTCTCCCCTATCAAGCTCACGAGAAGAGTGAAACATACTCTTATCGGCACACATGACGTAGGTAGCGATATCCACCCACCATTCCCGTTTGTTGGAACCTACCGAGTTAACCCGAGAGATCATGCAATGACGTCGAACACCATAGCAATCATGTCCACATCTTCATTCACCATATTAGCATGGCGTGGAGTCACCCGCCGGCATCTACGGTTAGACACGGTGACACGGTGCACAATTGAAACACACCCCTGGAACCGTTTCACAATTCGACTTTAGGAGCAAGGTCGAACTTCCCTTGCTTCTTGTCATTCTTTCCTTTTCCTTTGCCTTTAGCTTTGACATTGGACTTTGAAGATGACGAAACATGCTCAGCCATATTTGCCTTTGCGAATCGGTATATCGTGTTTTTCGAGCCGCTTGTTGTCTGTTCAATACGAAGCGAACAACCAAGTCTTCAACACTCATCTCCTTTCGCTCATGCTTCAGGTAGTTCTTGAATTCTACGACTTAGGTAACTTTTCAATAATAGCGACAACTTGAAAGTTTCATTCAAAGTCATTCCGGCATGAGATGTAGTGTAGCAAAACTGCAGATCTTGAACCTGACTCATCACATTCTTTGAATCATCCATCTTGTAATCCAAAAACGAGCTACCACGAACTTCTTTGTACCAGCATCCTCGGTTTTGTACTTGCGTTCCAATGACTCCCATAATTCTTTGGCGGTCTTGGTCTTGCGGTTACGTTGTACAAAGAATCAACCAAACCATTGAACATAATTGTGACACAAAAATCAAATGTTTCCATGCTTCCAAGGCTTGAACGACTGTTGATTAGAGGATTGACCTTCAGGGAGGTTCCACGTTAGGTGGGTTTTCTTTGAAACGCAGGGGTTCAAAGTAGTCGAGATAGAAAAACATCTTCGTTGCCACCTCTTGAAATTCGCCCATTGAATTTCTCGGTTTCTAAAGATGATTAGCAAGTGTTGGTGCTGGCGCAGTTATGTTCACGAGGTATTCCGCGGGAGGGTATTCGTGTTTGTCATCACGAAAAATCAAACAAAAAGTTAAACAAACTGTTTTAAATGGTATCTACTTGTACCGGATCGATTCAACAAAACTCTAGCTTGGTTTTGATAGATCGAATAAATCGGCCAAGAAACTCTATCTTGGTTTCGTTAAAACTGATAATAAAATGCTTTTAAAAAAGCGTTATAGATCGTTGCCAATCGTATGTAAAATTGTTTAAAAGAAACTAATTTCCAAAGAAACTCAACAAGGTTTGACGGAAAGTTTATAAAATCCTTAATAATTAATCCGATTTCTTATCAAAGTGTAATAAATTAGTTAAACCGAATCGTTTAAAGACTGTGGGAAACGGTGTACACTTTAATGTAAAATCGATTAGAATAATAGTATATAAATTAACGAAACAAGCATAAATTAAGCGAAAGGCGAGCGGGGTAGAAGATGACAGACACTATAGAGCTTTAATTAACTAAAGCGAGAAAGAGGTGTTACGAGGCTCGTTATTGAATACGATTCCCTTAAAACAGATTCGCCGTCTGTTTCCCATGTCTGCGTAATTTGTACCCGGACTAAACTTCTTTTGCCTGAAAAATCACCGAAGCCTGCGTGTTTCTGATCGAAGAGACTGCTGGAATGTTACAGTAATAGAGTTGCGTTTTGTTTTTTCCGAATCTATCAAAACCGAATGAGACATGAGTTCTTATATATTTGAAAACCTATCTTGTTCTCCAAGACAAGATATTCCGTTCAATATACACGATATTTGTAAATTGTTTCATTCTTGAGCAGATGTATTTAATATCTTTTTATTTATTTACAGATTCTATATAACTTGTTCACAAAGTTAAAATCGTTCTAAAATAAATGGACAAAATACTGAATTATCTTAAACATGGAAACGAATTACTGCAGCAAAAAGATACGCGACGTAGGCGAGGTTTCGGAGCTGCATTCGTGGTCAGCGTGTAGCGGGCTCGCATGAGTTCGAAGCTTCGAACCCATTTTGGCCCGAAATCCTGAAATTCACCCCCCTTCGCGCGCAAGGGTGTTGGAGTAAAACCAACAAATCATTTTGAAGGTTCATATCAAGATTTCTATATAAACACACTCCCCCTTCCTTTTCTAGGCGATGATGTGGATGTGTTTATATTCCAAATTTGTGTCTTTCACGTGTCCCACTTTGAGACACGATATCTCATTCATATTAACTCCATTTTGGACATACTTTAGCTCGTTGCGAAGCTCTTGTCGAGGAGCATAAAGCTACTAAGAAATATAAATATATATAACATATACATATATTAAATACTGTCCAAAATTTGCAAAAACTTATTTTGCAAACTATTTTTCCAACAATCCCCCACATGAATGGAAATCGGTCGAAAACACACGAAAGTTTCGGTGAAATTTCTGCGGTTAAGTCTTACATAGGATAGGTAGGTGTAACCCTTTGAACCTTCCCTTGTGAGATGCACTTAGTCTCCTAGATCTGAGTAGTCGCGATGTCCTTGAACTCATCATCCATTTACGTAGACGACATTACACTTCACACAAGACTCTCCCCGACAATGTCAAGTCCTCATAGTCGTGTTCGTTATGGTCATGAACACTAGCCTGGTTCTGCAAGAGCTCTTAGGAATTGCGCCCCACATTTCCCTCGGCGACCCACTTCTCTCACATAGGTGATTTCATCTTGAATCATTAAAAACATATGTTTGGTGATTTCATCTTGAATCATTATGCTTTATGATTTCATCCTGAATCATTAAAGCCATATGTTTAACCTTTCAACAAGTCACATTTGTTATAGGAATGGACTAGGAAAGTTACAATATTTAGTAACTCCCCCACATTGACGTGACTTCCGCCACATTTCTATGATTAGGTTGTCCTATTGAACCCAGATCTTGGGATCTCCAGTCAACTGGGTTAGGTTTTCCTTCATAGAAACTCATTCCTTCAAGGGCTTTAGTCCCATTCCTCTAGACGACTTACTTACTAACTCTCTGCTTAAGCCTTTTGTAAGCGGATCCGCGATGTTATCCTTTGACTTCACATAGTCAATTGAGATAACTTCTGTTGAGAGTAGTTGTCGTATCGAATTATGTCGACGACGGATATGTCTAGACTTTCCATTATACATTATGCTATGAGCTCACACGCCAATTGCGATTGACTATCACAATGTATACTAATGGCCGTTCACGTTTAGGCCACCTTGGTATGTCCTCTACGAATTGACGTAGCCATTCCGCCTCTTGTCCGCATTTATCTAACGCTATAAATTCTGATTCCATCGTGGACTTATAACAGTTTGCTTGGAAGACTTCCAAGATATAGCTGCTCCTCCTAGTGTAAACACATATCCACTAGTCGATCTAGAATCCTTTATGTCGGATATCCATTAGCATCACAGTATCCTTCGATGCTGGTGGATATCGATCATAATGCAGTCCATAATCGCGACTGTATCTCAAATAGTGAAGTACCCTAGTCATAGCTGCCCAATGTGCATAGCTTGGGTTACTAGTATACCTACTTAGCCCGCTAACAACATATGCTGTCGGGTCGAACCTATCATTAAGTACATTAACATGCCAATAATTCTTGAATACTCTAATTGGGCAACACCTAAGCCTCTATTTTTAGATAGATGCTTACTGGTGTCAATTGGAGTTCTAGCTAGGCCGGAATCTCCCGCATTATGAGTATTAAGAATTTTGTCCACATAATGTGCTTGACTTAACACAAGTCCATTCTCAGTTCGTATGATCTTTATTCCAAGGATCACATCAGCCAAAACCATATCCTTCATGTCAAACTTTGATTTCAACATGTCTTTAGTAGATTTGATCATCTTGTCGTTATTGCCAACGATAAGCATATCATCAACATATAAACACAAGATTACATATCCACCATTTGTGTCTTTGACATAAACACACTTGTCGCATTCATTAATTTTGAATCCACTCTCTAGCATGGCGTGGTCAAATTTTTGATGCCATTGTTTGGGAGCTTGCTTTAAGCCATATAATGACTTAACAAGCCTACAAACATTGTTCTCTTGTCTCGGGAGCCACGAAACCCTCAGGTTGATTCATGTAAATCTCTTCTTCTAAATCTCCGTTTAGAAATGCCGTTTTCACATCCATTTGGTGAACTTCCAAATTTCTTAAAGCGGCAATAGCAAGTATCATCCTAATCGATGTTATTCGCTAAGTACAGCGAATATGTATCAAAGTAATCAAGACCTTCTCGTTGTCTAAATCCTTTGATTACTAATCTTGCTTTATACTTGTCAATGGTGCCATCGGCTTTCATCTTCTTCTTGAAGATCCATTTATAGCCTAGTGGTTTACAACCAGGAGGTAAATCCACGAGCTCCCAAGTATGGTTTTGTATAATAGAATCTATTTCACTTTTAATGGCTTCTTTCCATTGAGGCCCTTCTGAGGAAGTAATCGCTTCTCGGTATGAAGTAGGTTCGTTTTCAACCATAAAAGAAACAAAATCGGGTCCAAACGATTTCTCGGTTCTTGCCCTTTTGCTTCTTCTAGGTTCAACCTCTTCTTCCTCAGTTTGATCTTGTCTCTCATCTTGGAGATCATTATCATCTCGTTGTCTCTTATCTTGGACAACTTCTTCATCTATTCTAGATGAACTTCCAGTTTCCTTCGTTAAACAAGGAAATATAGTTTCAAAGAATGAAGCATTCCTTGATTCCATTAATGTACCCTTTTGTATATCCGGATTTTTCGAATCATGTACGATGAAGTGATAAGCACTGCTATTCTTAGCATATCCGATGAATATACAATCCACAGATTTAGGTCCAATCTTTTGGGCCTTGGGAGTCGGTATAGCTACCTTTTGCTAGACACCCCCCACTTTTCGTAAATCTTGATATGATGGCTTTCTTCCCATCCATAATTCATAAGGGTCTATTCTTTTTTCCTACGGTATCTTATTTAAAAGATAAGTAGCCGTTAGAATGGCTTCCCCACATGTCCGGCTTAGACGAGAACTTATCAACATGGCATTAACCATTTCTTTCAAGGTACGGTTCTTCCTTTCAGCAATACCGTTCTGGCTACGAGGTGAATAGGGAGCAATGAACTCGTGTCTAATTCCATGTTTCGCACATAGGTCAGCGAATGGAGACACATATTCACCTCCTCTATCACTTCGGACCACCTTGATTTTCTTACTAAGTTGATTCTCAACTTCGTTTTGTATAGAACAAACTTGTCTATAGCTTCATCTTTACTTTTCAGTAAGTAAACATAGCAATACTTTGCACAATCATCAATAAACGTGATAAAGTACTTATTGCCACCTTTTGTGGGTAGTGATTTCAAATCACATATGTCATTGTGTATCATATCAAGTGGTTCGGTTTTTCGTTCAACCGATTTGAAAGATGCTCTTGTAAGTTTGGCTTCAACACAAGTTTCACATTTATATTTTGAGTCAATATGGAAATTAGGTATGCAATTAAATTTAATCAAACGACGCATTGAATTAAAATTTACATGTCCAAGATGACCATGCCACATATTAGAAGACTCAATCAAGTGTGAAGAATTCATTTTATTGATAGCATTCTTAACAACCATTACATTGAGTTTAAACATACCATTCACGGCATATCCCCTACCAACATACACTTGATTCTTAGAAAGAACAAACTTATCAGACTCAAAAACAAGACGAAAACCAAACTTCTTCAACAGCCAACCACTGTACAAGATTCTTGCGAATCTCCGGAACATACAAGACATTAGTCAACTTGAGCTCTTTCTCGGATGTCATCTTCAAGATTACATCTCCTTCGCCTTGATTTCGGATTGCTGAGTTGCCCATGTACGGCTTCTCTCCACTATCAACCGCTCTGAAAGAGTGAAACATACTCTTATCAACACACACATGACGGGTAGCCCCGTGATCCACCCACCATTCCCTCGTTGTTGGAACCTACCGGGTTAACTTCAGAGATCATGGCAATGACGCTCGAAACCATAGCAATCATGTCCACATCTTCATTCACCATATTAGCCTGGCGTGGAGTCACCAGCTTCGGCATCTTACGTTAGCAAAGACGGTGACTGGCTGGTCACAATTGAAACACACCCCTTGGAACTTCGTTTCACAATTGCAGACTTTAGGAGCAAGTGTATCGAGACTTCCCTTTGCCCTTCTTGTCATTCTTTCCTTTTCCTTTGCCTTTAGCTTTGACATTGGACTTTGAAGATGACGAAACATGCTCAGCCATATTTGCCTTTGCGAGAATCAGCGTATACGTGTTTTTCTGAGCGCGACTTGTTGTCCTGTTCAATACGAAGACGAACAACCAAGTCTTCAACACTCATCTCATTTCGCTTATGCTTCGGTGGTTCTTGAATTCTACCCAGCTTGGAGGTAAATTTTCAATAATAGCAGCAACTTGAAAAGTTTCACTCAAAGTCATTCCCTAAAGATGAATGTCGTGTAGCAAAACCTCGCAGATCTTGAACTGACTCATCACATTCTTTGAATCATCCATCTTGTAATCCAAAAACGAGCTACCACGAACTTCTTTGTACCAGCATCCTCGGTTTTGTACTTGCGTTCCAATGACTCCCATAATTCTTTGGCGTTCTTGGTCTTGCGAGTACACGTTGTACAAAGAATCAACCAAACCATTGAACATAATTGTGACACAAAAAACTGAATGTTTCCATGCTTCCAAGGCTTGAACGGCCTATTGATTGGAGGATTGACCTTCTGCAGGAGGTTCCACGTTAGGTGGGTTTTCTTTTAAGAACCGTGCAAGGTTCAAAGTAGTCAGATAGAAAAACATCTTGTTGCCACCTCTTGAAATTCGCCCATTGAATTTCTCGGTTTCTCGGCAGATGATTAGCAATCGTGTTGGTAATCTGGCGCGCTTACGTTCGCTGGAGTATTCACATGGAGGGTATTCGTGTTTGTCATCCTGAAAAATCAAACACAAACAGTTAAACAAACTGTTTTAAATGGTATCTACTTGTACCAGATCTGATTCAACAAAACTCTAGCTTGGTTTTGATAGATCGAATAAATCAGCTTAAGAAACTCTATCTTGGTTTCGTTAAAACTGATAATAAAATGCTTTTAAAAAAAACGTTATAGATCTGTTAGCCAAATCGTATGTAAACTGTTTAAAAGAAACCGATTTCCAAAGAAACTCAACAAGGTTTAAACAGTTTATAAAATCCTGTTAATTAATTAATCCGATTTCTTATCAAAGTGTAATAAATTCGGTTAAACCGAATCTGTTTTAAGACTGTGGGAAACGGTGTACACTTTTAATTAATAAAATCAGATTAGAATAATAGTATATAAATTCAACAAACAAAACAAAGAAATTAAAGCGGACATAACGGGTAGAAGTAGAAGATGCAGACACTATAGAGCTTTATTACGAAGCGAGTAAAGAGGTTGTAAGAGGCTCATTGAATACGATTCCCTTAAAACAGATTCGCCGTCTGTTTCCCAGGGTACAACGTACGCAGCTGTTGCACAGCCGGACTAAACTTACTTGCCTGAAAAATCACCGAAGCCTGCGTGTTTCTGATCGAAGAGACTGCTGGAATGTTACAGTAATAGAGTTGCGTTTTGTTTTTTTTCCCGAATCGTAAAACCGAATGAGACATGAGTTCTATATATACTAAAAACCTATCTTGTTCTCCAAGACAAGATATTCATTCAATATATTACGATATTTGTAAATCAGTTTCATTCTTGAACAGATTTAATATCTTTTATTTAAATGATTCTTTATAACTTGTTCACAGTTAAAATCGTTCTAAAATAAATGGACAAAATCGAATTTATCTTAGACATGGAAACGAATGCGGAAAAAGATACGACGTGGCGAGGTTTCGGCTGCATTGAGGTGGTCAGTCATAGGGTCGCGGGCTCGCATGAGTTCGAAGCCGAACCCATTTTGGCCCAGAAATCCCGAAATCGCACCCCCTTCTCGTATAAGCGCCGCGTAGGTGTTGGAGTAAAACCAACAAATCAATATGAAGGTCAATATCAAGATTTCTATATAAAACACCTCCACATGTCCTATTTTGGGCGATGTGGGATGTGTTCCCATTTCAAAATTTTGTGTTCCAAGTGCCCCACTTTGAGACACGATATCTCATTCATATTAACTCCATTTGGACATACTTTAGCTCGTTGCGAAGCTCTCGTCGAGGAGAACGCAAAGCTACTAAGAAATATAAATATATATAACATATACATATATTAAATAGTGTCCAAAATTTGCAAAAACTCATTTTGCAAAACTATTTTTCCAACACTCTTTCTTTGAAATAGAAGTCGTTGTATTCAATTTAACACCAATCTTATTGAACCAGAGATCTGTTCAGAAAAGAGTCGGAAGGGCTTATAAAGCATCCTACAGACCTAGCACTATTGGAAGATCGTTGGTTTCGCGAGTTTGCTGATATGTATGCAAAGGTATAACCTAGCTATCATGCCGTTTGTTTTAGTTATGGAGTTATTCTTACGTCCATGTATATATTCGATGTGAGATCAACATAGATCAGAAAATTTCTAAATAACAAATGGATAAATTTTGGTCATTCATTCTTTCATAAAAAAAAAAACTTCCACATTCTTTTAAAATAAAATATCTTGCAGTCGGTAAATCGTTAAACTATAAAAAATAAGCCATCGCAAAAAGAACTTTTATCTTTCAATAGGACGGGTACTCCAATATGCTTTTGACGACCTTATTTTTCAACTTTTTTATGTTGTTGAAATGTCCGCCTAAAAAAATTCACATGTGACATGTAAAATTACATGTGATTTGTTATTTTAAAAATCACATATGATTTGTACAAGATTTTTAAAGTCATAGTTGATTTGTTAATTTAAAAATCACATGTGATTTATGAAATCACATATGATTTTTGCAATACCAAATCAACAGTGATTGTTACAGGCGTAAATTTCAATATTCATAAAAAGAACTCCAAAAGAAGTTTGTTCAAAGTTTATAGAAGTGCCCTTTATAGAAAATGACTTAATTCTCATCCTGATAATATAATTCGTTTCGCGTAACAATTAACGGTTTACGAAATATTTAATTTTTTCAATACAAAATGATGGGTTTTTAAAATGAGTAGCCGAAATTTATTCATTTAATTATTAGAAGATTTGTGATTTATGTTGACTTTTTATAAAATGGAAAAATGCATATTCTCTTTACCATAAGGTTTCTAGGTAATGGGAATCTACTATCACATAATTAAAAATCACATCCAAAATGCAAACCCTAACATCCTTTAAGTTACTTAACATGGATAACAAGAGTAAAGTGTTTCACAAGCAATTTCAAATATATCTCTTATTGGAATTTACACAATTACTGGCCAGTTTTAATTGTTGATCTTTTCTAGTTTGTACACATTTGACCCCTTGTTAAGGGTGTACAAATCGAAGTTGCATGTTTCTATATAAAAAATGGATGGACTATGTTATACAAACCTTCCCTATTTTGTCACATCAATAGGTTTTGGTTAAACCGTACAACCCTTGCATGCATACCGTACAAGCAGACGATGCATCCAATGATTGGATACCCTCCCTATGGGAGGGTGTGGATAACTCACCCTAAAAATGGATACATATATTGACTTCTTTAGTGATTCTGACATATGGTCATTTCACGTTAGTATATTTCTAAAGATTTTCGCGATAAAACAAATTCCTTTTTGCAGAATAAGGGTTTATTCTTCAAAGATTATGCAGAAGCACACAAGCAACTCTCTGAATCAGGATTCACTCGAAGGACATATCTTCCTTACGAGACGGATCACATATCATGTGCCATTGGGGTTGCTATTGTTGTTGTGACATTTGGCTACATGTACAAATTCTGGAAAAAATGACCAAATAAAACAAAGGCAAGTTGACTCCTACCTATTAATATGTATAGTACTTTGACATTTGGTTTATGTGTTCCGTAAGTGTCAAATGGATAAATTAAAAATCAGCTTTAAGAAAACGGGTTACACAGGCCGTGCTAGTAAAAGAAATAGAAAGAAAAAAAAGCGCTACCCAAGACGGATAAAAACTCCTAAATCATTTTATTATGAAAAATAAGTCAGTTTTGTTAATATAGACTGTAACTCGCTGGTAATCGACACAAATTTTGAGTTTTGTTGAACGTAGGCTAAAGGAAGTGGTCGGGTTGGTCACTACCCCCACCTTACACATCGACTTTCTCTCTCTCTACACTTTCTTACTTTTCACACGTAGTGGTCACACCACCCCACTTTCATTAAAATACACTTTAATACAAATATATTCCACTAAAAACCATACACACACTCACAAACCAAATTAAAAATAATAAAAACGAAAGATGACCGGCTCATCTTAATTTCCCTTCTCTTTTTTCCTAGCCTAGTGCGTGAAAAGGAGGGGGGCGTTTTGGGGCTCGCGCGTGAGTCATGCCTCACTTGGTGCGAATTCACGCCCTCTTCGCCATACAAGTATCAGATTTATGAACTTTAGCTTCGAAAGTAGGAATCATTGTGACGATAATGTCGATACATCATACATGTATCAGATTTATGAACTTGCCACATTAAAAATCACAAATCTAGTAACTGGTTTAGAGTTTCAGTTATGCGTATCTTTTTATAACTGTTGTGGCGCTAGCAATTATTTTATACTTTGGTATAGTTACAAATATCACTACTACAAAAAATGGCATAGAGCCCGGTTAAAAAGGTGCAAAGAGCCCGGTTTTGCATGAGGGCATAAGGGGAGGGACTCTATAGAAAGCAAATAGAGCCCGGTTTTGAAAACTGCTCTATTATATGTTATAAAGCCCGGTTTTCTATTAAAGAACATGGCTCTATGTGAAAAAAAAATACAAAAAAATAAAATAAAAATCCAGCCATGAAATCCAATTCTTATTGGCCAAGTGAACAATGTATTGATCGAGATAAGAAACGATTCAGTGATATTACAACTTACATTCTATCGATACATTCTTGGATTTGCACATTGACAGTTTTGACTTGGAAAAAGGCCTAAATCACATGAAGGCAGCTCAAAGGTCGAAATTGGATTTGGCTTAGTTGATAACAAAATGGAGAGATAAGGGTGGGGATAATGAAATGTGATTTTTATTTTTGGAGAAAGTGAGGGATAATGAAAATGTGATATTGATTTTTGGGGAAAGTTTTGAGCGGGAGTAATGGAAATTTTTAGGTGGGTAGAGGAATATAGTCGGGTTTTAAGAAGAAAACAGGGATCTAATGGTTTAGCACATAAAGCCTGGTTTTGTAGTAGGGAACATGGCCCTGTATAAGTAATAGAGCCCGGTTGTTTTAAAGAAAACATGGCTTTATTCTTTTTTCAACATAAAGCCTGGCTTTCTTAAAGAAAACATGGCTGTATACCCTTTTCATGAACACGGGGATCTCTTTAGAGCTCGTTTTTCATTAAAATCGGGATCTATTAAGGGGGCTCAATGTCCATTTTTTAAGTAGTGTATGATATGATGCTTAATAGTACCTAACAATTGCAGGATGCTTAATAGAAACTTTAGAGATAATCACCTTGGCGAGCAAAGCCAACAAACCTCCCATGTTTATATCCTTCCTATTTTTTGGCATGATTTAACTCACTTTCTTTATTCTTTGGCGTACAGAAACAAGATCGCCATCAAGAAACAAAAACTAGCATGGTACCCAGTAAAGCTGAGTTTGGAGGTGAATTGTATTTAACGATTTTTTGATTTTACATTTTTTTTGCCGAATATTATTTAACGATTTTTTATGAAAGATGATAGTTTTTAGAAATTGTGTGTTTGTGTTGTGAGACTGAAGAATTAATATGTCATATTATCATATATACAAATTAAAAAAGTTACTAAATTAAACTATAAACATACTAAATTCATTGTATTAGTTATATTTTATTATTGTAACATGCATCCAATTTAATGTCATAATTTAATGTGCAATTAGTGTATTTTTAAAATTTTAATCTTAAAAATTAGTAATAATAGCAAGTGTGTAAGCTTAAAATTTTAAAAACTTCTAAAAATAAAAGTCCTAAATACTTTATGTATAGTAAAGATAAAGATGAACAACAAAGAAGATCCTAAATGACCTAAAACTTCATTCTTATAAGTGGGATATCGGATAGTCTGGCAAGATTTTTGTAATTAGGTAGCTAGAGGCGTGCCTTGTCTACACGTTAGTCGCAACCTTTTTATATTACAGTAGCTTCTTGTTAGGTTCTTAAATAAATTGATGTCAAAAAAGAAAAAAAAAAAAGAAAAAAAAAATTGTTGAAACTCACATCGCTTATTTGCCACTTCAAACTGAAATACTATCTTGCATACCCCTTCACAGTTTTCCTTAACGTTTTGGTAGAAAATTATTAAGAACACTTATTTGCATAATAAAATTAACTATAGGGAGATGATATGTACACGGTACATTTTCCTCCACACACGGACAATTCAGGGGAAAAGACATCCTTGCCCTCGATTTCTTTTACCATGTCATTACTTTTTTTATCCCTAATGGCCAACACACCATGAAAGATTCATTGCCGGCTGCTCTACTTATCAGTATCTCTAACTTCCGCCATCCCTATACTAGTTTAATTTTCAACACTTCATAGGCGTAACACCCTGATGGGATTGTACAAGATTTGAACCGAGTTCTTAGAAGTGAATCTAATGTGTTGGCGGGTAACCTTGATACACGAAAATTATGGATGCACCGGAGATATCAAGACAATGTGCCTCGTGAGTTCTTCTGTTCTTGGATGGATGAGGCTCATGACTACAAGAAAAAGTGACTTTAGTGACCAGATATTTCCGTGCAAACAATACCAATCTCGTCACTAAACGTGATTAGTGACCAAATTTAGTTGGTCACTTGTGGTCACTATAGGTCCGACCGTCTCTAATACGGTTAGAGACCAAAACGTAGTTCGTCATAAAATAGTGACCAAAAGCGTCGCCGCCTGATTGGATGGGGTAGATACAACTTCAAACCAATATGTGACCCAATATCTGGTCACTAATCTACTCAGGGCCGGAGCCAGGATTTGAAGTTAGGGGGGGCTTAACTTTGTTGTCCGATAGTAACAACAAATATCTTATGTCAACAAAATATCAATGTCTCATGATTTGTAGCGTTCGTTGACTATATAGTAGAAGTAACAATGGACATCTCAAATGCAAAATGACTGTCAAATTCGATCTTAAAAATGATTCTATAAATTAAGGCATACCAATTAACCAAAAATATAGATAGCCACTACGATTGATCACAGCAGATTTGGTGCTATTGTAAATTAAAGTTTCATTTAAAGTTGAACTATTTATAAAACTACAAAGGATCATTTTAGAAATTTAATAATACTCATATCTTAACCAACGAAAAAAAAAAGTCAAAACAAAGCTATAAATATCAAGGAATGAAATGACAGAAAACTTGATAAAAGAAAATGACAGAAAACGAAAAAATAATGAGAATTTAATATTTTAATAGAAACTATTAAATGGGAGGGACTAATACAAAAACGTTATTTTCATTTTGGGCCATGACTAGTATAACTGTTAGAGAGTTTGGGCTTGATAGGGGAGGCCCAGCACCACTCCGCCACCTTATCAGCTCCGCGCCTGAATCTACTAGAGACGAAATGGTGGTCACTATTTTTAGTAGATTAGTGACCAAAAAGTGTTCTCTATCCACAAGTTGCCAACAAACACAAAATGCTCGGTTTCGTCATACCATTTTACTTTTAGCAAAATAAAAAACTAAAATTCTTAGCTTCTTAACATACCAACATACCAAACATCATACCAACAATTGCATCCATTTGTCTACCATGTTATAAAAGAAATACAACATTGAACATCAATAAAGTCTAAAAACATGATTTTCAAGACAACCTTCTTATAACACACAATATTTGAATCTGTGTTACTTGCTTACAGTAAATGTACGATAGAAAAAATGACGCCCGTAAATTCTTTCCAAGCTGCAAATTCTTTCCTGCAAATTCTATCCTGCAAATCCTTTCCTGCAAAATCCTTTCCTGCAAATCGGACTCCTCCCCTGAATAAAGACATTTAATAAAAATGAATAAGTAGCTCGTTATTTCTGCAAATCACATGAACCTGACTTAAGCAACACATTTGATAATTATGCAACAAGTCACTCATGGGGCTATTCAGGTTTGCTTATGAGGAGCTTTATAAGGTTCTAGTCAACTTGTCGGAACAAAGCCATTGATTTCTATCGGTCTTGAACTATTGGCAAGTTCCTCTAAAGAGTCATTTCAAACTTACAGAAGATTAGTGTATGGATGTGCTTATGAATATAAATTCATGTGACTCCTAAAAGGGTATATGTGAGATGTGGTCAAAGTGTCAAACATAAAAAAATAGATGTGCAAAAATCTCAAAAGTCAAGACATTACTAAAACACCCCTACCATATGAATCGCCTTCACACATAAGTAACAATCTAATTTAACTTATTGACATGTAATACCAAAATGGTGACATGTGTTCAAAGTTTCAAACCCTAGTACACAGTCACCTCACTTGCTCTTATGAGCAAACTCCAGTTCCCTTTCTCATCAGGTGATAAAAGGTCAAGTAGACACCAAGATACTAATGACTTTTGGTGGCTAAGTTAGCTGTCATATAACAAGCTACAGAAACTTAAGCACATCACTAACATACATTTGTTAGACAAAAAGTGTCCTGTAAGCACATCATTTACTCTTTTAAGTCAAGATCCAACTTCCTTTTTCACTAGATAAAGCTTAAATGGAAACCTGCCTAACCTAAATGCAAGCAAAATGAACTTCCCATCCACCGTAAATATCAACCCCATGAGACAGGCATATGCCTCAAATCTTGTCTTTTGGTACTTTATTGGACTTATGATGGCTAACTAAGCAATTGTAAAACACGTCACGGAAACATAAAAAGCATTATAGGCACATCAGTAGCATACACTACTTGAGAGAAACTAGTATCCTGTACCAAGCATGAACTCAAAGAATATATCAAACCTTAAGGCACACTTTTAACACGAATGCAGTATGTTTGCATTTTATTTCCAATCTAAAAACCATAACGCTTACTATAAAAATTTATAAAGATGTGAACTTACATTTGTTTGGGAGTGGAGTCTGGATAAACGAGTTATCTCTCCCATCATGAATTTCAATTGGCCCTTTAACTTTTTATTTTTCTTTTGAAGTCAGCTTTGTTTTTTATTCACAACCTTCATATTCTCCTCTAAAGCCTTTGATCTTTCCTTTTCTGACTCTAAGTCCAATATCAACTTTTCATTGCTCAAAATATTCCTTGTAGATACAGAACGCCCTTTATTATGTCCAGGAATATGATTTAGATGTTTCAAACATATCTCTGCTGGTGTTAAGGTAGAGTTGGCTTCTTTAATTAATTGTAATTCATTGCATCACAAAAAGTTGGTATATCAACAACTTGCGTATTAATTATGTAATTTTAAATGTAGGTTGGAAGTAGTAGAAATTACCATAGTTTGTTCGACCTTCTCATTGACCATTTTCTTTGTTCTTTCAGAATGATGTGCAATTTCAAACTGTTCGATTGCTGTTACGTGTTCCCCTTTTCTCTTTTTCTGTTTCATATATATATCATAATACAATCCTAAAAAGAAAAAATAAGAAATACATACATTAATTATTCATAAAAATTAACTCACCGCATCAACTATTCTTGCAGTAGAATGGGTGCCAACTGCGGGTGGAATTTGGTTGAAAGATCTGTTTTTCTTGTTTCTAGCGCTTATCTCCTGTGAAGTCAAAAGTTTAGATAGCATTATAATTTGAAATATGGATTCTTTATCAACAAAATGTTACGTATTTAGAAGAAGAAAACAAGTAAGCTTATAACCTGAAATGCTTCGCTTGCAAACCTCTCGCACAAATTTACCCAATCACGGGTTTGCACACCATCTGGGGGATGCATCATTGCCTCCTCTTTAATTGGATATTTCTGGAACCAAAGGTGCAATTTGTACTGTTTGTTCTTATGTTGACTCGCTAGTTGTTTTTGCATAGCATGTACCATCATGTCATATGTTTCATCAAAGTCTGATTTTTCCTAGAAGTACAAAAGATGTTAGCAACTTTATAAGTTTATATACGTATGCGCATTCTTTACTATCGCACACATCCATAGATATCCAACATATTAAATTAATAAAATAGGCTAATATATATATCTGAATTATTTATGAGCATTTTAAAAATAACACTTACTACGGATTTGATGATTATATCCGTCTTCAATGAATCAGGTTGCTTCTTCCATGTTGTACCATCTAGTTTGGCGAACTTTCTCATTACACATCCTCCTTTGGTAATAAAATGTTGAGCGTCTTTCCCAACTATCTTTCGTGAACATTCATCAACCTCAAACACCAGATTCTTCTTATTGGAGCGGCTCTTTCTGGTTTCACCTAAAGCTCTAGACTCTTTCCGAGTGATGTTTATGCCTAAACATAATATTCAACGAAAAAAAATCTCTTGGTTTTATACAATATAACATTGTTAGTGGAAAAAGTCGATAAGTTTCCTTTCATTCTCCATATCAAAAGACAGCATATTCAGCTAGGCGTGCTATTACATTGTTAGTGGAAAAAGTCGATAAATCATTATATATCATTTTAATTTGATAAAAAGGACAACCCAGCTTTTCAGATTTTTCTAGTGCTTTGCTAGGTCTGTTAACTTTCCTTTCATTCTCCATACATAAATTTGTTGCTTTATGCAGATGTATGCATGTGACCCAAGAGTATATCCAACTTTCATTGTCCATACATAAATTCTCTAAATGCCACAGTTACCTAACAAATTTACCCCAAATCCCCCAAAAAATTTTCACTTCTCATAATGCCCCATGGGCAACTCTACCATGGGCAACTCTACCACTTCTTTGGGCCCACCTTGTACTTACATAGTACAAATGTAAGAGCTGATATAGTGGGCAACTTTGACCCACTTTATTGGGCAACTGACACTTTTTTGTCTTTTAGTAAAAAAGTAAAGTCTTTTTTTTTGTTTTTTTTAAATACATATAACTTGGGCAACTTGGTCCCACACATATGTACTTTTGGGCTACTCGTTATAAATACAACTCTATAAAATACAAATACACCTTTTATAATCCATATTATGCTTCCCCCAAATTTTTTTATTATCCTAAATACACCCTTTTTCTTAAATACAAAATACAAAATACATTCCTGCTACTAACACACACATCAAACACATAAAAGCTTCCCACTCAAACTCAAACCCTCCCTTCTCAAACTCGAAAATCAAACCTTCCCTTCTCAAACCAAAACTAAAAATCAAATCAATCGACTACGCTTGTCTACATTTGTAAAACCGAAGCCCTAATCAAGCTGCTTCCCACGCATATTCGAACAATCAATCGTTCTGCTTCCACTTCTCAAGAATCCAACGACGAAAATGTTTGATGCAAAGCTAACGGTGAGATCTAGACTAGAACATATTGGTACAATTAAAGCTGCATTGAATGTCAATAGAACCAAATTATTTAGATACACTGTGTTTGGCCCTTGGTTAGATTTTCCTAAATATTCCCCTGACCACCACTTGTACAATTATTTATATCAAAATGCAGTTGAGGTGTCTAATGTGAGTGATTGTTGTCCACCTCTTACTTTTGTAATAGGTGAGAATGTTTTTGATTTTGGCCGTGAACAATTTAGTCTTCTAACTGGGTTTCGTTTAGGTCCCGTAGATAAAAAAGAAACAGACCACGGGCATTTTGTTAAGGGTTTAATAGATAGTCCTTTTTTTGATCGTTTGTTTCCCGATAAAAAAAGAATTAAGAACAAAAAAGTTAAGGGTGATGAGCTTTTGGCGTTGGTGAAGTCGGGGCAAAGGTGGGATTCTTTATCCGATGAAGATGCTGTGAGGGTTGGTTTGTTGGTGGTTGCCACATTTGTATTTATTGGTCGGGAAGGAAGGTTTAATGTTCCTGACCATTTGCTAAAGAATGTTGAGGATTTTTGTTTATGGAATGAGTATCCATGGGGTGAATACATGTGGGCTCATCTGTATAAAAGAATGGTGAATGTTGTTCCTAGGCATCTCGAGGCAGAATCAAAGAAGCCCGTTCCAAAAGATCCAAAAAAAGAACAAACATACACTCTGTATGGATTTACATGGGTGTTGAAGGTTAGATTTTATTTGTAACATACATTATTTGTGCTTGTATATATTCTGATGGTTATTCTAAATTAGGTGTTATATGTTAAATTTGAGAAACATAGATAAGCAGAATAGTCATTCAGGCATTGGCATTGTTTCTTAGGCATTGGCTTTGTTCCTTAGGCATTGTTCCGTAGTCATTGTTCCTTAGGCATTGTAAGGCTTGGTATAGATTTAAGGATGTTATGGTTGATGGTTTCGCACTAGAAATCGATTTGTAAACGGTCACCATAAAAACATAGAAACGATTGGTTCAAACCACTGCCAATGTCGCATTTGCATCCACTAGTTCGAAGAAACCACTGCCGCAACTACATCTGATGTAATTCTATCCCCTGCACATGATACACCAACTGCTATCCTAACCACTGCAACCATAATCACAACCACTAAGTCTTAATACGTTGTATTTGTTTTTTCAGATTTGGATTATGGAGACATTCCCTAACAGCTCCCAATTTTGGACCAAAGACCGAGGAAGATCCCACGTTGTTTAGCATGGTCAAAAATAAAAAACATTGAAAAAAAGCATTACACTATTTTATTTGATCCTTAAGTAAAACCCAAAATTAGTTATTATGTGTTGTTGCATTTAGCATATCAGGTTAGTTCCTTTGTTATGTGTCATTTAGACCATTATAGAAGATTGTACCAACAAATGCCGAAATGAGGTGTTTGTGGTACATTCGAAGTATGGACTACATCCGTGGACTTGATTCGCAACTTGTTGAAAGAAGAGAAGAGTTGGCTGAGAAATTAATGGTGGAAGAAGAGGAAGCTATGGCCCATGTGGATGTAAATGGTGGAATTGAAGCCGATTTAAATGTTCCTTTATGCAATGCATGAAGTTGTTCCGAAGGTGAAACGTCGGTCAATGACAAAGCTGAAGAACAAGATATTTTTGTTTTGGGTTGGTGAAACGTTGAAGGTGAATGAGCCTGTGAAGCTTGAAGATGTTCTAGTCGGTAATCTTGAGGTTCCAGATGGGAACAAATGTGACAAAGCGGCAAGTATACATAAGTTGGATAAAGATGACATCATCTGAGCTTGTGTCCATTAAGTCCAGGGTTGGTAGTATTGAAGAATGTGTAGGAGACGTTGCTTTATCACGTGTTAAGTGAGACACAACGTAAAAAGAGAATTGGGGTACTTGAGGAAGTTTTAGGAATAAAGTCACAAGATGTTTTTGGTGAGAATAAGGTAAGAGCTCGTAATTTGAATTTTTTGAGTTTATTATGAAAAATGGTCTTTTGACCAAAGTATGTTCACTTGTTTACATGTGGAGAGTGTTGATGCCAACAAACCTTTGGCTACTTCATACCCCCATCGACTACAATGTAGGATCCGATGAGAAGTAGAAGCTTTTTTATACGGACCAGGAGTTTACCGGACCTATGACGTGTTATGAAAGCTACTTTATCGGGGAGTCTTGAAGATGCTCGTCATTCTAACAATTTTATGCAGGTGGATACGGAATTTGATTGTGCCGCCTTACCAAATTTGAATGATGCATTCTCAGACATTGCTTATGATGGGTTTGATCTAACTCCTGTTGACGTAAGTATATATTTACTTTTTTCCCCTTGTTTTACTTTTTTTTTTCAATATAAAAAACACATACCCTTTATTTAATCTTTATCTAGGAATCTATGGATATGAATGTTGTGTGGAAAATAAATGACGGGAGAAGGGTAAGAAAATGTATTGGTGGCAACCACCTATCTGGTTTGGATGGTTTGTGGAGTGGACTTAAAGTGTTAAAACCGCTATGGAGGAGGGGGCTTCACAAGTAGAAAACATTTATGATCCGTGGGGAAGGGTCTCACAAGTAGAGAAGTGGATATGGAGGCTTCACAAGTAGAAAACGTTTATGATCCCGTGGCAAAGGGGCTGCACAAGTAGAGAAAGTGGATATGGAGGTTGATGAAACGGCTGGGAAGGGGCTACATGGGGATGTTACTTATGGAGATGAGGATCATGTTGAAGTGATTTGCCTTGATTATGAGGATGGGCAGGATGTTGTTAATGTACAATTATTTATCTTATCATTTGTTACCAACAATTCATGCATAATAATAGTACAATCCCTTAAGACATGACAAACATAAATTGCAAATACATTATTAGCAACTACAACACTTTTAGAAACTAGGAAATAACATTTAGTTTGTTTTTCCTTTTTTCTTTGATCATCATCTTTATTGCGCAATATGGTTGACTTGCCTGTGTAGGTCTCATTCATTTTTAGTTGCTTCCGAACATTAGTTTTACGGCTACTAGGACCCTCATCTTGCGGATTGGTTCCAAACATTAGTGATTGCTTATGTTTAACAACCAGTTGGTTCTATATAACTTCTTGTTCGTGACCGTATATCCGTCTCTCTTAGGTCTTAGCACTTCAGCTGGTAATCGATAACTAGCTTCAGCATTTGGTCCATATAATTCATATATCTCAGAAACATTACTCTCTTGCTACCTTTATTGACCACTTCCTTTCATCGTGATTATGCTCAAACTTAACTCTTTTACTACTCGACATAATTCAATTAATGTGATGGAAATATGCTTATGAAACTGAAAATAAAAGGAGCAAATATGTTGAAGAAGTAGATCATGGTTTCACTATTAAATAGACACCACATGCTAAGTTACATGCAAACAGTTAAAACATACATAGTCAACTACAAAGAAGATGGTTTGAAAATAAGAAAGGGCCCTCAACAAATAGTCATGATTTGTTGTACATGTCCTTAAAATAGACACCACATGCTAAGTCATGATTTGAAATATTTTATGCACTAGAATATCACATTTCCACTTTACTTCAGTTGAGTGTTCAAGTTATTTAATTGTTGCATAGTAGAGCTGTTTGGTAAAAGATGAAGCGTTTTGTTATTTAGGGCAGAAATATCAGATTAGTTTTCAACTCGCTTAAACGGAAGAGGAAGCCAGGGAGATATTGCACCTCACCCTATACTACTCCTGTAAAACCTGAAAATCTGAAACATAGAATAAAGACTAAAATACCCTTGAAATCAAAATTTATTAAATACGTAAAATACACTAATGTTCATTTAACGAAAATTAAAATCTAACTTACTTAATAATTAAAACTTAACGAATATGTGTATGTGATCGACATTAAAAAACGAAAAGTTAAACGCCTCACAGTAAAATAGTAATGCGGTGGTTTGTTGGTTTGGACTCAATCCGAGCCCAAGACTTTCTGTGTTTTGGTTCCGGTTGGGTTGAGCCGCCCGCACTCAAACCCACATAATGATCCGATCATACCATACATATATATATATACAACACTTTATCACAAATTTGGAACCCAAAAAATCTACAAGGTGCGTATTTTTCTTTCTTTCTCTCGGCCGATCACCCGTCAACATTTAAATCGCAGTTTTCATCCTAACGCAAGCTAAAAGGTATAACAAAAGTTTTCTCGCCCTCACTTCTAATACATGTAACGACATATATGTTTGAATATGTAAAAGATGAATCGGGTTTAGTGTGTGTCGAAATTACATGAGTCGAAAAACAAAGTCGCATGTCTAAATGCTAACACATATATTGAATCGCCAAGGTATAAATACATGCTAACGAATATGTAAGGTAATGAGATGGGAGATGTGGTTTATGCAAAACATTTGGTAAAATGTAAATATATATATAAGCCGAACCTAAGGATGTTTGTAACGTGTGTTAAATAAGTAAAGAGCATGCAAAACGAAAACCCTAAGTCGTGTGTGAGTCGAACCATGCATAACAAAACCATATGATGTATATACCGTGTAGCATGTCGTGGTTTTGTAAGTCAAGTGAGCTTGTTGATGTGTATCTAATCCGGATGATAAGTAACTTGTGTTGTCACATGAAATCATAAACGTGCATGGGTATAAAAGTTGACGTATAATATGTATATAAGTAACGTATGGTTAAAGTCATGAAGGAGTTGAGTAAATAAACAAGAGTTAATGAGAGTCGATTAGGGTTTGAAGCTAAATGTATTAATTCATTATTTCATGTGTGAGTTATGACTTTTAAACTAATTTCACATTTAACCCTAAACTCTAATAAATGACATAATGAACCCTAATCTACGATATTGATAATAACCACTTAAGTCTCATTTAAGGGTTAAACTCTACTATTAGGATCATTAATACAGTAAGTATAAACACCAAACATTAAAGATCATTTCGCAATTATGGAATCATAAATAATATGTACGATCATTAATGTGTATAGGTTCTGTGAAGAAGGAGTGATTCTTTGCTTTCCGTATTTTTGCTTTTTGGTCATTCGCTTTGGAATAGGTACACAGATATTCTGACCTTTTCAGTAAAGGTTCCTTATAACGTTTTCTTTTCGTTAGCTTTTATATTAGGGTTTCCTAAGCCTTTGCTATGAACCCCATTCTGTTGTTTGAGCTGTTTCTTATCTGAACTCTGATTTCTGAATTTTGAAACATCTGATTTTGAACTATATGATATGAAAACTCTGATTTTGGAAATATGGTTTACCTTATGATAAAGTATGATCTGTGTCAGTTTTGACATTCTGATTTGACCTAAGATAGTTGACACCCGAGCCAAATATTTCACTAGTCATGGGGTTCCATGTCCGTGTCAGTGATGCACCTCTGACATGACTCTAGGGCAATAGAGTGATGTTCTGCACTTCCTTATCTGTTATTCTGTTATGAGCTCAATTATATGTTATGGCCAATGTCTGTCTGTGGGGCGTATGGATGCATCCTAGATCTGTTATCTGTTATCTGTTATATGTTATCTGATGATTGATGCTGCGTGCATGCACGTCCTTCATAACTCTGGTAGGTCACCCCTACAAATGTTGCCTATTGAATATGATTATGATCGACTATGTTTTCTGGGCTCGTGGAGTTAACTATAAAGCTTATCCGATAATTCTGATTTATACTCTGAAAATGATTATGATTTTGTTATCTTTCGTTCGCTATATTTTGTATTCGATATCGTTTCGTATTTGCTTTGCTTTTATATCTGTTCACGGAGCTTTTGAAGCTCAGCCGCATTTCTTTTCTTCCGCGGCAGGTATCTAAGCAATGGATCTGGGTTTTGCTTTGGGATGAGTGCATGTGTGGACTTACCTTAGAGACATTTAGCTTTGATCTTATGATGCCATTTAAGACTTTACTATTTTCAGATATTACTCTTGTATGGAATTTATCTTTCCATTGGGACCTATGTATTGAAGTCATGTGACTTGAATATTTTCAGCATTATGTTAAGACTTCTTTTTGATATTTATGTTTGCTTTGATATGACACCATTATTTGTGATTCCTTTACCCTTGTCGGGTCGGGGCGTTACAATTTATGGTATCAGAAACAGGTTTTGAGACCCTTAGAGCTTAGGCTATGACCTGTGAGGATTGGGTAGACTTTAGGATTCCTTCTGCGTACTTCCATTTCGTACCTCACCTTTGTTCATTTTGCTAATCGTTTGAATATCGTTCAGATGGTTCAAACTCGTCGTAACGGTAACTTGGATGGAGACGATGATGCTCCTAACTTGGATGCTGCAATTGCCAATGCTCTCACACTCTTTTCCCTGGTCTTACCACACCTGAGATGATGACACAGGTGATCAACAACATTCGCAACCAGACTGGTACTTCGGGTAGTGGTGGAGGAAATCAACCCGTCGATATTCATACTTGGCTCGAGCGTTTCGGTAAGCTCAAGCCTCTTTCTTTTAGCACTGCTGCTACTACTCCCACTGAGGCCGAGGACTAATCACTCACATAGAAAAGCTGTTTGAGTATGTGTTGTGGAGACGAGTTTAAGACCCGTTTGGCTACATTTAAGTTGGAAGGTGATGCTTTGAATTGGTGGAAGGCACTCAAACAGGCAAGAGGAGGAGATGCCTTTGCTATTGCTTGTACCTGGGCTGAATTTCGTACCATCTTCTATAATCTTTACTTCCCTGATGCTGAGCAGCAAAGGTATGAGAGGGATTATCAGGCGATTTACCAGTTTGATCATGAGAACTCAAATGAGTACATGGGCAGGTTTATGAGGTTGGTCAGTTTTGTGGGAATGATTGCTGGAGATGGTAGGCGTCAAGCTAAGCACTTCAAGTGGGGACTGAAAAAGTGGGTGTTGGACCGACTGCTGAATATTGAGTATGAGGATGTGTCTCCTGCAATGCGCAGCTCGTAACATTGAGATCTTTCATGAGGTTTCGGGTTCCAACAAGCGTAACCGCGATGGTGATCGGGTTCAAGGTAGGACACAAAGTAGTGATTATAAGGGAAATGCTGGAAGGAGTTACGATTCGAGGAGTCAGGTGGATAGGAGTTATGATCAGCGGGGTCAGTCAGGAAGGAATGTGGACTCTAGGCGCCCTGAGGCGAGGAGTCAGGATAGCAGAGCTGCTGGTAGAAATGGAAATGATCGTCAGAGTCAGAGTAACAATAACCAGCGTTACAACAAGGATCAGTCAGCTCGAGGATCATATCAGGGTCGTGCTTCAGGATCTTCTGGTCAGCAAAGGACAGCTGAGGTTTTGCCTCCCTCACCTCTCTGTACTACTTGTGGAAAGGCTCATCCGGGGCAGTGTTTCAAGGCCACTGGTGGATGTTTCTCTTGTGGTTCCACTACTCACAAGATCAAGGATGGCCCTAGAGGAACCCGGCGATTCCTGGAAACTACATCAAGCCGCCACCTACTACGGGACGTATTTATGCTACTACTCGGGATCAGGCGGAGCGCACTTCAGGTACCATTACGGGCACTCTTTACATTGGTGATTTTACTGTCTTCGTTTTATTTGATACCGGTGCCACACACTCTATTATATCTGTCACATTTCCAAGAAACTACTATGACCCTCAACCCCTAACAAACCACTTCAATTTTTCTACGCCTATGAAAAACCACATGATCATTGATCATAAATACGTTAAGTGCCCTCTTCGTTGTTATCGTATTCGCCCTGCAAATCTGTATCCTCTCGATATGGTCGACTTTGATATCATTCTAGGCATGGATTGGTTGGCTTACCATAGAGCTTCCATCGACTGCTATGTTAGAACGGTGATCTTTGAGACATAAACACCCTGAATTCGTTTATTATGGTTCTCAACCCCTCAAATCTGTTAAATTTATTTCTGCTATGGAGGCACGGACCATGATTGCCTCATGGGTGCCAGGTTTCTGGCGTCTGTTAAGGACACATCTTTGGAGAGTCCTAACATTGAAAACCTTTCTGTTGTTTGTAAATTCACCGACGTTTTTCCCGATGAACTTCCCGGTCTTCCCCCAGCTAGAGATTGAGTTTTAGCATTGAGTTAATTCCTGGTGCTGAACCAATTTTGAAGGCTCCGTATCGTATGGCGCCTGTAGAATTGAAGGAGTTAAAGGAACAGCTGCAAGAGATGATAGAAAATGGATTTATTCGACCCAGTGTTTCTCCATGGGGTGCACCTGTTTTGTTTGTAAAGAAGAAGGATGGGAGCATGTGCCTATGTATCGACTACCGTGAACTCAACCGTATTACCATTCGAACCGTTATCCCTTTCCGCGTATTGATGATTTGTTTGATCAACTGCAAGGAACGAAGTTCTTTTCGAAGATTGATCTGAGATCTGGTTATCACCAGCTACGTGTGAGGGAGCAAGATGTTCCTAAGACCGCGTTTCGTACCAGATATGGTCACTACGAATTCCTCGTTATACCTTTTGGTTTGACAAATGCGCCTGCGGTGTTTATGGATTAATGAAATCGGTTTTCCATGAGTTCCTCGATAAGTTCGTTATCATTTTCATCGACGACATTTTGGTTTACTCCAAGTCTGAAGAAGAGCATGAGCAACATCTCCGAATAGTTTTGGAGATTCTGAGTAAGAGAAGTTGTACGCCAAATTTTCGAAGTGTGAGTTCTGGTTAAAACAAGTCGCTTTTCTTGGTCATATTGTATCTGCTGATGGTATCACCATGGATCCGTCTAAGGTTGAGGCTATCACTAAATGGCCAAGACCTACGACAGTGACTGAGGTTAGGAGTTTCTAGGACTTGCTGGTTACTACCGACGTTTTGTTGAAGGTTTCTCTCGTTTAGCTTTGCCCTACCCAACCTGATGAGAAAAGGTGAAAAGTTTGTATGGACGGATGAACGAGAAGAGAGTTTTGAAGAGTTGAAACAGAGATTGGTGTCCGCTCCTATTTTGACTCTTCCATCTGGTTCTAGAGGATTCCAGATTTTAATGATGCATCTAAGAAGGATTGGGCTGTGTCTTGATGCAACATGGAAAGGTAATAGCTTATGCGTCAAGGCAGCTAAAACCTTATGAGGAGAATTACCCAACTCATGACCTTGATTAGCTGCTGGTGTTCGCGTTGAAGATCTGGAGACATTACTTGTATTGAGAGACGTGTGATATTTTCACTGACCATAAGAGTCTCAAGTATATTTTCACTCAGAAGGAGCTTAACATGAGACAAAGAAGATGGTTATAACTTCTTAAGGATTATGACACCAACATTCAGTACCATCCAGGTAAGGCTAATGTAGTTGCTGACGCACTTAGCCGAAAATCAGGCATTCTTGCAAGTATTGAGATTGAACCTAGGATTCTTCGTGACTTAGAGCATTTGGATGTTGAGTTTGTGCTACGAGGTTTTGATGGATACTGGCTAGTATGAAGGTGGAGTCGAACCTTATACTGCAAATTAAAGAAGCTCAGAATGATGATGGTGAGCTGTGGGCCGTGGCGCAAAATGTTGAAGAAGGTAAGCAACGATTTTAAGGTTGATGATGACGGAATTGTATGGGATGAAGATAGGCTTTGTGTTCCTAATGATCCGTCCTACTTCGCGAGAAAGTTATGACTGAAGCTCATAGTTCTCCTTTCACTATACATCCTGGTTCTACCAAGATGTATAGGGATTTGAAGCAGTACTTCTGGTGGAATGGCATGAAGCAAGATGTGCGACGTTTGTGTCGAAGTGTATGATTTGTCAGCAGGTTAAGATTGAGCACCAAAGGCTAGTGGATTGTTACAGCCATTGGATATTCCAACATGGAAGTGGGATAAGATATCTATGGATTTTGTGACTGGGCTACCTCTTACTCGGAAGAAGCATGATGCGATTTGGGTAGTTGTTGATCGACTAACCAAATCTGCTCATTTCTTACCAATCAGAAAGGATTATGGTATTGGTAGATTGGCGGAAATTTTTCAGCAAGAGATCGTTAGGCTTCATGGTACTCCGGCATCTATTGTGTCCGACAGAGATCCGCGTTTTACTTCCCGTTTCAGGAAAGGTTTGCAAAAAGCTTGGGGTACTCGACTTAATTTCAGTACGGCATTTCATCCTCAAACGGATGGTCAGTCAGAAAGGACTATTCAGACCTTAGAAGACATGCTAAGGGCTTGTGCTTTAGAATGGACGGGCAGCTGGGATGAATATTTGTGTTTAGTAGAGTTTGCATACAACAGTTGGCATGCTAGCATTAAGGCAGCACCGTTTGAAACTTCTTTATGGAGAAATGTAGAGCACCTACTTGTTGGGATGAAATAGGTGAACGCTTAATGGAAGGTCCAAAAATGATTGAGATCACTAATGAGAAAGTAGTTGTTGCTAGAGAAAAGCTGAAGGAAGCTAGGTCTCGTCAGAAAAGTTATGCCGATAAGCATCGTCGTGATTAGAGTTTCGGGGTGGAGATCGTTTATTTCTGAAATTTCGCCGTTTAGAGTTGTGAACGTTTTGGAATCAAGGGCAACTCAGGGTCCTCGATTCATCGTCCGTTGAAATTCTTGAGCGTAGAGGAGAAGTTTCGTAGCGGTTAGCACTTTCCACGCCTCAGTTTCGCATGTTTCATGATGTTTTCCATGTATCTCTCCTAAGGGGATACAACTATCATCCGTTACACGTTGCTTCTTGTTGGATATTGGATTTCACATACACATCAAACCATAACACAAAGTGGGCGTATAATGGTGAGTTCTAGAGAGAGAAAGTTAGAGGTTTAGGGAACTTAGTGAGAGAAAGAAAAACTATTATTATGAGCTCCATCTCTCCTTGGGAGGTAAGAGTATTTATAGTCTTACATAAAACGCCACACAACGCTGTGGATCAGGCATACAGTGGGTAAAGACCCGTCCGTCCTCCACGGTGTTACTTAACAAAATACTACTTAACTCAATATAACTATGACTACGAGCATTCTAACGATTACATATACTTGAGGTGACCGACTCTTTAATACCGGAATTTCTAATTCCTAACAATCTCCCCCTAAGGGAGGTCACCTCAACCATATACTAAAATGACATTGAATACAATCATATATTACATTAACAATTGATCTTGCATTCTTGATGTAGTACTTTGCTCCGAAGCTCGTAGTCATTGATTCCACTCATTGCATGTTTGGTTAATCCAAGTGGAGGTCTTTTACTGATCCACGTGATAATAATGTTGAGCCAGCTTTTGAGATCATCAGCTAATAGAAAATCTCTGATACATCCATTGTGGTGTTGGTATTATGTGATGTTGTGACATTCGAACCGACATGCTCACATTCTGGATCATGATATATTCTCATCAGAGTAGCGGAAGCATTCGTTGATTCATGATATTGGCAGCAGCGTAGCAGAAGCATGGAGTGAAATATCAGAGTCATTGATGCACTAATCATGATTTCTTTTGAGATGAATGTGTTAGGTGAGCATGCGGCTATGGATTGACCGCTTCATTCTGATCAGCTGCAAACGTCGGGGTGTACCTGCATAAGACAGTTAGCAATAAAGCGCACGAAAGTGTCTTTGAACACTTTCGATGAATTGAGGTACACGGCCCACGGTTCCCCGTTGATCAGTACAAGTACTGCCTGTGATCAGGTATAATCCCGAAGAATTTCCTTGACAGGGTTTCGCAGCTGCTCTAGCTGTTCTCAAACCGGAACGTCTCAAAGAAGACAACACGGAGTGAGTGAACCAGCGAATTTACGTCCACTGATTGATGAAAAGAGATTTGAAAAACCATCGTGTATTGCTCAATAGAAATTGTTTTTGCAATATAACGAAGGTTTTAATGAAAATCAATTATCAATCATAAAACACCTTTTGATTTGAAAAATTAGTACACGGTCGACGTGCTAATGAAAAGAGTTTTAAAGAACAACGACTGGTTTTTCAAAGGTATCCGTCAATCCATAACCTGAACCAGGATTGATTCAAAAGATTGAATCGCCCCATTGTTTCTGTTCAGTTGTCACATGGTTGATCTATATAATAGATCTCACATGCCACCTACCAGGAGCTTGTTAGATGTTGGCTCCAGAAGGCTTTCCATCTTCACAGTGAATATGTATGCATATCACTCAGATGTTCTGGCAATACCACAAGGATAATGCGTAGGACTCAAGATATAATCTCTCTTTCCACATTGTGTGAAACAGAGAGTCTTCATTGAAAGTGTCCAAATGAGATTTATTGATGATCTCGTGGCTCTAGACTCAATTTGTGCATATTTGGATCCTATATCGGAGACTAGGGAGAGGGTCTCCTTCTTCAATATCAACAATCTCTAAGAGAAAGTCGATAGATAATGTCGGTTCCCCGTGAGAATGAAACAAGTCCTTTTAAGAGGAACTTGAGTGGTTTGGAAAGTTTAAGTGCAGTGCGTCACTGGGTCCATGACGTCTTGTCTTCAATACCGATGTTACCATCAGTAGCATATGAATTGAACCCGGTTTCTGCCCTAAGGTTGAATAAATGGAGGGCTATTTGTTTTTCACCCTTTTCTCATTCAATTCTTTTTCATTCTTCAACCCCTTCAGTGCTTACCGAGACTTCATAGCAAGAACCTTGTTGGGTTTATTCCAGTACTAGCTCAGGCTTAGTCCGCACTCTTCCCATATCTCATTTTTCTCCTTTTATCATCATACCTAAGAACTCTACACTAACTAGTGGATAGTCCCTGGGTAGATCCCTCCGGTTCTGGCGGATCATGGGAACACATACCTAACCTTATCATCCTTATATCACCATACATAATGTAAAGTTGGTCGGTCTTTTTGGTATTGTTCATCTGCCATAGGAACCAATTGAAAACCATTTGAAAATCAATCCAGATACTTATGATATTTTATCAAAGCATTTTGTACCTGAATTGTTTTTGATATTTTAGAAGAAGAACTCCCCCTCAACATGTGAATCAAGTATTTGAAATAGTTTTTCACACGGAGGCAAGAGAAAGAATTAACTTCTTTGATTACCATTTTCAAAAAAATATCACATCACTTCCCTAATCGAATCAAGTAGATAAAGCATTTTGGGGAAGGATGAGGTTTCATGATTTTGCTCCCCCTCAATATGTGCCTCGAGATTTGAAAAGAGTTTTGCACATACTGGAAGGAACCTGCACCTTAAGATAAGTTATCACGTTTCAAATCATAGGTTTAAGATAAATGCTCCCCCTCAACATGTGCATGGAAAATTTGAAATCGTTTGTCACATGTGGGAAGGAGAGCTTGTACATCCTTATAAAACCATTTACCGAATTATCAGTTTAAATCCAATTTAAATCACACATTCTCCCCCGATCACAATTATCAAATCATTTGAGATTTGTGATCTCTTATAGATTTAAATTGATTTTGAAAGCTTTTAAGGAGAAATGTGACTTGATTATGAAAGCGTTTTAACTGATAATGATCGGATTTTAAGACTTTATACTCCATTGATAAAACATGCCTGAATATCTTTTGAAAACAATTGAATGCCAAATAACTTTTTAATTTAATTGAAATCATTCTCCCCCTCAATCAATGACATAGGTTGTTGATTGAGAGATTGATATTTTGACAAATAAGTCCAGATGATTATCAAAAATAGAGACTGATTTATTTTTCAAAGCAGTTAGTTTTCAGCAGATAATGATTAAAGAATCAGAGCATGGAATTTTGAAAACATGATAAAGTATGGCTCTGTTCTTCTTTGAAAACAGGGTTACTGCCTGAAATGACAATAAACCATTGTTTCTCTTTCTACCAATTTTTTTTTTTTTTTTTTTTTTTTTTTTTTTTTTTTTTTTTTTTTTTTTAAATTCGAACAACATCTAAAGTCCCGTGTCATTCTTTGAATGACAACACAAAGACCGTAGATATTATCAAACCGAGAAAACGCATGACAAAATGACAATATTTTTGAAGATTTTTCGAATTTTTCAGATTTTTATGGATTTTGAAGGTTTTTATAATTTTGTATTTTGATTTTCGAATAAATATTTACAAGAGATAGATGAAGATAGACCTTTACTCCTCGTCTTCCTCCTGAAGACGTTTGAGTGTTTCTGGTAGAAGACTTTTCAAGCCAAGACGTGGAAGAATAAACTCAAAATTCTCTTTTGGAAGAGCTTTGGTGAAGATGTCTGCTAACTGGTATTCAATCCTCACAAAATAGAGTTCCACCACACTTTTTCCACTTGTTCCCTGATGAAATGAATGTCGATGTCGATATGCTTTGCTCTGAGTTTTGAACGTTGTTGCAAGAGGGAGCAATAGCACTTTTATTGTCACAGTACAGAGGGATTTTGTTGAATTCAAAGCCATAGTCAGATAATTTAGATCTCATCCATAGACTTGAGCACAACAAGTGACATGGCTATGTATTCAGCCTCTGTAGAGGAAATAGAAGTACTCATTTGCTTCTTTGAAGACAAGCTCACAAGCTTATCACCCAAAACTGAGCACCTCCAGACGTACTTCGACGAGTATCTTGACATCCTGCATGATCAGCATCTGCATAGGCTGTTAGTGACATACCGTGTCCTTCGGGTACCAAAGTCCCATATTGATGGTTCCTTGAGATACCGAAAGACCCGTTTAACCGCTTCAAGGTGCTTTTTAGTAAGCTTAGCCTGGTATCTAGCACACATGCAAACAGCGAACAAGATGTCTGGTCTACTAGCTGTGAGGTACATCAGGGATTCAATCATACTACGATATTTTGTTTGGTCAATCATGATCCCTGAGTGGTCCTCATCTAGTTTGGTTCGATCAATCATGGGAGTGTCCACAGGGTCACTTGAATCAAATCCAAATTTCTTTAAGATCTCAGTTGCATATTTAGATTGATTTATGAAAATGCCTCCGGGACTTTGCGAAATTTGTAATCCCAAGAAAAATGACATTTGTCCCGTCATTGACATTTGAAATTTTGAACTCATTTCATTTAAAAACGATCACATTCCTTGGGTCGTCGAGGCAAAAATAATATCATCAACATAAATTTGGACATGAGTTAAATGTTTGCCTGACTTCCTGGTGAACAATGTTGGATCAACTGCTCCTTGGCTAAATCCCGGTTTGTAAGAAGACACTTGACAACGTATCATACCATGCCCTTGGAGCTTGCTTTAAACCATAAAGGGCCTTCTTCAAACGATAAACGTGAGTAGGATGCTCTTGATTCACAAATCCTTCCGGTTGGCTGACGTAGACGACTTCTTTAAGATCTCCGGTCAGGAATGCCGTCTTCACGTCCATTTGATAGACTACCATGGTCTTACTTGCAGCATTAGCCAAAAAGATTCTGATTGCCGCGTTACGAGCCACAGGAGCAAATGATTCTTCAAGTCTATACCCTCCTCTTGACGGTTCCTTTAGCAACTATCGAGCCTTGTTCTTTAACACATCACCATGCTCCTCATTTCACTTTGAAGATCTTAGAA
>OU343223.1:126108198-126377448 GCA_910596185.1 Chrysanthemum makinoi | reverse complement strand
GATCTAACTTACTCATCTTGGAAGCCGAAGGATGCGCCCACGTAAATGAGTATCCTTCAAGATTAACGTCCACAAGACCCGAAGACTTGATGAACTGATTAAACCGTCTAGCGCCAAACAAATTAAACGAAGAACCAAGCCTTTCCTCTTTGCACCGAACCTCATTGAAGTCACCCATAACGATCGCTTCACCACTCCAACGGCCTATAAGAGAAGAAACATATTCCCATAACAATCTTTTCGCATGTAACTGTTGTGGAGCATACACGACAATGAAAAGAACCTTGGAGTTACTAGGGATCCACGTCCCATAAATAGCGATGAAATTATCGGATATAGTAGCATAATCTTTCCTAAAAACAGAATTCTCCCATATACATAAAATACCTCCCGAACTCCCAATTGATTCACTAAACACATAGTTGTAATTCGAATTCCCCCACAAGAATTTGACGTCCATCTGAGTAACACACTCCATCTTCATCTCTTGTAAAGTAAGAAAATTTACCCGATGTTTAAATTTAACTCCTTGATCCACTCCTTTTTGGACTTATGACCAAGTCCCTGAATATTAAGAGACATAATATTCATTTAAAACCTTCTTTACCTCCTTGAGCACCGATAATACTCTCCATGTCCTTCATGCACCCTTCCAAATCGTAACCCATCGACTGACCTACTCGTATCATGTCCTCCAAAACGTCTAAAATAGAACCTCCATTCTGCACAGGCCCAAAGTTAATGGAGTTTGTAGCATTGTGTGTTGTCTCCAGAATCACATGCGAGTTACTCATAACATTAGCATTTATAGAAGGTGTACTCTCCACCTCCTCTTTATTAACCAAACCTTCTTCAACAACATTCTCCCCTACATTAACCAAATCTTCTTCAGCAACATGATCCTCTTTAGGAACCTCGGAGCCAACTGGTGTAAAACCAGGGGGATGCGACAAAGAAGAACTCTTAGCACAATTACCTCCCTCCTTCTGTTTATTCAACAGTTCATACAAACCAAACGGATCTTCAGATTGCTGGTCCCCCTTATTGTTCTCCGAAGCTTTAAAGGAAGGTGACTTATCGCCAAAAATCGTTTTGGAGAGACCTTCTACGTCACTTTCCTCATCCTGCTCATCATCAGAAGTATGAACCTCAAACGGCCTATGATTGCCTTGATTAGATTCGTTTTCAGACGCATGCTCAAAAACAATAGGTTCCAGAAATGTTGGAGACCATGTGAAAAGTTCTTTCGCACGGACCATCGACACCTTACCTTTATATATAACCTTGAATTGTTCCAAAATAGAATCCGGATGTTTAGTAAGCATGCACAAACGTTTACGTGCAAACGAAACCCCATTATTGTCTTCAATGTCCAGGACCTAACCCCATTTATTCCCGTTCCTAACAAACGTTTCCCGAGACCACAAGTTAAGAGGTACCCCTTCAAGATAAACCCAAACAACACGCTCATCGCTTGTCATTTATTACTTTAAAATCACTTGTTCTTTCACAAATCACGTGGTGATTTGCAAGATCATGTATTTTTAAACAAAAAGTCCCATGTGATTTTATAAATCACACGTAATTTCTAAAATAACAAATCATTTGTGATTCAAATCATATTCTATGATTTTACGAATCACATTTTGTGATTTTACGAATCACGTGTGATTTTCTTGGACAGACACAAAGAAACTCGAAAAAAAGTTCGTCGAAAATATATATAAGTGGCCTTCTCTAAAAGATGATTTAGTTCCTGTCGTGATGGTATAATTTGTTTCGCGTAATGATTAATGGTTTTTGAAATTAAAAAAAAAAAAAAAAAAAAAAAAACTGAATGGACATGATTTGTTGATTTGATCTTTAGAGTATTTGTTATCTATGTTGAACTTTTCTCATAATAGCCCATTGGTCTAAGAGTATCATATAATAGGAAAAGTAGGTCTCTCTTAAAGTATGGGTATCGTTTGTCTACATTAATGCACCTTTTTCATACTTCAATTTGGCGAGATTGAGAAGTTGTTATTGTCCACTTTTTACTCCACTATAAGCTAATCCAAACAACTTAGTTTACCAGCTTATTATCATAACATAATCCAAACCCTCATCAATAGCTCATAAAATTATAATTGGAATGTTGTCTGTTGAGATTAATAACCTCTAAGGTCAATGCTAATGGATGGTCACTTCCCCAACCAATCGAATAGGTAACCATATTTCTATCACTAGCTCAACCGAATTAGTGACCGGTCACCCTAAACCTTTTAATTGTTTCGGTTGGATAGGCAACCACAACTTTCAATTGTTTTGTGTGTGTAGTTTTTTATTTATTTGTTTTTGTAGGGTATATTTTTTGTCGTAGTTGTGGTCGCCTTATTAGCAAAATGTGATTAGGTGTAGTCTTGGAAAGAGAAACTGATGTAACTGATGTGCAAGGGATAACCACAATATATGCATATCATGGAAATAGTATACTAGAGTTCATATTTTGGGAAAACTTTGTTTTGTGATCCAGAATATGAATACCATAAAGACTCACGCATAGAAGATTTTTAATTATGCATCGTACATACTTTACGCTGTGTTCTTGAGTAACTTCATAAAAGAAAAGAAGAGAAGTGAAGAGAAATAGAATCACTTCTCTTCTTTCCTTTTCTTCCCAAATTTAGGCGGAACCATTTACAACAAAAAAAAACACTACAAGTTCTTTCCGGATCTTTTCCTTTCTTCCCTTTCCAAATCTTGAGAACACGAATTTTTTTGAGTTTCTTTCCAAATCTTTTCTTTTCTTCCCTTTTTAGATCTCAAGAACACAGCGTTACTTCTTTCTTTTTTCACTATCGCTCTGTTCTCGAGTTATTTTTTTAAAGAAAGGTAAGGGACGGAACAGGAAGGTGTGGAAGGGGAAGAGATTATAAAGAAATTTGTCATTTTATTTCGTGTTCTCGAGTCATATCAAAGGAAAAGAACGGGAAGAGAACATTTACGAATATACCCTTTTAACTAAAAACATACCCAATTTTGCAAGATCCCTTATATGGAATAGAAAGGGGACGAGCATTAATTGTATAGAAACTCATACTGTAGTCACAAATACAGTAATTGATATAGAGAATTAGTTTAATTCCCACTTTACATTAGTTTTGTGTTGCACTTTATTTAAATATATCATTCATGACTTGCTGTTAAAACTTAGCAACGAGGATTTACGGTATAAAAAAAATATTTTAATTGATCATATAGAGCCTTACCAACAAAATTTAGAATGAAGACTAAATTAACACTCAAAAGTCAAACCTGATATTGATTTTCGTGTAGTAGTAGTCAAAGGTAGCCTGGGTAGTTTGCACTTTGCAGAGTAGGTGAAAAAGTCTATAGGGTTATAACTGTAATTTTATAGAAAAATAATAGTTGCTAGCATCTTTCCTCACCAATCCGCCCGATTTTGGGCAGAACGTATTGGGAACAAAATACACTGATCATCCCTCCCTCACCCCTTCCCCTCCTCCTTCCTTCCCTTCCAAAAAAAACTTAAGAACATTTTTTTTTTCTATTTCCCTTCCTGTACCTTCCCTTTCTTTAGAATTAAAAACTCAAGAACACAGTGTATATGTGAATTTGGTCTTTTCTGCCAAATTTTTTTTCTATTGCAGCTTAAAAAAATTTTGATTTCACAAATTTCGTAATGACTCTTCTGAAACTCTGCTATACATTCAAAAATTAATAATAAATAACGAAAATAAATTATTTGGGTGGAAGAACACTTTTTAAGGGACATGTACTTTGAAAAAGCCTGATTTGGGAATAATATCAACAATTGTCTCCACAACCCTCTTAATACGGCTCAGTAACCTTTTTTTACACACACAAAGTTTAATTTGCTTACACTTGTCCCAAATTAATTCACCGTTTCAGTTGAATCTCTTACACACACCTTCGCATACCGTTTCAATGCAGATGCCTGTAGTTTCCGCTTTTTACCTTAAAGAAATCGATAAAGCTCGTCGAGAGATTCGAGCTTTGATTTATAACAAGCAATGTGCCCATCTCATGCTTCGTTTAGCGTATGATCCTTCTAGTTTAACGCATTTTGTATACAGTGCTAATGGGGATTGACCTGACATTCGATCATGATCATATGTAGATGGAATGACGCTGGAACTTATGATGATTTTATGAAAACTGGAGGTCCGAATGGCTCAATCAGGAATCCGGATGTTTATAGTCGTGATTCTAATAAAGGATTAAAAGTTGCCATTGATTATTGCGGTAAATATATGGCTTTCATAAAGTGTACGTATTTGCTAGACTTATACAGTACTTTTTGTCATGGGTAAAATGTTTATGCGGTCGATGTTCCAACTGGTCTAATTGCAAAATTTTGAAAATTTGAAAGACATCATGGTTAGAGTGAAATTGTCGCAACAACAAAGACACACATCCACATACTCCACAATTTTATTCTAGATTTGTTTAGATCCTAATGATTAACACTTTGAAATCTTGAATATATACATCTCAATATTAGTAACAATTAAACGGTGCTTATACTAACGCCGGAGACATTTTGAGATATATTGTGAGATAGGTGGTATAGGGTGTGAAAAAAAAATTGCCGGCAAAAAGAAAAAAAAAAAAAAAAAGTTTGACATGACTTATTTTTGGTGTGTGTTGTTTTCGGATTTTTCTTATAGGATACTCTGCGTTCCAATATAAATGTTACATTATTTTTAGGATGAATTTGGCATCGGCTAGAATCAGTGTTACAGGTACATTTCTAGAACTGTGTACATTTTTTAGGTGAACATTTATTTTTGAGTGTTGATCGGCACACTTTTACTTTTGATCCTTACACTCTAATGTACAATCTTCAAAAGAACTATATAATAAATGTACAACTACTTAAAGCACATTTTAGAGTGTGCAAATAAAATATGTGAGTGTGCAAATCATTAGCCTTTATTTTTGGATCGAAGGAATTACAACTTTCTAAGTTCAACTTTGTTCTCGCGGTATCATAATATTATTTTATATTTTTATCACAGAGGATATAAAGTCAAGACATCCAGAGATTTCATTCAGCGGATCTATATCGGTGATTACATATGCTGTTATAAAACTGGAATTGGTTTTGAGTATAAATTTGGAGTAGCATGCTCCGATCCTTTTAATAAATATGAGATTAGAAAGAAAAATCACTGTTTGGAAACTTTTAGTTTAGGTTCACTCTTTGTTCTTAATATTGTAAAATTCAACATCATACACGAGACACAATGAGGCTGCGCAAGAAGAAAGAAATGTCTATTTAGGCATTCAGACTAGTCATTCGATGCGAATGCTAGTTCTTTGAATCACAATAACTAACCAAAACATTTTTTTTTTATCAAAACAAATCATATCCCTAAGAATAAAGGAGTGTACGATCGGTTAGAGCAAGAGAAGGGAAAGATGAGAAGTTAGGGTTAGCTAAAGAGACACAAGATTACTCAAGAATGAATACAAGCCTTTGTATTTATACTAGAGTAACTTAGAGTCCAAGACAACTATGGATTCTCTTTAGGGATCCCTAATCCGATTGGCCACAAGGAAAAAGGAAACAATCCGGATCCTTCTTGTAGCCTATTTTCTCTTTAGTCCCTCTCTTTAATATTTAACGTCCGTTAGTCACTTCCATTAAGTACTTAACGTCTGCTAATCGTTATTGTGAATTTAATAATTAAATATAACTATTATATATTAATTATTGAACATCGACTCTCATACGCAAAGTGTGCAATCTCATAGTCTTGTGTTCGAATCCGGTCATACACATATAAAATGTGTCCCTAAACTAACAGTTGCCACTTGGACAGATTTTAATATGTGTAATGACATTGGTTAGCGTCTAGCAACACGCCAATGCCCCTGAGCGACCACGAGTATGGTTTCCTAGAAAAACCTTTAATGATTTATCATTATACTTATCCTTTTGTTACTAATATCACGTTAAATATGGATATGAATCTTAGTTATTCTATTATTTAACTATTATGTTTCTTGTTAAATCTGATTGAACAAGATTACCAAATCATCTTAACGTATTCTAGATAGATCTTGGGAATGGCCATACAAATATCTTGTCAACCCTACGTGGGGCCCAACAATATTATACATCGAAACAAATTCGAAGGAACACATTATTTCTTGAATACAAGCAAAACCCATGAATTTTACATCACTTCTGAAAATAGCCCTTATAACTAACTGTTACGTATAGTGTTAGACTATTTTACAAAAATGAGCTACACCTATGACAGTTTCCTGGTATCTCAAGTCTTAGGATAACCATTCATGATTCACTTGATGACAAAGATCAATAAAGTATAATCGTATAGTTGGGATCAGTCTTATATTCTATTCATTGAATATCATGTGAATTTGACATGACTACCCATCAATATACATAAGTATATTCTAATCAAAACTCACATTTGTCTTAATTCAATAATATTCCTATATCATTGATTGACATGGACTATTTATAATAACATAAGTTATTCACATATTTAAATATGCAAATATAGGATATATATTATAAATGAAAAATAAACGTTAACTAATAGTTTATTTTATTAAAATAATAATTTTTCAATACATCCTTTGTCCAAATACATAACCACGGATTTATATGAAACTACTAGCTAAACGACGTCCAATGCTATTAGCATGTTGAGTAAGTTTTTTCCTTAGGTAAAGCCTTCGTCAATGGGTCAGCTAGATTGTCATATGTTTGAACTTTGAGTAGATTGATTTCACCTATTTGGACTTGTTCTCGAACATAGTGATATCGTCTAGGAAAATGCTTGGCGCCCTTCATGACTCCAGGTTCATTGGCGAATGTAATTGCGGCAGAATTGTCACAATACATATTTATATGCAAATCATTTGAAGGCACAACTCCGAGCCTTGAAATGAACTTCCTAATCCAAACAACTTCCATCGCAGCTTCTGAAGCAACTATGTACTCGGTATCTGTTGCAGACATCACAACTGTACTCTACTTCTTGCTCTTCCAGTCTACTACTCCTCCATTGACTACAAAAACATATCCCGTCTGAGACTTTGTATCATATTTATCGGTTGGACAGACGCATCATAGAAACCTGTAACATCAAGCTTTGCCTCTTATTCCATAATTCACTAGAAACATATCTCAAGTAGCCCTTAAGTACTTGAGAATGTTTTTAACAAAGATGCCAGTGAAGATCACCTAGGTTCTGTTGATATCGACTGGTGATATTCTGTTTAAATGCCACATCTAGCCTTGTGCATCTTACTGCATACATGATAGATCCTACAGCCGAAGCATAAGGAACTCTACTCATGCGTGCCACCTCAGCAGGTGTTGAAGCACTTAGTTTGCTTCTTAAGCCATGATCTACTTGCATTGGAAGATATCTTTTTTAGAATTCTCCGTCCTGAATCTCTTCAATATTTTATCAATGTAAGCACTTATGCTTAATCTAATCATCCGCCTAGATCTGTCTCTGTAGATCTTGATTCCAAGGATGTATGCTTCTTCTCCTAAATCCTTTATAGAAAAACATCTTCCAAGATAGGACTTAACCTCTTTTAAACTTGGAATATGATTTCACATGATCAATATGTCATCGATATACAAAATAAGGAAAGTAACATTACTCCCACTAGCCTTATGGTATACACATGGTTCATCGAGATTTTGAGTGAAACCAAACTTCTTTATTTTCTCGTCAAATCTCTTATTCTATTGTCTTGATGCCTGCTTCAATCCATAAATGGATCTTTGAAGCTTGCATACTCGCTTTGGAAATTTTGGATTCACAAACCCCTTAGGCTGCGCCATATATATATCCTCATCTAGGCGACCATTCAAGAAGGCGGTTTTGACATCTATCTGCCAAATATCATAGTCATAGTATGCTCCTATAGCTATAAGAATCCTAATAGCTCTAATGTTTGCTACAGGAGAAAATGTCTCCTCTTAGTCAATCCTGTAGGTTTGAGTAAAGCTTTTAGATACCAAATGAGCCTTATAGGTGTGTACTTTGCCATCCATGACAGTCTTTTTCTTGAAGAGCCACTTACTTCCAACGACTCTAGCGTTAGGAGGAAGGTCTACTTCAATCCAGACTTCATTATCTTTCATAGATTGCATCTTCTCATTTATTGCAGCTTTCCATTTGTCCTTTTCAGGATCATCCATGACAGCTTTATATATAGCGGGTTCTCCAAGATCCCCTAAACTATATTCCTTAACTTCTACATTAATACACAGATGTTTAGGAGCACGTGTAATACTTTCATACCTATGAATGGGAGTAACATCTAGCGAGGCGCTAATAATTTCTAGCTCTACTTGGCTTGTGTTTTCAGAAGGTAATGTATCTTCTTGATCATCTTCCAGATCATGAACTCTCCCATTGAATTCTTGAGATATTAGATTCCTTTCAAGGAAATCTCCATACCTAGCCACAATGACTTTGTTTTCAGGTGGGAAGTAAGATAGTAGCCCATCATTTCCTTTGGGTATCCTATGAAGATACACTTAACAGATCTCTGTTGGATTTATCAGCTGAGTCACGTTTAACAAACGCCTCACAACCCCATACCTTTAAGTAAGACAAGTTGGGAGTTTTTCCATAACATAACTTGTATGGAGTCGTATCAACCTTCTTAGTTGGAACCATATTTAAAATGCGAACAACAGTTTTCAAAGTATAATTCCAAAAGGATAAGGAAAAAGTTGTAAGATTAAACATTGATCATACCATATCTAGCAATGTACAATTTTTTCTCTCAGATACATCATTTTGCTATGGTGTATATGGAGATGTGAGCTGCTAGACAATACCACACTCTTTATGGTAATCTTTAAACTCTTAGGAAATGTATTCACCACCTCTATCAGATCAAAGAGCTTTAATCTTCTTTCCTAGTTGCAATTCTACTTCATTCTTGAAAACCTTAAATGTTTCAAATACTTCGTGTTTATGTTTAAGTAAATAAACATGACCATAACGACTGAAATCATCTGTGAAGGTTAAGAAGTAGCTAGCATCTTTCTTTGACATATGTCTAAGTGATCCACATACATCTGTATGTATCAATCCAAGTAGATATGAAGCTCTTTTCGTTTGATGCGAAAAAGGTTTCCTTGTCATCTTCCTAAATATACAAGATTCGCATTTATCAAATGATTCATCATTGATATGTTACAAAAGCCCATCGTGTTGCAGCTTTTTCATGCATTTCTTGCCTATGTGAGCAAGTCAACAATGCCAAAGGTGAGTAGAATCCATGTCAGACTTGATTCTCTTATTATTGATGCTAAAAACAGAATTATTAGTATCATTTACAATAACACACATATCAATCTCAAATACACCGTTTACAAGAATTGCATTAAAGTAATAAACATTATTTAAAGAAACTGAAATTCCATAACTAATAAACGTGTGAACAAAACCAATATCTTTTAACAAGGAAACTGAAACAACACCTCTAATTATAGAAGGTGCGTAATGACAATTGTTCAAAACTAGTACTAAGCTTGAAGGCAACACTAAATTAAACGCTCATATGGCTTCGACAGCTGCTCACACTCCATTTCCTACGAACAGATGTTGCTTCCCATAGGCCAGCTTCCTTGCTCCTCTAAATCCCTGTAGTGTATTGTAAATATGAATATCAGATCCAATATCATACATCCAGGAAATTATTTTATGAGGAAAAGCAAATAATTCTATTACGAAGATACCCGAAGTGCTGGCAACATGTCCAACATTCTTGTTCTTCTTTTCTCGTAACTCTGAGAGGCATAGTGGATAATTCCTCTTCTAGTGTCCTACCTCGGTGCAGTGGTGGCAAGCCATCTCCTGTCCAAGATGATCTTTCTTCTTGGGAGGGTTCTTTTTAGGATTGGGTTGATAAGCCATAACCTATTGCTTACCTTTATCCTTCCCCTTGTTCGCTTGCGGTTTTGGTTTATGAATCCTACGACCTTGTATTGCTAGTACCTGAGGTGTAGGTGCCTTTTTCGGTAATCCCTTCTCATATTTAATTAGCATTGCATGCAAATCACTAACTGTCTTCCTCGTGCAATGCATGTTAAAATTACGCACAAAACCACCAAAATCCTTGTTATGGGATCTGTTGATCTAGCCAACACATACATCTTGTGGGTAATGATAGTTGAGACACTCAAGTTGGTCTAAGTAACTTTTCATTTCAAGGACACGAGCACCTACGAATTTACCGCCCCCTATTTGCAGCTGTGTAGAGAATCAATAACATCATACAGTTATACAATTGTCGGCTTCTCAAACATACGTGTGAGTTCATTGAGCATATCCATGGTAGAATAATTTTCAAATTGCTTTTGCAAAAGGATTATACTTCCAAGCATAAGACACGCAACTTCATTGTGTCTATCATACTCAATAGTCCAACCTGCTAACACTTCAGTAGTTGAGTCAGCAGGATAATAGGCTGATTCACATAATCTAGTCTTTTATCCACTCGCTGGACAATCCTGAGCTGCCTATACCAATCATTGAAGTTATCGCCAGTCAATTTTTCTCGATCAAACATAATTTTGAAAGCACAACTTTGTGTGTAGTTATCAGGTTGAGCCATTCTACAGAAAAAGTTCAAAAGTTGGTACTTTCGATAATTCAACCTTTAAAGAAAATTAAATACTCTTGGTAAATATTCATATAAACCATATAATTTTCTTAAAGCTAGGATCCAAATTGACATACTTCCATTATATCAGTTGATCTGCTAGTAATGAAAATATTCAACTAATTGTCGAACAATAATTGCCAATCATGTTGCAGTTCTTAGTTCATTATGGGATGTACTAATTGCCACACTATGTGTAAAGTAAACATATTTTATCCTATCTTATGCCTTGAGTTACTAGATCTCACTATCTAACTCAATTAAGCTGTCTAATTTAAAAAAAACTGTAAATTTCTTCCAGCTACGTCTTACGTAACATGGAGATTTACCTTGGGACTGCAATCTAGCTAAGTCTAACATAACGTAAATTGCAACTGCAAGTGTTTCTTTAATTAGATGGCATAAACTTAAATTTAAAGAGTACTAAATTTAATGTGTGTAATCAAAATATGACCGAAAAGCATGCACACATTTTCGTATCATAAGTTTTAACAAAACTTTACTCATTAGTTTCTTTCTCTAAGATTAAATCAACAAAGTTTTAATCGAGGTATTGGGTAAACCAATCAAAGAATTACCTTTAATTATTGCCTACTATATCGTACTACTGCATGAGTCAAAAGACTCAAGTTATTTAGATGATTACCATAAAGTGGTGCGTGGAATAAAGGTCAATTCACCCTTAAGATGTTTTTATACATAAAATAGTCATAGGTAACTCCATATTGACGCACACAGAAGCGAAGAAATGGGCCAGCGCGAAGCTTATTAAAAACCTTCTTCTTTAGGTGCAAATACATGTCAACCTCTTTATACATCTCTTATAGTTTGTCAATAATGGATGAGCCTTTCTAACTATTGGTATAATAAACATCAATCGAATAAAAGTTTAAGATTTAACTCGTAAAAACATATTATAAACCTTGAATTTGCTAATCTTGTCGCGAGGATGCATTTAACGCATTACGGCATGTAAGGCCAACCCCTTAATGACACGTAAGATTTCACAAATTAAAGTTTATAATAAATCAAATTTTACCATTGCTTAGTCAGGTTTATTATCTATTCAAAAATTACCCTTGCTTACAACTTGTCAAACAATAAATAAACAAATAAGCAAATAATAAAATAACCAATTAAAACAATGATCATGCTAAATTAAATCAACTAACATGTATGAATTTAAAACAAGACTCTCACTGGTATTCGAGCTAGGTATCGCCGGATCACATACATCAATAATTGGTTGCGTGAGTCTTGTAATAAATACATACAATAACACACATAGTTGATAAAATAAAATGATACATATGAGGTTTTCCTCAATTTTAGAATTAATTAAACTATTAGTCAATTAACATGTCATACAATTTAATTACTAATAACCCTAATTAATTTACATATATCGTGCAATTAGCATGCAAACATAGACACTTAACAATTAACGCATATATACTCATATATCCATGATAAAATATGCATGTTTTCATCAATGATCCCACATAAAACACTAATTAGAATATAATCAAGTTTCCCAGATCACTTACTATTAATGACATAATGCAAACTATTCATTCATTCAAAAATAAAAAATTGCATGCAACCTAGGGTTTCTACACTTTTTACAAAACCTATCTTTTTTTTATTTTTAAATCATTAGCCAATCGGCCTAAATAAAAAAATAGGATTTCGATTTAAAAAACCCTAGAAACTATAAAACATGCAATAATCAACCAACAATTCATTTTTTATGCGTTTAGGTAACTAATTACACAATATTAACAGCTCGTGATGCCACTATTGGAATTAAGTAATCATGGCAAGCATATTAAACATGTAATCACATAGTGCACGCAGCGGAAGACTTAAGCAAATATTCATAATTAATTAACCTAAAATTAAATCGTAAGCGTACCTTTTAGCAATCCAAGCAATCAAAGGATCAAGAAACTTAAACCCTAAAAATTTAGGGTTTGTGGTAATTGACTATTACACAATTCGAATGAGGCAACACAAAAAATTCAAGTAGGATTTATCTATGGTCTCGTACACACATATTGGTAACGACTCGATGCGAATGCTAGTTCCTTGAATCACAATAACTAACCAAAACACTTTTTTTTATCAAAACAAATCGTATCCCTAAGAATAAAGGGGTGTACGATCAGTTAGGGCAAGAGAGGGGAAATAGGAGAAGTTAGAGTTAGCTAATGAGACACAAGATTACTCAAGAATGAATACAAGCCTTTGTATTTATGCTAGAGTAACTTAAAGTCCAAGACAACTAAGGATTCCCTTTAGGGATCCCTAATCCGATTGGCCACAAGGAAAAAAGAAACAATCCGGATCCTTCTTGTAGCCTATTTTCTCTTTAGTCCCTCTCTTTAATATTTAACAACTGTTAGTCACTTCCGTTAAGTACTTAACATCCGTTAATCGTTATTGTGAATTTAATAATTAAATATAACTATTATATATTAATTACTGAACATCGACTCTCATATGCAAAGTGTGCAATCTCATAGTCTCGTGTTCGAATCCGGTCATACACATATAAAATGTGTCCATAAACTAACACTACCCATCCACGTACACCCTGGTCTTGAGGACAATATAAGGAAGACAATGCTAAGCTTATGCTCCAACTCATGTACATAACCGCCCGTATAAAATTGTTCAAGGTTACTAAAGTGGGGTGACGAACATCTCATTGTCCAATTCATACTTCTAGTTTCCAACTTAATTAAGTTTCATACTATGTCAGAATTGTCAACTAATGCAATCCTTATTATAGATTAATGTTGCTCTTTCTTTGAAATAGAAGTCGTTGTATTCAATTTAACACCAATCTTATTGAACCAGAGATCTGTTCAGAAAAGAGTCGGAAGGGCTTATAAAGCATCCTACAGACCTAGCACTATTGGAAGATCGTTGGTTTCGCGAGTTTGCTGATATGTATGCAAAGGTATAACCTAGCTATCATGCCGTTTGTTTTAGTTATGGAGTTATTCTTACGTCCATGTATATATTCGATGTGAGATCAACATAGATCAGAAAATTTCTAAATAACAAATGGATAAATTTTGGTCATTCATTCTTTCATAAAAAAAAAAAACTTCCACATTCTTTTAAAATAAAATATATTGCAGTCGGTAAATCGTTAAACGATAAAAAATAAACCATCGCAAAAAGAACTTTTATCTTTCAATAGGACGGGTACTCCAATATGCTTTTGACGACCTTATTTTTCAACTTTTTAATGTTGTTGAAATGTACGCCTAAAAAAAATAACATGTGACATGTAAAATTACATGTGATTTGTTATTTTAAAAATCACATATGATTTGTACAAGATTTTTAAAGTCATAGTTGATTTGTTAATTTAAAAATCACATGTGATTTATGAAATCACATATGATTTTTGCAATACCAAATCAACAGTGATTGTTAGAGGCGTAAATTTCAATATTCATAAAAAGAACTCCAAAAGAAGTTTGTTCAAAGTTTATAGAAGTGCCCCTTTATAGAAAAATGACTTAATTCTCATCCTGATAATATAATTCGTTTCGCGTAACAATTAACGGTTTACGAAATATTTAATTTTTTAAATACAAAATGATGGGTTTTTAAAATGAGTAGCCGAAATTTATTCATTTAATTATTAGAAGATTTGTGATTTATGTTGACTTTTTTTTATAAAAATGGAAAAATACATATTCTCTTTACCATAAGGTTTCTAGGTAATGGGAATCTACTATCACATAATTAAAAATCACATCCAAAATGCAAACCCTAACATCCTTTAAGTTACTTAACATGGATAACAAGAGTAAAGTGTTTCACAAGCAATTTCAAATATATCTCTTATTGGAATTTACACAATTACTGGCCAGTTTTAATTGTTGATCTTTTCTAGTTTGTACACATTTGACCCCTTGTTAAGGGTGTACAAATCGAAGTTGCATGTTTCTATATAAAAAATGGATGGACTATGTTATACAAACCTTCCCTATTTTGTCACATCAATAGGTTTTGGTTAAACCGTACAACCCGCGATGCATACCGTACAAGCCGACGATGCATCCAATGATTGGATACCCTCCCTATGGGAGGGTGTGGATAACTCACCCTAAAATGGATACATATATTGACTTCTTTAGTGATTCTGACATATGGTCATTTCACGTTAGTATATTTCTAAAGATTTTCGCTTTTGCGATAAAACAAATTCCTTTTTGCAGAATAAGGGTTTATTCTTCAAAGATTATGCAGAAGCACACAAGCAACTCTCTGAATCAGGATTCACTCGAAGGACATATCTTCCTTACGAGACGGATCACATATCATGTGCCATTGGGGTTGCTATTGTTGTTGTGACATTTGGCTACATGTACAAATTCTGGAAAAAATGACCAAATAAAAGCAAAGGCAAGTTGACTCCTACCTATTAATATGTATAGTACTTTGACATTTGGTTTATGTGTTCCGTAAGTGTCAAATGGATAAATTAAAAATCAGCTTTAAGAAAACGGGTTACACAGGCCGTGCTAGTAAAAGAAATAGAAAGAAAAAAAAGCGCTACCCAGTACGGGATAAAAACTCCTAAATCATTTTATTATGAAAAATAAGTCAGTTTTGTTAATATAGACTGTAACTCGCTGGTAATTGACACAAATTTTGAGTTTTGTTGAACGTAGGCTAAAGGAAGTGGTTAGTTGGTCACTACCCCCACCTTACACATCAGCTTTCTCTCTCCTCTCACACCTTCTTACTTTTCACACGTAGTGGTCACACCACCCCACTTTCATTAAAATACACTTTAATACAAATATATTTCACTAAAAACCATACACACACTCACAAACCAAATTAAAAATAATAAAAACGAAAGATGACCGGCTCATCTTAATTTCCCTTCTCTTTTTTCCTAGCCTAGTGCGTGAAAAGGAGGGGGGCGTTTTGGGGCTCGCGCGTGAGTCATGCCTCACTTGGTGCGAATTCACGCCCTCTGCGCCATACAAGTATCAGATTTATGAACTTTAGCTTCGAAAGTAGGAATCATTGTGACGATAATGTCGATACATCATACATGTATCAGATTTATGAACTTGCCACATTAAAAATCACAAATCTAGTAACTGGTTTAGAGTTTCAGTTATGCGTATCTTTTTATAACTGTTGTGGCGCTAGCAATTATTTTATACTTTGGTATAGTTACAAATATCACTACTACAAAAAATGGCATAGAGCCCGGTTAAAAAGGTGCAAAGAGCCCGGTTTTGCATGAGGGCACAAAGGGGAGGGACTCTATGCGAAAGCAAATAGAGCCCGGTTTTGAAAACGGGCTCTATTATATGTTATAGAGCCCGGTTTTCTATTAAAGAACATGGCTCTATGTGAAAAAAAAATACAAAAAAATAAAATAAAAATCCAGCCATGAAATCCAATTCTTATTGGCCAAGTGAACAATGTATTGATCGAGATAAGAAACGATTCAGTGATATTACAACTTACTTTCTATCGATACATTCTTGGATTTGCACATTGACAGTTTTGACTTGGAAAAAGGCCTAAATCACATGAAGGCAGCTCAAAGGTCGAAATTGGATTTGGCTTAGTTGATAACAAAATGGAGAGATAAGGGTGGGGATAATGAAATGTGATTTTTATTTTTGGAGGAAAGTGAGGATAATGAAAATGTGATATTGATTTTTGGGGAAAGTTTTGAGCGGGAGTAATGGAAATTTTTAGGTGGGTAGAGGAATATAGTCGGTTTTGTAGAAGAAAACAGGGATCTAATGGTTTAGCACATAAAGCCCGGTTTTGTAGTAGGGAACATGGCTCTGTATAAGTAATAGAGCCTGGTTCTTTTAAAGAAAACATGGCTTTATTCTTTTTTCAACATAAAGCCTGGCTTTCTTAAAGAAAACATGGCTGTATACCCTTTTCATGAACACGGGATCTCTTTAGAGCTCGTTTTTCATTAAAATCGGGATCTATTAAGGGGGCTCAATGTCCATTTTTTAAGTAGTGTATGATATAATGTTTAATAGTACCTAACAATTGCAGGATGCTTAATAGAAACTTTAGAGATAATCACCTTGGCGAGCAAAGCCAACAAACCTCCCATGTTTATATCCTTCCTATTTTTTGGCATGATTTAACTCACTTTCTTTATTCTTTGGCAGAACAGAAACAAGATCGCCATCAAGAACAAAAACTAGCATGGTACCCGCGTAAAGCTGCGAGTTTGGAGGCGAATTGTATTTAACGATTTTTTGATTTTACATTTTTTTTGCCGAATATTATTTAACGATTTTTTATGAAAGATGATAGTTTTTAGAAATTGTGTGTTTGTGTTGTGAGACTGAAGAATTAATATGTCATATTATCATATATACAAATTAAAAAAGTTACTAAATTAAACTATAAACATACTAAATTCATTGTATTAGTTATATTTTATTATTGTAACATGCATCCAATTTAATGTCATAATTTAATGTGCAATTAGTGTATTTTTAAAATTTTAATCTTAAAAATTAGTAATAATAGCAAGTGTGTAAGCTTAAAATTTTAAAAACTTCTAAAAATAAAAGTCCTAAATACTTTATATATAGTAAAGATAAAGATGAACAACAAAGAAGATCCTAAATGACCTAAAACTTCATTCTTATAAGTGGGATATCGGATAGTCTGGCAAGATTTTTGTAATTAGGTAGCTAGAGGCGTGCCTTGTCTACACATTAGTCGCAACCTTTTTATATTACAGTAGCTTCTTGTTAGGTTCTTAAATAAATTGATGTCAAAAAAGAAAAAAAAAAAAGAAAAAAAAAATTGTTGAAACTCACATCGCTTATTTGCCACTTCAAACTGAAATACTATCTTGCATACCCCTTCACAGTTTTCCTTAACGTTTTGGTAGAAAATTATTAAGAACACTTATTTGCATAATAAAATTAACTATAGGGAGATGATATGTACACGGTACATTTTCCTCCACACACGGACAATTCAGGGGAAAAGACATCCTTGCCCTCGATTTCTTTTACCATGTCATTACTTTTCCTTTTTATCCCCTAATGGCCAACACACCATGAAAGATTCATTGCCGGCTGCTCTACTTATCAGCAGATCTCTAACTTCCGCCATCCCTATACTAGTTTAATTTTCAACACTTCATAGGCGTAACACCCTGATGGGATTGTACAAGATTTGAACCGAGTTCTTAGAAGTGAATCTAATGTGTTGGCGGGTAACCTTGATACACGGAAAATTACTGGATGCACTGGAGATATCAAGACAATGTGCCTCGTGAGTTCTTCTGTTCTTGGATGGATGAGGCTCATGACTACAAGAAAAAGTGACTTTAGTGACCAGAAATTTCCGTCACAAACAGTACCAATCTCGTCACTAAACGTGATTAGTGACCAAATTTAGGTGGTCACTTGTGGTCACTATAGGTCCGTCTCTAATTACAGTTAGAGACCAAAACGTAGTTCGTCATAAAATAGTGACCAAAACGTCGAGCTGATTGGATGGGGTAAGATACAACTTCAAACCAATCTGTGACCAAATATCTGGTCACTAATCTACTCAGGGCCGGAGCCAGGATTTGAAGTTAGGGGGGCTTAACTTTGTTGTCCGATAGTAACAACAAATGTCTTATGTCAACAAAATATCAATGTCTCATGATTTGTAGCGTTCGTTGACTATATAGTAGAAGTAACAATGGACATCTCAAATGCAAAATGACTGTCAAATTCGATCTTAAAAATGATTCTATAAATTAAGGCATACCAATTAACCAAAAATATAGATAGCCACTACGATTGATCACAGCAGATTTGTGATGCTATTGTAAATTAAAGTTTCATTTAAAGTTGAACTATTTATAAAACTACAAAGGATCATTTTAGAAATTTAATAATACTCATATCTTAACCAACGAAAAAAAAAGTCAAAACAAAGCTATAAATATCAAGGAATGAAATGACAGAAAACTTGATAAAAGAAAATGACAGAAAACGAAAAAATAATGAGAATTTAATATTTTAATAGAAACTATTAAATGGGAGGGACTAATACAAAAACGTTATTTTCATTTTGGGCCATGACTAGTATAACTGTTAGAGAGTTTGGGCTTGATAGGGGAGGCCCAGCACCCCTCCGCCACCTTATCAGCTCCGCGCCTGAATCTACTAGAGACGAAATGGTGGTCACTATTTTTAGTAGATTAGTGACCAAAAAGTGTTCTCTATCCACAAGTTGCCAACAAACACAAAATGCTCGGTTTCGTCATACCATTTTACTTTTAGCAAAATAAAAAACTAAAATTCTTAGCTTCTTAACATACCAACATACCAAACATCATACCAACAATTGCATCCATTTGTCTACCATGTTATAAAAGAAATACAACATTGAACATCAATAAAGTCTAAAAACATGATTTTCAAGACAACCTTCTTATAACACACAATATTTGAATCTGTTGTTACTGCCCGTAAATGTACGATAGAAAAAAATGACGCCCGTAAATTCTTTCCAAGCTGCAAATTCTTTCCTGCAAATTCTATCCTGCAAATCCTTTCCTGCAAAATCCTTTCCTGCAAATCAGACTCCTCCCTGAATAAAGACATTTAATAAAAATGAATAAGTAGCTCGTTATTTCTGCAAATCACATGAACCTGACTTAAGCAACACCTTTGATAATTATGCAACAAGTCACTCATGGGGCTATTCAGTTTACTGCTTATGAGGAGCTTTATAAGGTTCTAGTCAACTTCAGGTCTGAACAAAGCCTGTTGATTTCTATCAGTGCTGAACTATTGGCAAGTTCCTCTAAAGAGTCATTTCAAACTTACAGACGATTAGTGTATGGATGTGCTTATGAATATAAATTCATGTGACTCCTAAAAGGGTATATGTGAGATGTGGTCAAAGTGTCAAACATAAAAAAATAGATGTGCAAAAATCTCAAAAGTCAAGACATTACTAAAACACCCCTACCATATGAATCGCCTTCACACATAAGTAACAATCTAATTTAACTTATTGACATGTAATACCAAAATGGTGACATGTGGTCAAAGTTTCAAACCCTAGTACACAGTCACCTCACTTGCTCTTATGAGCAGACTCCAGTTCCCTTTCTCACCAGGTGATAAAAGGTCAAGTAGACACCAAGATACTAATGACTTATGGTGGCTAAGTTAGCTGTCATATAACAAGCTACAGAAACTTAAGCACATCACTAACATACACTGTTAGACAAAAAAGTGTCCTGTAAGCACATCATTTACTCTTTTAAGTCAAGATCCAACTTCCTTTTTCACTAGATAAAGCTTAAATGGAAACCTGCCTAACCTAAATGCAAGCAAAATGAACTTCCCATCCACCGTAAATATCAACCCCATGAGACAGGCATATGCCTCAAATCTTGTCTTTTGGTACTTTATTGGACTTATGATGGCTAACTAAGCAATTGTAAAACACGTCACGGAAACATAAAAAGCATTATAGGCACATCAGTAGCATACACTACTTGAGAGAAACTAGTATCCTGTACCAAGCATGAACTCAAAGAATATATCAAACCTTAAGGCACACTTTTAACACGAATGCAGTATGTTTGCATTTTATTTCCAATCTAAAAACCATAACGCTTACTATAAAAATTTATAAAGATGTGAACTTACATTTGTTTGGGAGTGGAGTCTGGATAAACGAGTTATCTCTCCCATCATGAATTTCAATTGGCCCTTTAACTTTTTATTTTTCTTTTGAAGTCAGCTTTGTTTTTTATTCACAACCTTCATATTCTCCTCTAAAGCCTTTGATCTTTCCTTTTCTGACTCTAAGTCCAATATCAACTTTTCATTGCTCAAAATATTCCTTGTAGATGCAGAACGCCCTTTATTATGTCTAGGAATATGATTTAGATGTTTCAAACATATCTCTGCTGGTGTTAAGGTAGAGTTGGCTTCTTTAATTCGTAATTCATTCTGCATCACAAAAAAAGTTGGTATATCAACAACTTGCGTATTAATTATGTAATTTTAAATGTAGGTTGGAAGTAGTAGAAATTACCATAGTTTGTTCGGCCTTCTCATTGACCATTTTCTTTGTTCTTTCAGAATGATGTGCAATTTCAAACTGTTCAATTGCTGTTACGTGTTCCCCTTTTCTCTTTTTCTGTTTCATATATATATCATAATACAATCCTAAAAAGAAAAAATAAGAAATACATACATTAATTATTCATAAAAATTAACTCACCGCATCAACTATTCTTGCAGTAGAATGGGTGCCAACTGCGGGTGGAATTTGGTTGAAAGATCTGTTTTTCTTGTTTCTAGCGCTTATCTCCTGTGAAGTCAAAAGTTTAGATAGCATTATAATTTGAAATATGGATTCTTTATCAACAAAATGTTACGTACTTAGAAGAAGAAAAAAAGTAAGCTTATAACCTGAAATGCTTCGCTTGCAAACCTCTCGCACAAATTTACCCAATCACGGGTTTGCACACCATCTGGGGGATGCATCATTGCCTCCTCTTTAATTGGATATTTCTGGAACCAAAGGTGCAATTTGTACTGTTTGTTCTTATGTTGACTCGCTAGTTGTTTTTGCATAGCATGTACCATCATGTCATATGTTTCATCAAAGTCTGATTTTTCCTAGAAGTACAAAAGATGTTAGCAACTTTATGAGTTTATATACGTATGCGCATTCTTTACTATCGCACACATCCATAGATATCCAACAGATTAAATTAATAAAATAGGCTAATATATATATCTGAATTATTTATGAGCATTTTAAAAATAACACTTACTACGGATTTGATGATTATATCCGTCTTCAATGAATCAGGTTGCTTCTTCCATGTTGTACCATCTAGTTTGGCGAACTTTCTCATTACACATCCTCCTTTGGTAATAAAATGTTGAGCGTCTTTCCCAACTATCTTTCGTGAACATTCATCAACCTCAAACACCAGATTCTTCTTATTGGCGCTCTTTCGGTTTCACCTAAAGCTCTAGACTCTTTCCGAGTGATGTTTATGCCTAAACATAATATTCAACAAAAAAAAATCTATTGGTTTTATACAATATAACACAATGACTACATACTATCTTTAGTTTACAAACATACCGTGTGAAGTTGAACCGATGTTCTCTTCATGTTCATCATCACTCGTGTCAGTTGGTGCATAATCTATTTCATGAGTGTCTTCCTGCTCATCTTCCTCCCCTTGGTTTATAATTGTTACATGACTTTGACAAGAGAAAGACTTCCTATTTTCTTCATTTTCCAACCAATTATATTTTGTGTGTCTCTTTTGAATCGTTGATGATGTGGAGGATCCCTTATGGTAAAAGACTTCTGAAGATCAGACCTCTTGAAAATGCCATTAGGCCCACAAGTACTTGCCCCACCAGGTTCACGAATACATGACCCACCTGACCCATGACTAATTATCCCACCAGGCTCACGAGTACTTGCAACACCAGGCCAACGAGTAGTTAGACCACCAGCTCCATGAGTACCTGGACCACCAGCCTCATGAATAATTGGATCATTAGGATCATGAGTAATTGGCCCACCAGGTTCACATATACATGGCCCACCAGACTCATGAGTACTTCCACCACCAGGCCAACGGGTACTTAGACCACCAGATCCACGTGTACTTAGACCATCAGGCTCACGAATACTTGGATCACCAAGCTCACGAATGCTACTTGGACTTGAAGATGAGACCTTTTGAAACTCCCTTAGAGGCACGCTCAGCGCCTCCATCCATCGAAGAACAATAACACACTTTTCATTGGTGATTACTAATGTTAAAGGTGATAAGCCATAACACATAGTTTATCTGGAATAAACTTTCAAGTCTCACCTTGGGCTTCCCCTTCATTGTTTGTTTTTAATACTTGAATTATGCATCTTGTGTTACGGATTGGCTGGAACAGTCAAATTGACTAAATGTCAGCATCAAGAAACTTACCAGATATACAATGGAACAGTCAAATATACTAAATGATACCACTTTCTACTTTTCTTGTTTATGAGCAATGATTGTGACACCCCATACACCTCCCAATAACTCACCAATAACTCAAACACCCTCCCTCATAACACACCAATAACATGTTATTGGGTCCACAAAATACCACACTAAAAATATCACTCACTCACAATACACTAAAAAAATAAAAAAAAAATAGCAAAAATTTGTCATCTTTCTCCTTTGGTTTGAGCCACTCAACCAACTCAAACAATTTTTGGCTTGTGATTGGCATGTTGTATGGTATGGTTTGGCATGCCAACAAGTCATATTTTTTACATTTGGCATGTTAAATATAACCCATACCCTCTGCTCTTAGACTAACCGTATATGAGTGGTCCATCTAAAGCACCTATCAGCGTACATCTAGTCACAAGTGTTCAAGAACTACAGAAGAATGAGATTGGCTTGCTCAATAAAAACCAAAGCAGCCCATAAAATTTCCTTTAATAGGATAAAATTCATTTTTCTAAAAGCAGTACACCTAACTAAACTTTTGTAAACCCACCCAACAGCATAATGCATAAACCATAACTTCCATGTGCAACTTCATAGACCTCTTGCTTTAGACTGAACGTGGTCTGAGGTTCATGTGACGGGTGTACAAGTTTTAAAGAACGCGACTCAGGGTAAGTAAGACAGCATATTCAGCTAGGCGTGCTATTACATTGTTAGTGGAAAAAGTCGATAAATCATTATATATCATTTTAATTTGATAAAAAGGACAACCCAGCTTTTCAGATTTTTCTAGTGCTTTGCTAGGTCTGTTAAGTTTCCTTTCATTCTCCATACATAAATTTGTTGCTTTATGCAGATGTGTGCATGTGACCCAAGAGTATATCCAACTTTCATTGTCCATACATAAATTCTCTAAATGCCCCAGTTACCCAACAAATTTACCCCAAATCCCCCAAAAAATTTTCACTTCTCATAATGCCCCATGGGCAACTCTACCATGGGCAACTCTACCACTTCTTTGGGCCCACCTTGTACTTACATAGTACAAATGTAAGAGCTGATATAGTGGGCAACTTTGACCCACTTTATTGGGCAACTGACACTTTTTTGTCTTTTAGTCAAAAAGTAAAGTCTTTTTTTTGTTTTTTTTAAATACATATAACTTGAGCAACTTGGTCTCACACATATGTACTTTTGGGCTACTCGTTATAAATACAACTCTATAAAATACAAATACACCTTTTATAATCCATATTATGCTTCCCCCAAATTTTTTTATTATCCTAAATACACCCTTTTTCTTAAATACAAAATACAAAATACATTCCTGCTACTAACACACACATCAAACACATAAAAGCTTCCCACTCAAACTCAAACCCTCCCCTTCTCAAACTGAAACTGAAAATCAAACCTTCCCCTTCTCAAACTGAAACTAAAAATCAAATCAATCGTTCTGCTTGTCTACATTTGTAAAACCGAAGCCCTAATCCAACTGCTTCCCACGCATATTCGTACAATCAATCGTTCTGCTTCCACTTCTCAAGAATCCAACGACGAAAATGTTTGATGCAAAGCTAACGGTGAGATCTAGACTAGAACATATTGGTACAATTAAAGCTGCATTGAATGTCAATAGAACCAAATTATTTAGATACACTGTGTTTGGCCCTTGGTTAGATTTTCCTAAATATTCCCCTGACCACCACTTGTACAATTATTTATATCAAAATGCAGTTGAGGTGTCTAATGTGAGTGATTGTTGTCCACCTCTTACTTTTGTAATAGGTGAGAATGTTTTTGATTTTGGCCGTGAACAATTTAGTCTTCTAACAGGGTTTCGTTTAGGTCCCGTAGATAAAAAGCAGAACCACGGGCATTTTGTTAAGGGTTTAATAGATAGTCCTTTTTTTGATCGTTTGTTTCCCGATAAAAAAAGAATTAAGAACAAAAAAGTTAAGGGTGATGAGCTTTTGGCGTTGGTGAAGTCGGGGCAAAGGTGGGATTCTTTATCCGATGAAGATGCTGTGAGGGTTGGTTTGTTGGTGGTTGCCACATTTGTATTTATTGGTCGGGAAGGAAGGTTTAATGTTCCTGACCATTTGCTAAAGAATGTTGAGGATTTTTGTTTATGGAATGAGTATCCATGGGGTGAATACATGTGGGCTCATCTGTATAAAAGAATGGTGAATGTTGTTCCTAGGCATCTCGAGGCAGAATCAAAGAAGCCCGTTCCAAAAGATCCAAAAAAAGAACAAACATACACTGTGTATGGATTTGCATGGGTGTTGAAGGTTAGATTTTATTTGTAACATACATTATTTGTGGTTGTATATATTCTGATGGTTATTCTAAATTAGGTGTTATATGTTAAATTTGAGAAACATAGATAAGCAGAATAGTCATTCAGGCATTGGCATTGTTTCTTAGGCATTGGCTTTGTTCCTTAGGCATTGTTCCGTAGTCATTGTTCCTTAGGCATTGTAAGGCTTGGTATAGATTTAAGGATGTTATGGTTGATGGTTTCACACTAGAAATCGATTTGTAAACGGTCACCATAAAAACATAGAAACGATTGGTTCAAACCACAGCCAATGTCGCTGCATCCACTGCTAGTTCAGAAGAAACCACTGCTGCAACTACATCTGATGTAATTCTATCCCCTGTTACTCTGAGATACACCAACTGCTATCCTAACCACTGCAACCATAATCACAACCACTAAGTCTTAATACGTTGTATTTGTTTTTTCAGATTTGGATTATGGAGACATTCCCTAACACTCCAGTTTTGGACCAAAGACCCAGAGAAGATCCCACGTTGTTTAGCATGGTCAAAAATAAAAAACATTGAAAAAAAGCATTACACTATTTTATTTGATCCGGTAAGTAAAAACCCAAAATTAGTTATGTGTTGTTGCATTTAGCATATCAGGTTAGTTCCTTTGTTATGCATTGTGCGTTAGACCATTATAGAAGATTGTACCAACAAATGCAGTGAGGTGTTTGTGGTACATTCGAAGTATGGACTACATCCGTGGACTTGATTCGCAACTTGTTGAAAGAAGAGAAGAGTTGGCTGAGAAATTAATGGTGGAAGAAGAGGAAGCTATGGCCCATGTGGATGTAAATGGTGGAATTGAAGCCGATTTAAATGTTCCTTTATGCAATGCTGATGAAGTTGTTCCAGAAGGTGAAACGTCGAAGGTCAATGACAAAGCTGAAGAACAAGATATTTTTTTTGGGTTTGGTGAAACGTTGAAGGTGAATGAGCCTGTGAAGCTTGAAGATGTTCTAGTCGGTAATCTTGAGGTTCCAGATGGGAACAAATGTGACAAAGCGGCGATTACATAAGTTGGATAAAGATGACATTCTAGCTGAGCTTGTGTCCATTAAGTCCAGGGTTGGTAGTATTGAAGAATGTGTAGGAGACGTTGCTTTATCATAGGTGTTAAGTGAGATACACAGCGTTAAAAAGAGAATTGGGGTACTTGAGGAAGTTTTAGGAATAAAGTCACAAGATGTTGTTGGTGAGAATAAGGTAAGAAGCTGTAATTTGAATTTTTTTGAGTTTATTATGAAAAAAATGGTCTTTTTGACCAAAGTATGTTCACTTGTTTACAGGTGAAGAGTGTTGATGCCAACAAACCTTTGGCTACTTCTGATGCACACACCCCCATCAGGACCAATGTAGGATCCGATGAGAAGTAGAAGCTTTTTTATACGGACTCCGAGGAGTTTACCGGACCTATGACGCAAGTTATGAAAGCTGCTTTATCGGGGAGTCTTGAAGATGCTCGTCATTCTAACAATTTTATGCAGGTGGATAAGAAATTTGATTGTGCCGCCTTACCAAATTTGAATGATGCATTCTCAGACATTGCTTATGATGGGTTTGATCTAACTCCTGTTGACGTAAGTATATATTTACTTTTTTCCCCTTGTTTTACTTTTTTTTTCAATATAAAAAACACATACCCTTTATTTAATCTTTATCTAGGAATCCATGGATATGAATGTTGTGGAAAAATAAATTGACCGGGAGAAGGGTAAGAAAATGGTTATGTGGCAACCACCTATCTGGTTTGGATGGTTTGTGGAGTGGACTCTTAAAGTGTTAAAACCGGCTATGGAGGAGGGGGCTTCACAAGTAGAAAACATTTATGATCCGGCTGGGGAAGGGTCTGCACAAGTAGAGAAAGTGGATATGGAGGCTTCACAAGTAGAAAACGTTTATGATCCGGCTGGGGAAGGGGCTGCACAAGTAGAGAAAGTGGATATGGAGGTTGATGAAACGGCTGGGGAAGGGGCTGATACACATGGGGATGTTACTTATGGAGATGAGGATCATGTTGAAGTGATTTGCCTTGATTATGAGGATGGGCAGGATGTTGTTAATGTACAATTATTTATCTTATCATTTGTTACCAACAATTCATGCATAATAATAGTACAATCCCTTAAGACATGACAAACATAACTTGAGCAAAGACATTATTAGCAACTACATCACTTTTAGAAACTAGGAAATAACATTTAGATTGTTTTTCCTTTTTTCTTTGGATCATCATTCTTTATTGTGCAATATGGTTGACTTGCCTGTTAGGGTCTCATTCATTTTTAGTTGCTTTCGAACATTAGTTTTACGGCTACTAGGACCCTCATCTTGCGGATTGGTTCCTAACATTAGTGATTGCTTATGTTTAACACCGCCATATGGTTCTATAACTTCTTCTTGTTCGTGACTGTATATCTGTCTTCTTAGGTCTTTAGCACTTCAGCTGGTAATCGATAATTAGCTTCAGCATTTGGTCCATATAATTCATATATCTCAGGAAACATTACCTCTCTTGCTACCTTTATTGACCACTTCCTTTCATCGTGATTATGCTCAAACTTAACTCTTTTACTACTCGACATAATTCAATTAATGTGATGGAAATATGCTTATGAAACTGAAAATAAAAGGAGCAAATATGTTGAAGAAGTAGATCATGGTTTCACTATTAAATAGACACCACATGCTAAGTTACATGCAAACAGTTAAAACATACATAGCCAACTACGAAGAAGATGTACATTTGAAAATAAGAAAGGGCCCTCAACAAACAGTCATGATTTGTTGTACATGTCCTTAAAATAGACACCACATGCTAAGTCATGATTTGAAATATTTTATGCACTAGAATATCACATTTCCACTTTACTTCAGTTGAGTGTTCAAGTTATTTAATTGTTGCATAGTAGAGCTGTTTGGTAAAAGATGAAGCGTTTTTGTTATTTAGGCTGCAAATATCAGATTAGTTTTCAACTCGCTTAAACGGAAGAGGAAGCCAGGGAGATATTGCACCTCACCCTATACTACTCCACCAGCAACTACTCCAAAGAGAAGGCGTTCATCACGGATCAATCCTGAAAACCCATCCCCTCCCAACGCTCCTGATTTTGATGATACCTTGGAACCATTTGTGGAGGTATGTAACTTTGTAAACTTATATTTCTCTTACTTTTGAATAGAAACATTCACTAAAAGAGGTTATTTGTTCTATTTCAAAATCTGTCGAGAACTGGAACGGGGAAGAAAACAACGAAAAAGGTAACTGTGCCATGTTCCATTCAAAACTTTTTGAATGAGAATAATGGTACTAGGTTTATTTTCCCATGGGGCAATGAAGACACTATTGCTGAGCGCCAGTTTTAGGAGTATTTATTGGCAACGGGTGATAATAAGGATGGATGGCTGAGGGACGAGGTGCGTATAAAATCAGTTGATAGATTTGCACCATAAATGTTTCTTTGTGTTTCCAACTTGTTTTTAATAATGTGCCCAAATGTATAAACAACACCTAGATCTATAGGTAGATTTGATGTGGCATTTCCAACCATCAGATGCCGATTGGGCTATGGTGGGTCCTTTTTTCACACCACAAGTCATTAATGACTTCGTACGAAGCTATTGGGAAAATGGTGTTAAGTACCCGGTGCCTTGGGCTGATGTCGAAAAGGTGTTTATATCTTTCCATATAAAATTACGTATATTATTGTGGTTTTACTAGATTCTTTATCTGTAAATTATCCTGTGCCTTGTGCTGATGTCGTAAATGATGCAGGTACTATTTCCAATAAATGAACCTAAAAAGCACTGGGCGGTAGGAGAGCTGCATCTACGTACGGGTGTTTTGACATTGTATGATTCGATGCCAAAGTTTACAAACAGACGACTTTGGTGGAAGGATACCATGCTTGCAAAATTTCAATATTGGCTGCCAAAATTACTAGACGAAACGGGAGTGTTTTCAGCAAAAGGCATAGATATCAATACTTATCAGATCAGCTATGATGTCCTCAACCAAGCAACTCAATACGGTGGTACTGGAATATGGGCTTGCATTAACCTATACCGGCTGAGTCATAACATGTCATTAAAGTCTGACAATCCTAAACAAATAGCTCTTGCCTATCGTGAACGAATTGTTGAGTACCTATGGAAATACAAGGTTGAGTATCTTTGGTCATTTACTGTATGTATTACTTGTTGTGGTATCGTTAACTCTCATTGACTGTATGTATATAACTCTCATTTGCTGCCCTTTACTTGCAAGTAGCTTATATTGCTTGTATCATGGGCATATGTACTTTGGTCATGCATTGTGTATGTATAAAAAATTGTAGTCAGCATTGGAATGATAAATTTGTAAATCTCCAATTTTTTTTGTAAAAGTTTGTAAAAGTTATTAGTTGATCTTAGTATTGCTTGTTTAAATGATAATAATCACTAAACTAAATACGTACACTTTCCATACAAAACGTCCAACTGAAGATATCCTAGAATATTACAATTAAACCAGGTTCTACTCTTCTACTAGACGTGGTTTCAAGAATGCTTCTAGCCGTGGTTTCATCCTACTAGCCGTGGTTTCAACAATTCTTCTAGCCGTGGTTTCATCCTACTACCCGTGGTTTCAAAAATGCTTCTAGCCGTGGTTCCAACAATGCTTCTAGCCGTGGTTTCACCCAGCAGCCTCCTCAGCCTTCTTATTAGATATACTTGCCATTCTACTTAACCTTCCTTGGGACTATTATGGCCAAAGGACCTTGTACATCAGCAATCTTCTGAATCTTCAAGAACTATTGATCTATCATGGGATTTGTTGATTTAGTTCCTTGTGGATCAAGCTTTGCTTCCAACATTTTCCTGGCAACAGTCTTGGACAATGGATAGTGTTTATCAATAAACATGAAAAACTTCTCCTTTGTAGTTTGTACAACATGTACTCTGGAATGATGATAAAGCATCCATTCAACTACTTCACATTCTTTCCAAAATTTGTCCTCTGGATTAGGTTGAAACATGTTTTTGATTGATGTCCACACAAACCTTGCTAATTCTCCAGTATGGCCCATGCTTTCCATATCTAAAATCCATGACTTTCCATAACTCTTCCAAATCCTCTTTAGAAAGAAAGAACAACAACCCTCCAAAATTTAAGTATGTACTTCTGCATCCATCTGCTCTTGTTATTTCTATCACTTGTCTACCATTTTCAGTGATTATTTTCCAATCATGAACTGGATGAGTTGCGCTTAGTGGTGTAGGATTAATAGGCTCTGGTTTATCACTCACCATAAGATACACATTCATTCTTTCTTCCCTCTCCATCTCTTCATCCATTTTTTGTTTCTTAGAACTAGACTCCCCTAGAATTTCTGCTTTTCGCTTTTGCATGTTCTTGATCCACTCAGCTTCTTTCTCAGAATTCATAGGATTGAAATCATCATTCATTCTTATCCAACGTTGATACATCTCTTCAATCTCTTCATACGTGCATTTTTTCAAATCCTTGCCTTTATACATGTCCATGTGCCTGAGAACCTTCATCATTTGATTTCTCATTTCAGCCTTAGTTGGAGGTTTATTATTCTTACCTTTATATTCTATGACAGTTCTTTCCTTCTGCATTTGTCTCGCCCTCACAGCCAGAACCTTAGCCCTTGAAGGAATGTCTAATAGTGCCCATTCTTCAGTACTCCATTCTGACTTTAGCAGTTCAGAAGCTTGAAGTAAAGGTTGTTTCTTGTTCCACTATTGAATCAATCTCAGACTAGCTTCATCATCTTCTTTCTTTTTTTTCTTCCCAAAAGCAAGATCTTCAGCCTGATACATTTCAGCTAAGTTTTTCGAGAATTCATGATCATGTGCAATCTGATCCTCCGTACTATCAAATTCAATTTCTTCTTCTTGAGGTTCAGCAATACCTTTACCCTTTCCTATGTCTGGTTGAGCTACAACTTTCTTAACTGGCTCCCTAATCTTCAAACTATTAGCCAAGGTTTATGTCCAGTAGGTTCAAGTACAATGGGAACATGTGCAATAACAGAATCAGGAATTGCTAAGGTTCTACATAAGTTCAGCAGTGTACCAGCAACCTCCTTCTCAACTTCCTTAGACTTGGATGGTGGTGTTACAGTGGTTGTGATTATCGTAGAAGTGGTTGTAATAGCAATATGTCTATCTGAAGTAACAGTCGATGAAATTACCTCTGAGGTTGTTGCCTGCACCACTTCTTCCTCTTTGTCTTCAACTACAACATTCAAAGCTTCAACCACTTCTTCTTTTCCTTCCTTTCCTATGTCTGCTTTTCCAACAACCTTCTTAAGTGGCTCAACAAACTTCAAACCTTTAGCCAAGGGTTTAGGACTAGTGGGTTTAAGTATAATGGGAAAATGTGCGATATGAATCGGGAATGGGTAAGGTTTTACATAAGTTCATCGGGGGTACCAACAACCTCGTTCTCAACTTCCTTAGACTTGGGTGGTTGTGTGACTATGGTTGTGATTAAGGTAGCAACAGTGATTTCATTTGTACTAGCAGGGGATTCAGCAACAATAGCAGTGGTTGTTGCCTGTCCCACTTCTTCCTCTTTATCGACTACAACCTTCAAAGCTTTAAGCACTGCTTCTTTTCCTTCCATGTCAGTAACCATATAGTCACCACCATGATCTCCACTATCCACATCCAACTCAACATCCATGTTTACATCCTCCCCTGAATCCATGCTCTTGCTCCTCCCCTTTGAGGAGCTGGCCTTCTTAGTCATCTTCTTGACTCTATTAGAAGCAGCAACCCTTGGTCTTCTTAGTCTCTCCAACACAGACACCCTGTGCTTCAACCTTCTGATTTTATTTTCCATTTTTGTACATTTAGCCTTCAATTTATTCACTACTTCTATAATATTCTCACCAGATGTGGTACAAGTGGGATCAGATATGGTGGCATTAGGTTGAGCATCAGTGGTAGCAGTGGGTTCAACATCAGTGGTTTGGGTGTGTTGGGATTCAGGTAAAGGTAATTGTTTAGCAGTGGGTTCAGGTGGGTTAGCAGTGTGTTCAGATGTGGTGGCAGTGGGTTGAGCATCAGTGCTTTGGGTGGGTTGGGATTCAGGTACCTCCTCATTATCAAGAATGTCTGGCAAGTTAAGCATATTAGGGAATAAAGGTGTAAGCTTTCCTGAGAACTTTGGATTCTTTTTCCTCAAGTGTGTAAATACCTTAGATAACATATGATGTACCTTATACTCCCTGTTATGAGGAATGGGTTCCGTGATCTGTTTCTCCATTATTAATGGAACAAACCTAGGTTACAAGTAGTATTTACCCTTTTCCTTAATGTTATTCATAAAACCCTCAAAGATCATCCTAGACCAGTTAAAGACCCTCCCTTGTGATAAACATATGACAACAGTTGCTATTTTTGATGGAAACTCATCAAAGCCAACGGTCTTATTGCTTACACACATAAGCAAAGTATGTATCAAAAACTTCCACTGTGGTGAGAACATACCTTTATAATAGTTAATTCGATCCACATTTTTCTCATAACCCAATCTTTCCAACCCCTCAAAAATATCATCATCAGACAAATTGACAACCCCATCAGCATCCTCCAGCTTCAAAACCTCCCTAATCACCTCCTCTGTGACTATAATCTCATTCTCATCAACAACACTCCTAATAACCTCTGCTACATCTCGTTCTTGAATTTCGGCCTTCGACCAAAATTGATGAATGTAGGCTTTAAGAATGATAGGTTGTACAGTTAAAGCATAGTGAATTGGAGTGTGTTTGATAAAATCAATCATCTCATGGAACCCTTTTGTATGATTGTTCTTGATTAGGTACGCAACGAGGTTGTGAGTGGTAGAATATTCTTTCGGCATTGTGTGATTTGGATGTAAATGACGTGTGATTTGTGTAATTATCAGTTTGGGAGTGGTTAGGGTTTGTGTATAGCGCCAATTTCAAGTGTTTAAAGATCAATTATTTGATCGCGCAGTGATTTGGGGATTATATACTTTATCACCAAGATGTTACATAACAGCCCCTTGAGTTTCCATTTTCATCAAAACTGCACTAGCAGTAGTTAGAAAGATACTATCCGTGGGTTGCCCACATCCAGCGGTGGTTAGAAAGATACTAGACGTGGGTTGCCTACATCTAGCGGTGGTTAGAAATACACTATCAGTGGGTTTCCCAGTCAAGTACTCACCTCCAAAGTCATTACCCGTCAAAGACTAGGTTTACTCCACAACAACTCACACCTTTTTCACATTTAAATACGTTATCACCATGATGTTACACAACAGCCCAATTGGGTTTCCATTTTCATCAAAACTGCACTTGTAGTGGGTTGCCCACTTCCAGCGGTGGTTAGAAAGATACTAGCAGTGGGTTGCCCACAACCAGCAGTGCTTAGACTAAGTGCTAAACACCCAGTCAAATAGTCAATGACTTCATTTACTACACAACAACTCACACCTTCTACACATTTAACTCACTGATTTCTTTTTAACTTTATTTAATAACATATCACCCATAAACCACACATATCTCTTGTATTCCCAAAAATTCTTCTCTCTAAACATCCACTGGAAATCTCTTCAGATTCAGATTCTTTTAATAGTTCATCCTCAAACAATACTTGGGAGAACTATTTTCCTCCAAGAAAAACATCCCTCACCTTTATGGGGACAAACCCTGTTCCTGGTGGACCCTCTTCCATCCAACCAGAACCACTCACGACTCCACCTCTTGAAGCACTTGTAGCTCCACCACGCCCAATAAATGGTCCATCCTCATCGACCCCCAAAGAGAGAGTGAGGGGACTTGCTTGCCCAAAGTGTGCATGTTACATTGGGGACAAGGAGTTCAGCAGAAGATGCCAGCATGGGCCATAGCAAAGAGGCCACAGATGGTTTAGGTGGTTAGGTTGATGTAGTAGTCTTTTGATAGTAGTCCTTAGTGCTTGACTGTTGATGTACTTATTAGATGGTTGTATGAATGGGAAGCATGTACCACCGCATCCTTTGATGCAGTTTTATTAATTAATGAATAATTTCCATGTATATAAGCCTGGAAACAAACATGCAAGTCTGGAGATCTGGAAAGTGAAATATATTAACTTTAAAGAAGTCAATTACATCTTATTTGAAACTAAGATTAAGTTTAGGAAACAAACATACAAGTCTGCAGGCTGATAATCTAAGTTTAACTAAATTTATCCTTCATTTTGACTGTTCAGGCAAATAAGCATCCTAGTTAGCTTCCAAGGTGACCTTATTCTATCTTCTGAATAGCTCCTCGTGTTCCGGTCTTGCCGCATTCTCTCTTCCATTTCTTTCAGCCCTATCTTGTTCAACAAGTAGTTCCAATATTGCTTCAACTTCATGTCGCTTCGATGTCGACTTCTCACCATCCACATTTCCATTTATTTTGTTGTGCTCATCTTTATTCTTGTCACCTGTTTCCTTGACCGCCGCAAATTTTTCAGCTACATCCTCCTTAGATGTTTTGTTAAGTTGTTCCCTAAATATTTCATTAAGCACGTCATCACATGGTCTTTTGACTTCAAAAGACAAACGCTCACACACAATCCCTGTTATATATGTAAAAATATATATATAAATTTAAAAAAAAATGAAGGATCATAAATATAATTACTAAAACTATTTATAGTATACTAACATAAGTATACTAACAAAAGTAATGATTTTTACCGTTAGACATTACTACAAATATGAAATTGAGATTACTCAAACAATCTATATGTAGTTGGGAAAAGTTATTAGTTTCATCAGTGGCAGTTGCCAAGCTTAGGCAACTTAATAAAATTTTCATATAACACAAATAAATATGTATCTTAGTAAATCTTAGGCAGTTGGCACAAGTACAACATTAATAATAAACAATCACAAAGGGTGGTTCATACTTCATACACTCATTAAAGTGTATCTTTGACGATACACTAGTTTCGGGAAACCTTAGAAAGTTGACATTGTTGGGCAACCTAAGTAAATGCACAAGTACAAAGGGCTGGTAATTTTCACTTGGTTTAGTTCTTAGAGTTTAATGTAAACTCCAAGAATTATTTCCACCTAAATTTGTTCAAAACACAACCATGGATTACGATGACAATTCTAAGTTTAAGGTTTATTTAATGCATCCATCATCGAAACATGCAGTTAAACTACATAAAAATATCACTTTCAATAAACTAGTGGCGTATGTGAAGAAAAAGGTTGACGGTGTCAAAGACACACAAAATGCTAAAGTGAGGTTATCTTACAAATATGGTTCCATGGAATTGGACGATGTTGATGATGATGACGTCCAATTCTTCATTCATGAAGTATGTTGTAAGAATGTGCAAACTCAGGCTTTGTTCATTTCAATCAAAGAACCACCACCTTCAGAGGTAAAATCATCATCAGCTTCTAATCATTTATCATTAGATCTGAATATTCCGCTGCTTCACAAAGATGGTTATCATGACACCCCAAAGGTTGAAGATTACTCTTTTCACCAACCTGATCATTCACTTCCTCTGTCGCAAAGAAACTCATTTAAAAATATGCCCATGCCACCAACTGCACCACAACCAGAATTAAAAACATCGATTCCCAGAAAAACGATACCGTTTTTTTCAAACAAAAAGAATTTTATAATAAGGCAGAATGCATGTTTGCTATTGGAAAGAAATCATTAGTTGAGCGTTTTGAATACAAAGTTATTAAATCTGAAAGCACGAGGTACAACATGAAACGTATAAATGAAGGCTGCTCATGGAACATATACACCAGTAAAAAAAACCTGGATAGCACATTCTTTGTATCTAGCATCAACGATGTCCACACATGTTCAAGAACTGAATTACATCCTAATCATCGTAATGTGACAATGAAATTACTTAGTCAGTTGCTAATCGAAAAATTGAAAGATAATCGGAGGGTATATACTGGAAAGGACATACAAAGAGATATGATTCTTGAATGGAAAGTAAACACTTCTTACAAACGAGCTTTGGGAGGTAGGAATTTGGCATTTGAGGTGTTGAACGGTAAACATGAAGAATCGTTTGAGCAGTTAGCTTTATATTGTCATAACCTAAAGCTAAAAAACGAGGGGACGGTAACACACATCGATACAGACGATGCTGGAAGATTTAAGATGGTTTTTGTAGCATTTGGTTTTGCGGTAAGTTTCGGGAAGATTTATATTTATTGTTTTTATTAGTATTATTACTATTATTATTCTTATTAATATCCTTATTATTATTATTATTATATAAAGCTTTAACGTATACTAAGCACTAATATATACTTAACGATACTAGATTCGGAGTTTTATAGCCTTCATGCGGCCATTGATTATAATTGATGCGCAAAGACATGCGAAGGAAAGTATCTTGGAACCAACATGCTTGCTGTTGGTATGGATGGAAATAATCGATTATTCAATCGCTACGGGTCGCACAGGTGAGACCACCTGAAGCTGGACATTGTTTTGAGCTGGTTGAAAGAATGCATTGGTGAAGTGCCTAACTGAGATTATTTCGCTGCATCAATCAATAACAAAAGCTTGTGACACAGTTTTTCCAAATTGCTTTCATGATTATTGTTGTCGTCACTTGATGATGAATTGCAATTTGACCCGGAAAAAGCATAAGGCTTTGTACTGGAAGGTGTGCAAAACCTATACAACTGAAGATTTTGATAAAGCAATTTCCGGCGTCGTGCAAAAAATCAAGGCCAAAAACTTGAAGACGCCAGGTTTGAAAAGTGGTCAAGGGCATATTGCACTGGAAAAGGATACAATCATTTGACGTCAAACAATGCAGAATCAATAAATTTATTAACAAGGCATGTTCGAAAGGTACCAATAACTATGCTCTTGGAGTACTACAGAAGGCTTCTACAAGATTGGTATTTTGAACGTCGAGAAAAATACTACGGTATAACTATATATTCGCCGTTTCTCATTTACTTGTTCGATAAATGTTACCTGATGTATGTTTATTTTATAGACGACCGAATTTGAACTTACACAATGGGCTAGGAAGGTTGAAGAGAATGTTAAAGAGTGCTAATTGGGAAGTAAGAGGCATTGCTATGTGTGTTGTGTACCAAGTTCTAGACCATCGTCATAGTCATATTGTTGATTTCCTAAAAAATGAATGCACTTGCAGGTACCTACAATAAACAGGTTGTTTATTATGGTAAATGTTGTTTATTCGTGTATGGTTTTGATTACAAACAACGTGCAGGAAATGGCAACTTTCGGGACTACCATGTGGTCATGTGTGTGCAGTGTGTAGAGAAGAAAAATTGACTAACTGTAACAAATGGGCGGAAACATGGTTTATTTAAACGCACTCAAAGGCACATATCATGAAATGGTGTATCCTTTGGAAGTAGAGTCAAGATGGCATGATCCGGGTAACTTGCAAAAGGTTAAACCGCCGTTGATGGACAAGAGGCAGGCAGGAAGACCTAAAAACAAAGATCGTATCCGATCAACAAATGAGGAGGCAAAAGTTGTAAAATGTGGAAGGTGTGGTACCGTTGGGCATACCCATGCGGCATGTATGGAACCATTGCCCAGAAAACAAGTAACCTACCTTGTTCATTCAAATGTATAACTAATCTTGTTTTTTAGTATTCTGACAAGATAGGTTAAATATGTTGTCAGAAGAAAACGAATAGCAGGTCAGACAAGGGTAAAGAAGTTATGCAAGAGATGGCATCTGAACAGGGAAGTCGTAAAAGTAAATCAAGTACTGAATTTCAAGAGAAAGAGGAACCAAAAACCCAAGTGGACGACGAGTATTTTCAAAATGGGAGAATTTACCAGGATTGGGATGCCGTACGTTGGGATGGTGAACCAAGTAACATTGTTTGGGAGGGTGACGTAGAGAATTCTGGCATTAACCTAAATTCACTCCCTGAATCATCAAATACTTATCACTTGGATGATTTCTATCACTTGGATAATTTCTAGGTCAATGTTCTGTTTATTTAACTAAGCTAAAAGTTGTTAAATGGTTAGGTGTTAAACATGTAACGTTGTATAAGGCTAAGTATGTCTATGGTTGAAGTTAAACCGTACTACATATGGTTGAGTGGTGATTTGTGGTTCCAAGATTAAGTAACTGTATAAATAATTGGTGTGTTACACTTTGATAGGTGTTACAAGTAATTGTTTTACACCCTGTCTGTTTTTGTTGCCTATATAAGGTTGATTTTGGTTAGGCATTTTCCATTCATCTCACATCTAACCACCAAGGGGTGCAACACCAAACATTGACCATTTAAAGGAGTGCTGTGGTTCTAATAAGCTCCAACATTGCTTTAAGTATCTGTTTGTGCAAGAATGGAGAGAGAATGAGAGTATGGTCATGTACATTTCGCAGAAATGTGCTGATCTTAAGGCTAACATTGAGAGAAGAGATCGACTAATTCAAGAAGGCCGATCTTTTAGTCCATTTGATGATGTTTCTCTGATGCAGGTTGAGTGCATGTTGGAGACGGCAGAGAGACCGAGATATCTTAGGTGCTTGGTTGCGGTTTTGGATTTAGCTCGTGAAGGAGAGGCTGAAAAGCAACGTCATGTAGGTTTCATGGATCTAAAGGGTTAGTGCTGGTTGCTCTGGTGATTGGTGCTAGTGACTATATTGCTAGCAAGGCTGCATCAATTTTAAGTTTCTTGCATTTTAATGTATTTTCTTCAACCAAGTATTTCAAATTTGTTATGAATAAAACGTTGTCTTTGTGTATGAATGTTTCTTATTGTGAAAGGTTAATCAATGCAAAGGATTGTGAAGTGTGAAAGGGCATGGTCAATAATTTTGGTTTCTGCTATTTTTAGTTAATCAATGCAAAGTCGTATGCAAAACCAGCAATCATTTGTCCTGTTTTGGATGTGTGTTCAGAAATAGTAAATCTTGTGAGCATGTGTAAGTGAAAAAAACAAATTTAGTGCCAATATGTGGCTGGGTTTTAAAGCAGTTGAAAGGCTGTAATTTTTTTTGGTGTTATTCAATAATATGGGAGCAGCTGTGCATCATATGAGGGACTGAATTATGAGGACAGGGATTGGAGATGTGGAAGAGGCATGTGAAAAAGGAGCCTATGCTTACATGGATATTTTTTTTTGGTGTTATTCAATAAAAACTTTATTATGTCTTTAATAGAGTTTCTGTTTATGTTTGAGAAACATGCATGTGCAATGAATAAAAATAATAATAAAAGCTGTAATTTTAGCATGGATAAATTATATCAAAAAACAAATCCAATAAACAGTAATGTATGTATATGCCTTTTGTTTTTATTTGCTGGTTGCCTATTTAAGACAGCTAACCCACCTTGTTAGTGAACCACTTTATTTTTTTATTTGTGAGAAAGAAGTGAGATAAGGAAATGTCTAGATATCCTAGGTATGATAAGCTTAGAGCCGATGCAAATTCTAACAACTGGCCTGATATGTTAGTGTTCTATTGCTACCATGAATGCGTTTGTGGATATTTTTATGGCACAACAAATTAATACGTTTGCGGGAAGATTGCTTCAAATCACTAAAGAAAGGCTTAGCTTCATTCAAGAATTGGAGAGTGTTGGAAACACGCTGATAACGCTCAGATTGTACATGTTTCTTGTAGCGTTATGTGTGCTTTTGTATATGTTATTTGGTTATATTTGTGTGATTTCAGTGCTTAATCGCATCAAAAGATGCTTATCTAGTGTTTATAACCAAGTGCAGGGAAACAGAAGGAAAAGTAAAGTAATGTTCAACAAATAGGAGATTCCCGTTTCAGTGAAGCATGTCAAGCACAAATAAGTATTTCAAGTACCTTTGAAGGCCATAGTGATTGAAGAACCAAGTTCTACAAGACAAAGAAGTAAAGATCAATTTTCCGTAACTCAGAGAATCCAACCAGATCAGTTTCCATTGCAACCGGATCGGTTGGAAAATGACCAAAAAGTGCCAGGACGCCATCCCAACCGTTCGGTCGCCGCCCGCAACCGGAAATGGTTGGCCCCTTTGTAAAAGACCAACCGGATCGGTTGGTCATGTGATCGATCCGGTTGGAGGACCTGTATCTGCCAAATCTTCATCACTAAGTTTCCCCTTTGCATCCAAACGATTCTAGGTCCTTCTCTTGGTATATTCTAGTCCCTTCCTTACTCCTTGGAGGCCAAGTTCAGCAATTAATACCCTAGGCTTTGGAACTAGTATAAATAGAGGCCTTTTGTGAGCATATGAGACACACACTTCAATACAAATCTCTTTACTCATCAAACAAAGCTCTTAAGCTCTCAAATTCGTCCTTAAAAGTACAGGAAAGTTTAGAGTTCCAGAAGTTCCACATTTGGAGGCCAAATCACCAAGACGTCTACCCCAATACTTTGGGAATCATTACTTCACCATTTGTAATCTTATTCCAAGCATTGTAAGACTTTTAATCATGTTTTCTAATGTTCAAAGTTCTGAGTTTATGTTCATGTTTTCTATGAGCGGCTAGTTTCTTTATACACTTGCTTAAATGATGTTGATTATCATATGATTAGTTAGTGATTGTGTTAACATGTTTTAATTCAATTTCAAGTTAATTCTAAAATCCAATTGTGCTAAAGTTTCATAGTGACATTTATTAATCAAGTTTGACTAGTTGATAGTAATCGTAGAGGTCGAAAGAACTTATTGTTATTCAACTAGTTATAATCATTTTGTCTATGGAAGATTGTTTTTACCCATTATTCTTGATTATACAAAGGAACTAAGGTGTGGTTGTAATAAAAACACTTTTTGGTTATCAAATTGGATTGGTTGGAAACATCTAAAAGGTCGTAAGATTAGTTGTTAAGAATCAATTGTAGCCTTTTGTGTATGATCGGTTACCTTTTGTATTGACCATTTCTTAAGCAATTTGATGAAGCAAGTGGATGTTTTTGTGTTTAAGTTTATGAAAGTGAACTTATGAAACTTGAATTGATTGGTTAAACGTAATGCTTGTTTTTATGAACTAAAATCTTGACGAAGGTTTAACTTGTAAGAACAATAGATTAGTACACCAACTAATTATCACAACCAACATGTTAAGAGGTTAACACAATCACATTAATCTAGGATATGAAACTAGTTTAAGCAAGTGTAGTTTTTAATCATCTGAATTTCATTATATCTATTTGCGTTGCTATATGTTTTGGATAGAATCTGTTGATTCAAACTTGTTCTTAGATTCACTCAAATCCCTGCGAACAATCTCGACTTACCTTCATAATCTTGCTATAACGGACGAGTATACTTGCTCGTATGTGTTATTGGTAACTTTGATAATTCACCTTTTGTAAATTTAAAACTTGTACACATGCAGCACAACAAGTTTTTGGCGCCGCTGCCGGGGATTTGATTGTGTTTCAACAAGTTTTGAATACCCATCAGTCGATTCACCATCAAATTTTTCTCACAGAAGCTTCAACCGATCCGGTTGCCTTACAACCGAACCGGTTACACCTTTTAGCCATATCAAACTGATCTAACCGATCGGTCGCAATTCACAACCGATCCGGTTACCCCTTCTGTCCCAGAAAACTGTTTTCGTTGTTTGTTTGTGTGTTTAGATATTGCCTGGATTCTCTAGGACATTGTATGAACACTCGTGCAGCGGGAATAGAACCAATTACACCTCTTACCAACCCCGAACGTTTGATTCGAAGAAGAAGAAGAACACTTTTCATACCTTTGGAAAATCGTGTACCAAGAGTACCAAACCCACCATTTGATAACCTCGTAGAAGCCAAAGTTGTTTACAACCCTTTCACCAATTTACCTTTTCCCATGGCGGACGATCAACCCATGTGGGGAACCAACCGAGCCGTAGCACTAACCCCCAGGAGTGCTATTGTTGTTGTCAACCTTGTTGACAACTTCACAGTGAAGGGTCATCATATTTCTATGACCAAAGACCGTCAATTCAATGGCCGTGCGCGGGCCGATCCGCATAAGCACATGGCCGAATTCATCGAAATTTGCGGCATGTTCCGTTATGGCGACACCGATGTCAATGCCATCAAACTCAAGCTTTTTCCATCATCACTCGCTGGAGATGCTAAAGTATGGTATAATGAATTAACCCCAGGAATTATGAACACTTGGGAGGAGATGAGGCAAGCCTTTGTAAGCCGATTCTTTCCACCCGCCATGTTTGATCGATTAATGGGAGAAATTCGTGCTTTCACACAAAATCCCAACGAATCACTTGTCGAAGCTTGGCTTCGGATGAAATATTTGCTTCGTAGTTGTCATGGACATGGATTATCCAAAGGAACCATTATCCAAATCTTTTACCATGGACTAGATGAAATCTCTCAAGGCATCCTTGATGCTGGAGGAATTTTTCTCTATAAGACTCCTAACGACGCACACCAATTACTCAAAGATCGAGTACTTCTCAAACTCGATTGGTCCAAAGATTCCAAAACCAAACCTCTCCAAAAAACCGTTGCTTTTGTCGAAAACACCGATACCTCAAAACTCATGGAGAAAATGGAAGCCTTAACCTCAAAAATCGACTCGCAATACAAAGATATCAAGGAAGAAATGAAGGAAATGCGAGACGGATGCAACAATTATGGAGGAAATCATCCATCGTCAGAGTGCAACGATAAGCCTATGGGTGGACCTAAAGAAGGAGAAGCAAATTACGCCCAAGGAGGATACCATGGAGGAGGATATCGTAGTAATTATTACGGTCAAAATTCTAGAAATTGGCAAGACCGCCATCCAAGGGATGACAACCGTGATTCTCAACCACGAACTGACGATCCACCTCCACAAAACTCAGACAAAAAGATGGAAGAAACCGAATTCGAGGAAACCATGAGAGAATTCGTGGCTAATCAAAAATCTGCAAATGATTTTATCTAAAATCATTTTTTAATCTCAAAGCCAAAGTTGAGCAAGGACAGAAAAATCATCAAGCATCTATCCAAGATCTTGAAAACAAGTTTGGTAGACTTTCTGACCAACATTCCTCTCGACCATCTGGTTCGTTGCCAACTAACACCCAATCCAACCCAAAACCATCAAATGATAAGACGTACCATCCACCACAAACAAGAAACGAGCATATCAATGCTGTCTTCACAAGAAGTGGTCTCTCGTACGATCCACAGAATCCCAATGAAAATACTCCTATTACCGAAGATAGTAAGGATGAAGCCGAGGAAACAAACACAACTCAAACCACCAAGAAAACCACCCCATCTGTCAAGGAGTATACACCAAAAATTCCTTATCCTCAACGCCTTAAGAAAGAAAAAATGGAAGAGCGTTATAAGAAGTTCATTGTAATAATCAAAGAGGTTAGACTCAATGTTCCTCTCGTTGATGTCTTAGCCGGAATGCCCAATTACGGGAAATTCTTGAAAGAACTTCTTAATAACAAAAGCAAGCTAGAACAAATATCAGCTACTTTCCTTAACGAAGAATGCTCAGCTATTGTCCAAAACAAGATCCCACCAAAGCTCGGAGATCTTGGGAGCTTTCTTATTCCATGTACTTTCGGGAATAATATTAAATGCGATGCTTTAGCCGATCTCGGCGCATGTATCAATTTGATGCCTTATTCGTTGTATTCCAAGTTATGCAACAACAGCCTAAAACCAACAAAAATGAGCATACGATTAGCAAATCATTCTTATCAATATCCTGTTGGTATTGCCGAGAATATGCTTGTTCAAGTCGGTAAATTCATTTTTCCCGTGGACTTTGTAATCTTAGAAATGGAAGAAGATAGTAAAGACCCACTCATCCTAGGAAGACCTTTCCTAAATACCGTTGATGCAATCATCAAATGAAAGGAAAAGAACTCAACCTTGGAGTTGGAGAAGATCGAATCACCTTTCTAATCGATAAATCGATGCGCTATCCACATTCCAGTGATGACACTTGTTTCAACATCGATGTTATCGATGAATTCACTGACGAAGAATTGGATGCATTACTTAACGAATCTGATCCATTCATAACTACCTCTGAAAAAATCAATGAAACAGGCTTTGACAAAGAGTTTGTTGATTTCATGAAAGTATAGTTCGAAGGAGATAATTCGGAAGAAGAAGAAATGAAGGAAGAGGAAGAAAACTTTGAAGAAATAACTTTCAATGACGAGATGCGAATTAAATCCTCTATCGAAGAACCACCCACAAATCTCATACTCAAACCTCTCCCTGATCATCTTGAATATGCTTACTTGGAGGAAAACTCACTTCTTCCAGTAGTCATATCTTCATTGCTTGAGGACAATGAGAAATAAAGTTTAGTTTCTGTCCTAAAAAATCACAAACAAGCTTTCGCTTGGAAAACATCTGATATCCCAAGAATTAGTCCCAATTTCTGCAAACACAAAATCAATTTCGAAGAAGGGATTAAACACTTTGTTGAACGTCGTACGACTCAATCCCAACATGAAGGAAGTTGTTAAAAAGGAAATCATAAAACTTCTCGATGCTGGTATCATTTACCCAATTGAGGATAGCCCTTGGGTAAGTCCCGTTCACTGTGTTCCCAAGAAAGGAGGAATGACGATAGTGACTAATGAACGGAATAAACTAGTTCCAACTAGAACTGTCACTGGTTGGCGCGATTTTATTGACTATTGGAAATTAAACAAAGCCAGCAGAAAAGATCACTTTCCACTCCCGTTCATGGATCAAATGCTTGAAAGAGTAGCAGAAAATAAATTCTTTTGTTTCCTCGATGGATTTTCTGGATATTTCCAAATTCCAATCGATCCTAACGATCAAGAAAAAACCACTTTCACTTGTCCTTTTGGAACCTCACGCTATATCGCGTATGCCTTTTGGTCTTTGCAATGTACCTGCGACTTTTCAAAGGTGTATGATAGCCATATTCCAAGACATGCTAGAAACCTCCATGGAAGTTTTCATGGACGACTTTTCAGTCTTCGGAGACTCATTTGAAGCTTATCTTTCCAATCTTGATAAAATGCTCGAAAGATCTTGGCTGCATCATCCTTAATCGGGAAAAATGTCACTTCATGGTGACCGAAGGAATTGTGCTTGACCACAAGATCTCCAGTGCAGGAATGGAAGTAGACAAAGCAAAAGTCGACGTTATCTTGAAACTTCCACCACCAAGTAACGTCAAAGCCGTTAGAAATTTTCTAGGACATGCCGGTTTTTACCGCCGATTTATCAAAGATTTTTCAAGAATATCTCGTCCGATGACAAAACTTCTTGAGAAAGAATCTATCTTTGACTTCATTACTGATTGCATAAAAGCTTTTGAAACATTGAAATCTCAACTAACTAGTGCTCCGATCATGGTTTCACCTAATTGGTCACTACCTTTCGAGCTTATGTGTGATGCAAGCGATTTTGCCGTTGGAGCCGTCTTAGGCCAACGGGAAGGAAAACACTTTCGACCCATATATTTTTCTAGCAAGACATCAATAGTGCTCGCAAAAAATTATACCGTCACCAAAAGGAATTATCGGCCGTAGTTTTCGCATTCGACAAATTCCCGATCCTACCTTGTGCTCTCAAAAGCGGTCGTTTCACCGATCACTCGACTCAAATATCTTCACCAAGCAAGATGCTAAACCGCGTCTTATTCGATGGATTATGCTACTCCAAGAATTTGACATCGAAATCAAAGATAAGAAAGGAGCAGAGAATCTAGCTGCTGATCACATATCTCGTCTTGAAAACCCCGATCTTGAGGAGTTAAAGGAAGAAGAAATTGGTGATTACTTCCCCGATGAAACTTTCATGACCATCGATGGAACTGACGATCCTTGGTTTGCCGACTTTGCAAACTATCTCGCTGGAGGAATTCTCAGAAAAGGTTTAACTCATGCTCAAAGGAGCAAATTCTTTCTCGAACTGAAATACTATTTTGGGAAGAGCCATATTTTTTAAAATGTGTCCTTCGGAATGATCTCGAAGATGTGTTTCGGTTCAAACCCGTAAGATTCCCGGCAATTTCATCATGGCCCAACTGAGGGACATTATGGTCCTTCCACCACAGCTAAAAAAGTTTTTGATGCTGGATTCTATTGGCCAACAATATTCAAAGAAGCACATACACTTGTTCAAAATTGTGACGCTTGCCAAAGAACCACAAATCTTTGACAAAGAGATGAAATGCCATTAACAAGCATCCAAGTGTGTGAAATATTCGATATTTGGGGAATAGATTTCATGGGACCTTTTCCTAAATCCCAAAAATACGAATACATCCTCGTTAATATAGATTACGTGTCCAAATGGGCAGAAGTTGAAGCTTTACCAACGAACGATGCTCGTGTCGTCGTTAATTTCCTCAAAAAGCTTTTCGCTCGTTATGGAATTCCCAAGGCCTTGATAAGCGATCAAGGAACCCATTTCTGCAACCAACAAATGGAGAAAACCATGAAAAGATTTGAACTTCATCATCGATTCGCAACTGCCTATTATCCACAAACCAGTGGGCAAGTTGAAAACACCAACAGAGCTCTCAAAAGAATACTCGAGAAAACAGTGAAGGACAATCCTTCCGTGTGGGCGAAGAAACTTGACGATGCTCTGTGGGCGTTTCGTACGGCTTATAAAACTCTAATAGGCACAATTCCTTACGGACTCTGTATGGAAAGACTTGTCATTTGGTTTGAAGTTGAACATCGGTGCTTAATGGGCTCTCAGAAACTGTAACACCGATCTCAAAATAGCTGGAGAAAAGAGATTCTTGCAATTGCACGAACTCGATGAATTAAGAGTCCGAGCTTATGAAAATTCCAAACTGTATAAAGCTAGAACAAAAGCTTATCACGACAAAAAGCTAAGAGTTAAAAAAGAATTCAAAGTTGGAGATAAAGTTCTGCTTTTCAACATGAAATTCAAATTCAAAGCTCCTAAATTACAACCAAGATGGTTTGGACCATATATCGTTAAACATGGATATCCATCCGGGTATGTCGAACTTTATGACAAACAGGGCGGAAGTTTCATTGTTAATGGGCACCGAATCAAGTTATACTATGATAAGGAGCAAATGAATGAAGTTTCAGTTGCAACAGTTTCCCCAGAAAATGAATTTGAAACCATCACCTTTGTAGCACCTTTTCTAGGAAGAATCCCACAAATTGTACCTTGGAAACCATCTGCTGAGTTCGTCTGGGACGATATTGAAGCTATTGGTGAAGAATTCATGTATATCCCCAAACTTTTCAAAATGTTCGGTGCGTCGTGGCCAAGTGAATTGGGAAGATTGAGTCGGTGATGACTTCGGTAATAAAACAAGCGCTTCTCGGGAGGCAACCCGTGTGTTTCCGATTTGATTGTCTGTGGTCACGCCCCAAAGTTTAAACTTTTGGTTGAACTTAAGTGTGGGGGGTGCCACCTCCTAATAAAACTCTTTTGTTTGTTTATAAGATTTTGTGCAGGTAATGATTACTCCAGTGGACGCTAGGAATAAAGAGAATTTAAGCTGATAAATTGCTTGGAATACCTGGTTTCATCTCTATTTTCCCTATTTCTATACTTTGAAGTTCGTTTTTCACATTGAGGACAATGTCTGACTTAAGTGTGGGGGGGGGGGGTGAATAGGAAAAATTAGAGTGTTTATGCTTAAAATCAAAATTTTGTTTGCCCTTGTGATCTAGTTATTTTTCACACTTTTAAGATTATATATTAGAATAACTGGATCAAACCACTGGTACAACTGGTAATATTTGAAACTTCGAGATGTGTTCCGATTACTATTGCAATCCATTCTGGGATCGATAAACATTTGCTAGCACTAAATTGTGAGGATTTGAGCTTGTTTCATATATATAGCATACATCTTTTATGCTTAGATCTTTTGCTATGAGTGTGCCAGTGATTTTATTTATTCTAGAACTTGTACTTGTAAATCATTACCAGACCGCAGTGAGATCGCATTCGTGTGATATAAGTGAATTCATGTGATAAAGAGACACCTTAGGAATAAAACCAAATGGCCTTCCATTTTTCATATCATACTATATTAGCTAGCCACACCGGTTAGTTAACCACCTACATGGACCCATTTGTAGTGCTCATTTTTAGCACTAGATACCCTTAGTTACACCCTCTGAGCCATCCTTTTCATTTTTGCTTCATCCAGAAAATACAAAAAGATTTTACACTTTAAACCTTAGCCTACCCCTTTTCAATGTCTAAATGGTTGGTTGCTAGTCACCTGGAAAGTGAAGATTGTTCAAATGATTATGAGTACCACATCTTGTGAGATTGATTAAGCCATATCATGAAAGTCTTATGTTAAAAAAAAATAATAATAAAATAAAAAATAAAAAATAAATAAAAATGTTGAAAGTATGAATGTATTAGCCAATGTGCTATGTTCGAAGAAAAATTGTCATGGCAAAGCAAAGCGAAGAGCTGTGGAAAGCCGAAGAGAAGAAAATGAAGCTTTAATCATTTATTGGTTCGCGGATTGTTTGGTAGCTAGCAACACGGGTATTAGACTTGATTTTATTTTTATTTTAACACCAATTTCATAAACATTCCCATGCCTTATCCATACCCTTAACCCGAAGCCATAACATTATAACCCGAATAAAAGTCCTCTTTAGATGTTCTTGCTTGGTGCTCACGCCACGTCGGTGGAATTTTGTTTCTTGTACAAGCTTATGGTAATAATCTGATCATGACTGAGCTATGAGTGTGATTTATCTTGTTACTCAACTAAAATTGAGTGATTGAGTGAATTATATTCATCCTTTTTTCGTGAGGTGTTTTGAAATGTTAATTTCACAAGAAAATCATTGGATATCGTCAAACATCTTGAAAGTTTCACTTCTATTAAGCATAATTGATGAATCTTCTCTCGTACTTGTACTTGGTTGATTTGCATCACATCTTTCTTAATCATGATCTTATGCCAGTGGATATTTTTCCTAGATTTGCTTGAGGGCAAGCAATGTTTAAGTGTGGGGGAATTTGATAACGCTCAGATTGTACATGTTTCTTGTAGTGTTATGTGTGCTTTTGTATATGTTATTTGGTTATATTTGCGTGATTTCAGTGCTTAATCGCATCAAAAGATGTTTGTTTAGTGTTTATAACCAAGTGCAGGGAAACGAAAGGAAAAGTAAAGTAATGTTCAACAAATAGGAGATTCCCGTTTCAGTGAAGCATGTCAAGCACAATTAAGTATCTCAAGTACCTTTGAAGGCCATAGTGATTGAAGAACCAAGTTCTACAAGACAAAGAAGTAAAGATCAATTTTCCATAACTCAGAGAATCCAACCGGATCGGTTGGAAAATAACCAAAAAGTGCCAGGACGCCATCCCAACCATTCGGTCGCCGCCAGCAACCGGAAACGGTTGGCCCCTTTGTAGAAGACCAACCAGATCGGTTGGTCATGTGACCGATCCAGTTGGAGGACCTGTATCTGCCAAATCTTCATCACTAAGTTTCCCCTTTGCATCCAAACGATTCTAGGTCCTTCTCTTGGTGTATTCTAGTCCCTTCCTTACTCCTTGGAGGCCAAGTTCAGCAATTAATACCCTAGGCTTTGGAACTAGTATAAATAGAGGCCTTTTGTGAGCATATGAGACACACACTTCAATACAAATCTCTCTACTCATTAAACAAAGCTCTTAAGCTCTCAAATTCGTCCTTAAAAGTCCAGGAAAGTTTGGAGTTCTAGAAGTTCCACATTTGGAGGCCAAATCACCAAGAAGTCTACCCCAATACTTTGGGAATCATTACTTCACCATTTGTAATCTTATTCCAGGCATTGTAAGACTTTTAATCATGTTTTCTAATGTTCAAAGTTATGAGTTTATGTTCATGTTTGCTATGAGTGGCTAGTTTCTTTATACACTTGCTTAAATGATGTTGATTATCATATGATTAGTTAGTGATTGTGTTAACATGTTTTAATGCAATTTCTAGTTAATTCTAAGATCCAATTGTGCTAAAGTTTCATAGTGACATTTGTTAATCAAGTTTGACTAGTTGATAGTAATCGTAAAGGTCGAAAGAACTTCTTGTTATTCAACTAGTTATAATCATTTTGTCTATGGATGATTCTTTTTACCCATTATTCTTGATTATACAAAGGAACTAAGGTGTGGTTGTAATAAAAACACTTTTTGGTTATCAAATTGGATTGGTTGGAAACATCTGAAAGGTCATAAGATTAGTTGTTGAGAATCAATTGTAGCCTTTTGTCTATGATCGGTTACCTTTTGTATTGACCATTTCTTAAGCAATTTGATGAAGAAAGTGGATGTTTTTGTGTTTAAGTTTTTGAAAGTGAACTTATGAAACTTGAATTGATCTTGAATTGATTGGTTAAACGTAATGCTTGTTTTTATGAACTAAAATCTTGACGAAGGTTTAACTTGTAAGAACAATAGATTAGTACACCAACTAATTATCACAACCAACATGTTAAGAGGTTAACACAATCACATTAATCTAGGATATGTAACTAGTTTAAGCAAGTGTAGTTTTTAATCATCTGAATTTCATTATATCTATTTGCGTTGCTATATGTTTTGGATAGACTCTGTTGATTCAAACTTGTTCTTAGATTCACTCAAATCCCTGCGAACGATCTTGACTTACCTTCATAATCTTGCTATAACGGACGATTATACTTGTTCGTATGTGTTATTGGTAACTTTGATAATTCACCTTTTATAAATTTAAAACTTGTACACACGTAGCACACTTGCTCGACTAAATTCTTTAACTTTGCAGCAGTGGTTTCTTCTGAAATGGTAGTGAAATGTCATTATTTAGAGATAAGTTAACAAGAACATTAATAAGTCGTAATAAAAGGCCACCATGAAAAGGGCACTTATCTAACAAAATGAGAAGCATTCCTTCTACTAAATTCTTTATATACGTACGGTACAAACAAAGCGCAACCATGCGAACACTTTTAATGACAATGATATTTACAAAATAAATACATCCCATATAAGGGATCACATTAATTAAAGTAGTTGATACATCAGTTTATCTACTTGTCTAATACAAACTTCATACCGTAATACAAACTTGGTCCCTTGATACAAAAGGTTAGAATTACAACCAAATATGACTACAACATGACTACCAAATACATACTCTGTGTTTTGTGGACTTTGTTAGGACTCCTTGAGATCGTTTTGAGCCTTAGGGTTTAACAATAACATATGCAACGCAGCGGAATAATAAGAACATTATATATTATTGACACAAGGTTTTACTTTCACCCAATCTCCTCCAAATATTATTTGATCAGAATAATATGTGTTACCTAACTGTAACAGGGATCTAAGACACCTTAGATCTTGGAGGTAAACAACTAACCTAGACGTTTACAATAAACTACACGTCTAGGTTACACACACACACACCTTTTGACTACATTATGGAAGACTTATCTATATAACCTACACCCCATGTCCTCTTTATATACTAGAGGATTAGGGTTTACAAAATACTACGAAGGACTAAATAATAAATCTTCTTTTGCAAGCAAGTCCTTCCATCTTTTTGTAGGTTTCATCTTTGTCACTTTAAGTCCCTTTGTTTCATTCTTGTATTTATTTTGTCTCATCAAATCCAAGGAACCTAAAACCCAACAATCTTCCCCTATTTGATGATGACAAAACAAACAAAGTCGGTAATACGAACTTCCCTAGACGGTAGTGAAGTTGAGATGTAAACATCTGCCTAAATGAAACAAATCTTGTCTTCCTTTGTCTTCCCCTTAATCCATGCCATCGCACTCCAATATTTCTTCCCCTTTTTGTTATCAACAAATAGAGAATATAAGCGGTAGAAACTTCCCTTGAGTGGTGCATGAAAATGATTCTTCAAATCAGTAAGCTCTATGTAATGATTACTTGTGAAGAAAACCAAGTATAATGAATTTGATGAAGAAGTAAAATAACCCAAACTTGTGTCTTATGTCTTGTACTATCCACGTGACTCCAAACTTATACTAACACCATATAAGTAGACCTCAATCTCTTGACAAAATCCTCATCTTCAATGAGACACTGAGCACTACAATGTAACTCCTTTAATTGATAGTTACCTAGGTCTTCATCCATCCACCCCTTGACCTATGAAAACTAGATTTTGCAAGTCTTCGTCAACATCCTTTAAGCACGAACAAGTTATCTCCAAAGTGTAACACCCACTTTGAGATATGATAAGAACACAAACCTGTGAAACTCAACTACAACATCAAATTAGTGATATTCAACCGTCTTCGTAATCAACTAGTCAATAAATCCCAAAAACGAGCATTTTAAAACCTTTAAGAACAAATTAACCAAAAACCTCCTGTGTGTGTGAACCAATAATCCATGTGTGTGTGTCACCAAAAATCTCAATTACCAAAAACATGTACAGCTTCCCTCAATTCCAAAACCTCATCAGCTGAAAGCGAATAACGCAAGAAACACCAAGAAGTGAAATTGAGATAACACTAGCAGTGGTTTCGAGAAAACACTAGGAGTGGTTTAGAAAACACTAGAAGTGGTTGCGAAGTGGTTTCGAAAACACTATCCGTGGTTTCAGAAGTGGTTTCAGAAAACACTATCCGTGGTTTCAGAAGTGGTTTCAGAAAACACTATCCGTGGTTTCAGAAGTGGTTTCATAAAAACACTAGAAAAGCTGATTTTAACCATGAATCATAAACACCACACAATGTCTAAAAAACCTCCATCAAGAATTAGAACAAGTAACACAAATTCAAGAAGTTGAATATGCATGAAAACCCAAAAATTCGAATTTATTAAACCTGTTTCTGCAGCCAACTTCGACATTGAATAACTTTTGATAGAAAGCTCAGATCGACAATCCTTTTGGTGAAAAGTTAGATGAATATATAGAGAACGTCCACCGAAAATTTCGTTACGATCCAACGGTTAACGAAAAAGTTATCATCGTTTTAAAACAGTGCTACAGAAAAGTTGCGAATTCTGCATAAATCCGATTTTCTTCATTCTTTTTCGCCAAGAAACCTTGCGAATCCCTAGGTAACGAGCTCCCCAAGCTCTGATACCACTTGTGGACTTTTTTAGGACTCCTTGAGATCGTTTTGAGCCTTAGGGTTTAACAATAACATATGCAACGCAGCGGAATAATAAGAACATTATATATTATTGACACAAGGTTTTACTTTCACCCAATCTCCTCCAAATATTATTTGATCAGAATAATACGTGTTACCTAACTATAACAGGGATCTAAGACACCTTAGATCTTGGAGGTAAACAACTAACCTAGACGTTTACAATAAACTACACGTCTAGGTTACACACACACACACCTTTTGACTACATTATGGAAGACTTATCTATATAACCTACACCCCATGTCCTCTTTATATACTAGAGGATTAGGGTTTACAAAATACTATGAAGGACTAAATAATAAATCTTCTTTTGCAAGCAAGTCCTTCCATCTTTTTGTAGGTTTCATCTTTGTCACTTTAAGTCCCTTTGTTTCATTCTTGTATTTATTTTGTCTCATCAAATCCAAGGAACCTAAAACCCAACAATCTTACCCTATTTGATGATGACAAAACAAACAAAGTCGTGTACGAACTTCCTAGACTAAGTAGAAGTTGAGATGTAAAAATCTCCCTAAATGAAACAAATCTTGTCTTCCTTTGTCTTCCCCTTAATCCATGCCATCGCACTCCAATATTTCTTCCCCTTTTTGTTATCAACAAATAGAGAATATAAGCGGTAGAAACTTCCCCTTGAGTGGTGCATGAAAATGATTCTTCAAATCAGTAAGCTCTATGTAATGATTACTTGTGAAGAAAACCAAGTATAACGAATTTGATGAAGAAGTAAAATAACCCAAACTTGTGTCTTATGTCTTGTACTATCCACGTGACTCCAAACTTATACTAACACCATATAAGTAGACCGCAATCTCTTGACAAAATCCTCATCTTCAATGAGACACTGAGCACTACAATGTAATTTACAAAACTTTTTCTTTAGGTATGAATAACTCAAAATCCTTACTGATCACTATCCTTAGTGATTATTCGACATCTGTCTGTGTTAAACACCATTCATCCTCCGTGGGACTTAACGACCCGGGAATCCACTATATTCCTCTGATCTTAATTGCATTTGCTTCCAGACTGTTTTAAGTTTGTTACGGTTGGCCATTCACAAGTGGTCAGCTTGTGTGATTAAACTTGACCGTTTGGGAACCAGATCAAATTTTGGCGCCGCTGCCGGGGAGGCTTTAGCGTGTTTTAAGCAGTTTTCAGACCCGTACTTGCACATATACCACTTTTTTTAAGCAGTTTTTTGTAAAGTTATCAAATTATCAAAAAGTTCATTAACACTTTTCCTAAAGTGTTAACAACACCAAAAATATTTTCATTCTTTGTTTTTATAAAATGTTTTTCAAAAATGCCAAAAATATTCCTCTTTATCCTCTTACCCTTTTTGATTCTTTATTCCTTTACCCTCTATCCATTTGATTCTAAACTTCTTCTATTCTCATGGAATCTCGACTACGAATTCTCGAGTTGAAAAACTTCATATTTTATCACAAATATCAAGAATTCGTGTTGTTCGTGATGATCCATTAATTCTGCGTAGGGAAATGGAACGAGAAACCGGGTGACAAAGGATCGTGTACTTCCTCGATAATGGAAGTGCTAAATACGTCCAACCTACGGTTATCCAAAGATCTAACCCTCAATTGCTCCTAAGCCGTCTAAAATTGATCCTAAACTTTCACGATTTACTTAAAAGCAAGCATGCAGAATTTAGACCGGTGACTAGCAAGAATGACTTGCCTAATCTTCACGCTTCGAGAACCGTAACCGGAGACCATAAAGGAAGTGGTGGAAATTGCTAGCTCTAAGAGCACACCACTTGTCCCACCTCCGGATTTTTCAAAATGTTCTTCGAGTCTTAATAGTCATTCGGATCACCATGTTGGTTTTGTTGATTCTTTGAATGAACCAATTCCTTCTCATAACTCTCAAATAGAATCGTTTATTCCTTGTGTCGGTTGTGGTGAGCCTCTTTTGGTTCACCTCGGCTTGCCGTGTATGTGTGTATGCAAAGTGTGGTAATGATATTGAACGGAGTTATTTGTTTTGTGGTTCGAGGAATTCATTTGATTATGATCCTAATCCGAACTCATTTAACGACCCTTCAAACTTTTCCAATTACCCACCACAGCCCGACTTATCTTCATATAATCAACATCACCGCTTTGTGAATTTTGTGGAGGTCCTCACCAAGGAGTTGAGTGTCAATCCGGAAACACGTTTGTCTATGAACAGTTTTTCGGTGATGCTCAAAACTTTGGTTATGACCAATATCCATATGATTCACCAATCCAGGCTCAACAGTTTTACTGTTGTGAGAACTGGAGGTCCCATTTCAGCTCGATTGTCAAACAGGAATCCATTTCCTTGTAACAATTAAGACTATCCATATCACGACCAACCTCCACAGTGCCAAATGACTCAAACTCCTCAGCAAACCCAACAAGACACTTATCTAGAGCTTCCGGAGTCAGTGAAAAGAACTGAGGAGTTGAGTAAAACAGCATTTCAAAATGCTCCCAGTTTTTCTTGTGTATATTGTGGGGTCCTCATGATGATTATCAATGTCAACCTTCCGGTTTTGACAAATCTCCACTCCCACAATGTCCCGTCATTAAAAATTCACATGAGAAATCCATGGAAGAATTGCAGTGAAGAGCAGTCGCTAAAATAAATTCCCAATTTGCCTTTGAAAAAGCTATTAAGGAATCAATTGCAAAAGAAAAAGCAACCAGATCTAGCTCTCAATTTCGTTTTATTCCCGATGACAAAGTGATGATGAGGTTACACTTGAAGATTCATCAAATTCATCGTTGATATCCCAATAGATTGAGATTCATTCTCAAACAACTGCTATCACACCAAGCTCCCACTCACTCTCGAACATGGGGATGAGCTTCTTGACACTTGTTCTAAAAGGAATCGGATGAATTCATAAAGTCTAATGTTGAGAACCTTGTCCCAATCCCTAGAGAGTCACAGGGAATTATCGATCATGTGTGTGATATCCCTCCTCCTCTTGTCTTCCAAAGTAATCATGTTGAGATGTGCTCCGATTCTATTGATGACGATTCGTTATCTTGTGGAGACATCGCTTATATGGAAGAATTACCTTCTGAGCTTGTTAGCTTAGAAGAAGAGAATGATGAAGTTACTGAAATCAAAGATGAAGCACTTCGTGCAACATTATCAATGTCAGTCTTTCTCATTTCTAAAATAGAGGCTTTCAAAGAAAAACCCATTTCATCTCCTATCCCCATAAAGGATAGTGACATTTTTTCCGATGATTCTATTCTAGAAATGGAAGCCTTCTGTTTTGATAATATGGGAGAGAAGATTAGTGGCAGTACAACTTTTCATTCTCATAATTCTCTCCCCGATTATGAATCATTTACATTGGAGGAGTTCACCAAGGAACCCACGATACCAATTCAGAATATGATTCATTCACCTTCGAGGAGTTCTCCTGTGAACTTACTCATATCATATCTCCGCCGGAGTATGATAATTTCTACTTTGATCTAGACACACCCATAATATGTCTTGATCAAGTGAACTTAACTGAGGAGATTCATGAAACTATGAATTCTCCTATTGAGGATGAAGAGTTAGTCATGATTTTATCATGATTTTATTTCTTTTCTTCATATATCCCGTGGCTTCTCCTGTTCTTCACTCCTTCGGGAATGAAGACATTATTTTTGACCCGGCATTTTCATCTATCATTTGTGAGCCGGTTCTCTCTCAATATCTCATCGTGTGGAACTTTCACGTGCTTCAAATGTTTATACAAACATCTCAAGTGAAAGTCCGATGGAGATTGTCTCTTCCACTTACTTCCCCATGAACAAATGAATTCGGGGTCGAGTCAAGCTAGCGACTCGGTAATCAAAACAGTAGTTAAACATGGGTTTTCACCCGTGTGTACCGCCCTAGTGTGGGGGAGATGCCCCACATGTTGTATATAGATCTAAAAAAAAATGAATGAAAATTGTAAATATTAAAAAAAAATAAATAATAATAATTGTTGTGTTTCTACACTTAGCTAGTAATGTTATCTTTTTACGTTCTAAGTTTCGGCATAACAGTCGATACTTTGAATATTGAGGACAATATTCATTTCTAAGTGCTGGGGGAAATTCGGGAATTTGATCATAAATGTACCCTTTTAGTCCCTTTTTCCCCAAAATGGCCAAATTTTAAAATTTTTTAGTGGAAGTACTATGTACTAAACACAACAAATGGTAATCACTCCACCATGTCTAACCCACATAAGGATTGGCTAATCCAGGAGCAAACGGCTCTTGGTAAAGATATCTCAAACCGTTGATGGCTTGCAATTTTCCCAAAATTGTATGGTGTTCAAATTTCACCATATCTTTAATTTGTGAAGAGTTGGCTAGCCCGCAAGTTTATGGCTTGTGGTAAAGGCAGTTGAAAAACCATAATTGGTAATTGACTCACCAAAGATAATATTGATAATTTATCTAAGAGTTGGCTAGTCCAGAGCAAACGGCTTCCGGTAAAGACAAATCAAAACCGCTTGAAAGCGGTGATTTGCTCAAAATCATTTGGTTATCATTGTACCAAGGTTCTTACTTGAACTCAAACAATTGGCTACTCCAGAAGTAATGGCTTTTGGTAAAGAGATAAAATCCATTAAATTTTCATAAAAAGATTGCTAGGGACTAGCAATATCTTAGTGTGGGGGATTGATGAGTGTCTAAATACTCATTATTTTTGTACTGTTTAGAATGCCAAAACATCTGAAAACACTCAGAAATGCATCAAAATGATAAAAATATCACAAATAAGTGTTTTATGTGTTTTAAATGCAAAAATATCAAAATCAGATGAAAAACTTATCAAGTTTGCATAATTGGCAGTGTTAGTCCCCCAAGTTTTAAAAGTTGTCAAAAACAGTCCCTGGTAAATCAAAATAAAGAAAAATATCATTTTAAGTCCTTAGGGATTCATGAGTTGTCAAAATTGGTACTTAAAATCAAAAATTGCAAAATTACAACTTTAGTCCCTCAAGTTTTGAAAATGATAAAAATAGTCCTTGGATTTATTAAAAATGGAATTTTATGCATAATGGTCCTTGTACTATTCATATTTGGCAGGATAGGCCCTTGTGATAACTTTGGAAACTTGTCAAGATCAGTCCCTCAAATTGACAGAATTACAAGAATGGTCCTCTGTGTAGTAACATACCAAAAGGACCCCTTGTATTTTAAACCCATCCAAATCAAATAGACCCCTCACAATACCTGACCCCCTAATTTGGACCCCTTTATTAATACCCATCGTCAAAACATGTCAAGCGCCACCAAACAAATTCCACTGCTCATCCCTTCTCCATCACCGCATTCCAAAACCTGTGGTTTTCCACCTCTTCACCTCACCACCACTTGTCTACCTTATCCCCCAAATTGGTTAACAACCCTCCACCTCCACAACCTCCCAAAACCCATTAAATGCGAAACCTTAAAGTGTCTTTTGGCGCCAATTTGCATTTCAAAGGCCAGGATCACTTTGACTGATCCAATGGCCATAACTCAAAGTGGGAAATGATCAGAGATGTGAGAGGAAGCTTTTGGATGATAAATAGAAGAAAAAGGAGCTGAGAAAAAGTAGTAGTTAATTTTAGTGTAGAGTAGCTTGTCGTTTTTAGTGTAATTTAAAATTCCAGTGTATGTTTAATCTTTCAAGCTTTGTATTTCAAGTTTCTAGTGTGTAATAAAACTTTTGTTAACATCAATTTCAGTTTTAAGTTTTATTTTAAGATTATGCAATTTTCAAGTTTGAATTCTCAAAATCTCAATAGGCTCGAATGATATTTTTGGTTGTTGTCTTGGAATCTAAAGCTCATATAAGCTCTTTATATAGCATATGAGAGCTTTTAGAACCATTGAAATCAGTTATAGTTATAAAGCTTAAAAATTCACAAAAATCAAGAAAAATAGTGAGAAAATAAAAAAATCAATGGAGAAAGGATAAAGAAGTCGGGGTGATTGACTTTGGATTGCTTATTGGTTTAGAGCTTCTTGGGAAGCTATTGGAAGTGTTTTCAAGCCTTGGTTCTCAGCTATCACTTGGAATCCAATTTGTAAGCACTTTTGATCCATTTTGGCATTTCACCAGTATAAGACATTCAATAGCTTAAATCTTTATGTTTTTGTGTTTCTTAGTTATAGTTAAGTTTAATTAAACATTAAAAACAGTTGGTTGTTCTTTTTTAATTTGTAATTAGTAAAAACTTTAGTTTAACAGTTAAACTAGTATAATTGTCATTTCTTAATTTTATGTTATTAGTATTGTTGTTTAATGTTTCTTTAGTCTTATTATATGATAATACAAGGTTATGAATCAATAGCATAGTCTAAATCAGTGTAAAGCTTTGAAAAATCTCAAAACAGTCTCAATAAGGGTTGTTTGGAATTGTCTTGTTAACTGTGGTAGAGGCTATCTGAGATAGTGTTTGTGCTTGTTTCATGTCACAATAGTTCATAATAACTCAAACATACCATAAAACCGTGCTTGTTAGAGTAAAAGTCAAAAATACCTTTGATCACACCTTATTCATCAACTGTTGGATTTTCATGATCCATGATCATGATTTCATACTCATAAGTTGTTATCATTGGTCAATCTAGTCTTAATTTACCTTAATACATCATAATAAGTGAGTAGGATCAATCACAAGTTCATATTAGTCAACTTAGTTCATTTTTATAAAAAGTCAAAATATCACTTAAGCAATTTTTGAATAAAATGAATAATTTTATATAGGATTAAATATTAAGATTTAGCTTAAATCCTTTTGGGATATTAAACTTTAGCTGCTCATCTTAATTAGAAAAATATAATTTTACTTTTAATTAGCTTATTAAGTGCTTATTTTTTAGTTTGTTTTGAGTCCTTATTTGAAAGAGTGCCTGCACCGACAATGAAGTGTGCACAGAAACTTGTAGCCTTTGCACAAGCTTCATTCAAGCTTGTGAGGAGCTGAGATTTGGCCCATGTGTAGTCTGCTAGGTGAACTTTAGGTCCCAACTTCGCTTTTCCACCTTAGCTTATTAGGATTACTTATGCATTAGCTTAAAGGTGCCCCTTAATAACCGCTTGCTTAATTAATCTCATAAGCTCAAATCTTAGCAAGGCATCATTAGTGGTCTAGAGTAGTATTAATTAGTTACATTAGGCTTATTATAGTGTACTTTAGCTCTGCTAATCATTTGGCTTATTCTTGTAGCTTATAGCTTAATCTAGTAGCTTATTTATAACTGCTTATCACTACAGCTTTATATTCTTCAACATAAGCATATGTTTTATATTTTTTATAGACTTAGAATAATATTTTAGTATTTTCCTGAATTTTTCATATTTTTCCAGCACTGTTTGATATTTTTCATATTTTAAACTAGCTTTTAATCCTTTTTAATTAGCATTTAATCCAAATAAATCAGAAAAAGCTTAAAAAAATATGTTTTCAATTTTCCTAGATTAAGATAAATATAAAAAGCCAAAAAAGTATTTTTCCATAATTTTCTTAGTTTAAATAGTATTTTCTAATAATTTAATTAGTTTTAAATTGTTTTTAATTAATAATAAATAGATAAAAAGTATAAAAAATATGTTTTCAGTTTTAAAATTAGTTTTATCATATTTTAGATTTTTCTAAGTTATAATTTCATTTTTCTAGGTTAATTTTATATTTTCTTGTATTTAAGTGCATTTTAAATAGTTAAAAATAGTTTTTAATTAATAATAATTAAATAAATAGTTTTAAAAATAATTTTCTTTTCTAATAATTTTCTTTTATTATTAGGATTGTAAAAATATCATTTTCATATTTGTAGGCATTTTATTTCTTAAAACTCACGTTTTATTTTGTACGCTTACGTAATTTTATTTAAACGTACGTTTTAGGTTTTAAACGTTCATCATTTTAAATATAGTGATAGCGCTTATTTAATATAATTTATCTTTTTAATTTTCTTTAATTTTCATTTAAGCCCCTGTAATTTACAAAACTTTTCTTTAGGTATAAATAACTCAAAATCCTTACTGATCACTATCCTTAGTGATTATTCGACATCTGCCTGTGTTAAACACCATTCATCCTCCGTGGGACTTAACGACCCGGGAATCCACTATATTCCTCTAATCTTAATTGCATTTGCTTCCAGACTGTTTTAAGTTTGTTACGGTTGGCCATTCACAAGTGGTCAGCTTGTGTGATTAAACTTGACCGTTTGGGAACCAGATCAAATATAACAAGGAATAACCTTGAAAGGCCAAACAAATCCAGCAATTGTGTATGTTGGAACATACTTCCGATCTCTTTCCAGACCTTTTAGGTGTTCCCACTTGTGGTTTGATACAACATCGAGTATCTGGTCGTACAATTGCCTCCAAATGTGCTCCCCCCATGGAAAGGAGTTTCATGCATCAAGTTCTTTAACCAAACGCAGGAGTGTATCATCCACCTCTTCAACCAATAACCGACCCATAAAAATGACCTCTAACGATAACACTAGACACACACGGACAAGTGCTCTTCATCAGTTAATTTCCTGAACAACTCTTCATCCTCAATAACACCAATAAGATCTAAGTTGGAAAGTTTTACCCCTAATTTTTTGGAAATACCCTCGACTTAAATGTTAAATCCCCTGAACTATATAAATCAAAACTAACATTCCCAAAACGAAAGCCTGTTATAAGAGAAAACTGGGTCGACCAAAATGTAGACTACGACCATCGAGGTTATATATAAAGGGCATGTCATAGTGACGATTATCCACAAAACCCTCGCTTTTGTAATACATAATCTAACATATGTGCTTCATGGTCAAAAAGAACATATCCAGCCAGCCTCCAAAACATGTAGTCCTAAACAATTTCCTTCGATTATGATTCAGCTTTTCTTTAATTAATGAAAAGTATTTCAATTTGCTCCTAATGACATTGGCTTCATTCTTAGAAGAAAAAAAATCAAATTAATAACAATTAATTAGTATCTTATGACAACTACAATGCAATAAAACATACATAGTGTGAGTAATCAGATGTTAGAAGAGATACAACATATTACAAAACCTTTCAAAACACATCACTTCTGATTTCCTAGTACGCCAATCATATTTATCAAAATGAAGCATTTTATCATACTCACAAAGAAATAAACAATTACCTAATTTTAGAAAACTTTATAAACATAATAATGAGGCTCGATCAGATAAATCAATAGTTTACAAAACATCAAGATATAACCGCCATGGCTGCAATAGTATAAACTATAGAATTGCCACGCCAAGACACGGAGTATCGTGATCATTTGCATGATTTAATAAGATACTTGTCATCATAGCCTCATACACACTGACACCTTATATACAGATGCTCCCTGATAATTGACGATTTCATCAAAAAGGAAACATAGTTAACGCTTCTGAGGTCCCACTACAGTTCCTTTTGTTGTTTCAACTCCTTTGACCAAAGGCCTGCCACCGCAGCGATTTGCTAGATTGTAGAAAAACAAAAGGAACTGTATGGGATCTCGAAGGGTTAATTATGTTTTTAAAATCATAATTATAGTTTTGCTAGATTGTTAAAAAGTTAAGGAACAATACGATAGTTGCGGATTCAAACGTAGTTGAACATACCATGTGGCAGCGTTCTTTGTAGATGTGTATGGAATTTCAACTTAGTGAACCTCTTCTAAATTCCCCTACAGGTACCTTTTGTCGCTTCAACTCCCTTTGAGCAAAGGCCCGCATCAGCGGATTGCTAGATTATGGAAAAACAAAAGGCATCGTTTGGGAATTTAGAATGGGTAACTATGTTGATATTCCCTACTCATCTACAAAGTAACGCGTGGCGTACCTACATACGCTCAACTTCCCTTAAATCCGCAAGTATATCATATTGATCCTTAACTTTTTTTAACAACCTAGGAAAAGTCTATAACAAGTATATCGACTCATATAAACTTCCAAACCGAAAGTGCAGTGTGATATGCATTAGCAAGGCTCGATCTGAAAAAAAGTTGGATAAACACAGGAACATCAGGATATAACCGCCATGGCTGCAAAATAATGTAATAAAATTGCCATGCCAACATACTGTAAATCACATCATTTTCATTTCAAATAAGATAATCGTCATCACAGCCTCTTGCATATCACAAATACTCTTGCATATCACAAATACACACATGTAACCACCAATGGACCAACTCTCTTTGAGCAAAGGCCTGCACCAGGGGATTTGGTAGATTGTTGAAAAAATAAAACGAACTATATAGGACCTCAGAAAAAAGGAAAAATAGTTAATTATGTTTTTTAAGATCATTAAAACTATTTTTTCCGACAAAAAGAAAACATAGTTAACGCTTCTGAGTCCCCCTACAGTGCCTTTTATCATTTCAACTCCCTTTCAGAAAGGCCCGCACCAGCGCATTTCCTAGATTGTTGAAAACAAAAGACACCGCATGGGAACTCAAAAGGGTTAATTATGTTTTTTAAGATCATAAAAAAGAATTTTCCTCAAAAAGGAAACATAGTTAACGCTTTTGAGGTTCCACTACAGCCTTTTGTCGCTTCAACTCCCTTTGAGCAAAGGCCTGCACCAGGCGATTTGCTAGATTGTTGAAAAAACTAAAGGAACTGTATGAGACCTCAGAAGGGTTAATTATGTTTTTTAAAATCATAATTATAGTTTTTGCTAGATTGTTAAAAAAAAGTTAAGGAACAATATGATATAGTTGCGGATTCAAACAGAAGTTGAACATACCAATGTGGCCGCGTTACTTTGTAGATGTGTATGGAATTTCAACTTAGTGAATGTTAGGAATTAGAAAATTCTACAGTGAAGAGTCGGTCACCCCAAATATTATCTAGCATAAGTTAGCTCGTAGACATTTCGTTAGTTACATTATTTAGTAGTTTAGTAGTTTGTTTGTAGCGTAGTATAGTGTAGTGCAACATTGTGGAGGAAGGACGGGTCTTTACCCACTGTATGCCTGATCCATAGTCCGACAGGAGGACGTTATGTTTGTAAGTATAAATACCCCTTCCATCCATGGAAGGGGTGTGGCTTGGCAATCTAACCTTTCATTTTTTATAGAAGCAACTCTCTACCAAGAACACAATCTCTCTACTTTCTCTCTCTACAATGTTTAACATGTATTTTGATCATCCAAGACCACCCGAATCATCAACATAATAAATAAATCGATCCTACAATTGGTATCAGAGCCAGGTTTATTGCGTTGTGGTGATTTGTGTGGTTTGGTACCATGGTAGTTGTGGTTTTGATACTTGTTTACCGGTTTGTGTTTTTGTGTGGTCGGATTATTTCTTTATGGGTAAACTATCTTTTTAACAGTTTTTAGTTTCTGGTGGTCAAAAATGGTTACTTGGTCAATCATATTGCTAAATATTTGTCTCATGTTTTTTAAACAGTCTTGAATATCAATATTTTGTGACCTTTTTGTTCCATATCAGAAAAGCTTAAGCTGGTCATTTTGTCATTTGTGTTTAGTCAAACTGTGGTCAAAACTTATAGCATGGTCTTTTCTTGGTCTTACAAGTGGTCAAAAGAATCTTGCATACCGTTTTTCTGAGTTCTTGATAAGCTGTTTCTTCCTAGCGAGTTATAGTACATATGTAGTTTCTGTCTTTTAACCTAGCGACTTGTCACTAATTTATGGTAGCGACTAAACCAAAATGTAAAGGTAGCGACTTGTCATTCTTTAATGAAAAAGCGAGTTGTGTGATTAAAAAGGACCTAGCGACTTATATTTATGAGTTAGCGACTTGTGTGTTTTGAAATGGGTAGCGACTTGCTTTGAAAAAGTGGGTAGCGACTTGCTTTGATGAAAATGGGTAGCGACTTGATACAATACCTTGGCTAGCGACTTGGACAGAAAAGAGTAGATGAAGATGAATGAATGAAGACCAAGACCACTTTGACCATATACCAACATCGACCTCAGTATAATACCATCATCAGTCCATGTGCTTTACTCAAAATAGCACCAAAGCCAATTCAGAGTCCAAAACAATACGTACCATTATCCTAGACCTAGACTCACAAACGACTCACAAATGACTCAACTCATCAAATTGTCTCGAAGCAAATAAGAAATTAACAACAAGGATCTCAGATTTGGTTCAAGGGTTTCATCTTTACAAAGATCTTTTTGTTCATTGAACCTTATCATCAACGATCCAATTCATGAAGTCTCGCTTCAACTCATATCCGAACCAATCAAGAAATAAAACTTAACAAGAATGTTAAATTTATTTCTTTAGTTCGTTCCATCAACCAACAACATAAACAAATAACGAAAAATACAAGATCTAAATCATAAACTGAAGAAAAAGAAAATGAAAGGATCTCAGATTCATAGTGTGTTCCTCTTAAGTCGTATTCGATCTCCTAGGTTCATTCACACTATTTGTCCATCATTGATCCATGTCTTAATGATTATATCCGAAATAATTGAAATTGGAACAAAACCTATGATGGTTTCATTCTTACTCTTATTCGGTTAAAAGGGTGAAAACGAATGAAATAATAAACGAAAGAAAGCCTACCCATTTACTTGCTTGCTGAACTCGTGGATGTCACCAAGGGTCTTGCCATCCCTGTGGCTTAATGACAAAGGAAAGAGCATCATACCATCCCTGTGGCAAGCTCTATCAAATGATGATACTCAATATGGTGTCAAAGCTGTAATTGTTATTAAGAATGAGATGAGAGAGGCAGATAACAAATGGGGGCGGACATATTTGGGAGCAAGATTAGGGTTTGAAGCTGATAAGAGGCGTGATATTGTGAGGATTTTTAGGGTTCAATATGTTATGTGTGCTCTTATATACCCTAGTTTATTAGGGTGAGGTGGGATTATTAACGATTGTGAACATGGGCCAAACAGTTTGAGTACCGGTTGGAGTGGCCTTCGAGATGTGCTCAGCCTTGGATAATTTATTTGGATCGTGGGCCCATGAACCATTATCTGTTGGAACTTACTCGTTTGAAAAACTGTTATTGATACAAACATGTATTATTTTGGATGGACCATGATATTCTATTGGACAAATTGGTGTGGGATTAACGTATATATCATCAACGTATTTCTTTAATCGGACGAAGTGGACTTGGTAATAATGGTTAATGGACGTTTGATGATTAAGCATAATTGTTGATGGTTTAATCTCTTGAGCATCTCGTTTATGCGCCTAGTGGTAATATGTAACTTGATATTAATTTTTAATATTAAGTGAATTGCGCCTCGTGGATTTGGATCGGATTTCATGGGTATAAATGAATGTGTATTAGGGCTGCGAATTGGTGCAATACGGTTACTCAAATATGTTATTAATTGGTCAATGGATTATATAACGTGGGCTGCGGTTTGATGATATGATGTGATAATATGAGTTGGACCTTATGAGATTTGTTGAAGAGATTTGACGATGAGTTTTGTGATATTGAGGTGTGAAGATGAGATTTGTTGTATTATGGGGTTTGATACTTTGGTATATACATTTTCACGAAGAATTTTATGTCACGGCTTGAATTTTCATTGAACAAAGTTGACTACGGGGTTGTTTGTACGGTATTTCTATTTGGAGTTGTAGTGAGATTTTCCGGGCGTGTTTACTTATTTCGTCTTCTTTCTTTCTACCCTTCCACGAAGATGACTTGTTTGGGCGTTTATTGAGTGTGATAAAGACTTGGCTATTTAGTTCTGGTTGTGATTCTTTCTCACTTAACCCACAACGTAGCTATCACTTCGGTGTCTCACGCAGATGGGATATGTCAAGAGGTTTTGTACATTGGGTACACCGTTTCTCTTTTACAAGGTTTAGTACAAGTTTAAGTAACAAATATGGGGAATTTTACTTCATGATCAAGTTTGGCATATCGGGTCTATTTCTCCATGTGGTCACTACAATAGCCGACAGAATGCGTGATTGATGTGTTTACCAAAGTGTTGATTGGATGGTTGATGATGTTGGATATTGAACCGTTGATGAACCGCTGCATGTTCCCCTAAAACAGATATTCACCGAAACCAAATTTGTCATTACACCTTCAAGTTGACATTGTTTACGGTTGTGTCTTGATTTTGTAAAATCCCACGAAAGAAACTATTTCTCGGTTTAAATCATAGACGTGTAAAATCCCGTGACAATGGAAACATCCTGGTAATTATAAAGTGCATTTCCGGATCTATCTTACGGTTTATTCTTGGTTTTGTAAAATCAAAGAAACTATTTCTCGGTTTAAACCATAGAGTTGTAAAACCCCGTATTTATGGAACCATCCTGGAGGAAGGAAAGCGTATTTCGGGATCTTCTGATGCTGGTGCTATGGTTTCTACTTCGAAGAAAGGATAAAAGGGGTACTTTATGAATTGGATGTGTGTTTGGATTTTCGTCATGGCAGTTTGGTTATTATATGGTTTTACGGGGTTATGTGCTTTTAACCATGGTCGGGATGATAACCATTATCAAATTTCACTTTTAATATCAAAGGAGGCTAGAATTGAGCTTTTAATAAGATGTGACAACGGAGCTAATTCACTATTATTTATTTGAGGTTGAAGTGAAATATCACGGGCGAGTGTACTTAGTATCTGAAGATATCGGGGATGGATGGATGAAGATTCTTCAAGATCCTTGTTCGAGCTTATTATCAAAAATGAAGACATGGAAATCTAGTTATTGTTGGGTGTCTTTTACCTTTTATTTTACTACTTGGGGGAATTGGGCTCATACCACTACAAAATAACTATCACTTTAAGGAGTTACGTTGTAGTGCTCAGTGTCACATTCAATTGTGGATTTTCAAGAGGTAATGTACGTCTTATACTTGATGGTTGGTTGGTTGAAGAGTATAGAGTACATAGAGAGTACTTAGAGATGCTAATGGAAATCAACACCGCTCTTTGTTACATATGTGCAATTTAAGTCACGAAGTTCGAGGCAAAGCACTTCAGGGTCAAATTCATCATATTGAGTTTTCTCCATCAGTTGTCACGACAAAGAGCCTACTGAATGATAATGGGGCTGATTACTTTTCACATTCAATTCTTTTCTTTGATCAGTTGTCATCAGTTGTCATCATGTTTTGCTAAGAGAGCAGAAAAGAGAGAGATAATGACGTCTGTTCACATCAGTTCAGGCCTCGTACTTCAACATTATGACGTATGAACACAACAGTTCATTCCTCGTACTCTAAAGAAAAGAAATGTGTACGTTTCAGTGCACATTATCTTCGAAAAAAGAGAAATCTTCTCTACTACGACCATTCTCATCAACATGCTTCATACTTTTCCATGCCACCATCAAGTGAACTGGCTACTCTTGATTGTTTTCTGATTCCACTTTCTCAACTATAATGACGATGGAGATATCCTGTGCTAATTTTGCGGGGGAGAAGTGTGAATAGACTACATTTGGATGATGTTCACTTGTTTAATCAAGAATGGCATCCAAAGTCTCACTTTCAAGTGGCTCAATTTCTCTCTTCGATTCAAGAGTCTTGGAAGCTTTGGCGGTGAATGTTTAACAGATGATGACTTCTATCTTCTACAACGGGGCTGCTTGATATCCTTATCTCTAGATCGTGATCATCATCTTCTTAAACTATATCATCTACTCTATCTCTTGTAAATATTTATCAAAAACAAATACAAAAATATAAAACCAACAAAAAGAAAATAGAAAAATAGAAAATTTCAAAAACCCATAAAAATCAAAAAATTTGAAAATACCAAAAATATGTTTTTCTAAAGACATGTCTTCTGGTATCGATAACATCTACGGTCTTAGAAATGTCATTCAATAATGGCACGGGACCATAGATGAAGTTCGAACAGAAGGTGTAAATATTCTTTTCCAAATCATGTTCTAAAATGGCTTGTAGCTACTTGATCAACCCGTGCTTAAACAATGGCTTGCAGTTACTTCAGACTGGAACCCGCGCCTAAACCATGGTTTGCTATTATTTCTGATAGCAACCCGTTCTTCAAGGAAGGAAAGTGCTACGCTTAAACGATTTTCACAATTTTCGTGCACTTATCCTAAAACTAATTGAGGAAAGTATGTCGAAGGACTGCTGTTTCTACACAAATGTTTTTCCGTCTAAAATTCTTCAGAAAAATATTTGTTGTTTTAACAAAATGGTGGTAAATGAGTTACTTGGAAAATCAATCAGATTCAGAGTTTTCGTAAAAATTGAAAACTCAATCAATGACTTCAGCGCTTTTAAATTTTTTAGAAAATGAGTCATTGATTGAGGGGGAGAATGTTTTCAAATTTATATCATCTAAAGGGCTTTCCTAATTATCCTAATATGCTTAATTAAAAATGATGTTAACCTATGTTGAAGGACTAGGTGCCTAGGATATGATTGCTAGGAATAGATGATTAGAGTTTGATAAACACATTATTCCCATACCTTATATGAACTGATTGATATGTTGAATTGACTTTTATTAGTCGATTGTTGTTTGGATGTTGTCGACCACCATATATCTGTATGTGTGTTCACTAACGTATGCATGTATCTTGGTATAAGAATGTTCCCATCGTGATCCCACATAATATGAGGTTTGGATGCCGAAAGGAAAGGGTAACTAGATCTTGGGTTGACAAATGAAGAAACGGAGCTTAATTGGACTTCTATGGAGAATTGGCATATATGCAACGTAAGAGGTCTCACCATCGCGCCAGATGGTTTTCTTCTGAGTGATTGAAGAAACGGAGCTTAATTTGACCTAAGTTGGCATTAAAATGCAACGCTTGAAGTATCACCGCATCGACGGTTTTTCTTCCAAGCCCTACAGCACAAAGAACATCAACCGTACCAACCACCTAACATATCTTTGTGCAGGATAATTGTGATTATACCATTTTCATTAAACAATTTTTAACTAATATTGTTTTGAAAAATGGAAAAATATTTGTTTTGAAAATAAATTGGACTTAATTTTGAAAATCACCGGACTTCATTTTTATCAAAATCTAAGTCACTCAATCAACGACTACGGTCATCGATTGAGGGGGAGAGTGATTTAAAATAAATTATTTTCAAACAATATTGCTTCATAAAAGTCCGGATTGTACAAAATAAGTGGTGATCTAAAGATTTAATGTTATGTCATGGTATGATTTTCTTTAAAACTCAAAGATCTTACAAAATAAAATTTTTTCTGTTCTTGTTTGATTGTGAAATTGTTTTATTTTACTTAAAGGTCTCTTAAAAACAATCATACCTGACACTAACAATCTTTAATGTCTTAATCTGTTCCTATCTGTCATCTTTCAAAATAAAATCTTGCCACGTCTTTCCCCAAACTTTTCTAAATGATTTAAATCAGTTGGGATCACAAATCTCAATTGGTTTAAAATTTTTGATCGGGGGAGAGCTCGTGATTTAAATCTCATATCTGTTTAAATGGAATTGGTTTTAGTCCTTTATAGGCACTCTTGCCTCCATGTGCCAAACGATTTTAAATCATATGCACATGTTGAGGAGGAGGATTTATCCAAAAACAAGATGAGTATTTAAACCAGGCACATATTCTCCCATGTTTTATAAACCTAATTAAATCACTTGAGATCCAAAATCTCAAAGGGTTTGATATTTTTGATCGGGGGAGAATTTGTGATTTAATAATGAAATTTGATAAAAGGTGATCGATTTGATTCAAATGTGCAGGCTGCTCTCTCATATGTGCTAAATGCTTTCGAATCTCGAAGCACATATTGAGGGGGAGCAAATGGTTTCTTAATGGCTTGTGTGATTGTGAATGTGCTTCAAAAGAACTCTTTCCTCTATGTGATAAAATGTTTTCAAATATCCTATGCACATATTGAGGGGGAGAATTTACCAAAGAAAATAAAATGGCTTTTTCTATGAAAATTGTGATCAAATAAAATATTTCAAAGCCCTCTTGCCTCCATGTGCTAAACAATTTCTAAATCATATGCATATGTTGAGGGGGAGGTTTTCTAAATGATCAAAACTATTAAGGTACAAAATGATTGGATCTCATATCACAAGTACCTTGATTGTTTTTCCAAATGATTTTTCAATTGGTTTCAAGGAAGAATGAACTGTACCAAAAAGACCGACCAATTTACTTTATGCATGGTGTTATAAGGATGGTTAGGTTAGGTATTCGTTCCCACGATCCCGCCAGAGCCGGAGGGATCTACCAAGGGACAATCAACTAGATAGTGTAGAGTCCTTAGGTATGATGAAAAAAGGAGAAAAGAGATATATGGGAAGAGTGCGGACTGAGATAGAGCTAGAACTGGAATAAACCCAACAAGGTTCTAGTTATGAAGTCTCGGTAAGCACTGAAGGGGTTGAAGAATGAAAAAGAAATGAATATGAAAAAGGTGAAAAGAAATAGCCCTCCAATAATTCAACCTTAAGGCAGAAACCGGGTTCAATACATATGCTACTGGTGTTTACCAAGGTAACACTGGTATTGAAGACAAGATGTCATGGACCCAGTGACACACTGCACTAACCTTCCTTAGCTACTCAAGTTCCTCTTAAAAGGGCTTGTTTTATTCTCACGGGGAACCTACATAATCTATCGACTTTTTCTTAGAGATTGTTGATATTGAAGAAGGAGACCCTCTCCCTAGTCTCCGGCATAGGAACCAAATGTGCACTATTGAGTCTAGAGCCAAGAGATCGTCCACAATATCTCATTAGGACACTTTCAATGAAGACTCTCGCTTTCACACAATGTGGAAAGAGAGATTATATCTTATGAGTCCTACGCATTATCCTTGTAGTATTGCGAACATCTCGAGTGATATGCATACATGTTTACAATGAAGATGGAAAGCCTTCTGAAGCCAACATCAAACAAGCTCCTGGTGGGTGACATGTGAGATCTTTTCTAAAGATCAAGCTTAGACAACTGGTGGGGCTTATTCACTCTGAATCAACTTGGTCCAGATTAAATTGACAATACTTTTGGAAAACCATTCGATGTGCAAACCTTCTTTCTCTCTAGCACCCGAATGTGTATTCATTTTCAAACACAAAAGTATCTCTCGATTGAAAATACTTTGGAAAACCGTTCGATGTGCAAACCTTCTTTCTAGCACGCCGAATGTGTACTCTTATATACAAAAGTATTTTGATTGAAAATTGATCTTTCTCATAAAACCTTCGTAGTATTGCAAAACTCTTTCTTCTAAGCAATACGCGATTGTTTTCAAATCAATTTTTCATCAATCGGTGAATCTCAATTCGCTGGCCGTTCACTCACTCCGTTGTCTTCTTTGAGACGCTCCGGTTTGAGAACGGCTAGAAATACTGCTAAACCTGTCAAGGAGATTCCTCGGAATCCTACCTGATCACATGCAGTACTTGTACTGATCAACGGGGAACCGTGGGCCGTGTACCTCAATTCAATGAATGTGATCAAAGACACTGTTAGGTCACTAGTTTTACAACACAAGCTTCAATGAAAGAGATAGAGAGGCGATTGAACAATACACACACAAACACACACGTATAAACTATGATGGTTAGGCGTAGAGTGTGAAAGAGAAATGCATTGAACAACCAACCTTCAAATGAAGGTTTACAAGGGATATTTATAGGAGGGAAGCTAGGGCAACACTCCTAGTTCCCATCCTTATCCTTATTGGACATGGGCCTAAGCTTATGGGCCTTCTACATAAGCTAAACCTTAAACAAACATAAAGGCCATAATAAGCTACCTATTACATATGAGTAACTAACACTTGAATTAAGGTTTAGGAGTGATTCCAACAATCTCCCCCTCAAGTGTTGGTGATGAAAAACGGTGAAGGCGTTGATATAATAGTAGCTTTGACGCCTTTCTCGACATTCTTCTTTCTTGTGAGAAGAATTTCTTGATTCAACAATCTCCCCAAAGTGTAGAGATAGTTTTCTTTGAACAGTTATACTTTGACGCCATCTTTAACTTTGTTCTTGTGATGAAAGTGATAGTATGTTGTTGTTGTTCTGCGCTTCAATCGCCGTCTCAGTCCGCTTCTGGCCGCTGTCCAGTTGTTCCACGCCATTCTTCAACATGCTCATATGCTCTTTGACGTTGGAATTCAAGTGCCGATGAAGTTCTTTAAGTCTTTAACTTTGTAGATTCTTTGATTTGACGAAGAATCATTATGACTGTTGTGTTGCTTTTGGATAAAACTTCCATTAGTGATGATGTTGGCGTGAGCATGAGAAGAATCTGCACGATCATTCCGCTCCCGAGCTTCCATAAGAAGAAAACATAAAAACGGTTAGTAATAAGCGGATTCCGCACTTACAAGTTTGAACTTCGAGAGTGTTAACAACATAGTGTGAAAACACAACTCTAATTCTTAAAGGCAAGCTTTCAATCGGAGTCCCACAAGTGAGATAACACGATGTACAAAATCGGCACCTACGATTCGTGATGAGTCGCCGAGGTACACCGAGCATCACCTCACGCATCAGTAGACCGCTTGAGACCACTAAGCGCAATCCACGGGAGTTTCCGCTTAATTTGTCGGCCGTCGTGTGCTTGATGTTGACCCTTAGCAGGAGTTTCTATTCAATCACCGAGGATCACAAATGTGAACCTCTCATAAATGTTCTCGATAGATTGCTAAGATCCGTGAAGGACTCCTCGATAATGAACCATCGAAATTCTTATTGTTAAACTTCAAGTGATGAAATGTCAAGTGTACCTAAGAGATCTTTTGATGAATCTCGTGGCTCTAGACTCAATAGTGCATTTTGGTTTTCCCCGAGCTGAGACTAGGGAGAGGGTCTCCTTCTTCAATACCAGCAATCTCTAAGAGAAAACCGATAGTTTACGAGGGTTCCCTCGTAAGAATGAAACAAGCTTCGTTGTGAGAAACTTGAGTGGCTAAGAAGGTTTAGTGCATGCGCCACTAGGTCCATGACGACTTTTAATCTTCAATACCGGTGTCATCTAGTGACAACCAAGAGCATATGAATTGAACCCGGTGTCTGCCCTAAGTTGAATAATTTGGAGGGCTATTTCTTTTCACCCTTTTTCTTTGCATTTCTTTTTAATTCTTCAACTCCTTCTTTATCCGATTCTCATTTTCCTTTTTTATAATCATACCTAAGGACTTCTAAATTCTAACTATTTGTGGTGTCCTTGGTAGATCCCTCCTCTCAAGGCGGATCATAGGATCTGTTATTCCTAACCTTAGTCACCTTATAAATCCATGACTAACCTATGTTTCCATAAAACCATTTGCTTGAAAAATCTCGCCGTGTTTATGAATGAAAACATTTTGAACCACTGCTGAGATGAGATTTTATAAATACTCCCTCCACATGTGCTTAAGAGTTTTAACGGTTAAATGCACAAAGGAGGAAAGAGCGCACATTTTGAATTGATCAACTCAAGATAGACATTCCCCGCGAGACACGGTTACGTGGCATAGTTAAAGAGTTGCATTGTCAGGTTTTAGGTGACAACTAGCTCTAATAACTACCTTGAAGGTGTAGACAATCCTAAAGTTTTTCAAACCCGTCCGAGTTCATGTCTACCAAGAGTTTCTAATGGTACATTCTACTCGACAAGACCTTATGAGACACGCTATTACATCACTAGCTTAACTAGCTTGAAATTATTACCCTCCCCTGACAAGTATTTTCGAAGTTATCAATCGCTAGGATCTCGCCAATTTTGGGTTAAAGTCTTTTCACACGAGATTTCATATATAGCAAAACACAACATATTTCTTATCACGATTTTCTCCCCTCAAAATGGCATATAGAATGTTATTTTTGAAAAGTTGAGAATAAATATGACCATTTCGAAAGTGTTATGGGAAGAATGACCACTGTGAACAATTTGTGAACAAAGTTTTAAGTCAGTACTCCCCTCAACGAGTGTTATAAACGGTTGAGGTTTTGAAAATCATAAGGGAAAGTACTTGTTCTTTGAGCAAAACCTTGAAAAGTGAAAGGTTTGATAGGTTTTACTCAAAGTAAGAAGCTCGCTCTTATATAAGGATTGTGGCACTGTACCATGGGGTCCTTTATTTACAAGTACACGGTTGTACTGTAATATGTGCACAAGCCACTGACATAATATATCATACATCCAAAGTTATAATGAAAGAAGCAAATCAAGGGTACCGTGTAGTCTAGAGATGTCGCCAGAGTGTGAATTGGGCGCTGGAAGTCGGTGATGTTAATCCCGGTTGACCTCCAACATAGCTTTCCAATCTTCTCAATCGATCCATTCGATACAACCGCTCATCAATCATCCATGATCCTCTTCACATCCTTCGTCCCGAGAATTCCATCGCTAGGGAGACCGATCTTTGGTGTATATCCTTCAACCGGCCAATCCGGCCCTAACCATCTTCAAAGTGTGATCTCCACACTTGTGAAGATCTCTGCACGCCATCAAGCAATTTCTTTGAAGTTCATCATGCGTAAACGGCCGAATGGTTTGGCGATGAGTGTAAGTTGTGAGAGCCGGTTGATGTCGGAAGATCAAGCTGTGTGGAGTAAAGTTTACATGTGTCCGATAAGATTCAACCGCCGCTGGAGATCTTCTACACGCTCTTTGATAACTATGCGTCGATGAAGATGAGCAACGACTTGATAAATTTACGCTTGTACTTCAAAGGAGAATTGTCTCATACGACCCCTCACTTTGGCAAGGTACATGTCTTCGATGTAGTTGATAGACAAATTCTCAAAGTCAGCTTCAGAGAATGCATAATCCCTTTCGTCTTGTCTTTTGACCATAATGTTCTTGAGATACGTGTAGTCCCATTTAGACGAAAGATCAACGTGTTTGATGGCAACGATGTTTTTAGTATCAATAATCCGCATGTTGAGACTTCTGCACTGCGCAGTCGTAGTAGATTCTTCTTGCGTTCCTACCAATGATGAATCCCGTACATTGCATCTCAGTCATATGCTTCCACTTTGTTGGAGAACAAGTGATTAGCTCTTTCCTCGATAGCTATGCGGTTTGAGTATTCGGCCGGGAATGGAAGTGTGGATGTAGCGTATTTCCTTGAACCATCACCACCGTGGAAAAAGAAACTCCAAGTCTTTGTTGAAGAAATATCTCAATGGATCCTAGGCCGATCCGTCGGTCGATCGTGGTAGTGGTTTAGACCGGTCGGTAATATGGAGGATTGTCCCGCCAGAAGTCGATGTTTGCTTCTTGGTTGAGCCAATCCATGTTATTAGACATAGCTCGAGCAATGTTGTCAAGGTGATATTCGACCTCGATGGCACTTTCTCGAGCTATCTTCCACAATTGAAAAGCTTCATTCTTGATTTGCCGCAACTCAGATTTCGTCATCTTCTTTACTTTGAACTTTTCTTGCAAAATTTTAGCATGCTCCAAAGTATTACCGCCTACCGATCTTGACCTTCTTCGTGGTAGGGGTGGAATTGACAAGTGTAGAAAACCATTCAAATTTCTCTGTTGTATCTTCATCTAGCCATGATACAACGTCAACTTTGGGAACCTTCTTCTTCTTTTGTTTAGACCTAGATGAGGATTCCGGGTTTCTCAACTTTGTCGAGAGGCGGGTTGTTGTTGGGCTCATGGTATTTCTTCATCGCCACCACCCATATACTCAAAGTGATCACCGGTTTTCTCGAAGTCCGGGTGGTGTCTCGAATCCCGAGGTTTATCCGTAAGAGCGGGAGGAGATCTTTGTTGAGCCGAGTCCTTTGGGGTGGAGGCGGCATTGAGTACTCGAATCGAAGATGATTCACCTGACTTCTTTGTGCGTTTAGGCTCCTTATCTTTATCTTGATCTTTGTCTTCATCATCTCTTGAACGCTTAGGCCTTATAGCCTCTTCTCTAATGATGAATGGAGTTGGTATTCCAAAGAATGCTTCAAAAGTTTAGCTTCATGGGAGGTAAACGCAGAAGCGTTTTGACATTTGGCGCTACCACCGTTTACTAATTCATCATCTGAGAAGATTGTAGTTTCAACTAGATTGATGCTCAAATTCATCGGAGTTGATTTCATGGCTTGCTTGGCTAAGTGTAAGAGATGTGGATACAGCTTGTCCGGTATACATCTCCTTTGTCAGCTTTGAACGACCTCGATTAGGAACTTGTGAGAGTATCCTTTAATCATCTCGTCCATGCTTCCTTAAAGATCATCCTTCATAAGCTTCTGGACATACTCCCTTTCAACTTGCATCTTGTCATTCTCATCATGAAGGTACGTTAATCGTCAATAAAATTTAGCTTTTGCAAAGCATGTCTTTCTTTCTAACTTGTTTGACCGCATTCACAATTTTTTTATGAGTATGAGAAATCCAAGATCGAGGTGGCTTTTATCGATTTGGATGTTGATTTGGTTGATCTTTTTGATGGTGGTGGTGAAGAATGAGAAGACGAACCGATGATGAAGAGACATGAGGAGACTCCGATCCTTTGGAGGTGCAAAGGTTTTCCTCCTCCGAAGCGCAGACATCTGTTTCAGCGTAAACTTATCATAATCGATCATCTCCATTCTTTCTTTCTCTTCGCCTTTTCGCCTCGCTTTCTTTGTCACCCCTCATCTTTCTCGGACTTATCTTTATCAGATTCCTCAAAGTCATGCTCAAGAGTGTCTTCGACACGTGTTTGTTGTTGTACCAAAGTGGTGGCACCGCATCCCTTTATCGGGTTGATTAACCGCATCGTGACCGGTGAAGGTTGAGCTACACCACTTGACCTCCGGCCACCCATTTGTTCTTAAGCAAATTGTTGAGCAACGTGTTGAAGTCGAACGAATTTGAACTTCTTCCAGATGATTTATCCGCTTCTCATCACTTTCTCGAGCTTTTAATCATATGGCACAAGTATGAGTCTTCCCTTTTCCTATGTCACTGGTGGACTTGGAGGTTTAGCCGGCAAGGAGGTTCTTTGGTTGCGGATTCAGAGTAGAAGATCTCTTCATCTGATTGTGTATCTTCGAGCTTTCGCCCACAAGCTTTCTTTGCGCTTCGTGCTCGATTCGGGGAATGGGAGTAGAAGTAGCTTCCTTAGATGGAATAGCCCTTTTCGTGGAGGATTCCTCTTGGGGATTATCCTCGACTTTCAAGATTTGCAAAGACTTCCCGCATCAGCTTTTCTCGGTTCTCCTATAGGTGTTCCAAGACTTCTCATCGAGATGACCAACTTTGCCTTCTCTTACCGCTACAAGATACCTTTTGTATGTTTCAAGCTTTTTGATTTCATTGGTCCAGTCAAGGTGATCGTGCAACACAAAGACTCGTTTCTTTGTTGACGATTCCTTGATTCGAGGACTGATAGGATGGGTTCACCAACATGTCGTGATTGTCGGGTCATGAGCCTCTTGGGAATATCGTGATGAAGTCCAAGTGCTCTCTCGATCAACAGCTTTGTGATCTCGATCATAGGGAATCTTTGAGCCAAGTTTCTTGTGAAATGACATCATGTCTTCCCATCATAGTGCTTCAATTTCGATGTCCTTCTTGTTGATTAATGACCAAAATATTTGCGCCCATGAGCTTGGGATGCTCATAGCCACCGCCACGCGACTGCAGACCGACTTGATGATGATGTAGAGGGTTCTCCCGGTTGAGGAATGTTCTAAGCTCCACATGAGAATGCTTAGTGATAATCTCGCTTCATCATATCCATCCATCCATCGAATTGCGTAATCGCTCTTCAAGAGGTGTGGCATAGAAGTCGGTTGGCTCGATGTCGTGAATTAGAAGAACGTACCGTGATCGCTTTCAGGTGATGGTGATTTGTTTGTGATTGAGCCGCCACAGCCACAAGACTTTGACCTTGATCCTTTGCATTGAATTCCAGATTGTTGTATGTAGATCTGCATCAGAAAGCAGAAAGGTGATAGCATGTTCGTACGATGATTCCTAAGAATATCCACAAGAATCAAGCAAGAAGTTTCTCGGTATGTGAGGGTTTCAAAGTCAACTCGAGATTTTTCTTTACAATCTTTCTTGATAGCCATTGGGGAAGATATCAAGAATAGTGAGAACTTCGTGCATCCACATTCATTTGAGCAAACCATGTCGTGGATTCAAATAACATTAGCCAAAAGAACCAACATATCGAAAGACATAATGTTAGTCAACGTAAGGTTTTATTGTTTAATTATTGAATGTACAATGTTAATGATTGTTACGAGTCCAAAGTCACTTGTTTGTTCAATAGTCCAATGACGCCGTGATAAGTTTCGTGAGTTAGTTAACTTTAAGTTTTAAAGTTTATGTTATCACTTATTTAACACAAATATATTAAACGCTAAGTTTATTAGTGACATTATTGGTATCGCGGATGTTATGATTTGTTTATTTACAAGTTTTCCGCAATTCATAATTAAGGTCAATCAAGGCTTAGGCGTAAAAGTAAAAGTTATGCGTAAACGAGTGTTATACGCAGAGATCAAAGCTTATGCATAGGATCCTAACTTACGCCGCAAGAAATATTGCGCTGCGAGAACAGGACCATATGAGCTTACCCGTAGGCTGATAAAAACCTTATGCGTAAGGCTTACTGTAAGAGTAGGCCTTATGCGTAGTCACTGCCACGCATATCCTTCACAGATACGCCAGAGTCCCATTGTAGAACCTTATATGAGACGCTTACGCTGTAAGATTACTCTTACGTAAGATAACATGCTACGCGTAAGGTGATCCTTATGTAGTTTGCTTAGAACCTTGATTCTCGAAGTTCTCACTTGTAAATGCCTTGAAATAAATTCATCATATCATCAATATAAACCCATACATTTATCTTATAAATGCATGGCATGAAAGCATATCAAAAGCTTTTGCTGCGAGAAAGTCTTACGCCGTAAGACAAAACCCCTAATAGTTTAAGAATTACGCATATGAATTTTAGCCATAGGATTAGCATCAAAGTTTTTCTAGTAAGTCAAAGATGTCTATTGAGTTGTCTTAGCCAAGTTTTAACATCAAATGTGTTAAGAATCAAAAGTACCTAAATCGTATGAACATAAACCCTAATTTCCATTTTATGAATCATTAGTGTTTCGGTGTATTCAGGCCTAGATATGATTAATTCAACTTGACTACAACCTTCTACAACAATCTTTTTCACACAAAAACGCCTTTATTTGAAAATACCCAAATCAACGATAAACCCTAATTTCAAAAGTCATTCACCGTGCTTCCGCGCGTTTGATGATAAATAGTTTTAGTATGATTAATTGAACGCTTTGACACAATCACATTAACCACAACACACCTAATGAGTGATTTGTGTTCATAGCTTACGCCAGAGAACACTAATCACTCTCAATCTCATCTTCTGACCGTTGGATTTGAGTGAAAATCAAAACCCTTGTTTAAAAACTTGTAAAGATTATTAAACCACTTACAAAATGATGATCCAATACACGGATATGAAGATTTATTTTGAGCTTAGGATGATTTAGGTGATGATAATAAATGTGATGAAGTTAATGAGGTTGGTAGGGTATTTTATTTAAAATAACTTTTAAAGTTTTGACAGTTTTGGTCCCTCCACGTTTTCCTTTTTCATCCAAAGCCATTTAACTTCCGTTTTTGTTATCAAACAAAGATTTTAAGAAAGAAACTTGACGACACTCCCCATCGACTTAAGAAAATAATGAAAGGTTATAAATTTTAGTCCGAGGAGTGTCATTGAAGTCGAAAAATTTACCACCATTGATAAAAGAAACAACCGTGATATGATAACATGCAAGTACATGATAATGTTTTGAAACAGCTTAAGTGATTATTTTTCCCTCAACACTTGATCAGAAAAATATTGAATTTTGAAAGATTAAAGTGTTGACGAAAGAAATGTACTTGCCATGTTGAAAGAAAAATATATTAGAAGAATATTTTTGTTGTTTTATCGTTTTACATTTTTTATTTTGTTTTTGAAAAATTATTTACAAAAGAGATTTTGGTGTTTGACTGTTTTTAAGATCGCTTTAGGAGGTCATCCACTCTCTGTGTCAAACACCGCATACCAATACGGTGGACCAACTCATTAAACCTAGCGGGAGGCAAGGCTTTTGTGAGCAGATCTGCTAATTGGTATTCACTCCAATGCAAGTATAATTCAACCGTACTATGTTCCATGTGATCCTTGATGAAATGATATCGAAGATCGATGTGCTTTTATTTCGAAAGTACGAATCGAAGTTGCACGAGATCGCAATGGCACCATTGTCGCAGAATCGATTCTCACAAATACGAACCATAGTCTTTGAGTTGGTCAAATAAGCCTCAAGTACTCTTCCGCGGAATCTAAGCATCCCGCTGCGGGTCAGCGCCTCAAAGCGATTTTTCAAAACCGAATCCTTCTGGATACCGTGATTCCCAAATTAATGGTTCCCTTGATATATCTGGAGGATTCTTTTAGCCTCGCAGAGTGGGTTTCGTTTTGGTCGCGGCCGATAACGGAGCAAAGATGTACGGCAAAGACAATGTCAGGTCTGCTAGTTGTTAGATACATGAGAGACCCAATAATACTACGGTATTTTGTAGGGTCAACCAGCTTTCCATGTAAATCGGCCAAGCTTCTTGGTATGTGACATTGGTGTGGCATAAGTATCACAAGTATTCATCCCAAATTTGTTCATAATTTCAAGGGCATATTTGACCGACTCGTAAAAATACCACGGGTGATTGATGAACTTGGGTACCCTAGAAAGAACGTAAGTACACCCATCATGGACATTTCAAAATGTTTCTTCATTAGTTTTGCAAAAGCGATTGAGTACTTTTTATGAGTCGACCCAAAAATGATGTCATCCACATAATTTGAACAATTAAAATATGTTCCCCGTGATATTGTATGAAAAGAGTTGGGTCGAACGAACCTTTGGTGAAATTATTGGCAATGAGGAAAGATGATAGCTTATCGCATCAATACCGAGGAGCTTGTTTGAGACCATACGCTTGCCTTTCGGCTAGACATGGTTCGTAGCGATCAACGAACTTTCCGCTGGTCGACATAAACCGCTTTTAAGTTGCCCATTCAAAAGCAGCTTTGACGCCCATCCGAAAAGACCGTATATTCATATGAGCCGCTAACGCCAGAAATATCCAATGTTCTCAAGACGAAGCAACCGAGCAAAAGATTATTCAAAGTCAATACCCTCTTCCCCGACGATAACCCTTAGCCACCGTGACGGACTTATCCGATAACATTTTCCAAAGATCCAATTTGTTTTTCAAATCCATTTGAGACCAATGACGAGACCCTCTGGTCTTTCAACCAGCTCCTATACTTCAAGACGCTTGAATTGGTGAGTTCTTCTTGCATGGATTCAATCCGCATTCTTTGTCATTGCATCCTTAATGTTTTTGGGTTCGATGGGCAGCATGCTGAGATCATAAATGCGTTGTTCACCGTCGGGTGTGAAGACGCTTGTCGGTAACGACCGGTTGATTCGGGTTGCCAATAATATTTTCTGTGAGGATGGTCTTTGTCCATCTATGCTAGGTTGATGTTGGTATACATTGTGCGATTTTGAGGATTCAAATGGCTGTTGAAGATTCCACACATCAGTGAGTCTCATTAGCAAACGGGTTAAAGAACGATTTGGATCAAAATCAAGATGTGGGGTACATTGATGAAGTGTCTAAATACTCATCATTTTTGTACCATTTAAACCGCAAAACATCCGAAAACACTCGTAAATATATCAAAATGATAAAAATATCACAAACAAGTGTTTTATGTGTTTTAAATGCAAAAATATCAAAACAGATGAAAACATATCAAGTTTGAATAATTGGCGGCTTTGGTCCCTCAAGTTTGAAAAATTGTCAAAAAATAGTCCTTGGATATTTAAAATGGAAAATAATCAAATATGGTCCTTTAATATTCATAAATGGCATAATTGGTCCTTGAATAACTTCTTTGAATATTGGCGCTGCCCTCAAAAATCGTAGAAATTACATGAATGGTCCTTGTTATAATCTAAAACCAAATGGACCTCTTTTGTATTATTAACCCAAACCAAAACCCAAAGAACCCCCAATACAAACCTCAAGGACCCCCAATTGTGAACCCCTCACTTATTAATATCATTCTACAAATAAAGTCAAACCCGCCAAATACCAGGAGCACTGTACATCTCCCTCACCAACTCAGAAATCAAAACCGTGGTTTCACCACCACCTCACCATCTTTCCACCTCACCCATACTACTCTCCAAATTATCCCCCTCCTCCTATATACGCAACCAAGCATTTAATGCTTCCCACCATCAAACACTTCACCTCACCTACATCCCCTCGCTTTTTGCAAAAATCACTCCTAGCTCTATATCTACTTTCATTTGTCCCTCCACCTCTACAATCTTCCAAGAATTCTTAATTGAAGAAAACCTCGCCTAATCCACTAGTACTACTTTTTGGCCAAAAGTGAATTTGAAGGTCGAGATTGCTTTTGACTCATCCAATGGTTAAGATTGTTGATGGGAAATATTCAGAGGCATATGGGGAGTCTCAAAATGCTATAAAGATAGAGGAGAAGCAGAGGAGTGAAATAACCAGTGTAATTTTTAATTTCTTAAGTCGCTTTATTATTTCAAACTGTAATTTTAAGCTTCCAAGTACTTTGTTTAAGTAATTTCAAGTATATGTAACCTTTTTCGCTTCAAATGTTCAAGTTTAAATTTCGCAGTAATTTTAAGTTCAAAATCGCATGTTAATCAAATGTTGTTGTTAGTTGTTATTAAGGACTGATAAGCCCACATAAGCTCCTAGATAGCTTATATAAGCTATTAGAAACCTTAAAAATTAGGAAATCAAAAAGAAAAATTACCAAAAATACATAAAAAAATGATGGAAAATCAAAAATCCATGGTGAATGTTATCAAGAAACTGGAGCAAGGTTGATATTGGATTGCCTTGGTTTAGTGCTTCTTGGGAAGCTATAGGTTGTGTTTGTGTACTAGTTCTCAGCTTTGAGCTGGAAGCCACTTGTAAGCCTATTGCTCAATTTAGCTTTTCATCGTAAAGTTACTTATAAGCTTCAATCTTTGTGTTTCTATGTTTCTTAATGGTAGTTAAGTAGAATTAACAATAAAAACCAGTTGCTTGTTTTCCTTAATTTGTAGTTACTATAAAATTTATTTTAAAGCTTATTATAAGCATAAGTGTCAATTCTCGTTATATGTTGTTATTTAATGTTTCTTGAGGTCAGCCTAATTAAATGATAATATAAGGTCTCAGAATCATGCTTCATGGTCTTAATCGTGTTTTGCTTTGAAAATCATCAAAGCAGTCCTAGTAAAGGCTTGTTTGGATTTGCCTTGTTATCTGTAGTAGAGGCTATTTGTGTTGTTGTTTATTGTTGTTACCTGTCATACTTGGTACTAATAACTCAAAGACACAATAAAAATCGAAGTCTTGTTAGTATAAAAGTCAAAAACCCTTTCCTGATCTCACTTAAGTTGATCATCATAGGATTAAGAGTCTAAAACTCATCATAGTTGTTTATAAGTTGGTCACCTAGCTTAATTTTATCATAACTTAGGTTAATATAACATAATTAATAAGTAGGATTAATCAAAAGTTCATATTAGTCAAACCTCTAGTGTAATTTAAAAGTCAAACTTTTCAGCTTTGCGGTTTGAATAAAATAGGTAATTTTATATAGGACATAATATTAAGCTTCAAGATCTGAGCTTTTGGAATATTAAAATATAACTGCTCATCTTAATCTTAGTAATTTTTATAATCTTCAATTAGCTTTTTAAACTGCTTATTTTCTAGCCTACTTTAGACCCTTTTCAAAAACCTCCCCCTGTGCATAGATTTACTAGCTTATTTCACAAGCTCACACAGAGCTTATTAGTGAGGTCTAGCTTGTGCACTTTAGCTTTTGAGAAGCTTACCTAGTCGCCTCAAGGTTCCGTTTTAGTTTTCAATTTCTAGCTTATTTGATAAACTTTTAGTGGCTTATTGTTTTGTAAGCCATTTTATCTTGTAATGTCAGTGTTTACAAGCTTTTGCATAAGCTCATCATAAGCTCACTAGTGGAACCCACAGTGAGAGCTTTAGCATTTTAGATAGCTCAGTTGGTTAACTTGTTAGTCCCAGCTTTTGTTTTCATTTCCAAGTTTATTTAAGTGCTTAAATTTAAGCTTGTAAGTGCCTAGAGATCCAAAGAGTGTCCTGTGCATCAATCAAATCTTGTGCTTATTTGGATATTGATCAATGCTTATTTTTAAGTCATTTTGCTTTTTCAGTTGTTAATTTAGCTTATAATCTTCCCTAGCTTATTTCCAGTTTACTTGTGCTTATTTATTAGCTTATAAGCCATTTGGCTAATACTTGTGCTTATTTCCATTTCTAGTTTAACTGTTAAGTGATTATAAGCTCAAACTGAGCTTATTAGTGATTTTAGAAAAGTTGTAGTTTTGAAATTTGCTTATCTTAATTATGCTTAATCAGGTTTCAAAAAGAAAATCCAAAAGAAAATAAAAACAAAAAGCTAGTTGCTTTGGATTCGAACCTCGCCACCCAGCTCACACCACACACACTACCATCCATCCTTGGTCTTTGGTAGTATTCCTTTGCACAATTTATTACTTAAGTCCTTTTTTTGTCCATTTAGCTTATACATTAAGTTAGCTTATTTTCAGTTTATTTAAACAAGCTTTTACAACTTTTGTATTTTTCAGATCTTTGTATTAGTATAAAGTATTTTATAAAAAGTTTCGAATTTTCTTAATAGTTTTAGTATTTTTAATCAATTAATTAGTTTAAAATAGTATTTAATTCATAATAAAAAATATAAAAGTCAAAAAATATAAATCTTTTTTCTAAAATTTTCTTTTGTCATATAGTAAGTAAGAAAATTGTTTTTACACTCAGGACTTTATTTCACAAATTTTAATTTGGCATATTGTTATGCTATAGCACTCGTAATTTTACATATAACGCTAGGTCACGTTTTAGATAATTTAGGTTTACGCTTTAATTAAAATAGTTTATTTAAGTTATTTTATTTTATAAATCAAGAAAACATCACTTTAAAAATAGTGATAGCGTTTATTTAATATAATTTAGCTTTTTAATTTTCTTTAATTTGCATTTAAGCCCCTTTAATTTACAAAACTTTCTCTTTAGGTATAATTATCATTCACAATCCTTACCGATCACTATCCTTAGTGATTATTCGACATCTGAAAGTGTTAAACACCATTAATCCTCCGCGGGACTTAACGACTGTGGAAACACTATACTATCCAGATCTTAATTGCATTGGTTTTAGACAGTTTGAATTTTATTACGGTTGACCATTCACAAGTGGTTAGCTTGTGTGATAAACTTTGGACTTTGGGTAGAATCAAATTTTGGCATTTCTTGAATCACGGGAGGCTTTAGCGTGTTCTAAACATTCTCAGACCCGCATTTGCACATATACCACCTTTGTAAACGCTTTTTAAGATATCAAAAAAAATCATTAACACTTTTCCTAAAGTGTTAACAACACCAAAAAAATATAAAACAACAAAACAATCGTAACGCTTTTCTTTTCTTGTATTTTCTTTTAAGGTGATTCTTAAAGAGATACGATTTGGTTAAACGAGACGATACCAAAAATATTGTCCAAAAGTTTTTAAACCCTTAGCATAAATCCATACCTACGCCTTTTCGTGGTACTTAAAATACATAAAAATCAACCAACCAAGAAACCAAGGCAAGACACCTACCAACCTGGGGGTGTGACTAACATTAATAAGTTCCCGGACAAAAGATTTAAAACTTACCTTTGTGTCCTTGTGATTTGGTGTACCTTTTTCAAAGAAGCCATTTCATTTGTGATTATTGGTTTAAGTTTACTTGTCGTTTTGCCTGCATTTTGTTTTAAGCTGGTTTTAAACACTTGGCGCTCGTTCTTCCAGCTCTACAAGTCCACTTTCGAGCTTGCAAATATTCCTCGTGGCGTGAGGGCGTTCGCTCCTTCACCGTGGTAGGAACGTCCTTACACCACCACCCATGCGTAATGGCGAGAAGACAAGCCGATGAATGAGCTTCTCCAGAACCCATGAGGGTTACTGAGGAGATTATTGTCCCGATAATCGCGTGGTATACCTTTGAGCTCAAAACCGGTTGCTTAATCTTGTAACCCAAAGCCAATTTTATGGTTTTGAAAGCGGATGATCCTCATGCTCACATTCGATGGTTTAACAAGATTGCATCTACCATCAAATACAAGAATGTCCCACATGAAGCAATTAAGCTTCTTCTGTTTCCATTCTCTCTAGAGGACAAGCCGGAATTGGCTTGAGAAACAACCCCTCGTTCCATTGAGACATGGGAGGATCTAGTCACTAAGTTTGTTAAAGAATTCTATCCTCCATCCCGAACTACAAGTCTTAAGAATGAGATAATGAAATTCCCTCAAAGATTTGATGAATCATTCGGGGAGGCATGGGATCGTTACAAAGAGTTGCTCGAAAGTGTCCGACATCATGGTTTTACCGAGTTAATGCAAATGGATACTTTCTACAATGGTCTCTGACCAAACTAACCAAGACTCTTTAAATGCCTCCGCGGAGGTAATTTCCTGAGCAAGACCACAAAAGAAGCCTTGCAAATCATTGAAAACAAGTCCTGTGTCCGCCCTTTCCGAACAAAGACATATCGCAGTCTCGCATAATGCTGACCTTCTACTTCATCTCCACTGAGTACATCTAGCACCGATGCTAAGATTGACAAACTCACGGATATTGTTCAAGCTTTGGTTCTTGCTAACCAAAAGAAAGTCACTTTCACACGCATACCATCACATGGTGAAGTGAAGAAAGTCGAGGTGTGTTACTTGGTGGCCCTCATGCATACTACAAGGCATGCGCCACCGATGGTAGTCCTTTTCCAATGGCCGGTACTTCACATCAGGGAGGTAATCAATACCGCCCTCAAAATGAACCAAACTACCGTGCTAATACTTATCAGGGACCACCCGGTTTTAGCCAAATCCTAACATAAAACCGAATCAGAACCAACCCAGAATGAACCAAGGTTATCAAAACCAAGGTAATTTCTATCCCGAACCAAATCAAGGTTTCCAACATCAAGGAAATCTTAATCAAAACAATTTCAATCGAGGGAATCAATTTCATGGGAATATGAATCCTAATCAAGGAAATTTTCAAAATCAAGGCCCTAATCCGAACATTAGAGGCCAGAATTTTCCTAATCAAACTCAAACCATTGTTCCAACTGGACCATCATCCGATGAGTTATTGAAGCAATTCATGAAATCCCAAGATGAAATGAACAGTGTTGTTGGTCATCGTCGATCACCGATCTAAAGAAGTCTTTAAATGATCAACCCTGGGCTCAGGAAAACTTCCGAGCAACACGATCGCTAACCCGAGGGGCGATGCAAAGGCTATCACAACCGTAAGTGTGTTTCATACAATGGACCCGCTATTCCTACTACCTCTTCTTCTTCTTCTCTCGAAGGTAGTGGAGTGAACCTTGAGGCTACAAAGGACAAGGAACTTCCTACTAATAACGGAGGTACCAATGATGTCCAACCTCAAGTTGTCCGTAAAACCCAAATCCAATCCAGAGTTGTTTTGAACCTCCAAGAGCTCCCCGTTGAAAACCCCAAATCCAAATCTTCTATTCCTTACCCATCACGTTTGAATGAGCAAAGCTCCGCGAAAAGCCACCATCAAATGGACAAAAATTTTCAAATTTTCCAAGAACTACATTTTGACATAAGCTTTGCGGATGCTATCATGCTCATGCCCAAGTTTGCATCAACTCTCAAACACATGTTAAGCAACAAGGAAAAGCCGTTTGAAATGGCTAAAACTCCTTCGAACGAGAAGCTGCTCAGAGTTATCTTGAAGAAGCTTAGAAGAAGCTTGGAGATCCCGAAAATTTCTCTTACCTTGTGTATTTTGAATGGTTGAATGCTTTGCCTTAGCGATCTTGGTGCAAGCATTAACCGATGCCTCATTCAGATGGAAGAAACTTTCTCTTCCCGACCTTATTCCTACATGCATGACTCTCGAGCAGATTGCAGTACAATATCCCGGCCCTCTTGGAATGCCAGGACGTATTTGAAAGTAGGAAAGTTCCATTTTCCAATGACTTTGTAGTTGTTGATTTCGATACTGATCCACGGGTTCCTCTAATTGTTGGACGAGGATTCCTGAGAACGGGCCGCGCTCTCATTGATGTATTTGAGCAAGAAATCACATTACGTGTGGGTAATGAAGTTGTCACCTTTAACCTTGATCAAACTTCGAGGTACTCCGCAAACTATGATTCCGAGTATCGGTAAACCAATAGATATCATTGATGTTGCTTCTGATGAGTACTCTCAAGAAGTTCTTGGTTATGATCATAATTCTTCGAGTGATAATCTCACTCATTCATCTCAACCCATCATCGCCAATTCTACTCCTTCTCTCACTCCATTTGAGGAAAGTGACTTCATCTTGGAAGAGATTGAAGCATACTTGTCTAGTGATTCAGCTCCATGGAAATTGATCACGCTCCCATAACATCGAGGGGACATACTTCTCATTGAGAAGTTGCTTAATGATGATCCATCATCACTCCCTCCCATCGAGCTTCATAACAAGGAAGTCAAGTCGGTTGAGAAAATCAAGAATTTCCTGAAGTAGAACTTAAGGACTTACCACCTCATCTCAAGTATGCATTTCTTGAGGGTGATGATAAATTACCCGCCATTATTGCTCGAGATTTGAGTAAAGATGAAAAAGTCATTCTCATAAAGGTCTTAAAGTCACACAAGCAAGCAATTGCTTAGAAACTCTCCGACATTAAGGGTATCAACCCTGAGTTTTGTACTCACAAAATCTTGATGGAGGATGACTTCAAGCCAAGCTTCAACATCGAGAGATGAGTAAATCCAAAAATCCATGATGTTATTAAACAAGAGGTTCTCAAACTTCTTGATGAAGGATTAATTTACCCGATCTCAGATAGTCCTTGGGTTAGCCCAATTCATTGTGTTCCTAAAAAGGGTGGCATAACTGTTGTCACAAATGAAGATAACGAGTTAATTCCAACTCGATGGTTACGGATGGCGTGTTTGCAGTGACTATCGTAAGTTGAATGACGCCACCCGAAAAGACCATTTTCCTCTACCCTTCATGGACCAAATGCTTGAGAGATTAGCAGGGAATGAATACTATTGTTTCCTTGATGGTTTCTCGGGTTATTTTCAGATCCCCATTGATCCACGGGATCAAGAGAAGACCACATTCACCTGCCCATACGGAACTTTTTCCTACAGACGTATGCCTTTTGGCTTATGTAATGCTCCTAGCACGTTCCAACGATGTATGATGGCCATTTTCCACGACATGATCGGGGAAACAATGGAGGTGTTTATGGATGACTTCTCGGTCATTGGGGACTCGTTTCAAACATGTCTCTCCCATTTAGAAAAAATGCTTAAACGGTGTGAAGACACCAATCTTTGTCTAAATTGGGAGAAGAGCCACTTTATGGTCAAAGAAGGCATAGTCCTTGGCCATAAGATTTCCAAAAACGGGATTGAGGTTGATAGAGCAAAAGTCGATGTTATTGCTAAATTACCTCATCCTACTACCGCCAAAGGTATTAGGAGTTTTTTAGGTCATGCCGGTTTTTATCATAGATTCATACAAGATTTTTCTAAAATCGCCCGGCCTATGACCCATCTTCTTGAAAAGATGCTCCTTTTATCTTCTCACCTGAGTGCATCGAAGCTTTTGAAACATTAAAGAAAAGCTTATCGAAGCACCCATTCTCGCTGTTCCCGACTTGGGATTTACCCTTTGAGCTCATGTGCGATGCAAGTGATTTTGCTATCGGTGCAGCCCTAGGGCAACGTAGATCCAAGCATTTTCAGCCTATCCACTACGCAAGTAAAACATGATCAAGCTCAAACTCATTACACCACCACGAAAAAAGAGCTACTAGCCGTGGTGTATGCATTTGAGAAGTTTCGGCCATACCTAATCTTGACCAAATGTGTGGTGTATACGGATCACTAGGCTCTCAAATATCTCTTTGCAAAACAAGATGCAAAGCCGAGATTGCTCCGCTGGGTTCTCCTCCTCCAAGAATTTGATATCATTATATGTGATAAAAAGGAGCCGAGAACCTAGTCAGCCGATCATCTGTCCCGTTTAAAAAACCCTCACCAAGATGTTTTCGAGAAAAAGGAAATAAATGAAACATTTCCTCTCGAGACACTCAATGCGGTTTCTTTTCGTGGAAACTCTACCACCCCATGGTTTGTCGACCGCAAATTACCATGCGGTAACTTCATAGTGAAAGGGATGTCGACCCAAATGTAAGAACAAATTCTTCAAGATGTTAAACATTACTCGGGGACGACCCCTTATTCAAAATCTGCTGGCGGATCAAGTCATTCCGACGGTGTGTTTATGGACAGAAGCTATTGACATTCTCAAAGCTTGCCATGCCGACTAATCCACCGGGCCATCATAGTCCAAATTACACCGCCAAAAAGGTGTTTGATTCCAGGTTTTATTGGCCCACTATTTATAAAGATGCCCACGAATTTGTCAAAACCTGACGCTTGTCAACGTTACGGAAATATCTCGCAAAGAAATGAAATGCCGCAAAACGCCATTCAAGTGTGTGAGATATTTGACATCCGGGGCATTGACTTTATGGGACCATTTCCATCTTCTCGAGGAAACAAATACATACTTGTGGTCTGTGACTATTTGTCAAAATGGGTTGAAGCGAAAGCTTTACCTACTAATGATGCCCGAAGTTGTTGTAAATTCTTAAAATCTCTTTTTGCTAGGTTTGGAACTCAGCGAGCTATAATAGTGATCGTGTACGCATTTCGCAATGACCAATTTGATAGAGTCATGCAAAAGTATGGTGTAACCCACCGCCTCTCTATCGCATACCACCCCCAAACAAGTGGGCAAGTGGAAGTTTCCAACCGTGGTATAAAAGAATTTTGAAAGGACAGAGGCTAAAACCGCTCCTCGGTCGGATAAACTAGATGACGCACTCTGGCCTTCCGCATAGCCTTATAAAACACCAATAGGGTGTACTCCATACAAGCTAGTGTACGGAAAGGCATGTCATCTGCCGATTGAGCTTGAGCACAAAGCATACCGGCCTTAAAACATGCCAACTTTGATATTCGTGACAGATGGTGATCACCGGAAAGTTCAAATGAATGAACTAAATGAACTTCGTGATCAAGCATACGAGAACTCTTTGATCTACAAACAAAAGACAAAGAAGATTCATGACTCCAAAATCAAGAACCGTGTTTTCAACGCTGGTGATCGAAGTCCTTCTTTTCAATTCAAGATTGAAGATTTCTCGAAAGCTTAAGTCCCGCTGGTCCGTCCATTTACTATTGCTAAGGTTTATCCTTATGGTACTATTGAGTTATCTCAACCGATGGTCCAAATTTTAAAGTGAATGGTCATCGATTAAAACACTATTTTGGAGAAGACATTCCACCCGTGGTTGTCCCGGATCTACAAACTTTCCCCATGAACCAATGAATGCGGGATCGAGTCAAGCTAGTGACTCGGTAATCAAAAACAATAGCACGCACCATATGGGTTTTCACCATATTTCCGACTTTCTTTCTATTTCTACCACCCTAGTGTGGGGAGTCACCCCCCTCACGTTGTATATAAGTACTCTCTAAAAAAAAATGTGATATATCAAAAAAAATAAAATAATGGCCGTAGTATTTCCTTTCATGTTCTATGTTTCAAACATAACCGGGTACTTTGAATATTGAGGGCAATATTCATTTCTAAGTGTAGGGGGGAATTCTCATGAATTTTATCATGTAATTATACCACCCAATTCCCCCGTTTTTGGCCAAATTTTTTTTTTGGAGTAAGTGTTTTCACTTACTCAAGAAATGGTAATCAGTCCGCCATGTCTAACCCATAAGGATTGGCTAATCCAGGAGCAAACGGCTCTTGGTAAAGATATCTCAAATGCGTTTATGGCTTGCAATTTGCCCAAAATTGTATGGTGTTCAGCTCACCATATCTTTAATTAGTGAAAAGTTGGCTAGCCCGCAAGTTTATGGCTTGTGGTAAAGGCAGTTGGAAAACCATAATTGGTAATCGACTCACCAAAGATAATATTGATAATTTATCTAAGAGTTGGCTAGTCCGTATAAACGGCTCGTAAAGACAAATCAAATCCGTTGAAATCTGGTGATTTGCTCAAAATCATTTGGTTATCATTGTACCAAGGTTCTTACTTGAACTGAAACAATTGGCTACTCCGAGTAATGGCTTTGGTAAAGAGATGAAATTCATTAATTTTTCTCAAAACATTGCTAGGGACTAGCAATATCTTAGTGTGGGGATTGATGAGTGTCTAAATACTCATCATTTTTGTACCATTTAAACTGCAAAAACATCCGAAAACACTCAGAAATGCATCAAAATGATAAAAATATCACAAATAAGTGTTTTATGTGTTTTAAATGCAAAAATATCAAAATCGGATGAAAAACATATCAAGTTTGCATAATTGGCGCTTTAGTCCCTCAAGTTTCAAAAATTGTCAAAAAATAGTCCTTGGATATTTAAAAGTGTCAAAATAATCAAATATGGTCCCCAAAGTTGTACTATTCATAAATGGCATAATTGGTCCTTGGAATACTTTGAAAATGAATATTGGGTTTTGGCCTGAATTTAAAAATCGTGAAAATACATGAATGGTCCTTGTTATAATCAAAACCAAATGGACCCTTTGTATTATTAACCAGCCAAAACCCAAAGAACCCCTGTCACTTGTGACCCCAATGTGAACCCCCACTTATTAATATCATTAGGTCAAATAAAGTCAAACCGCCAAATACCAGGGAGCCTGTACATCTCCCCACCTCAACTGTAAAACCAAAACCAGTGGTTTCACCACCACCTCACCATCTTTCCACCTCACCCATACTACTCTCCAGCTCATCCCCCTCCTCCTATACCAGCCACCAAGCATTTAATGCTTCCCCACCATCAAACACTTCACCTCACCCATCCCCCTTTTTCTTTGAAAAATCACTCCTAGCTCTATATCTACTTCTCATTTTGTCCCCTCCACCTCTACAATCTTCCAAGAATTCTTAATTGAAGAAAACCTGCTCTAATCCACTAGTACTACTTTTTGGCGCCAAAAGTGAATTTAAGTGAGATTGCTTTGACTCATCCAATGGTCAAGATTGTTGATGGGAAATATTCAGAGGCATATGGGGAGTCTCAAAATGCTATAAAGATAGAGGAGAAGCAGAGGAGTGAAATAACTAGTGTAATTTTAATTTCTTAGTCGTTTTTTATTATTTCAAACTTTCCAGTGTAATTTTAAGCTTCCAAGTACTTTGTTTAAGTAATTTCAAGTATATGTGAACCTTTTTCAGTTTCAATTTCAGTGTTCAAGTTTAAATTTCAGTTTGTGCAATTTTAAGTTCAAAATCTCATGTTAATCAAATGTTGTTGTTAGTTGTTATTAAGGACTGATAAGCCCACATACAGCTCCTATATAGCTTATTTAAGCTATTAGAAACCTTAAAACTCTATTTAGTATTAAAAAAAAATACCAAAAATACTAAAAAAATGATGGAAAATCAAAAATCCATGGTGAAGGTTATCAAGAAGCTGGAGCAAGGTTGATATTGGATTGCCTTGGTTTAGTGCTTCTTGGGAAGCTATAGGTTGTGTTTGTGTGCCTCAGTTCTCAGTTTTGAGCTTGGAAGCCACTTGTAAGCCTATTGCTCAATTTTAGCTTTCTTCATTAAAGTTACTTATAAGCTTCAATCTTTGTGTTTCTATGTTTCTTAATGGTAGTTAAGTAGAATTAACAATAAAAACCAGTTGCTTGTTTTCCTTAATTTGTAGTTACTATAAAATTTATTTTAATTATTATTATAAGCATAAGTGTAAATTCTCAGTTATATGTGGTTATTGTTGTTATTTAATGTTTCTTCAGTCTAATTAAATGATAATATAAGGTCGTAATGGGTTTCATGGTCTTAATCTGTATTTTGCTTTGAAAATCACCAAAACAGTCTAGTAAAGGCTTGTTTGGATTTGCCTTGTTATCTGTAGTAGAGGCTATTTGTGTTGTTGTTTTGTTGTCATGTCCTGGTACTAATAACTCAAAGATACAATAAAAATCAGTGCTTGTTAGTATAAAAGTCAAAATTTCCTTTGATCTCACTTAAGTTGATCACTGTTAGGATTAAGAGTCTAAAACTCATCATAGTTGTTTATAAGTTGGTCACCTAGCTTAATTTTATCATAACTTAGGTTAATATAACATAATTAATAAGTAGGATTAATCAAAAGTTCATATTAGTCAAACTTCTAGTGTAATTTAAAAAGTCAAACTTTTAGTTTTGCGATTTTTGAATAAAATAGGTAATTTTATATAGGACATAATATTAAGCTTCAAGATCTGAGCTTTTGGAATATTAAAATATAACTGCTCATCTTAATCTTAGTAATTTTTATAATCTTCAATTAGCTTTTTAAACTGCTTATTTTCTAGCCTACTTTAGACCCTTTCTCAAAAACCTCCCCGTGCAGATTTACTAGCTTATTTCACAAGCTCACACAGAGCTTATTAGTGAGGTCTAGCTTGTGCACTTTAGCTTTTTGAGAAGCTTACCTAGCTGTCTCAAGGTTCCAGTGTTTAGTTTTCAATTTCTAGCTTATTTGATAAGCCTACTAGTGGCTTATTGTTTTGTCCATTTTATCTTGTACTTGAGTCACGTTTACAAGCTTTTGCATAAGCTCATCATAAGCTCACTAGTGGAACCCACAGTGAGTACTTTAGCTTTTTAGATAGCTCAGTTGGTTAACTTATTAGTCCTAGTCTTTATTTTCATTTCTTAGCTTATTTCAGTGCTTAAAATTAAGCTTAAAAGTGCCTAGAGATCCAAAGAGTGTCCTGTGCATCAATCAAATCTTGTGCTTATTTGGATATTGATCAGGTGCTTATTTTAAGTCATTTTGCTTTTTCAGTTGTTAATTTAGCTTATAATCAGTTTCCTAGCTTATTTCCAGTTTACTTGTGCTTATTTATTAGCTTATAAGCCATTTGGCTAATACTTGTGCTTATTTCCATTTCTAGTTTAACTGTTAAGTGATTATAAGCTCAAACTGAGCTTATTAGTGATTTTTAGAAAAAGTTGTAGTTTTGAAATTTGCTTATCTTAGTGTGCTTAATCAGTTTCAAAAAGAAAAATCCAAAAAGAAAATAAAAAACAAAAAGCAAGTTGCTGGGATTCGAACCCTGGCCACCCAGCTCACCACACACACACACTACCATCTGCCCTTGGGTCTTTGACTGGTATTCCTTTGCACAATTTATTACTTAAGTCCTTTTTGTCCATTTAGCTTATACGATTAAGTTAGCTTATTTTCAGCTTATTTAAACAAGCTTTTACAACTTTTGTATTTTTCGTATCTTTGTATTAGTATAAAGTATTTTATAAAAAAGTTTCAGAATTTTCTTAATAGTTTTAGTATTTTTAATTATTTAATTAGTTTAAAATAGTATTTAATTCATAAAAAAAAATATAAAAGTCAAAAAAATACAAATCTTTTTTCTAAAATTTTATTTTGTCATATAGTAAGTAAGAAAATTGTTTTTACACTCGTAGGACTTTTATTTCACAAATTTTACGTTTTTACTTGCGCACTCGCGTAATTTTTACATTATAGTTTTCCATTCTAGGTTACGTTTTTAGATAATTTAGGTTTACGCTTTAATTAAAATAGTTTATTTAAGTTATTTTATTTTATAAATCAAGAAAACATCACTTTAAAAATAGTGATAGCGTTTATTTAATATAATTTAGCTTTTTAATTTTTTTAATTTGCATTTAAGCCCCTGTAATTTACAAAACTTTCTCTTTAGGTGTAATTATCATTCACAATCCTTACTGATCACTATCCTTAGTGATTATTCGACATCTGAAAGTGTTAAACACCATTAATCCTCCGTGGGACTTAACGACCTGTGGAAACACTATACTCTCCAGATCTTAATTGCATTGGTTTTAGACAGTTTGAATTTTATTACGGTTGACCATTCACAAGTGGTTAGCTTGTGTGATAAACTTGACTGTTTGGAGTGAATCATACATCATTCAGAACATCATCAACCGATTCATCATTGTTGGAAGCGGTTTGTTCAATTGCTGTGTTGGAGTCAACTGGTGGTGCTTCACTTGTAGTAGTTGTTATGGCAGTGTATCGGGTATATGAGTATTATCGGGTTGAGTAAGCGAGAACATCGGATACACGGAGCACGTTCATCAATATTGTCAGCGAGCAGTGAGCAAATAACCTTTCCATTTGTTGGCGAGTAAGGCGAGGGCTTGTTTGGTGATGATGGGGTTTGGGGGAAGTTTAAGCGGTTGTGACCGGGTTCCAAGTTTGTTATACTCGAAGCCATTTCCGTGAATTCATCAAAATGAGCATGAATCGTTTCCATAACCTCCTTTGTTCGACGATTCCGGATTCGGAAACCTTTAGAATTATCCGCGGTATCGATAAAGACTCCAATGTCGGCTTTGGCTTTGAGCTTTCAAAGTCATCCACGATCATTATTCGGAGATCCAAATACATGAAAGTGTTTGAGATTCGGTTTTTACTGTTGTGGACAAGCTTCGAAGGTGTTTTGTTGTGGCGTTTTGTAATCATAGACGGTTTTGAGTATAGCATCACGGTAGATACGGCTTACGCCCATAAGTAATGGAAGTTTAGCATTGATTAACATTGTTCTTGCGGCTTCCACTAGCGTTGGTTTCGATCTTTCAACAACTCCGTTTTGTTAGTTGTGCGTGCAATAGATGTCGATCTTTGAATTCCCACTTTCTCATAAAATTCACGAAGAGTTTGGTTAACAAATTGGTGCCTCATGCGATTACGATTTGTCGAGCGGTGTTTGGTAGAACTTGTATTTTCGTGAAAAGGTGATGATCATCTGTGGAGCTTGATCTTTGCTTCGAAGAAAGTAGACCCAAGTCAAGCGTGAATAGTCATCAACAATTACTAAGATGTAGCGTTTGCCATTGATCGTTTGCACGCGCGCCGGGCCACAAATCCATGTGAAGAAGATGAAGCACATCGAGGCGTGTTCCACCTTTGAAGGAAAATGAGCGCGAGTGCTTTTGCCTTGTTCACAAGCTGAGCAAAGGTGATCTTTAGAATACGAAATCGTGGGAGTCCTTCAACTAGTTTGTGTCGAGCAAGGTTGGTGATGGTTTGAAAGTTTAGATGTGAGAGCGGCGTGCCATAGCCAGGATATTGTTGATGTTGCCTTTGAAAGTAAGCAGATGGGAGAAGAAGCAACCATGTCTTGCATAGAGATAGTGTAAAGACTGGAATTACGCGAGCGGACATAAGGTCAGTTTCCTTGTAGATCATGAATGAAAAAAGTTTTCTCCTGAAAAGCAACTTCCAAATCTCCATCACAAAAGCGACCCTCAAAGCAGATTGTGACCGGGGCCTTCCACATAATAAACCACTGCTATTTCGATGTTCCCATTGATATAATCTCCGTAGCCCATGATAGCTGCGAAGTGATCATTCCGAACCCGGCGGTGCCAATGAACTTTGCAATAAAGTTTGATAACGGTTTAAGTTTCATGTCGTATGTCGGGAACATCCGCTATCAACAATCAGAGAATGATCTGTATCACACACGCATTACACATAGGCGACACAGATGGAATAGAAGTAGATGTGGAACCCGAAATGTTAGAGGGTTCGGGCGATTATAGTAGATATACAAACATCAATAGCTTTAGGTATCCACTTAAATCCTAGTGTGTTATATATCCATTTATGCCATCTCCAACTAGTATTTGCTTTAGTCTTAGTGAATGCACTAGGTGGTACTACATTCCTAGGAGGTGGCTGGAGCTGAGGGGACAGCAATGCGTTTCTTAGAATCTAAAGAGGGCGGTCTACCAAGCACAATCTTAGAAAGATTAGTGGGCCTAGAGGTATTCCGGTTCTTAGGATTCCTTAAGCGAGAGATGATAGCTTTAGCAACACATTTATCATGACAATCAGAATTCATACTTTTACGACAAATAACACAAGGTGCATCGGACTGAATATCAAAAGTACTTAAAGGTTTAGCATTTGTTACATCACTATTTCTATTACATTTTCGGGCCTTAATATCTATAGTGGAAACAACGTGAGTCTTATTCATAGTCCTAGGGTGTTCTTCTACTTTAGCATTCTTTATTGATCTTTTCTTAGGTCGCCTTCCTATTCTTGATGTAGTGCTCTTAGGTCGTGAAGTGCGGACGTTTGGAAAAAACGCAACTATTCTGTTTGAGAAGAGGAAGCACGTTAGCAACTTGTGATTTGGCGAGAGGATTCTAGGTTCATGATTACTAAGTGTTCTTGGTGCTATTCTCTTAATGCGGTGGCGGAAGTTGTTCATACTTTCCTAACATTTCTCTTAACTTGAAGATAGTGTGAATCGGATCTTGATTTTCGGGCCGAATATTTCCAGCATAATGCATAACTTCTTTAGTGTGTGCAAGATAATGATCAAGTTCATTTGATGCTTCATCACGAGTCTTTTTGAGTAAATCAAATATGACACCATATTCCTTTTTAACTTTTACAAGTTCTTGTTCATATTTTGAGATTTGACACTTAAAGACACGTTTTGATCATCCAGTTGCTCAATTTTTGGATCGAAGATTTTGTCACGCAACTAGGTGATTTTGTGTTGAAAAGCAAGTTGTTGATCGTGAATATCTTTTTGACACCAATTAAGGCGACGTATTGCATTTGAAAGTTCGTTTGACAATCGTTTGTTTTCAACTTTTAAGGACTCGTCCGAAGCACATTATCGGTGTTCTCAACATTTACCACAGAAGCAATAGTATCGGCAGAGATATAATCAAATGCATATGACAAAGAATTCAATAGCACAACATTATGGACATCGGCACAGATGACATCTTCCAAGAGTCGATCAACATCTTTTCTCAACAGTTTCTTTTTCCGTTTAGTATTAGAAATAGATGTTTCTGTTTTCTCGAAAATGACCTTCATCAATCCAAGTTCCTTATGAAAGTCCTTTTCCCAAGACAATGCACAACTTTTCAAATTTTTAACATTTGGTAAAAGATTTTTCGGAAAAATGTCTCTTTGTTCTCGCTAGAAGATTGAAAGTGTTGAACTTTGATTTTAGAATGATATTCTATCTCATGTTGTAAAGTTTTGAGGTCAACCATGAAAAGGTCAAAATATCGAAGAATTTTGCGATTTTCAGATTTTGAGTTTACTTCACTGATGGAAGGTAAAGGACCATAAGTTTGTGCATAATATGGTTTGGGATTAACATTAGAAGACTCAGACTTTTTTATGATAATCCTTGGTGTGTTAGAAGAATCCGTTGGTGTGATGAAAGTGACCGCTTTTGAATAGTTAAAAGGTTTGTTGTAAACAACGTTTTCTAATTTTGATCGACTCTCGTCTTCAGCATCTAATTCCTCTTGACGATGATATTCAACAACACTCATAACGGAATTATCAATTTTATATTACTGCTTTGGAAACTTGAGGATTTGGTTTGAATGCTTTGGTTGAAAGCTTAGGTTTGTAATCAGCAAGATTGGGTCCATATCCATTTGGATTGGGTTTTAAAGTAAACTTTTCAATAGCGTGACCCACTCGCCATGTTTATAAACAACAGTTTTAAACTCTTTAAGTTTGTTTTGCAAGCCGATGATTTCTTCAAGATGATCATCTATTAGTTTCGTTGAATGCTTTTTGTATCTGAAGGCTTTTGACAAGTTAACAACTCAACCTTAGCTTTTTGATTTTCCAAGGTGAGAGCGTTAATTTGCTTTTTATGTTCATGTTTAGTTGTTCTATTTCGACAACAAAGCATTCTTGCGGCTAGATCACGCTCTGTCTCTCTAAATATTTTCATTTTGATGAGATTTGGCAAAGGCTTCAGTTGCTTTTCGTTTTTCTTGAGTTTAAAAGTTGAGTTGCTTTTGTAAACATTCAAAATCCTTGGTTAACAGTGCATTTTTTTTCAAGTCCTCGATTAATGCATGACATTCTTCCACTTATGGATTCTTTGGTCTTGTATTAAACGAGCAAAATCCGGATGAGGCAAAAGTTCGGCGTGTTCAACGTGAGTCACAACATGATCATTCCTGAGATCCTCAAGTATAACCACAGAGTCAATTTGATTATCAAGGGAAACCATTTGGTCATCTTGATCGTCAAATATAACTACGGGTCTAGTTGAAAATCGTCGGAATGAGATGTGGACGACTCATTTTGAACATTCCTATTGGGATTAGGATGTTGGGGAGATATAGATCGAGATAAATATGGTTTGTTCGATTTTCGAGACAAGCCATCGGTGTCATACACTAGGCTGTGTCACTCATGTGTAACTCATGCATATTAGCCATCAACATAATTGGTGCATTGGCTGCAAATCCTCCATATCATCATCGTGCATTTTCCATAAAGCTCTGTTCTTTGTGCGTGAGAGTTCCACCGGCTTCATCCTTAAGAGCCAAAAGAACCTCTTTGTAATAAGCAGCGCCCTTGTCTCCGCTTTGGGCATGCATTAGCCAGGTGTCCTTTCTCATTGCAGTTGTAGCATCGAAGACCATTCAACCCATTTGAGCATTTCCATTCCACCTTGAGCTCTATTGTTATTTCTACCCGACATTAAACCCTTGACCACCGCCCATCGGCGACCATAACCACGATTGAACTTCAACTCGTCCATTGTTCTAGCAGCTTGATTCCTTGTATTAGATGAGGAAAGAATACGGTTGTTGGATTTGTTGGTATAACGGCTAAAGGCATTAGCAATCATAGCAAATCCTTGTTGCAATGCTTGAGCGGATCAGATTCCTCATTAGCTTCACTACAAGTGCTTGAGCATTGTTGTTGTTGTATGGAACCAATTGAGTTTGTTGAGATTGAGGCTGTGAAGGATCATATGGTGTGATTGTAGCAGTTGGTTGAGTTCTGGTTGAGGAGAATAACTGTTTTGAGCATATAAGGCAAGTTGTTGATTTTCGGATGTGTCGGTGGAGCAATTTGAGCACGGAGAATCCGTTCCCTATCAACTTCCTTTTCATGAGGCTTCAAGTAATCATACAACAATCCATATGTAGAATGATGCATATTTCTTAGCTGCGGAGAAAAATGACATACTTCTCCCATTCGGGACCAAGACTACTCAGGAACTTAGTATTCAAAGCAATTCTTGGCATGATGATGTTGTGTTTATCCAAATCATTGATGATGTCTGAAAATCGATGATGATAAGACTCTAGTGTCTCTCCAGGTTCAATCATGAAGTGTTCATAAGCCAAGTAAATTTTGGATTCCATCCCTCGATTGAGTCTGAGATCCTTCCATAAGAAGATGAATATGATCCCACATTTCCTTTCAGATCTTTTGAGCATCAACACTTCGAAGAATTGGGTTAGGAAATCCTAAGAGGATATATTGCATTGCAAGTTCATCAGCTTCATAGTGTAGAAGTTCCTGCATTCAGGTCGGGAACGTGCAATGTTGGATTGTTCATCTCTTGGTGGATTAGCATTAGGATCGACGGGTACAATGACAGTAGGCATCTGAAATGGACCTTCCAAGATAACCTTCTTTAAGAACTTTCCATGTGGCTTCTTCAGATCACAAAACCTAAAGAACCTTATCACCCATTGATCGTAGTTTCCTGGAGTGAGCATTGGAGGTCTATCAAGTGATCGAGCCTCATGAATTGATTGTTGGCTGCTTAAAGCTTCACACATCTTTGCAAACCAAGTGGGTTCCTTCATCGTGTTCCTTGACGGATGTTGATTGAATTGATTGTTGGCTGCTTAAAGCTTCACACATCTTTGAAGACTTGGTGGTGGTTGAACCATTTGAGGTTGTGGGATTGCAGCAAGTTGTGGAGTATGTTGTTGATTAAATTGTTGTTGATAAATTGCTTGTTGTTGATTCCATTGTTGATGTTGTGGAGTTAGTTGTTGTTGGCGTTGAGAATAAGTGTAAGGGAAATAGTTAGAGTATGGTGGTTGTGACATGTTGAAAACTTGTGTTGGTAAAATGGATCTTTGTAGTCGAATGAACCTTTGTTGATGAAGTGTCCTTAGGCGTAGAAATCACAATAAACCAAGTAGGACTTATGCGTAAAACACCAAAGTTACGCGTAACAATTACTAGTTACGCGTAGATTTAGCTTACGCGTAAGTAGGGAAAAGACGCTAAAGTTATGCGTAGACACAAAGTTAGGCGTAGAAAGTTAGGCGTAGGATTACCTTATGCGTAAGGCTAGGTTTTGCGTAAGATGAATCTTATGCGTAGGATTTCTACGCGTAAGGTTTATGCTTATGCGTAAGTTTTAGGGTTTTATCCCAAATGATCTTTTACACTATCCGCATTAAAAGATATCCAAAGTCGGCGTATTTTCGGGCTTATCCAAGCAAGAAAACCAAGTAAACCCGAAAACGAAGATCAAACCAAGGAATAACTTACGTAAGGGTTTTGATACCGTAGAATTACTCGTAAAAATGATTGTGCCCAAATGTTTTTCTAAACCAGATTTTTGTTATGGAATAGCTTCAATATCACCAAAATAACACAAAAGTGTGAAACTTGATGAACCAAAATAGCTAAACGGGTTAAGCGTAGAAACGGCACGAACAAAAACAAGCTTAAAAACTTAGATCCACGCGTAAAGGTTGAAAGTTTTTGCCAAAAACAAGTATTTTAACACCTTAAAACGTTGAAAGTACAAGAATCTTGGATTAAAAAGTGTAAAAAACGAGTTTTTAAGCGAACCAAAGATCTCGTTATCTTTACGCGTAAGTCCAAAAACTTACTTCAAAAGCAATAACGATTCACCCAACTATTTGGCGATTGATACCACTGTTAGGTCACTAGTTTTACAACACAAGCTTCAATGAAAGAGATAGAGAGGCGATTGAACAATACACACACAAACACACACGGTAAACTACTATGATGGTTAGGTAGAGTGTGAAAATGCATTGAACAACCAACCTTCAAATGAAGGTTTACAAAGGATATTTATAGGAGGGAAGCTAGGGCAACACTCCTAGTTCCCATCCTTATCCTTATTGGACATGGGCCCAAGCTTATGGGCCTTCTACATAAGCTAGACCTTAAACAAACATAAAGGCCATAATAAGCTACTTATTACATATGAGTAAATAACACTTGAATTAAGGTTTAGGAGTGATTCCAACAGACACTTTCGTGTGTTTTATTGCTAACTGTTGTTTGCAGGTACATTTGGACGGTTGCAGCTGATCAGAATTGAGGAGTCAATCCAAAGCCGCATGCTCACAGCATCCACACTTAATTTGAAGAAATCATGGCTGGTGCATATCTACATAACTTGGCTCTGATATTTCATACTATGCTTCGCTTCCCTTGCTACAAATATCATGAACGGTAGGAGCTTCCGCTACTCTAATGGAAAGATGTCATGATTCAAAAGTGTGAGCATGTCGGTCCGAAAAGTCACAACTTCACATGATGGCAACACAACAAAGGGTGATCGAGAGATTTACATGGTGATGATCTCAAAAGCTGAAGATCATCAAAGATGTGGATCGGATTCAAAGACCTCCACTGAAAGTACAAATCAATCAGACTATGAAGTTACACTACAAAAGCACAAAGATTGAGGAATTGAAGAATTGAAGTCTACGAGCTCAAGAACAAAGTCAAGAATAGAATGCTAGGATTCGAAATGTAAAACATGGGGTGACCTCCATAAGGGGGAGATTGTTAGGAATTAGAAAATTCCATAGTGAAGAGTCGGTCACCCCAAATATTATCTAGCATAAGTTAGCTCGTAGACATTTCGTTAGTTACATTATTTAGTAGTTTAGTAGTTAGTTTGTAGCGTAGTATAGTGTAGTGCAACACCGTGGAGGAAGGACGGGTCTTTACCCACTGTATGCCTGATCCACAGTCCGACAGGAGGACGTTATGTTTGTAAGTATAAATACCCCTTCCATCCATGGAAGGGGTGTGGCTTGGCAATCTAACCTTTCATTTTTTATAGAAGCAACTCTCTACCAAGAACACCATCTCTCTACTTTCTCTCTCTACAATGTTTAACATGTATTTTGATCATCCAAGACCACCCGAATCATCAACATAATAAATATATCGATCCTACAGTGAACCCTTATGATTTCCCTACAGTACCTTTTGTCGTTTCAACTCCCTTTGAGCAAAGGCCTGCACCAGGCGGATTGCTAGATTGTTGAAAAAACAAAAGGCACTGTTTGGGAATGCATAATGGGTAAGTAAGCTGAAATTCCCTACTCATCTACAAGTAACGTGGCCATTACAGATACGTTCAACTTCCCATTTGAATCTGCAAGTATATCATATTGATCCTTAACTTTTGTTAACAATCTAGCAAAAGTCTATAACAAGTATATCAGACTCATATAAACTTCCAAACTGAGTGTGCAGTGTGATATGCATTAGCAAGGCTCAGTCTGTGTCAAGTTGGATAAACCACAGGAACATCAGGATATAACCGCCATGGTACGCAAAATAATGTAATAAAATTGCCATGCCAAGATACAGTAAATCACATCATTAATAAGATAATCATCATCCAGACCTCTTGCATATCACAAATACACATGTGGCCCAAAATAAACAAACTTCTTCAAACATTTACATATGTAAAGAGTTAGTTAAAAAGTAGGTTGTCAATATGTTATAAACAAGTGAGACGGTTTGGTACTTAGAGTGGTAGGTTTGCTTGTTATAATGATTAGGTAAAATCATTATAAGAGGCAAACCTACCACTCAAAATACTAAGGTCTTTTCTAGAATTAGTGGATTCTAGAAAAGGATTTGATTGGGATAATCAAGGAGTGTGGCGTGTCATGAACAATACACACTATATCATTATCACAATCAACACGCAATGATCAAGGCACATCTATCATGATCATTGAGATATTCAAAGACAAGTTGAATGTAGGAAGTTGTGTATGGCCACATTGTTACTTTCAACTTGACTTTGAATCCACAACTATATCATATTGATCCTTCTTTCTTAAGTAACTCCTTAACATATATAAACTAAATTTTTTAACAATCTAGCAACAGTCTATAAGAATTATATCACACTAATATAAAGTAACAATCAATAAAAATATGATAAATACAAATAGCAGTGACACGGGTAAAAAAAATAAACTTCCCTAAATGCCCATGGGCAACAGTCATAACTGAAGATGGTCTAAAACTCCTCCGTTATACTTGTTTTTCACACTGCAATCCAGGTTTGCTAATTGAATAGCATGTCAGATCTAGGTTGATTTATAAATTACACAAATGATCCCAGGTCTGACATGCCATTCAATCAACAAAGCTGAATTGTAAGTAAATAAACTATATGCATTTGGTTAACTTGTCGCATCTAAAGATATAACTCGCTGCAAACAGTTATGAATAATCAAAGATGGATGAATGACACCATAATAAGTTTAATTTGCTACTCAAAGGTGGTGTCGTTCATCCATCTTTGATCATTCATATGTTTGTTTCGGTACTGAAGTGTACAATTAGCCTTTTATGTAGATACTAGCCGATAAAGAGACCATTTTATCAAAGTGACAGCAAACAATTACATAACAATATTTAGCCCTTTCTTAACATAATATTGAGGCTCAGATCTGTGTAAATCAATAGTTTACACAACATCAGGATATAACCGCCATGGCTACAATAGTATAGAATTGCCACGCCAAGACACGGAATATCACATCATTTGCATGATTTAATAAGATACTTGTCATCACAGCCTCTTACAAATTAACAACTTATATACGTAAAGGAATTGTTTTAAAAAGTTACATGTCTAGTTTAACACACTTCTTATCCACGGAAACGATATAATCACAGAGATGATACAAATATTCGAGCCAATCATGGTTCATTGGGACGATGCGGTAGGGAGAAATGATTATATACTCTCACAGAAAATTTATATTCATGTGTTGCCATAGAATGCCAACCACAATGAAACATGATTGACCTGAAGATGCTAATCATCTATGTGAGTATACCAATCGGGGGTTGTTGTATATGCATTATAGGAAGCGGATCTGTAGTTTGATAAACACAAAAACATCAGGATATAGTGGCTGCAAAATAGTGTAATAAAATACTTATGCCAGTGGCTATTCACATCAATTACTTGATCAAATAAGATAATCATCATCACAGCCTCTTGCATGTACCAAATACACCTTCTATATTCCAAATTATACTTCCCCCAAAAAAATTTTATTATCCTAATACACCTTTTTTCTTAAATACTAAATACAAAATACATTTCTGCTACTAACACACACATCAAACACATAAAATCTTCCCACTGAAACTCAAGCCTTCCTTCTCAAACACACATTGGAAACAGTCAAACGTTCCCACTCAAAATCAAATCAAACATTCTGCACCATGGGTACACAGTAATGTATGCTACTGAGTATTGTGACATGCATTATCAAGGCTCAGATCTTTAATAAAATGATAACATCAAGATATAACCGCCATGGCTGCATAAGAATGTAATAAAAATGCCATGCCAAGATATGGTAAATCACATCATTTACTTCATCAAGTAAGATATTTATCATTACAGCCTCATACATATCACAAATACACAAAACACAACTATTAAGGTTAAAATAAATGGTGTATCTGAACTAGCAGTGGTTTCGTCTGAACTAGCAGTGGTTTCGTCTGAACTAGCAGTGGTTTTCTCTGAACTAGCAGTGGTTTCGTCTGAACTAGCATGGGTTTCTTCTAAACTAGCGGTGGTTGTTGCCTAAAGCTTAATCAATCTCAACTTCCAAGACTGCCTAAATCCTTATATTTTGGGAGATTAAGCCGACTGAACTAGGTTGGCCAGAGCAGGTATTCATACCACTCCTAGGTGGCAGATCAAAGGAGTTAACCGAACCCGTTTGCACCCACTCAACTCAATACCAGTTATCTTAAGAGACGAAAAAGACTTAAAGTGTTTTATTAGAGAACTAAATGGTTAATTAGAAAGTAGGCAAAAGTTGCCCAATAAATCACCTATGTAAGTACAAGGTGGGCCCATGTGAACTATATGGGAAAGTTTCCACCTGCACCACATTTATTGACATATTAAGGGTAATAAATTTTAAAACTTACCCACCTTATATGTGGTATTTTTAATTTAAGTGGTGTTGCTAAATAGGTTACAAAATTCTCAAAAATGTTTAAAAAGACTTACAACAATTTCGAACAAAAAGACTTGGCCTACAATTTCGGAACAAAAAGACTTTGGCCAACAAATTGATGAAGATGAACTTTTAAGACAAATGGAGGAGGCTGCTATTAAGGAGGAAGAAGAAAGGGAGATAGCAGAAGAAAGCTGCTCTTGAGGAGGAAGCCGAAAGGGAGCGACTTATGCTCCAAGATGAAGAAGTGTTGTTAGAGATGGAGGAAGCTACTCGTATGGAGGAAGCTTCACGAGGAGAACAAGAACGTCGGGACGAGAATTTGATGCTTTATGCAGAGAGAGTGGGATGAGAGCAGATTTGAAAGTTGGTCTGAGTATCTTTACGACGATGGTTACGACTCTAATAACTCTCAAACTTGGGATCACCCGGATTATATTTAGTTGTGTCGCAGATTAATTTTCATTGTATTTTGTTTCATTAACCGAACCCGTTTTCACCATCATTACAGTGCTTTATTCACTTAGTACTAGTTATCTTACAGTGCTTTATTCACTTAGTCTACAACAACATCCATCATTTGTTTCTCAAACTTAATAAGTAGCAACAAATAACTAAAACCACAAGAACAATTAATCACCCAATACGTTACCAATTAATCACTATAAACCATTTAGTGCCAGTTATCTTACAGTGCTTTATTTACTTAGTCTTCAACAACATCCATCATTTGTTTCAAAAACTTAACAAGAACAATTAATCACCCAATACGTTAAAAACTTAAAAAATTAACCCTAAAATATTGAAACCCAAAATCAAACAAGAACAATTACCGAAACCCTATATCAATACGATACCAACTTAAAAAGTTAACCCTAAATTAGCGAAACCCTAAATTACCGATACCCAAAAAATTAGCGAAACCCTAAATCAATACGATACCAACTTAAAAAATTAACCCTAAATTAGAAACCCCAAATAAACACCATACGATACCAACTAAAATAACTAACCAAAAAATAGCGAAAGCCTAAATCAAACACAAAATTACTTACCCTAGCCCAAATCGTTTTTTATAGACATTAGATCGGAGTGTCGTGGTGATGGTTTGGAAGATTTGTGGACAACAAGTGTATTATCTATGGATAACAAGTATGTTATGTGTGGATAATGTGTTATCAGTTAGTGGATAAGAAGTGTGTTAATGAAGATTTGTATTTGTATTTGTATAAATGTATTAAAGTTATAAAATTATTTATACACTTTTAAAAAAAATTTATACATTAAATAAATTTTACTTTATACCTCATGAGTTGCCAAAAAGTACAGAAGTGTGGGACCAAGTTGCCCAAGATATATGTACTTTTTAATAATAAAAAAGACTATATTTTTGAACTAAAAGACAAAACATGTCAGTTGCCCAATACTGAAAGTCAAAGTTGCCCAACTAGAGATCTAATACACTTGTACCATGTAAGTACAAGGTGGCCCCACAAAATGGGACACATGTCACCTATATGGGAGAGTTGCCCAAATATTGAATTGGGAGAGTTGCCCATGGGGCATTAAGAGAAGTGAAAAAATTTTGTGGGATTTGGGGTAAATTAGTTGAGCCAACTGGGGCATTTAGAGAATTTGCCCATCCATACATAAATTCTATAAATGCCCCAGTTGCCCAACAAATTTACCCCAAATCCCCTAAAAATTTTTCACTTCTCATAATGCCCCATGGGCAACTCTCTTTCTTGGCCCACCTTGTATATTACATAGTAAATCAAATGTAAGTGATATAGTGGGCAACTTTGACCAACTTTGGGGGTGACACTTTTTCTTTTAGTCAAAAATAAAGTCTTTTTTGTTTTAAATACATATAACTTGGGCAACTTGGTCCCACAAATGTACTTTTAGGCAACTCGTTATAAATGCAAATCTATAAAATACAAATACACCTTTTATAATCCATATTATGCTTCCCCAATTTTTTTATATCCTAAATACATCCTTTTTCTTAAATACAAAATACAAAATACATTCACGCTACTAACACATACATCAAACACATAAGCTTCCCACTCAAACTCAAACCTTCCCCTTCTCAAACTGAAACTGAAAATCAAACCTTCCCCTTCTCAAACTGAAACTAAAAATCAAATCAATCGTTCTGCTTGTCTACATTCGTAAAACCGAAGCCCTAATCCAACGCTTCCCGCGCATATTCGTACAATCAATCGTTTCGCTTCCCACTCAAGAATCCAATGATGAAAATGTTTGATGCAAAGCTAACGGTGAGATCTAGACTAGAACATATTGGTACAATTAAAGCTGCATTGAATGTCAATAGAACCAAATTGTTTAGAGACACTGTGTTTGGCCCTTGGTTATATTTTCCTAAATATTCCCCTGACCATCACTTGTACAATTATTTATATCAAAATGCAGTTGAGGTGTCTAATGTAAGTGATTGTTGTCCACCTCTTACTTTTGTAATAGGTGAGAATGTTTTTCATTTTTGCCGTGAACAATTTAGTCTTCTAAATGGGTTTCGTTTAGGTCCCGAGATAAAAAAAGCCCGACCACGGGCATTTTGTTAAGGGTTTAATAGATAGTCCTTTTTTTATCGTTTGTTTCCCGATAAAAAAAATTAAGAACAAAAAGTTAAGGTGGCCGAGCTTTTGGCGTTGGTGAAGTCGGGGCAAAGGTGGGATTCTGTATCCAATGAAGATGCTGTGAGGGTTGGTTTGTTGGTGATTGCCACATTTGTATTTATTGGTTGGGAAGGAAAGTTTAATGTTTTCCTGACCATTTGCTAAAGAATGTTGAGGATTTTTTTGTATGGAATGATTATCCATGGGGTGAATACATGTGGGCTCATCTGTATAAAAGAACGGTGAATGTTGTTTCCTAGGTAAATCATTAAGACATACACATTGTGTATAGCTAATGTTTATTCTATGGTGTTATATGTTAAATTTGAGAAACATAGATAAGCAGAATAGTCATTCAGGCATTGGCATTGTTCCTTAGGCATTGGCTTTGTTCCTTAGGCATTGTTCCGTAGTCATTGTTCCTTAGGAATTGTAAGGCTTGGTATAGATTTAAGGATGTTATGGTTGATGGTTTCGCACTAGAAATCGATTTGTAAACGGTCACCATAAAAACATAGAAACGATTGGTTCAAACCACTGCCAATGTCGCTACATCCAATGCTAGTTCAGAAGAAACCACTGATGCAACTACATCTGATGTAATTCTATCCCCTGTTACTACAGATACACCCACTGCTATCCTAACCACTGCAACCATAATCACAACCACTATAATCATAACCACTAAGTCTTAATACGTTGTATTTGTTTTTTCAGATTTGGATTATGGAGACATTCCCTAACAGCTCCCAGTTTTGGACCAAAGACCCAGAGAAGATCCCACGTTGTTTAGCATGGTCGAAAATAAAAAACTTTGAAAAAAAGCATTACACCAATTTTATTTGATCCGGTAAGTAAAAACCCAAAATTAGTTATGTGTTGTTGCATTTAGCATATCAGGTTAGTTCCTTGGTTATGTAGGCTGTTAGACCATTACAGAAGATTGTACCAACAAATGCTGAGGTGTCCGTGGTACATTCGAAGTATGGACTACATCCGTGGACTTGATTCGCAACTTCTTGAAAGAAGAGAAGAGTTGGCTGAGCAATTAATGGTGGAAGAAGAGGAATCTATGGCCCATGTGGATGTAAATGGTGGAATTGAAGCCGATTTAAATGTTCCTTTATGCGATGCTGATGAGGTTGTTCCAGAAGGTGAAACGTCGAAGGTCAATGACAAAGCTGAAGAAGAAGATATTTTTGTTGGGTTTGAAGGTGAATGAGCCTGTGAAGCTTGAAGATGTTCTAGCCGGTAATCTTGAGGTTCTAGATGGGTAAAGATGACATTCTAGCTGAGCTTGTGTCCATTAAGTCCAGGGTTGGTAGTATTGAAGAATGTGTAGGAGACGTTGCTTTATCACAGGTGTTAAGTGAGATACACAGCGTCAAAAAGAGAATTGGGGTACTTGAGGAAGTTTTAGGAATCAAGTCACAAGATTTTGTTGGTGAGAATAAGGTAAGAAGCTGTAATTTGAATTTTTGAGTTCATTATGTTAAAAATGGTCTTTTCCCAAGTATCACTTGTTTAGATGGTTCAACAAACCTTTGGCTACTTCTGATGCACACACCCCCATCAGGACCAATGTAGGATCCGATGAGAATTAGAAGTTGTTTTATACAGACTCCGAGGAGTTTACCGGACCTATGACGCAAGTTATGAAAGCTGCTTTATCGGGGAGTCTTGAAGATGCTCATCATTCCAACAATTTTATGCAGGTGATAAGAAATTTGATTGTGCCGCCTTACCGAATTTGAATGATGCATTCTCAGACATTTCTTATGATGGGTTTGATCCAACTCCTGTTGACGTACGTATATATTTACTGTTTTTTTCCCTTGTTTTACTTTTTTTTCAATATAAAAAACACATACCCTTTATTTAATCTTTATCTAGGAATCTATGGATATGAATGTTGTGGAAAAAGAAATTGACCAGGAGAAGGGTAAGGAAATGGTTGTGTGGAAACCACCTATCTGGTTTGGATGGTTTGTGGAGTGGATTCTTAAAGTGTTAAAACCGGCTATGGAGGAGGGGGCTTCACAAGTAGAAAGCGTTTATGATTCGGCTGGGGAATGGGCTGCACAAGTAGAGAAAGTGGATATGGAGGCTTCACAAGTAGACAACGTTTATGATCCGGCTGGGGAAGGGGCTGCACAAGTAGAGAAAGTGGATATAGAGGTTGATGAAACGGCTGGGGAAGGGGCTGATACACATGGGGATGTTACTTATGGAGATGAGGATCGTGTTGAAGTGATTTTCCTTGATTATGAGGATGGGCAGGATGTTGTTAAGGTACAGTTATTTATCTTATCATTTGTTACCAACAATGCATGCATAATAATAGTACAATCCCTTAAGACATGACAAACATAACTTGAGCAAAGACATTATTAGCAACTACATCACTTTTAGAAACTAGGATATAACATTTAGATTGTTTTTCCTTTTTTCTTTGGATCATCATTCTTTATTGTGCAATATGGTTGACTTGCCTGTTAGGGTCTCTGATGAGTGCTTATTCACTCATCATTTTTACCCATCTAAGACCACAAAAACGTCTAAAAACACGGAAATATTACCAATTATTCTACAGATATCCTTGGAGTGTGTTTTTATGTGTTTCAGGTACAAAGGATCGAAACAGGCAAAAAAACGGACAGAAATGAGCTCGGATTGGAAAACGTGCTTTGCAGATGGAGCCGGAAGTGGATTTTCTACATTTTCAGAGCCCGGGATACACATTTGGGAGTGAGCTTGGGGAATCAGACTGAAAACCTTACCCTAAATCCAAATTTCCATTTTACCCTTGAACCCGAACCCACATGACCGTTTTACCCGTCACCAAAATCCAAATTCCTATTTTTATCCCTCTAAACCTTATTTTTATTTAAAACCAATTATTTTTCAAAAACCAAATTTTTATTAAAAGTTTTCTTTCAAAAAAAAAAAAAAAAAACTAGCTAAAAATATTTTTCACTAAACCTTAAATATTTTTAGAATCTAAACCAATTAAACCCCTTTAAACCCATTCCACCCATAAAAAAAACGTTTTACCCAATTAACCTTCACCCTATTCCTCTTTTTTACCCAGAACTGAAAAAAACACAACCCAGCTTATCAATTGCCCATCACAAACCCTTGGCGCCAAAACCTTGTCTCTTCCTCAACCTCTCACCATCAAACACTGGTCCCCATGTCTCACTTCCCTTCCCCACACCCACATGGGTCATATGCCACCTTGGCAATCCTAAGTTACCCCATTGGAGCTTATGGAAGACTCAAGATGGACGACTCAGATTCACTGCTTGGTCCCCAAGCTGAATTGTAAGGCTAGGATTAAAGCAGAGAAACACAAAAGCTCTCCAAAGCTCATTTGTCTCAGCAAGAAAGCACATAGAGGAGCATTTGAAGACCTTAGCATATTAGTATAAATAGGACCACTTGTAGCCTGTCTAAGGCATTAGGTTTTAGTAGTTTTTAAATTTAAGTTTTCTATTTTTAAGTTGTATTTTGTCTTTTTAGTTAATGAAAAATTTTCTTTCTTATCAATTTTACTTTACTGCTTATTTTACTAATAAGCACTTTAGTGCTTATTAGCTTAATACTCTCATTATCAGTCTTAGATTCTATTTTAAAGTTGCAATCAGTTTTTAAGTGTAAAATTTCAAATCTGTTTTCTAAAAACTCAGTTTTCAAAGTTAAATACCCCATTAAGGGGTGTTTGGCTCAAGCCATTTGAGGTCTAAAACAGCTCTTACCCGTTTTGACTCTTAAAGTCAAAGATATTTTAAGGTCTTAGTTAGTTTTTAAAAGGTGTCAATATGTTTTATCAAGTTTTATAAAGTTTGAAAAAAAAAGTTTTCCTGTCTAAAACCTTGCACAAACAGAACAAAGCTATAGCTTGCTGTTCCAACCCTTTTTTCTCACCACTTATTTGAGTCAAAACTATTCAAATTTGTTTTTATTGCATCTCTTCATACCCATCTAGATATAGGATTAGCTTATTTGCGTTTAGAATAGCCTTACTTAGTTTAAAAATTGCTCTAAAAACTGTTTTTACCCATATCATTTCTTCGTTCTTGCAGCCCATTTATTCCCATAGCCCTTTTGATTTTGATTTTTAGTTTCTTAAATATTCAACTTTAGATCTTGAAATTTGGTATTAGCTAGTTCAGATGGTTGGCCATAGATTAGTATTTTTTTCAATTTTTAGATAGTACTTATTAGAGCTTATTTTTAAGCTCAAAATACCCCCTTAGGACTGAATTGCTGCAGCCTTGCAGCCCATTTGCAGCCTAAGATCCTGTAGTTTTAGCTTATTACAGATTCCATTCAGCTTATTTAGGACCTTAGGAGCTTATTTAAATAGAGTAGATTAGGATTCCTTAGTATTTAGCTTGTTTAGTGCTTATTAATAGCTTGTTATAACTTATTTGCTCCCTCGTAACCCTTGTCCCATTTAGTTTAGCTTATCCCAAAAACTGCTTATTTTCCCTTTAGTATAGCTTTATTCCAGTTAACCTTAGCTTATTTTAGTTATTACATATGCAAGATAGCTATTTCCTCTTATATTGCTTACTCATCGCTTCTTTGTAGCTTCTAGTTTGTAAAGAAAAAAAAAGTTGTTTGTTCTTGCTCTACTGTCCAAAACAGTAAGCAATAAGCAGTCCAACCTGCTTATTGCATGTTTTCATAAGTCAAGTTTTTAAAAAAAGATTGCTTATTTCATTTCATTTATAAACTGCAAAAAGAAAAATTCAAAAAAAAAAAAATGTTTGAAAAAAACGCCATTGCTGGGATTTGATCTCTGGCAACCCAGTTCACCACACACGCTCATCACCAACTGCCCTAGGGTCTTTTCGTTTATATTCTTGCACTATTTAAACTTTAAACACAAAAACAGTTTTAGTATTAATAGCTTATTTGGCTTTTTAGTTGCTTATTTACAAAAGCAGTACCACCTTTTTATAATTTTCTTAGAATCAGTATTACTCAAACTATTTTTAGTAAAATTTTCAGATTTTTCCAAAATAGTTTAGTATTTTTTTATAATTAAATTAGATTAAATTAGTTTTTAATTCATAATAAATAATTTAAAAGTCGAAAAAATACCCGGCTTTTTGCAAAAATTATTTTTAGTAGTTTAGAATGTAAGAAAATTAGTTTCACATCCTTAGGCTTAAATTGCATTATTTTCACTTTTTGGAGCTCGGGATTAGCCCGGGTTTTCGCGTTTTTGCATTGTAGCACCCTAGGACTTAATTTAGCTTAGTTTTATTGTTCCGTATGCTTAGAGCAACTGGGTACAGTGGTGCCAAACTCTCGTGCCGTTCTCGTGCCAAACTGCCACGTCAGCAGTTTTTGAGTTTGGCACCAGAAACTGTTTGGCACCACATTTCTGGGGTATCCGTTGGCACCAGAATTTCTGGTGCCAAACTCATTTTTTTTTTTTATAAAATGTAAAAGCAATATATTCTAAAATTACTTTATTCATTAAAAAAAACATTACAATAAAAAAAACATAAAAACTTAAAAAGATAAAAATTACAAACTAGTTATAATTTCTCCAAACATGTTCCACAAGGTCATCTCGAAGATCGTTGTGTATTTTGCTATCTCTGAGTTCTTTGTGTTTTCGAACATGTAAATCACATCTTTCGGTCCATTCCCGTGTAATGTCTGACGTTGGATCAATGAACACATCTCTTAAATTCACTACGTATTTTTCGTCTTCCAATATCATGTTATGCAACATTACACAGCAATTCATGATCCTTCTCAAAGCGTTGATTTCGAAAGCGGGGGTTGTCGTATAATTCCCCAACGACCTTGTAGGACTCCGAAAGCTCTTTCGATATCCTTTCTAGAACTTTCCTGAATTATTTTAAACCTCAACGTTTTTTCAGACCTTGCAACAGAAAACGTTTTCACAAACACGGACCATGTTGGATAAATGCCATCGGCTAGATAGTAACCTTTGTTGTACACATGCCCATTTACTTCAAACGGGCATTCCGGAGCTGTACCGGCAAGTTCATCATCAAATAACGGAGAACCATATAAAACATTTAGATCATTATTTGCACCAGGAACCCCAAAATAAGCATGCCATATCCATAACCGTTGATCCGCAACCGCTTCTAACATAATAGTTGGGTATTTATGGCCACGCCTTTTGAATTATATCTCTCTCGGTCGTCTTTAAAAAAATCTTCATAATTGTCTAAAGTGCTTCCGCCGAGGGGATGGTTTGGATCCATAATGAAAGAAAAATGAGTGTTTTTGAGGTGTGAATTAGGTTTGAAGAGTGTGTGAAAATATGGAAGAATAAGGAGGTTTTTATAAAAAAATTTGGGTACAAATTAAAAAAAACGGCTATATTTGCCACCACCAACGGCTAGTTTTTCAAAAAAAAAAGAAAAAAAAGAAAAAAAAAAAAAAAAAAGTTTGGTACGTTAAGTTTGGCGCGATGGAGTTTGGCGCGACAGGGGTAACGGTGCGCCAAGCTTGGCGTCGCGCCAAAGGGTTTGGCACGAGCCAACAGCTCACCGTACCCCCTGCTCTTAGTAGTAGTTAGTTGTCATCTATTAGGTTTCCCTTGCCTTAATTACTTTCCCGTTAATTAATTCGTAGAAAACGTAATTAAAAACAATCAAATCTCGAACAATTCAAGCATTTTAATAACAAACCTCAAACGACATCCTCAATTCACACCTCGTTGGGACACGACCCGGGTAATCACTTATCCGGTATCACTTATATCACGTTCGTGAGTTTTGGCACGTTAACCCTTTTCCTAAAAGGTTGATTTGTTGATTCTCGCGTATATCGTATATTTGGTATATTTACTACAACCAATTTTTGGCGCCGCTGCCGGGGAGGTTGTGTTGCGACAATATCGTTACGGTTTGACGATTAGTGACTTGAAGAACCTTCCTCGTGAAGTTATTGCTTTTTGAAAAATTATAAAACACAAAAATATTTTCCTTTTTATTTTGTATATATATATAAAAGATAAAAATACAAAAAGATTTTCCCTTTTGTTTTAAATAAAATAGAATACATCAATTATATAACATTCTCAACGGAGGTGTTATCATTAGTAAGTTCCCGAACCAAAGATTTAAAACTTGCCTTCGTGTCGCTTGTGAGTCGATTTATTTCTATTGGATAAACAAACTGTGTGGTGGGTATAAGGACGGCCTGACATTAAATTGCGGCTGAAAAGAAGCGGGTTTTTAATAAGCTTCGCGCTGACCTAAAAAGCTTCTCCGCTCGCTTGTGCGTTTGTCTTATAGAAGTGATTTATTCACTTGGGATTATTGGTTTAAGTTCACTGTTGTTTTCGAATACCGTTCTCATTTAATTGCCTTGGTTTTTAAGTGCATGCGCACTCGCTCTCGATCTAGACGACTTCAGAAGCAGAATCAGAACATACCCGAGTTACTTAATATGGTTGCCAACGTACCACCAAACCCCAGTCCTAATCCTCTTCCCGTTAATCAAAATGCAGCTCCCGATCTCCGAACGATGGAGGAGCTATGTCAACCTACAATGTACGAGAGGGGAGGACCCATTGCACCGACTAATATTCAAGCTACTGATTTTAGCTTGAAACATCATATGATAGAACAAGTAAAAAACAGTTGTCAATTTCATGGTTTACCAGATGAAGATGCTAACAAGCATCTTGATAAATTTCTGACCGCTACTCAGAGTATGAAACAAAATGGAGTCTCCGATGACGCCCTTCGTCTCTATCTCTTCCCATACTCTTTGACTCATCATGCTACTTCTTGGTTTGATCGACTCCCGAAGAATTCGATTCATACCTTCGAGGAAATGGTTTCGAAGTTTCTGGCAAAGTATTTTCAACCGTCGATGGTGACGAAGTTGAGGAACGATATCAGTAATTTCCGACAATATCCCGACGAATCTTTGTTTGAAGCATGGGAACGTTATAAGCTTGCAATTGATCGATGTCCAAATCATAACATGTTGCTTGTCACTCAAATTGATACGTTTTATAATGGTTTGACATTAAGACACCGTGACACAATCAATGCTGCTGCCGGTGGAACTTTCATGAAAAGACGTCCCGAGGAATGCTACGATCTTATTGAGAACATGACCGCCCATCACCATTATTGGGATTCTACCGCCGAAAGGGGTGAATCATCTCGAGCAAATACGTCTTCTTCTCTCGAAATAGCCGCCATGAACAAAAAGATCGACGATATCTTACGGATTACTCAGATGAATAATCAGAATCAACAACAACAAGTGAAAGCGGTTCAACCGACTTGTGAGACTTGCGGAGGTCCACATTCTTATTCCGAGTGCCCAGCCGTCGGTGGCTACGCACATGAGAATGTTTATGCTGCTACGGGAAACTACAATCAACCGCAAGGAGATCGAAATCTTCTTAGCTACCGTTCAAACAATTATCTCGGACCTCCCGGTTTCAACCAACCTCAACACCAAAACCAAAATCAAAACCGTTTCAATGGTAACCACAATGTTAATCAGAACCGAGGAGCTAATGTTAATCATGGTAATCAACAATACCAAGCTCCTCCACCTCAAGTTTACCAACAACCACCTCCTCCTCACCATCAATATCAACCACCTCCTCCTCAACAACCTTATCAAGCACCTCCTCAAGTTGCTCCGAACGAGTTTCTAACTTACATGAAGAATTCTGATTACACCATTAAATGTTTGCAAACTCAAATTAACGGCATGAGGACGGATTTCAAAAAGGAAATTGAAGCTACAAGTAACAAACAGATGACTGAAATGAGGAATATGATGGCTAGTTTCTTTCAAGCCAATCAACCTTCTACTTCTTATTCTCAACCTTCGGGTTCCGGTTCTCTTCCAAGTAATACAATTCCTAACCCGAAGGGAGAGTTGAATGCTATTGCCACCCGAAGTGGTAAGTCATATGATAGACCCTCGATGCCTACACCCTCTCCGGTGAGGTAAGTAGAACGAGAAACCGAGGTGACCAAGGACAAGGTGCATTCTACAAGCCCACAAAGTACCGCACACGTCCAACCTCCGGTAGTCCACATCCCCATTCCGGAGCCCGATGTTCCGAAGATTAAGCCTTCAATTCCTTATCCTTCAAGGCTTAATGATCAAAAGGCCCGCGACAAAACTAATCAACAAATGGAGAAGCTTATCCAAATCTTTCAAGATACGCACTTCGAGATTAGTTTCGCGGAGGCTCTCCTTCTAATGCCCAAGTTTGGTCCGACGATCAAAAGCTTGTTGAGCAACAAAGAAAAAATTTCCGAGTTGGCTAAAACTTCCTTGAACGAGAATTGTTCGGCGGTTATCCTTAAAAAACTTCCTGAAAAGTTAGGAGACCCCAGAAAGTTCCTCATCCCGTGTGATTTTCAAGGACTAGTTCAATGCTCCGCTTTGGCCGATCTTGGTGCGAGCATTAACTTGATGCCACACTCCATGTGGAAAAAGCTTTCTTTACCCCCACTCACACCTACATGTATGATCCTCGATCTTGCCGACCGTACAAATTCTCGTCCGTTAGGTATAGCCGAGGATGTCTGTGTGAAAGTAGGAAAATTTCATTTCCCCGCTGACTTTGTTGTTGTCGATTTCGATGCCGATCCCCGAGTGCCCCTCATCCTTGGGAGGTGTTTCTTAAAAACGGGTCGTGCATTGATCGATGTTGATGAAGGTGAAATCACTTTGAGGGTAAACAAAGAAGCCGTAACTTTCAATGTTAACCAAGATTTGAAATCTATGCCTACCATTTGTGGTATTGATAAAGTTGAAAGCCGTGAAACTAAGGTGACAAAGGACCCGGTGCTTCCTACTAATAACGGAAGTACCGAAAACGTCCAACCTAAGGTTATCCAAAGTTCTCCATCTAGGATTGATCAAAGTCTTTCACGATTTATGGTTAAGAGATCTTCGAGTAAACGTGTTGAGCTTAAAACGATTACCAAGAAACCGGAGACCATAACGGAAGTGGTGGAAAATGCTAGCTCTAAGAGCACACCACTTGTCCCACCTCCGCATTCGGTTAATCGAATCGATCTTGTTGAACCTTCTTCGAGTGGCAATCCCACTCCTACTTCCGACCTCATTATTTCCGACTCTTCCCCTTCCCTCACTCCGTTTGAGGGAAGTAACTTGAATTTGGAAGAGATCGAAGCTTATTATTTTCCGTCAGGAATTGATGACGATGAATCTGACCCGGAGGGAGACCGTGTTCGTCTTGAACAATTACTTAGTGAAAATGAAGACCCGTTGTCTTCACTCCCTCCGGAAGAAATTGAAATTAAAGAAGTTGAGCTTTTGACCAAAAATCCTTCGAAGCCCGAGGATTCAGCTATTGATTTACTTCTCGAGGAGTTCGCCGATGAACTCGCTCGCCTTGGTCCTCTCCCACCAGGAATTGACAATGAAGTCTTTGACTTTGAAGCCGACTTACGTGAAATTGAGTATTTGTTGTATGGAGATCCGTCACTTGATCCTTAAATTCATAAGGAGTTCTCCGATAAACTTGCTCTCACGGACTCGATTCCATCTAAGAATGAAAATTTGAACGATGATCCTTTGGAAAATTTTGATGATCCATTCTTTCCCAAAAAAGAGAAGAACTTGAAAGTTTCAATTGATGAACTTGTTGGTCAAGATGTTCTTCATCCTTTTTTAATCGAGAGTGACTCCCCTTCTCTTGAGGATTTTACCGTGGTTGACACTTTCGATTCATGTCTCTCCGAGGATAAAGTGTTCAAACCCGGTATAATACCTTCCAAGGGAGTTCACTCTAAGAGAACTCAAATTTCTGAAATGGGTACTTTACCCGATGTGATGTTTCAAACTCTTCGACCTAACCATGAACTCCTCTTCTCTATGGAGTTACTTGTGACTGAGACTGTGCTTCTTGATGATCCATCATTCCCTCGTCTTCCCGCTAAACAGCCGGATGATGGATTCATCTTTGTTTTTAAACCTGATACGGGTACTGGGATCTCTAAGGCGGTGGGCAAAGATTTTGAACACTATGTTCTCATGCCTAAAATTTTGCCCACCCAACCCACCCGTGCTACCTCATTCGGAAATGAGGATTTCATTTTCGACCCCGGCATCTCCATTCATCATTCTTTTGAGCCGGATATATCTCATCGAAGTGGAACTTTCAGCACATTCAATGTTTATCCAAACTATTTGAATGAAAGTCCGATGGAGATCTTCTCTTCCACTTGCTCCCCCATGGACCAATGAATTCGGGGTCGAGTCAAGCTAGCGACTCGGTTAACAAAAACAGTAGCATTTCATGGGTGTCCACCTATGTTTCTATCTTCTTTCTATTTTCTAACACTAAGTGTGGGGGAATTTCCCCCACCGTTGTTTGCTTGTTGCATGTTTGCTCTCTGTTTTTAGGAATCCCGTAGATCGTGATGATTGATGCGCCTGTTTTCTATCCAGCCGCCCAATATCCGATTTTTTTTACTAACAATTATCTAGGGATATCTTTATTAATCCTTTTTGTGAAAAAAGATTTCGTTTCCACACTTGGCTAGTAGTATTACCTTTTTCCGTTCTATAGTTTCGGCTACGGCCGGTACTTTGAATATTGAGGGCAATATTCAATTCTAAGTGTGGGGGGGAATTCTAGCGAATTTTGATCACATATGTACCTTCTAGTACCCTAGCACCCCCGTTTTGACCAAAAATTTTAAAATTTTTATCGCTTTAAGTCAAGTATTTTACATTTACAAGAAGTGCTTTGCACAAAAATAATGCGTTAATGCTTTGGTATTAATGGTAGTTTAGTCTTGATTCGGCTAGAACAAGGGGAATCCCGACTCTGCTAGAGTGTTGATCTAGCTGCTCTCTTAACATTTAAGCTAAGATTTTACGCGTTGTGCAAATGAAAATGCTAAGCGTGGAGTAGTTGGTTCTCTTTAGAGCTTATATAAGTAATCTATGGCTTTTTCTCCCATAAGCTAACTAATTGGACCTAAAATACGTGCTCATTGTCAAATTTTTGAACATTCAAATCGTCTTGTTACAATAAAAAGTTTTTAAGCAAAATTGATTTAGAGTTCGAGTTCAACTTTTTATTTAAATTTCCGAGAAAGCATACTTTCTTAAAATCTGAATAATGTTGCAAAATGAAAGTATCGAAAAATGCTTGAATGATGCAAAAGTTGCAAGTTTAAAGTTAAAGTCAAAAGTGTGAGTGAAAAAAAAAAAAAAGGTGAAAAATGAGAAAAGTGAAAAAAAAAATTAGAAAAAAAAAAAGAAAAGAAAAGAAAAATATGAGTTGCGTGAATAAAAGCATTATATTGCTTATGAATAAATGTGCGAAACTTGCTTTTTCTTAAATTTAAATCGGAAGTTGAACTCGTATTCGGCAATGTTGTCTAAAAGTTTGACGGTAATTTGGAAATCCTTGATTTCAAAGATCCCGAAAGCTCCGATACTATTCTCGAGGGTGAAAACCTAGCCTCCTTAAAAGGACAAGCTGAGAAGAAAGTCGCTACATGGAGTGATCTCACCTTTGAGTCTAGAATTTCTAAATCATCGTCGGTTGTAATCCATTTAGGTTTAGTTTTAACTTAACGGTAGCTTCGTAAATCTTTGGAATCGAATTCCCGCTAATTCCGGTACTATTCTCTGTGAGGTGTCAAAAGCCCGGCCACTTAAAACTTATGTTTTGGGATGTGCCGAGAAGAAAGCCGCTACATGGAAGAGGCTCTTTCGATCCTTAGACTTTCATCATTTCCGGTGAGTTAGTACTTTAGTTAAGTGGATAACAACCATAACAAATGTCGATTTCAATGGTCAAACTTTTGAAAATGAGCACAATCACTTAAATTGTATAAATTGCGGGAGTAAAAAGTTAAGTCTCGACTTACATAGATTATTGATATAAGTAGTGTTAGCATTTTACAAAAACGTTTGCACAATAAGTTTAAGCTTGGTTTGAGAGTATCAAAAAGAGGATGACGATTACAATTCCCCGGAGACACCCATTTTGTGTGAATCCCGTTCCATGATGCCATGTTTTGATAATCAAGCATGTTATTTATTTACGTTCAAGTTTTAAATTTCTCGTAGTGAATAAGAAGTCGAAACGGGGTATTCTTGGTATTTTTGATCCTTTCATTACTTTATATGATCGGATTGCTAGGGACTAGCAATTGATAGTGTGGGGGATTTGATGAGTGCTTATTCACTCATCATTTTTACCCATCTAAGCCCACAAAAATGTCTAAAAACACGGAAATATTACCAATTATTCTACAGATATCCTTGGAGTGTGTTTTTATGTGTTTCAGGTACAAAGGATCGAAAACAGGGCAAAAACGGACAGAAATGAGCTCGGATTGGAAAACGTGCTTTGCAGATGGAGCCGGAAGCGGATTTTCTACATTTTCAGAGCCCGGGATACACATTTGGGAGTGAGCTTGGGGAATCAGATGGAAAACCTAACCCTAAATCCAAATTTCCATTTTACCCTTGAACCCGAACCCACATGACCGTTTTACCCGTCACCAAAATCCAAATTCCTATTTTTATCCCTCTAAACCTTATTTTTATTTAAAACCAATTATTTTTCAAAAACCAAATTTTTATTAAAAGTTTTCTTTCAAAAAAAAAGCTAAAAATATTTTTCACTAAACCTTAAATATTTTTAGAATCTAAACCAATTAAACCCCTTTAAACCCATTCCACCCATAAAAAAAACGTTTTACCCAATTAACCTTCACCCTATTCCTCTTTTTTACCCAGAACTGAAAAAAACACAACCCAGCTTATCAATTGCCCATCACAAACCCTTGGCGCCAAAACCTTGTCTCTTCCTCAACCTCTCACCATCAAACACTGGTCCCCATGTCTCACTTCCCTTCCCCACACCCACATGGGTCATATGCCACCTTGGCAATCCTAAGTTACCCCATTGGAGCTTATGGAAGACTCAAGATGGACGACTCAGATTCACTCCTTGGTCCCCAAGCTGAATAGTAAGGCTAGGATTGAAGCAAAGAAACACAAAAGCTCTCCAAAGCTCATTTGTCTCAGCAAGAAAGCACATAGAGGAGCATTTGAAGACCTTAGCATATTAGTATAAATAGGACCACTTGTAGCCTGTCTAAGGCATTAGGTTTTAGTAGTTTTTAAATTTAAGTTTTCTGTTTTTAAGTTGTATTTTGTCTTTTTAGTTAATGAAAATTTTTCCTTCTTATCAATTTTACTTTACTGCTTATTTTACTAATAAGCACTTTAGTGCTTATTAGCTTAATACTTCTCATTATCAGTCTTAGATTCTATTTTAAAGTTGCAATCAGTTTTTAAGTGTAAAATTTCAATTCTGTTTTCTAAAAACTCAGTTTTCAAAGTTAAATACCCCATTAAGGGGTGTTTGGCTCAAGCTTATTTGAGGTCCAAAAACAGCTTCTTACCCGTTTTGACTCTTAAAGTCAAAGATATTTTAAGGTCTTAGTTAGTTTTTAAAAGGTGTCAATATGTTTTATCAAGTTTTATACAAGTTTTGAAAAAAAAAAAAGTTTTCTGTCTAAAAACCTTGCACAGAACAGCAGCTATAGCTGCTGTTCCAACCCTTTTTTCACCACTTATTTGAAGTCCAAAACTATTCAAATTTGTTTTTATTGCATCTCTTCATACCCATCTAGATATAGGATTAGCTTATTTGCGTTTAGAATAGCCTTACTTAGTTTAACATTGCTCTAAAAATCTGTTTTTACCCATATCAGTTTCTGTTCTTGCAGCCCATTTATTCCCATAGCCCTTTTGATTTTGATTTTTAGTTTCTTAAATATTCAACTTTAGATCTTGAAATTTGGTAATTAGCTAGTTCAGTAGGTTGGCCATAGATTAGTATTTTTTTCAATTTTTAGATAGTACTTATTAGAGCTTATTTTTAAGCTCAAAATACCCCCTTAGGACTGAATTGCTGCAGCCTTGCAGCCCATTTGCAGCCTAAGATCCTGTAGGTTTAGCTTATTACAGATTCCATTCAGCTTATTTAGGACCTTAGGAGCTTATTTAAATAGAGTAGATTAGGATTCCTTAGTATTTAGCTTGTTTAGTGCTTATTAATAGCTTATTATAACTTATTTGCTCCCTCGTAACCCTTGTCCCATTTAGTTTAGCTTATCCCAAAAACTGCTTATTTTCCCTTTAGTATAGCTTTATTCCAGTTAACCTTAGCTTATTTTAGTTATTACATATGCAAGATAGCTTATTTCCTCTTAATATTGCTTACTCATAGCTTCTTTGTAGCTTCTAGTTTGTAAAGAAAAAAAAAGTTGTTTGTTCTTGCTCTACTGTCCAAAACAGTAAGCAATAAGCAGTCCAACCTGCTTATTGCATGTTTTCATAAGTCAAGTTTTTAAGAAAAGATTGCTTATTTCATTTCATTTATAAACTGCAAAAAGAAAAATTCAAAAAAAAATGTTTGAAAAAAACGCCATTGCTGGGATTTGATCTCTGGCAACCCAGTTCACCACACACGCTCATCACCAACTGCCCTAGGGTCTTTTCGTATATATTCTTGCACTATTTAAACTTTAAACACAAAAACAGTTTTAGTATTAATAGCTTATTTGGCTTTTTAGTTGCTTATTTACAAAAGCAGTACCACCTTTTTATAATTTTCTTAGAATCAGTATTACTCAAACTATTTTTAGTAAAATTTTCAGATTTTTCCAAAATAGTTTAGTATTTTTTATAATTAAATTAGATTAAATTAGTTTTTAATTCATAATAAATAATTTAAAAGTCGAAAAAATACCCGGCTTTTTGCAAAAATTATTTTTAGTAGTTTAGAATGTAAGAAAATTAGTTTCACATCCTTAGGCCTTAAATTGCATTATTTTCACTTTTGGAGCTCGGGATTAGCCCGGGTTTTCGCGTTTTTGCATTGTAGCACCCTAGGACTTAATTTAGCTTAGTTTTATTGTTCCGTATGCTTAGTAGTAGTTTGTTGTCATCTATTAGGTTTCCCTTGCCTTAATTACTTTCCCGTTAATTAATTCGTAGAAAACGTAATTAAAAACAATCAAATCTCGAACAATTCAAGCATTTTAATAACAAACCTCAAACGACATCCTTAATTCACACCTCGTTTGGACACGACCCGGGTAATCACTTATCCGGTATCACTTATATCACGTTCGTGAGTTTTGACACGTTAACCCTTTTCCTAAAAGGTTGATTTGTTGATTCTCGCGTATATCGTATATTTGGTATAATTTACTACTAACCAGTCTCATTCATTTTTAGTTGCTTTCGAACATTAGTTTTACGGCTACTAGGACCCTCATCTTGCGGATTGGTTCCTAACATTAGTGATTGCTTATGTTTAACACCGCCATATGGTTCTATAACTTCTTCTTGTTCGTGACTGTATATCTATCTCACTTCAGCTGGTAATCGGTAATTAGCTTCAGAATTTGGTCCATATAATTCATACATCTCAGGAAACATTACCTCTCTTGCTACCTTTATTGACCACTCCCTTTCATCGTGATTATGCTCAAACTTAACTCTTTTACGACTCGACATAATTCAATTAATGTGATGGAAATATGCTTATGAAACTGAAAATAAATAGGAGCAAATATGTTGAAGAAGTAGATCATGGTTTCACTATTGAATAGACACCACATGCTAAGTCACATGCAAACAGTTAAAACATACATAGTCAACTGCAAAGAAGATGCACATTTGAAAATAAGAAAGGGCCCTCAACAAACAGTCATGATTTGTTGTACATGTCCTTAAAATAGACACCACATGCTAAGTCGTGATTTGAAATATTTTATGCACTAGAATATCACATTTCCACTTTACTTCAGTTGAGTGTTCAAGTTATTTAATTGTTGCATAGTAGAGCTGTTTGGTAAAAGATGAAGCATTTTTGTTATTTAGGCTGCAAATATCAGATTAGTTTTCAACTCGCTTAAACGGAAGAGGAAGCCAGGGAGATATTGCACCTCACCCTATACTACTCCACCAGCCACTACTCCAAAGAGAAGGCGTTCATCACGGATCAATCCTGAAAACCCATCCCCTCCTAACGCTCCTGATTTTGATGATACTTTGGAACCATTTGTGGAGGTATGTAACTTTGTAAACTTATATTTCTCTTACTGTTGAATAGAAACATTCACTAAAAGAGGTTATTTGTTCTATTTCAGAATCTGTCGAGAACTGGAACGAGGAAGAAAACAACGAAAAAGGTAACTGTGCCATGTTCCATTAAAAAATTTTTGAATGAGAATAATGGTACTAGGTTTATTTTCCCATGGGGCAATGAAGACACTATTGCTGAGCGCCAGTTTTGGGAGTGTTTATTGGCAACGGGTGATAATAAGGATGAATGGCTGAGGTACAAGGTACGTATAAAATCAGTTGATAGATTTGTACCATAAATGTTTCATTGTGTTTCCAACTTGTTTTTAATAATGTGCCCAAATGTATAAACAGCAGCTAGATCTATGGGTAGATTTGTTGTGGCATTTCCGACCATCAGATGCCGATTGGGCTATGGTGGGTCCTTTTTTCACACCACAAGTCATTAATGACTTCGTACGAAGCTGATTGTACAATAATTCGCACGACCAGGCCTTCGATGGTGATCGAAGGGTATGAGGGGTGATATGATTGCGCCAAACTTGTAGCCAATCTGCAATAAGAAATACTAGACACTTCGTTAAGTGATTGCGCAGGGGTTGGGCCCTGCGAACCACCTCCGGCGTGGGAGTAAGTATGTGATATGTGTTGTAAGTAATATGTAGTATGTGAAATACTGTGTTGAGTGAACATACTATTGAAATGACTCATCCAACCTATTTATAGGTGAATAAAATAGCTTGGAGAGTGTTAGCACACGTTTAGGAGATCATGGGGGGCGTCCCCTGATTTGTGGTAACCACTAGGGCTTCATCCCCACTATCTCTGCCTTGGCGGAGAAGCTAAGGAAATAGTGAGAACGTGAGGGAAGACCAAGTCAAGGTTCTCCTTTGTCTTGGCGCCTTCAAGAGAAGACACCGAAGGGCATAGGCCTTCGGCTGGCGAATTCCCAACTGGTAACCATATGAATGATGAATGGTTTTACGCCACCAATGACTTATGAAGAAAGACTTGGGTCTTCGTAATGCAAATTCGACTGAGGCCGAAGGGGGGTCCTTCGACCTGATCGGAGGGTACGTCATCAAGCCCCCTAGTCGAAAGTGATATGTAGGAACAAGAAATATTGCTTACGACTCAGAAATAGAAACGAAACCTCCCATTCGTCACAAAAAATGAACGAAGATGAATAGTCTAGCATCCATTGACCGTAATTAATGCTTACACTTATCCTAACAACCCCTTTTCCTCGGTAAAATAAAACATCATTTCAAAATTAAAAAAGGGTTTGAAATCCGGTGGTAAGGGGATAAGTCAGGACACGTGTAGGGCCGATATTTAACATATGTGAGGGTTTATAAAGTTAAAAACAGTAAAACCCTAACATTATTTTATCTCACGCCCAAGTTTTCACCTACTAAAACCTCTTCTGATCAAACAAGGTAAAGTATTCCTTCGCATCTGTTTTCAAATACTTTATTGTAGATTTTAGAAGGATCAATGTCTACAAATAAGAAATTTGTAATCAAACAACAAGGTTGCACCTTGACAAGGGAGGAGCTCAAAGCGTTCCTCACCGATTATCCAATTCTCAAAAAGCATAAAATCATGTTACCTAGTAGAAATCAAGGGATTTTTGATGCCCCAGAAAACTATGTAGGCTTATACACCTATGCATTCACCACCTCCAACCTTAGGATACCCTTGCACCCTTTGATTTTAGAACTCCTCCAGTACTCTGAGGTACACATATCCAGGTTTAACCCTTTTAGCCTAGCCAAGCTTACGACATACATTGTGAAGTGTAAAGCTTATGGGTTTGAACCATCATTAACTGTGCTTAGGGGTTTTTTGAATTTATATCCTGGAGGAGATTGGTTGACATTAGCCAAGAGGGGTGAAAGGGATGTGCCTATTCTCATAGATAGGCCGTTTACAAACATCAGGAACTGGAAAGGCAAATTGTTTTACATCCAAAACACCATTATCCTACCATCTTTCCTTGCATTGTTAAACCCAGAGTTTTAGTATGATGAAAAAAGGTTCAACTATCCCTTGCCCTATACTGTGAGGAGGAATCCTTTGTATCAGCGTTTGGCTTGTCATCCAGCTGATTGCCAAACATTCCCTGAGCCAATTCTTTTCATGGCTGGCCTTGCTGAAAGATGGGAGGGATCTCCTTTGGTACCTGAGATTATTTGTGATGGAGAAAGTATGTATTTTTTTTTATTAAATTAAGAGATAAAAACTTATCTTTCTGATATTTATCTTAGAGTTAATTACATAAATCGTCCTTGTGGTTTGGTCAAAATTACGGATCTTGTCCCTATACTTTTTTTTCAGTGCGTTTCGTCCCTGTGGTTTACAAATCTTACGGATTTTGTCCCTGATCCGACCCAGTTCGTTAAGTGTTTTGCGCTGTTAGTCCTTCGTTAGTGCAGTCCGTTAAGTGTTTTGCGCTGTTAGTCCTTCGTTAATAAATTTTGCACCGTTAGTCCTTATTTTTTAAAATATAGTTTTCCCCAATTAGTCCCTCCTTCAATAATAGTTATCGCCCGATTTTTTACGTTTTTGTCTGTTTGTATCCGTTTTCGTTTGTTTTTATCCGTTTTCCCCTCGTTTTTTTTTCCTTTTTCGTCCGTTTTTTACGTTTTTATCCATTTTCGTCTGTTTTTATATGCTTTCGTCTGTTTTTTACGCTTTTGTCCGGTTTTATCCGTTTTTGTTTGTTTTTTATTCGTTTTCGCCAGTTTTTTTAAGTTTTTGTCCATTTTTTTTCCGTTTTCGCCCGTTGTTTTACGTTTTTGTCTGTTTTTCTTACATTTTGAAAAAAAAAAATCAAATTTAAAAAAAAAATTGAATAAAAAATTTCAAAAAAAAAATTTGAACAAAAATATATTTTTTCAAATATTTTTTTAAAAAAAAAACGGACATTCAAAAAAAAATTCCGAAAAATATATTTTTTTTAAATCTTAAAAAATTTCCGAAAAATATTGAAAAAAAACGGACATATTTAAAAAAAAAAACTATTTTCATTTTTTTAAAAATATTTTTTTTATTCAAAATTTTTTTTGTTGAAATTTTTTATTCAAAATTTTTTTTGAAACGGACAAAAACGTAAGAAAAACCGATAAAAACATACGAAAAATGGACAAAACGTAAGAACAACGGACAAAACGAAAGAAAACAGACAAAACATAAGAAAAACGGACAAAAATTTAAGAAAAACGGACAAAAACGGATGAAAACCGATAAAAACGTAAGAAAAACGGACAAAACGTAAGAAAAATGGACAAAAACTATAAAAAACGAAAGAAAACGGACGAAAAACGTAAAAAAACGGGGGGAAACGGATAAAAAACGAACGAAAACGGACAAAAACGGGTGAAAACTATTATTAACGGAGGGACTAATTGGGAAAAACTATATTTTAAAAAATAAGGACTAACGGTGCAAAATTTATTAACGAAGGACTAACAGCGCAAAACACTTAACGGACTGCACTAACGAAGGACTAACAGCGCAAAACACTTAACGGACTGGGTCGGATTAGGGACAAAATCCGTAAGATTTGTAAACGACAGGGACGAAACGCACTGAAAAAAAAGTATAGGGACAAGATCCGTAATTTTGACCAAACCACAAGGACGATTTATGTAATTAACTCTTTATTTTATTTGCTCCTTCGTGTAGAAATGTCATTCAGAAACTTTGTGGTAGCTGGTGGTGCAAAGGAGGTCAGCTTCATTCCGAAGAATCCCCAGGAGACGAGCTATGGTGTGGGCTCTCCATCAGTGTCGATAAATAATAATGATGTGGAAGCCCAGCCCATCGAACATGTTTCCTCTGCTCCTCCGTCAAAGGAACCCATAGATGTTGAAGACCAGCTTGTGGAGAATGTTGCAGACTCTGATGAACCAGTCTCCGAAGGACAGTTGGCCATCGTAGGACCCTCCGGCATTGGTGAGAGGGTCCGAAGCAGGAAAGGTACCAGTGCAAAAGCTGCGAAGTCTGCTTCGAAGAGGAAGCTTATCCTGCCTACTCCTCCCTCTCGAAATACCTGGCAAAAGAGTGCCCAGGGTAAGGCTGTGGTGTTTCCAGCCATCGAAGGGCCCAACAAAAGATGATATCCATGGTAATGTTTCTTTCCTGTTACAAAAAATGAGATACCAGTAATAATATATTAACAAGTTTACATATGCTGCAGGACTTCCTGATACGAAGGAGCTTTCTTCTCCCTTAGCTTGTCATCTACTTGTGGACCGTGTAATCCCACCTAGCTGGAAGGGGGTGATGGACAACATGTCCATGGAAAGGCTCTGCGACCTTCATGACAAGAGTTATGTCCGACAATGCATGCTAGACAACCAAATCAATACTAAGACAAGGGAGCTGCTCCGTGCTGTCACCAAGGCTCGAGAAGAAATGGATGTTATGCTTGCAAGGGAGAAGGCTAGGGATCAGAAGTATGCAGACCTAGAGAAAAAATGTGAAGATGCATTGGAGGATTTTGACAAGAACCCCTTGGTGCAAGATCTCATAGCTGATGTTGAAAAGCTCAAAGGTCAACTGGCAGCAAGCAAAGCTGAATGTAGCAGGTTAACTCTCGAAGGCTCAAAGGTTGTAGGCTACAAAGAGCAGATATATGTTCTTTCGTCCAAGTGTGGAGGCCTCGAAGGAGATAGAGCTAAGCTGGTGGACCAAGAGATCAAGCTCAGGGAAAAGGTGGATGGGTTAAACCTTCGTCTGAAGATGCTGAAGAAGGATAGGGTGGACTTGGTAACCAAGGTCATCCCCTATATTGCCATGGAACTTTACCATAGTGATGATCTGGGGATTGCAATTGGGAACCTGGTGAATGCGGCCATATTTCATGGCAAGTGTACCACTTCGGAGGATATAGCTGCGACAGAGGAACCGGTGAAGCTGGAAAAAGTTCCATACTACAGGGCAACTCATGAGAAAGAGTATGATGATGCAGGTAATGACTTAGCTGCTTTAGAGTTCCCTTTCCTTGCCGAAGTGACGAAGGACCCAGCGGCCTCTATTGAGGACCTGCTGGCCAAGAAGCCAAGGAAAGTCCAGCCCCCATCTCCTTCGAAGAAGACTCCGTCACCAAAGGCTCCATCCCCAGGTTCAACTGATCCCACTCATTCCAAAGTTTGATGAAGGCAACCATGTGGTTGTAATTTGATCCCCAGGGTGGTATGTACCCTGTTTTAAAACAATTTGTCTGTGTTCCTTTCCAGGCTTTGTGCCTGATGAAACAATTAACATTTGGTGTGTGTGATGTAGGCTTCGGCCTAAGACAATGTTTTGCTTGGTTGGATCGTGAAGGCTACGGCCTGTTTAGACTAGTTAAACTAGTCATGAATTAATATCTACATCAAAGCCACTAGGGCTTGTATTTTGCCATGTGTGATTCTTCTCTTTTCATTTTACTTGCGTAAAAAAAATTTTACAACCTAAGGCGTATGGTAGATGCATAGCCTCATTGTGTGTAATTACTTCACCAAGAATATTAGCAATAATATAATTTGACTGCTGAAAGAGGGTTGCGACCCACTCCATCTTAATCCTTTGGGCATCGAAAGGCTTAAAATACCTTAAGGCCATATAGGAAAGTTAATGTGAAGTTGAGATGGATGTTATGCATATGAGCAAGACATGTTTTTAGTCTTTGTACATTCCTTCGTCATTGAAACTTATAAAGCGGCTTGGTGGACAAATCTTTGTTGTATTGAATGAAACAAGAGATTTGAGGGAAATGCGTTATATCATTAAGTGGGTAGGGAGGATTACATAATTTTAAGAAATGAATACTAGACGCCTACCATTAATGCTTCTTTCCCCAAGTGAGAAGAATGCAAATACATTGATTGAAAGCAAAATAAAAAATGTCCTTGGACATTGTAAGTTTCATACGTAGAACTTACGAAGGGTAGTGCCATTCCAAGTTCTATCAATAGCGTCTCCATCCAAGGTTTCCAGCTTGTAGGCTCCGTTGCCATATGCTTCCTTAACAACGTAGGGCCCTTCCCATGTAGGTCCTAGTTTACCCTGGTACTCAGCTTTACTTGCGTTGTTGAGTCAGAGGACGCATTCCCCTGGCTTGAAGGTCGAAGGCCGAACCCAACTGTTGTAGTACCTTTCAATCTTTTACTTATGGATAGCCTCCCTGATTAAGGTTATATCCCTTCGTTCTTCGAGTAGGTCTAGGTTGCTACGGAGTCTTTCTTCGTTGTCTGCTGCTTTGAAGTTCATGACCCTTTCTGTTTCGACACTTACTTCCGAAGGGATGACAGCTTCCGTGCCATATGTCAAGCTAAAAGGTGTTTCCCCATGGCTCGACTTTGTGTGCGTTCTGTGAGCCCAAAGTACTTGAGGTAGTTCATCTACCCAACCGTGGTGACTATATCCCAGCCTTCGTTCTATGCCTTGGATGATGTCCCTGTTAGTGACTTCCACTTGTCCGTTACCTAGAGGATGGTAGACGGAAGTGGAAGATTGTTTTATGTTCAGGCCTCTGCAAAACACTGGGAATACCCCTTCGGCAAACTGCTTCCCATTATCTGAGATGATGATGCGGGGTACTCCGAACCGGCAGATAATGTGTTCCCATACAAACTTTTCCATGTGCCTTCCTGTGATGGATGCCAAAGGCTTCGCTTCCACCCATTTCGTGAAGTAATCGATGGCTACGACCAAGAAATTTACTCCTCCTGGAGCAATTGGTAGAGGACCTACGATGTCTATCCCCCATTGGCTGAAGGGCCATGCGGACGTCACAGAGGTCATATCTTGTTTTGGTAGCCTTGGAACCTTTGAGTGAACTTGACAGGCTTTACACTTCTAAATGATTTCGACAACGTCCCTGTGCATCGAAGGCCAGTAATATCCGATCCTCATGATTTTCAAAACAATGGAGCGGGGTCCTGCGTGAAGCCCGCAGGATCCTTCGTGCACTTCTTGAATGATGTTGGCGGCTTGCCTAGGTCCTACACAACGAAGCCATGGGGACAAAAAGGATCTTCGGTATAGATAGTTCCCCATGATTCTGTACTGTGGTGCTTTGATGTGGACCTTTCGAGCTAATTTCTGATCCTCCGACAGTATACCACTTATTAGATATTCTCTAATTGGATTCATCCAATTTGAGTCTTCCTCCAATATTATGTCAGACACCTCCTTTCGGACGATGGACCTATCTGCCAATACTTTGACCAGAACCTCCTTAGTTAAATGAGCAAATGCCATTGATACCAGTTTGCTAAGTGCATCCGCTTTCTTGTTTTGATTTCTCCGAACATGCTCTATGTTGTAGGATGTAAAACCTTCGAGCATTTCCTTGGCCTTATCCAGGTATTGCTTGATCACAGGTTTTCTTGGTTCGTAGGAGCCTTTTATCTGATTGGCCAGCAGTTGTGAGTCAACGAAAATAGCCAAGTCTTCTACCTCCATATCCTTAGCCAGTCGGAGGCCTGCTAGCAAGGCTTCGTACTCTGCTTCATTGTTAGTAGCATCAAATTCAAAGCGGAGTGCATAAGTGTACTCCTTCCCTTTGGGGTCAACAAGCATTAGACCTGCGCCAGAACCGTCGGAGCTGGAGGCTCCGTCAGTATAAAGTTTCCACCCTTCGACCGCCTTATCAGGTTTCTTTTCCGCAAGTTTTGTGTCCTGCTTTGGTTCGGAGGGTGTTTCTGCTAAGAAGTCTGCCAATATTTGCCCTTTGACCGAGTTTCTACCTTTGTATTCAATTTCGTGTTCTCCTAACTCGATAGCCCACTTAGCTATCCTTCCAGACTTCTCCGGCTTTGAAAGTATCTGCTTAATAGGCTTGTCAGTAAGTACGGTTATGGGGTGAGCTTGGAAGTACCTTCGAAGGCGCCTCGCAGCATGGACCAAAGCCAAGATTAGCTTCTCCAACGCTGGATAATTTAGCTCAGCTCCCTGTAGGACCCTGCTAACGAAGTAGATAGGGATTTGCTTCTTCTCCCTTTCTGCTAATAACACAGCACTGATGCTTTCGAAGGAGGCTGCGATATACAAAAACAACACTTCGCCTTTGATTGGGGCAGTAAGTGTAGGTAGAATAGAAATGAACTCCTTGAGCTTTTGGAAGGCAGCTTCTTCATCTGTACTCCACTGAAACGTGTTTTTATCCGTGCATTCTTTGAGTGTCTTGAAAAATGGCAAAGATCTGTCTGCACCCTTCGATAAGAATCTGATGAGGGCTGCTAGCTTTCCATTCAGACTTTTCACTTCCTTTAGGGACTTAGGAGGCTGCAAATCCGTGATGGCCTTAACCTTCAAAGGATTGGCCTTAATACCTTGCTTGGTGATCAGATGTCCCAAAAATTGTCCTTCCTCCACACCGAAGGAACATTTCTTGGGGTTTAACTTCATGTTGATGGCGCGAAGCTGGTCGAAGGTTTCCTTGATGTCGGAGAGCATATCCTCCTCCGTTCTACTCTTGATAACCATATCGTCTACGTACACTTCGGGATTCCTACCTATCTGCTTGTGGAAGGCTTTGTCCACTAAACGTTGGTAGGTAGCACCCGCATTTTTCAAACCAAAAGGCATCTTTTTATAACAATAAACGCCCTTTCCTGTAAAAAAGGCTGTCTTTTTTTCGTCCTCTTCCGCCATTTGTATCTGATGGTAACCCTTATAAGCATCCAGAAAACATTTCAGCTGAAATCCTGACAAGGATCTACTTTCCAATCAATTTCTGGCAGAGGATAGCAGTCCTTCGGACAAGCTTTGTTGATATATGTGAAGTCCACACACATCCGCCACCCTCCGCCATGCTTCTTGACCATCACCGGATTGGCTACCCAAGTTTGATACTTCACCTCCCTGAGTATGCCTGTTGCTACGAGCTCATCCACTTCTTTGCATGCTGTGCCATTTCTTTCAGGAGCCAGGCTTCGACGCTTTTGCTTGATAGGTTCAATATGTTTGAACTCATTAAGCTTGTGTTCAGTGCCGAAGGGCTTTCTGTCTATGGTGAGAGTTCTGGGGATCCCCGTCATGTCAGAGTAGGTCCATGCGAAGACATCTGCGTTCGCCCGTAGTACCTTTGCCAATTCAGCTTTAAAGGAGGTAGGGAGCTGCTTCCCAATTACCACCGTCTGGTCAGGGTAGAGATCGTTTACTACAATACGTTCTTCGGCATCAGTACAGCTGAGAACATCTTTCAGAGGCTCTTCCAAGACCTGTTTGACCCTTTTGCCTACTTCCGTAGGCTTCTTCACGTTGTAGCTGGAGAAAACCGTTCCGATACCGAATGGTGTTTGGAATTTGACTGCGGCATGTATAGTGGAGACAACGATGCCCATCTTCTGCATTGCGGTTCTTCCTATTAACAGGTTATAGGGAGATTCAGACCTTACGATCGCGAAAACCAGGGTTTCTGTTCTTTTTAGCCTTCCTTCTCCAATCGTAACCTCTAGAGGGACTTCTCCCAAGGGCCATGAGTGTTCCCCCGAGAACCCTACTAAAGGTACCTTCTAATCTACTCTCTTCGACCTTATCGAAAGCTTGAGATTTAGAAAACAATGTTCGTAGATCACTTCACAAGAGCTATCACAGTCTAGGTAGGCCCTGTTTACTTCTCTGTTGGAGATCAAGACATTAATGACCACGGTGTCATTTGAGAGAACTTTGCCTGTGATTGAAGGAAAGGTGACATCTCCTACTCCGCATAATGCTTCCTCCGCTTCTTTCCTTTTTAAACCAGAATCATCCTTGTACACCATGAGGATGGGTGCTTCGGCGGGTGTGGTGTCTTTCCCCAACTGCGTGTCGGAGACCTTTTCTTTACCTTTCTTTATACCCTTCACCAAATGTCCCAATTGGCCAGACTTCATAGCCTCTTCTATCTGTTTCTTGAGCTCTCTGCAATTATTGGTGTCGTGCTCGTAATCGTCATGGAAATAACAGTATTTGGTGGTATCCATAGTCCTTCATCTGCTTGCCAAATGAGGAGGAGGATCAAAGGCCTTTCCAGCCTTTTCTGTAGCGAGTATCTCCCTTGGAGATTTAGACAGATTAGCCAAGAGCCCATGGTTGATGTTTTTGTGGTAGGGCGTAAACCTGTCCCTGCCTTTGTGTCTGTTCTTTGACCCTTCCCACGAAGGATGCTTCGGGACCTTACTATGACTTTCTTTAGTTTCGACCGGAGCCCCGTTGGTAGACACTTCTTTTGCTTCGATCCATGTGTAAGCCTTCTCCACTAAGCCCTTGTAGGTTGCAGGAAGGTCAGTGGAGAGGAATTCCACCAAACTTCTGTTCCGTAGGCCATGCACGAAACCTGAGATGCGTTGGTCTTCGTGCAGACCCAGTATCTGTAAGGTGTCATCGGTGTATCTGGTGATGAAAGCCCTGGTGCTCTCGTTTTCCTTCTGCTTGATGTTATGCACTCTTAGGTGCGTTCTTGTGAACTTCTTCTACTGACTGAAATGTTATCTGAACTTGGCCTTGAGATCATCCAAGTTCACAATGCTACTTGGTTTTTGCTCGTTCCACCATATACAAGCAGAGTCTCGTAGGGTATATGTAAACATGTGGCAAGAAACGGGCATGACCCACTTCTGCATTCTGATAGCCCCTTCGAACAGGTGTAAAAAGTTATCCGGGTCCCCCTTCCCATCATAAGTACCAATATGTGCGGGCATTTTCAACCCATCAGGCAAAGGGTAGTCTTCTATCCATCTTACGAAGGGTGTTGTGGAACCCACGGGCTCTGAATAAAGGCAGTTATAAGGTGGCATGTAGGTAGGGGCAGCATTGTACGGGTTATGATTTGGAGGTATTCCAAAAGGGTTTTGGTTAACATATTGACGGTAAGCAGTAGGTATATAAGGTGGGTGACTGCCGACAGGGTACGAAGGATATACCATAGGTTGTCCATAGGGCATGCTTCCATATGGTTGAGTAAAACTGGGGTTGCTAGCCTGCCCATTAGGTGGGGGATAGACCCCTTGAGGGTAAGATTAAGCCTGAAAAGGAGGGTACATACCATGAGGAGGAAGATTTCCTCCCCCATTCATTTGAGATGGATTTCCTTCTACGCCGGATGCGTGAGAAGGCTGTAACGGAACCTGTTAATACAAATAAACCGTAAAAACGTTTATTAATATTTTGCGATCTCTTTGTGTTTTGTTGATAACAAATATAATGTTATCTTAAGTATAATTATAAGGATACATGTTATTTTTGTAAAGCATTTACATATAGCCATTTAAATACAAAAATGTAATAATTAACCATTTGTTGTAATAGTTTATTAGGATGGGTAAAAACCATAACCCATGGACCATAACCCATGGATCTTAACCCATAACCAAGTAGACTAGATACAATGTATACTTAGATACATTGAATCTAAAGAAAATCCATGGACCAACCCATAACCCATGACCCATAACCCATAACCAAAAAACCCATGGGCAAAGAGGAGCGTTCCACGGATCCCTAGGATTACACTAGACGGATCTTAAGTGGAAGGGATCCGTGGGATCCGGGGAACAGTGAAGAATTTTGCCTATAAATAGAGAGCCATTTCTTCATTCTAACTCACCCCTCTTCTTACTAAATCTCTCATACACTCTCATTCTCTTCTAACATATAGATCACTTGATCTAGAGAGTTGTTCTTCTTTCTTTCTATTGTGATCCTTATATAGGTCCTTCTCTAAGGCGAGATCACGAGCATTCTACAAGTCATCCAAGCAAGGGGTCCTTGATTGATTTGTCACTCCGCAAGATTTCTGTAGCGAAGATCTTGTATTTGATATTTCACATATTTGTTGTGTAATAGTTGTGTTGGTTTGGTCCACCGTGCTACGGACTCGGTATCTAGCTTTGTACCGGAAAAAGTGTAAGCAACGTTGTGAAGGCTTCTCCGCCAAGTGAAGGAGTTTGTTGACATAGTGCTTGAACTCTCGAGTAGGTGACTCGGGGAGTGGAGTAGGGCAAGGAAGGTGACCTTGTAGCAGAACCACTATAAATCGGTTGTGTCATTTCTATCCCTTAACTTTATCTATTTGCTTGCATTATCATTAGATCTATATGTTCTCAACATCCATACGATTTCACATAATATCGAATCTAAAAGTTTTTGAAATCAACTTAAAATCGGCAAAACTATTCAACCCCCCCTTCTAGTTTTTCACAATTGGCATCAAGAGCTAAGTTTATAAAAGTTTTAAAATAAAATTGTATTTTAAAAACTTTTCTATCACTATGGGTTCTGAAAATTATAAGGAAGGGCAATATATGCAACGACCACCACTACTTGAAACTAATGGTTTTATATATTGGAAAAATAGATTCGAAATATATGTGAAGTCTAAAGATATTGATCTTTGGTACATTATTGTTGAAGGTGATTTTGAGGCTACCTCAAATGATGATAAAGGAAATTTAGTTCACATACCTCATGATAAACTAAATGATGAAATGAAGAAAAAGCTTTCTAAAAATAGTGAAGCAAAAATGGTTTTATATAATGCTTTACCGAAAAAGGAATTCGAAAGAATTTCTATGCTTAAAACCTCTAAAGAAATTTGGAATTCTTTAGTTGTAACTCATCAAGGCAACCAACAAGTTAAAAATAATAAAATTGATTTATTTGTTCAACAATATGAACAATTTTCAATATCGGATGAGGAAACTATAGATCATTCATTTGCTAACTTTAATACTATTATTACATCTTTACAAGCACTTGATGAATCTTTTTCTAGCCGAAACCATGTTAGGAGATATCTAAGGGCACTTCCATCGAAGTGGAGATCCAAGGTGACGGCAATCGAAGAGTCAAAAGATTTGACAATCCTCACCCTCGATGAACTCATAGGCAACCTAAAAGTCTACGAGCTTGTCCTTGCTAAAGATTCCGAAGCCTCAAAGGTGAAAGAGAAACACAAATCTCTTGCCCTTAAAGCCAAAAAGGATTCGAGCGATGAGGAGAACTCCTCTTCGAGTAGTGACGATGAAGAGTACGCTATCGCGGTAAGGGACTTTAAAAAGTTCTTTAGAAGAAAGGGAAGATACGTCAAACAACCGTATGACGACAAGAAAGGCTTTCGGAAAAGAAAAGAGGACGAGAAGCCAAAGGATGATCGTACTTGCTTTAAATGTGGGGACCCAAACCACTTTATTAGTAAGTGTCCCAAACGGGATGATCAAAAGGCGTTCGTAAGCGGCACATGGGGAATGAGCGACGAGGAGGACGAAGAAATTTGTCTCATGGCAAATGACGAGGTATCTCTCGAATACTATAGTAGCTCATCAATTGATGACGACTCATTGCATAATGAATATGATAAACTATGCAATATTAGCTTAAAACTAGTTAACAAAAACAAGCTTTTGAAGAGTCAAAATCAACGTTTAGATAAAGAAGTCATAGAATTAAAAGCAAAACTAAAACGTTTATCAAATGGTAAAATTGGAAGTGGTGAATGTGAACTTTGCGTTCAACTTCAAACACTAGTGGATCACTTAGATTCAAAAATTGCTAGAATGAGTACGAACACTTTAGATACAATACTCGATGGCGTTAAAACCGGTAACAATCAAAAGGGTCTAGGTAGTCAACAACTTGATCCATCAACTAGTGAAAGTAAAGAAACAAAATTTGTTAAGGAACTAGAAAAACCAGCCACTGTTGTGGCGGATCCCACGGATCCCCTAAAAAGGGAACCGGCTAGTGTACAGAAAGGGATCCGTGGATCTGCTGTAGCAAACAGTAGCAATAACGTAGCTTCTTCATCTAGAACTGAGTTTGTCATAGTTAATAGGAAGAAACCAACTCATGTCACCACTAGATAACCACCTCCAAAATATAATCCTACTTTTGCAAGAAACAAAGCTCCATCTTTTTCAAAACTTAATTCATTTAGGAGACCTAATAACGTTTACCCGAAAAGTAACCATCAAATGGGATGGAATCCAAACATGCAAAATGGTTTTCCTTTTCAAAACTTTGCTCCATGGAATGCATACTCATCTTATCCATACATGTCTAACATGAATGGAATGTTTAACACTAATGGACCCATGAACAAATGGGGACCAAACTTTTGAGTTTATTATTGTTTTAGGTATGCTTAAAGGTCGACCTAGACCCCGATGAATGGGTCAAGGATAGTGGGTGCACGAGGCACATGACCGGCAATAGGGATCTATTCTCCACATATGAATCCTTCAATGGAGGTAATGTGGTGTTTGGAAATAGCAAAAGTAGAATCATCGGTAAAGGTATGATTTCTAACAAATCTCTAACCATTAACGATGTGTGTCACGTAGAAAACCTAAACTTTAACCTCTTAAGTATAGGACAAATATGTGATAAAAAGTGCAATGTACTTTTTACCGAAACCGATAGTAAGATACGAAAAAATGGCATAACCATAGGAAGAGGAATTAGGAAACATGGAGTCTATGTCATTAAAATCGGTAATGAACCTAAAGACAAACTATGTCTTACCTCTATGGATGATACTTCGACCTTATGGCATCGAAGATTGGGTCACGCCAACATGCGACTTCTTCAATCGCTATCATCCAAAGATCTAGTAAGAGATCTACCTAAGTTAAAATATGAACATCATTTTTGTGATGCTTGTAATGTAGGAAAACAAACTCATTCTAGTCATAAAGCTAAAAACATGGTGTCTACAACTAGGTGTCTAGAATTACTACATATGGATTTATTTGGTCCATCCGCTATCCAAAGTTATGGAGGCAACTACTACACTTTGGTCATAGTGGATGACTATTCTAGGTATACATGGACAAAATTCTTAAAGAACAAAACGGAAACCTTTAATTATTTTGAAATATTAAGAAAAAAGATCCAAAGACAACTAGGAAGTCCCATAGTGTCTATTAGGACGGATCATGGTAGGGAATTCGATAACGAAGTGCAATTCGGAGCTTTTTGTGACGCTAATGGTATTACTCACAACTTCTCGGCTCCACGCACTCCACAATCGAATGGGGTAGTAGAAAGAAAGAATAGAACCCTACAAGAAATGAGTCGAACCATGCTTAATGAACAATCCATACCTCAAAAGTTTTGGTGTAATGTCGTTGATACCTCAACGTACATACTCAATCGAGTCTTAATTAGACCAATCCTAGGAAAAACTCCATATGAGTTACTTCGAGGCAAAAAGCCTACGTTGGTAGTAAATGTTTTATTCTTAACACTAAAGATTACCTTACAAAATTTGATCCTAAATCAACCGAAGGTATCTTTTTAGGTTACTCGCCAAATAGCAAAGCTTACGTCATATTAAACAAAGAAACAATGAAGGTAGAAGAGTCATTAAATATAAAATTTGATGAAAGTCCACCCAAACCCTCTCCACCTCTTGTCGATGACGAGATTATAGAAAGTGAAGCTATAATAATAAAGAAAAAGATAAGTGAAGAAGAAGAACCTCTAAGTGATGAAATAATAAACATTAAAGAGTTCAAAGATCACCCCGTAGATAAAGTCATAGGAAAACTAAACGAACGAACATTAAGGTCTCAAGTTCAAAACCAAAGTAGCTTGTTTTGTTTCGTTTCAACCTTAGAACCTAAGAATACACAAGAAGCCATAAAAGATGAGAGTTGGGTAATGGCTATGCAAGAAGAACTAAATCAATTTGTTTCTAATGATGTTTGGACACTTGTCCCTCCACCTAGTAATCAAACCATAATAGGAACCAAATGGGTTTATAAAAACAAATTAGATGCAAACGGAGTAGTGTCTTGGAACAAGGCTAGACTCGTTGCTCAAGGGTATAACCAACAAGAGGGAATAGACTTTGATGAGACCTACGCCCCCGTGGCTAGATTAGAGTCTATAAGAATACTTCTTGCGTATGCTTGTGCTAATGATCTAAAGCTTTATCAAATGGATGTCAAAAGCGCTTTTCTAAATGGTTTCATAAATGAAGAAGTATATGTAGCTCAACCTCCGGGCTTCATTGATTTTGAAAAACCCAAACATGTGTATAAATTAAAGAAAGCCCTTTACGGGCTTAAACAAGCTCCAAAAGCTTGGTATGATAGACTCAAATCATTTCTAGTTAAACACAACTATACCATGGGGTTAGTTGACAACACACTTTTTACTAAGAAAAGAGAGTCACATATAATCATAGTACAAATATATGTAGATGATATTATATTCGGATCCACTTGTCAAGACATGTGTGATGATTTCTCTAAAATCATGCATGACGAGTTCGAGATGAGTATGATGGGAGAACTTAGTTTCTTTCTTGGTCTACAAATAAAACAAGTAGAAGATGGTATCTTCTTCAATCAATCTAAATACATCAAGGAGATGTTAAAGAAATTCGGTCTAGAAGAGTCAAAACCAATTAGGACTCCAATGTCATCCGACACCAAACTCACAAAAGATGAAGACGAAGAATCCGTAGATAATACTAAATATCGTGGCATGATAGGTAGCCTTCTCTACCTCATGGCAAGTAGGCCGGATATCATGTTTAGTGTTTGCTTATGTGCTAGGTTTCAAGAAGACCCTAAAACATCACACCTAGAAGCTGTAAAAAGAATATTTAGATACATTAAGGGTACAACACAATTAGGATTATGGTATCCTAAGGGCACGGGAGTAGAAACAATTGTATATGCAGATTCTGACCATGCAGGTGATTACGTTGATAGAAAAAGTACAAGTGGGGTATGTACTTTCATGGGATGTTGTTTAACATCTTGGTTTTCTAAGAAACAAACGGCACTAGCAATATCAACAACCGAAGCCGAGTACGTCTCCGCGGCAAAGCATGCCAACAAGCACTATGGATGAAACAAGCGTTAGTAGACTACGACATTCATCTAAGCGACATAGCCATCCTATGTGACAACAAAGGTGCCATCGACTTAAGCAAGAATCCGGTATTGCATTCTCGCACAAAGCATATAGAGATTCGTCACCATTTCTTAAGAGACAATGTTCAAAAGGGAACATTTCTATTGAGAAGGTAGCATCCGAAGATAACATAGCCGACGTCCTCACCAAACCGTTGAAGCGGGAACAATTCAACCTACTTCGTCTTGGTCTTGGTCTAATGGAACACACGTCGTAACTTATTTGACTCTACAAGGTATGTAAACACTAGCCTTCTTTTTTTTCTGAGTCTAGGATCTCTATTTCACGCACAACTCACAAACAATACGGGAATTTTCAAAACCCAAGATGAGTTTTCCACTTATAGCCTTCTTATTTTTTTTATATACACATTTTCAAAGAAAACCTACTTTCACAATGTTTTCTAAAAGGATGATACCTTCCCGTATCAATTTCACAAAAGCAATTTCTCACGTCTAGGACAAATCGCTTTTTGCATTATTAATACACAGTAAAAACCCGTTTCCATTGCATCTCATGTCTTTTGAATGCTAAAGGGGACACATAAGTAATATGTGTTTTCGGGTACATTTATTTAAGCAACAATGAATTAGGAGCATTGATAACACAAAATTACGTACTTATGTACTAAATATGTGTTTTCGGGTTATCTCAATAGGATGTCTTCCTACTTCTAGTTTATTTTCCTTTTCTTTTAAGGAGTCGAGATAACCGTAACTCCAAATAGTTTGCATATAGGCACACAATAGGAAAAATGTTTCCAAATGGAAATTTTGTTCAACCTGGATCACCAGACCCACGGATCCCAGCCTTCATGCTGGACGGATCCCTCAAGGGAAGAATCAGTGGGATCCGTGAAACAGAAGCTGTTTTTACACTCTATTTTTTCACTTTGGATGAAAAATCCACATTTGTTTCATTTTTGGGAGTATGCTCTTTAATGCTTGTGTTCTCACGATCACATGCCTTGAATTCATATCTAATCATTAGATTTTAATCCACATTTTAGGTCAAGCATTCATTACAATGCTTTGTTTTTCTCTATATATAGAACTCCCAAAATGCTTGCATAATCCATCTCATCCTCACATACACAATACACCATGTCATCCAAAAACCCTTTAGATAAATCACCTAGTACAAACAATCATCTTCATGATACCCAAACCTTTGTGCTACCACCATCCAAAATACCACAATCAAATGCTAGGATATCCGCACGGATTAGTATCCGATCTTGTTGTTTAGCAAAACCAACCTCAAATGGTTCATCCTCAACAAATAACTTACCACAAGATGCTTCCATAATAGCACCATCCTCATCACCAACAAGTACACCAACCTCATCACCACCTAAAGTCACTTTTTTGGAACTCCTTAAAACTCCAACAAGATCTAACCAACCTAAACAAAAATAAATAGTCTTTTCAACACCACTCACATCTCCAAATACTATCTTTCAAGATCTTGAAACATCACCACGATTAGCTCCCATCACATTACAAGAACATCTTTTCCACCACCATTTACAAATATTCCGGATGTTGATCCATATTTTCCTATTTTTTCACCACAACCTCCGCATAACTCAAATCAAAACAACCCGGACAACTTCCGCACTCATTACCCACATCATTTACATTGTGAACATTGCCAATCCACTAGGGAAATCGCAATAGAAGTTAGGGAAGAAATGCGTTTCATACTCAACCTCATCCTTGATCGCATCAATACCATCACTCATCAAAACCTCCATCCATAACCTTATGCAAGCATGGAAGGAATCACTACTACTATTTTCTACTTTTAGTATTTTTTTTCTCATTTTAAAGAACAAGTCTTGTTCTTATTTTTACATGCTTATAAGTGGCTTAAATACCACTACAATTTGTTGTTTTATTACAAGGCTTTGTTTACATACCTTGGCTCCCAATCTTGATTCTCGGCAATCACAAGATTATTTAAGCATGTTACTAACCTTTCTTTTTGTAGCATTTTTATTTTTCTTCACTTGACGCCCCAAGCTAGGGGGAGCTACCGTCAAGGGGGAGTAAGAAACACGTGGACTACCATTTCCACACTTTTATGTTTATTTCTTCCAAGGGTTAACTTTTTGTTTTCGACAAAAAGGGGGAGAAGAAGTAAAACTTAGGGGCTTTCAAAACTTACATCTATTCTTAAGCTTTACTCATCATAACATTATGTTTTGTCATCAACAAAAAGGGGGAGATTGTTAATACAAATAAACCGTAAAAACGTTTATTAATATTTTGCGATCTCTTTGTGTTTTGTTGATAACAAATATAATGTTATCTTAAGTATAATTATAAGGATACATGTTATTTTTGTAAAGCATTTACATATAGCCATTTAAATACAAAAATGTAATAATTAACCATTTGTTGTAATAGTTTATTAGGATGGGTAAAAACCATAACCCATGAACCATAACACATGGATCTTAACCCATAACCAAGTAGACTAGATACAATGTATACTTAGATACATTGAATCTAAAGAAAACCCATGGACCAACCCATAAGCCATGACCCATAACCAAAAAAACCCATGGGCAAAGAGGAGCGTTCCACGGATCCCTAGGATTACACTAGACGGATCCCAAGTGGAAGGGATCCGTGGGATCCGGGGAACAGTGAAGAATTTTGCCTATAAATAGAGAGCCATTTCTTCATTCTAACTCACCCCTCTTCTTACTAAATCTCTCATACACTCTCATTCTCTTCTAACATATAGATCACTTGATCTAGAGAGTTGTTCTTCTTTCTTTCTATTGTGATCCTCATATAGGTCCTTCTCTAAGGCGAGATCACGAGCATTCTACAAGTCATCCAAGCAAGGGGTCCTTGATTGATTTGTCACTCCGCAAGATTTCTGTAGCGAAGATCTTGTATTTGATATTTCACATATTTGTTGTGTAATAGTCGTGTTGGTTTGGCCCACCGTGCTACGAACTCGGTATTTAGCTTTGTACCGGAAAAAGTGTAAGCAACGTTGTGAAGGCTTCTCCGCCAAGTGAAGGAGTTTGTTGACATAGTGCTTGAACTCTCGAGTAGGTGACTCGGGGAGTGGAGTAGGGCAAGGAAGGTGTCCTTGTAGCTGAACCACTATAAATCGGTTGTGTCATTTCTATCCCTTAACTTTATTTATTTGCTTGCATTATCATTAGATCTATACGTTCTCAACATCCATACGATTTCACATAATATTGAATCTAAAGTTTTTGAAATCAACTTAAAATCGGCAAAACTATTCAACCCCCCCTTCTAGTTTTCCACAGAACCCCTGCCTCAATTCTCCCCAGATGAGCCGCCAAAAGTGGTGGCAAGTTAACCTCCGTAGTTTCCCTTTGGTGACTCCTTCCATTGGAGCCTTCCATTGTTTGTTCCTTTCTCGTCGGAGCCCTCTCCGGAACATCTTCAAAACCAACCGACCTTCCACTCGGCCTTCGACTGCTCGGAGACCCTATCCTTAGCACTGAGCGTGTAGCCCCAGGAGCCAAGGGCCTAGCCTCCATTTCCAACTCTTCGTCATACTCATCGCTTGAGTATTCTAACTCCCTTCGCATCTCTACATTCCGAGCTTGCCTCCTTCGAGCCCTCAGTAAAGATTCTAGTGCTTCGATGTTAGCTTCGACAAACGCTGGACTGATTACCGGTTCAGGGTTAGCCGAGGTTGAAGCATGGTTGTTGGGAGTTATTTCAGGGTGAGATCGTGTGGTAAAGGTGGATGCGGTTATATTGGGAAGGTTGTTAGGATCATTGACTGGGATTGGTGTCAAGGTCGAGAAACCCGGAGGGGGTGTATCCTCTCTTCCTTGATTCATGCCGTAAAACTAGTGAGCGTGATTGACTGGGTGTAAGTTTGGAATAACGAGACCAATAGTAGCGGGTCCCACGGATGGCGCCACTGATTGTACAATAATTCGTACGACCAGGCCTTCGATGGTGATCGAAGGGTATGAGGGGTGATATGCTTGCACCAAACTTGTAGCCAATCTGCAATAAGAAATAGTAGACACTTCGTTAAGTGATTGCGCAGGGGTTGGGCCCTGCGAACCACCTCTGGCGCGAGAGTAAGTATGTGATATGTGTTGTAAGTAATATGGAGTATGTGAAATATTGTGTTGAGTGAACATACCATTGAAATGACTCGTCCAACCTATTTATAGGTGAAGAAAATGGCTTGGAGAGTGTTAGCACACATTTTGGAGATCATGGGGGGCGTCCCCTGATTTGTGGTAACCGCTAGGGCTTCATCCCCACTATCTCTGCCTTGGCGGGGAAGCTAAGGAAATAGTGGGAACGTGGGGGAAGACCAAGTCAAGGTTCTCCTTTGTCTTGGCGCCTTCAAGAGAAGACACCGAAGGGCATAGGCCTTCGGCTGGCGAATTCCCAACTGGTAACCATATCAATGATGAATGGTTTTACGCCACCAATGACTTATGAAGAAAGACTTGGGTCTTCGTAATGCAAATTCGACTGAGGCCGAAGGGGGGTCCTTCGACCTGATTGGAGGGTACGTCATCAGAAGCTATTGGGCAAATGGTGTTAAGTACCCAGTGCCTTGGGCTGATGTCGAAATGGTGTTTATATCTTTCCATATAAAATTACGTATATTATTGTGGTTTTACTAGATTCTTTATCTGTAAATTATCCTGTGCCTTGTACTGATTTCGTAAATGATGTACGTACTATTTCCAATAAATGAACATAACAAGCACTGGGCGGTAGGAGAGCTGCATCTACGTACGGGTGTTTTGACATTGTATGATTCTCTACCAAAGTTTACAAACAGACGACTTTGGTGGAAGGATACCATGCCTGCAAAATTTCAATATTGGCTGCCAAAATTACTAGACGAAACGGGAGTGTTTTCAGCAAAAGGCATAGATATCAATACTTATCAGATCAGCTTTAAAAAATGTGATGATGTCCCCAACCAAGCAACTCAATACGGTGACTGCGGAATATGGGCTTGCATTAACCTATACCGGCTGAGTCATAACATGTCATTAAAGTCTGACAATCCTGCACAAACAGCTCTTGCCTATCGCGAACGAATTGTTGAGTACCTATGATACAAGGTTGAGTATGTTGGTCATTGACTGTATGTATTACTTGTTGTGGTATCATTAACTCTCATTGACTGTATGTATATAACTCTCATTTGCTGCCCTTTACTTTCAAGTAGCTTATATTGCTTGTATCATGGGCATATGTACTTTGGTCATGCATTGTGTATGTATAAACAATTGTAGTCAGCATTGGAATGATAAATATGTAAATCTCCAATTTGTTTTGTAAAAGTTTGTAAAAGTTATTAGTTGATCTTAGTATTGCTTGTTTAAATGATAATAATCACTAAACTAAATACGTACACTTTCCATACAAAACGTCCAACTGAAGATATCCTAGAATATTACAATTAAACCAGGTTCCACTCTTCTACTAGACGTGGTTTCAAGAATGCTTCTAGCCCTGGTTTCATCCTACTAGCCGTGGTTTCAACAATTCTTCTAGCCGTGGTTTCATCCTACTACCCGTGGTTCCAACAATGCTTCTAGCCGTGGTTTCACCCAGCAGCCTCCTCAGCCTTCTTATTAGATATACTTGCCATTCTACTTAACCTTCCTTGAGACTATTATGGCCAAAGGACCTTGTACATCAGCAATCTTCTGAATCTTCAAGAACAATTGATCTATCATTGGATTTGTTGATTTAGTTCCTTGTGGATCAAGCTTTGCTTCCAACATTTTCCTGGCAACAGTCTTGGACAATGGATAGTGTTTATCAATAAACATGAAAAACTTCTCCTTTGTAGTTTGTACAGCATGTACTCTGGAATGCTGATAAAGCATCCATTCAACTACTTCACATTCTTTCCAAAATTTGTCATATGGATTAGGTTGAAACATGTTTTTGATTGATGTCCACACAAACCTTGATAATTCTCCAGTTGGCCCACGCTTTCCATATCTAAAATCCATGACTTTCCATAACTCTTCCAAATCCTCTTTAGAAAGAAAGAACAACAACCCTCCAAAATTTAAGTATGTACTTCTGCATCCATCTGCTCTTGTTATTTCAATCACTTGTCTACCATTTTCAGTGATTATTTTCCAATCATGAACTGGATGAGTTGCGCTTAGTGGTGTAGGATTAATAGGCTCTTGGTTATCACTCACCATAAGATACACGTTCATTCTTTCTTCCATCTCCATCTCTTCATCCATTTTCTGTTTCTTAGAACTAGACTCCTCCAGAATTTCTGCTTTTCGCTTTTGCATGTTCTTGATCCACCCAGCTTCTTTCTCAGAATTCATTGGATTTAAATCATCATTCATTCTTATCCAACGTTGATACATATCTTCAATCTCTTCATACGTGCATTTTTTCAAATCCTTGCCTTTGTACATGTCCATGTGCCTGAGAACCTTCATCATTTGATTTCTCATTTCAGCCTTAGTTGGAGGTTTATTATTCTTACCTTTATATTCTCTGACAGTTCTTTCCTTCTGCATTTGTCTCGCCCTCGCAGCCAGAACCTTAGCCCTTGAAGGAATGTCTAATAGTGCCCATTCTTCAGTACTCCATTCTAACTTTAGCAGTTCAGAAGCTTGAAGTAAAGGTTGTTCCTTGTTCCACTCTTGAATCAATCTCAGACTAGCTTCATCATCTTCTTTCTTTTTTTTCAAAAGCAAGATCTTCAGCCTGATACATTTCAGCTAAATTTTTCGATAATTCATGATCATGTGCAATCTGATCCTCCGTACTATCAAATTCAATTTCTTCTTCTTGAGGTTCAGCAATACCTTTACCCTTTCCTATGTCTGGTTGAGCTACAACTTTCTTAACTGGCTCCCCAATCTTCAAACTATTAGCCAATGGTTTATGTCCAGTAGGTTCAAGTACAATGGGAATAGGTGCAATAACAGAATCAGGAATTGCTAAGGTTCTACATAAGTTCAGCAGTGTACCAGCAACCTCCTTCTCAACTTCCTTAGACTTGGATGGTGGTGTTACAGTGGTTGTGATTATCGTAGAAGTGGTTGTAATAGCAATATGTCTATCTGAAGTAACAGTCGATGAAATTACCTCTGAGGTTGCAGCAGTGATTTCCTTTGTACTATCAGGGGATTGAGCCTGCACCACTTCTTCCTCTTTGTCTTCAACTACAACATTCAAAGCTTCAACCACTTCTTCTTTTCCTTCCTTTCCTATGTCTGCTTTTCCAACAACCTTCTTAAGTGGCTCAACAAACTTCAAACCTTTAGCCAAGGGTTTAGGACCAGTGGGTTTAAGTATAATGGGAAAATGTGCAGTAACAGATCCAGGAATGGGTAAGGTTTTACATAAGTTCATCAGGGTACCAGCAACCTCGTTCTCAACTTCCTTAGACTTGGGTGGTTGTGTGACTGTGGTTGTGATTAAGGTAGCAGCAGTGATTTCATTTGTACTAGCAGGGGATTCAGCAACAATAGCAGTAGTTGTTGCCTGCCCCACTTCTTCCTCTTTATCGACTACAACCTTCAAAGCTTCAAGCACTGCTTCTTTTAATTCCTTGTCAGTAACCATATAGTCACCACCATGATCTCCACTATCCACATCCAACTCAACATCCATGTTTACATCCTCCCCTGAATCCATGCTCTTGCTCCTCCCCTTTGAGGAGCTGGCCTTCTTAGTCATCTTCTTGACTTTATTAGAAGCAGCAACCCTTGGTCTTCTTAGTCTCTCCAACACAGACACCCTGTGCTTCAACCTTTTGATTGTATTTTCCATTTTTGTACATTTAGCCTTCAATTCATTCACTACTTCTATAATATTCTCACCATATGTGGTACAAGTGGGATCAGATATGGTGGCATTGGGTTGAGCATCAGTGGTAGCAGTGGGTTCAGCATCTGTGGTTTGGGTGTGTTGGGATTTAGGTAAAGGTAATGGCTCAGCAGTGGGTTCAGGTGGGTTAGCAGTGTGTTTAGATGTGGTAGCAGTGGGTTGAGCATCAGTGCTTTGGGTGGGTTGGGATTCAGGTACCTCCTCATTATCAGCAATGTCTGACAAGTTAAGCATATTAGGGAATAAAGGTGTAAGCTTTCCTGAGAACTTTGGATTCTTTTTCCTCAAGTGTGTAAATACCTTAGATAACATATGATGTACCTTATACTCCCTGTTATGAGAAATGGGTTCCGTGATCTGTTTCTCCACTATTAATGAAACAAACCTAGGATACAAGTAGTATTTACCCTTTTCCTTAATGTTCTTCATAAAACCCTCAAAGATCATCCTAGACCAGTTAAAGACCCTCCCTTGTGATAAACATATGATAGCAGTTGCTATTTTTGATGGAAACTCATCAAAGCCAGTGGTCTTATTGCTTACACACATAAGCAAAGTATGTATCAAAAACTTCCACTGTGGTAAGAACATACCTTTATGATACTTAATTCGATCCACATTTTCCTCATAACCCAATCTTTCCAACACCTCAAAAATATCATCATCAGACAAATTGACAACCCCATCAGCATCCTCCAGCTTCAAAACCTCCCTAATCACCTCCTCTGTGACTATAATCTCATTCTCATCAACAACACTCCTAATAACCTCTGCTCCATCTCATTCTTGAATTTCGGCCTTCGACCAAAATTGATGAATGTAGGCTTTAAGAATGATAGGTTGTATAGTTAAAGCATAGTGAATTGGAGTGTGTTTGATAAAATCAATCATCTCATGGAACCCTTCTGTGTGATTGTTCTTGATTAGGTACGCAACGAGGTTGTGAGTGATGGAATATTCTTTCGGCATTGTGTGATTTGGATGTAAAAGACGTGTGATTTGTGTAATTATCAGTTTGGGAGTGGTTAGGGTTTGTGTATAGCGCCAATTTCAAGTGTTTAAAGATTAATTATTTGATCGTTCAGTGATTTAGGGATTATATACTTTATCACCAAGATGTTACATAACAGCCCCTTGAGTTTCCATTTTCATCAAAACTGCACTAGCAGTGGTTAGAAAGATACTAGCTGTGGGTTGCCCACATCCAGCGGTGGTTAGAAAGATACTAGATGTGGGTTGCCCACATCTAGCGATGGTTAGAAATACACTATTAGTAGGTTTCCCAGTCAAATACTCATCTCCTAAGTCATTACCCGTCAAAGACTAGGTTTACTCCACAACAACTCACACCTTTTTCACATTTAAATACTTTATCACCATGATGTTACACAGCAGCCCAATTGGGTTTCCATTTTCATCAAAACTGCACTAGCAGTGGGTTGCCCACTCCCAGCGGTGGTTAGAAAGATACTAGCAGTGGGTTGCCCACAACCAGCAGTGCTTATACTAAGTGCTAAACACCCAGTCAAATAGTCAATGACTTCATTTACTACACAACAACTCACACCTTCTACACATTTAACTCACTGATTTCTTTTTAACTCTATTTAATAACATATCACCCATAAACCACACATATCTCTTGTATTCCCAAAAATTCTTCTCTCTAGAAGTCTTTCTTTCATTAACCATTTCGAAAACATTTAAGGCAACATGAGTGGCTCACCAAAACATCCACTGGAAATCTCTTCAGATTCAGATTTTTCTAATAGTTCATCCTCAAACAATACTTGGGAGAACTATTTTCCTCCAAGAAAAACATCCCTCACCTTTATGAGGACAAACCCTGTTCCTGGTGGACCCTCTTCCATCCAACCAGAACCACTCACAGCTCCACCTCTTGAATCACTTGCAGCTCCACCACAACCAGCTGGTCCATCCTCATTAGCACCCCCCCAAAAGAGAGAGAGTGAGGAGACTTGCTTGCCCAAAAGTGTGGGCTGTTATTGGGGGACAAGGAGTTCAGCAGAATATGCCAGCATGGGCCATAGCAAAGAGGCCATAGATGGTTTAGGTGGTTAGGTTGATGTAGTAGTCTTTTGATACTAGTCCTTAGTGGTTGACTGTTGATATACTTATTAGATGGTTGTATGAATGGGAAGCATGTACCACCACATCCTTTGATGCAGTTTTATTAATTAATGAATAATTTCCAAGTATATAAGCCTTGAAACAAACATGCAAGTCTGGAGATCTGGAAAGTGAAATATATTAACTTTAAAGAAGTCAATTACATCTTATTTGAAACTAAGATTAAGTTTAGGAAACAAACATACAAGTCTGCAGGCTGATAATCTAAGTTTAACTAAATTTATCCTTCATTTTGACTGTTCAGCAGCGCATCCTAGTTGGCTTCCAAGGTGACCTTATTCTATCTTACAGAACAGCTCCTCGTGTTCCCGGTCTTGCCGCATTCTCTCTTCCATTTCTCTTTCAGCCCTATCTTGTTCAGCAAGTAGTTCCAATATTGCTTCAACTTCATGCTGCTCAGTAATCGACTTCTCACCATCCACATTTCCATTTATTTTGTTGTGCTCATCTTTATTCTTGTCACCTGTTTCCTTGACCGCCACCGCACATTTTTCAGCTACATCCTCCTTAGATCTTTTGTTAAGTTGTTCCCTAAATATTTCATTAAGCACGTCCTCACATGGTCTTTCGACTTCAAAAGACAAACGCTTACGCACAATCCCTGTTATATATGTAAAAAAATATATATAAATTAAAAAAAAACAAAGGATCATAAATATAATTACTAAAACTATTTACATAAGTATACTAACAAAAGTAATGATTTTTACCGTTAGACATTACTACAAATATGAAATTGATATTACTCAAACAATCTATATGTAGTTGGGATAAGTTATTAGTTTCATCCAGTGGGCAGTTGCCAAGCTTAGGCAACTTAACAAATTTTTCATATAACACAAATAAATGTGTATCTTAGTAAGTCTTAGGCAGTTGGCACAAGTACAACATTAATAATAAACAATCACAAAGGGTGGTTCATACTTCATACACTCATTAAAGTGTATCTTTGACGATACACTAATTTCGGGCAACCTTAGAAAGTTGACAGTGTTGGGCAACCTAAGTAAATGCACAAGTACAAAGGGCTGGTAATTTGCACTTGGTTTAGTTCTTAGAGTTTAATGTAAACTCCAAGAATTATTTCCACCTAAATTTGTTCAAAACACAACCATGGATTACGATGACAATTCTAAGTTTAAGGTTTATTTAATGCATCCATCATCGAAACATGCAGTTAAACTACATAAAAATATCACTTTCAATAAACTAGTGGTGTATGTGAAGAAAAAGGTAGACGGTGTCAAAGACACAAAAAATGCTAAAGTGAGGTTATCTTACAAAGATGGTTCCATGGAATTGGACGATGTTGATGATGATGACGTCCAATTCTTCATTCATGAAGTATGTTGTAAGAATGTGCAAACTCAGGCTCTGTTCATTTCAATAAAAGAACCACCACCTTCAGAGGTAAAATCATCATCAGCTTCTAATCATTTATCATTAGATCTGAATATTCCGCTGCTTCACAAAGATGGTTATCATGACACCCCAAAGGTTGAAGATTACTCTTTTCACCAACCTGATCATTCACTTCCTCTGTCGCAAAGAAACTCATTTAAAAATATGCCCATGCCACCAACTGCACCACAACCAGAATTAAAAAACATCGATTCCCAGAAAAACGATACCGTTTTTTTCAAACATAAAGAATTTTATAATAAGGCAGAATGCATGTTTGCTATTGGAAAGAAATCATTAGTTGAGCGTTTTGAATACAAAGTTATTAAATCTGAAAGCACGAGGTACAGCGTGAAATGTATAAATGAAGGCTGCTCATGGAACATATACACCCGTAAAAAAAACTGGATAGCACATTCTTTGTATCTAGCATCAACGATGTCCACACATGTTCAAGAACTGAATTACATCCTAATCATCATAATGCGAAAATGAAATTACTTAGTCAGTTGCTAATCGAAAAATTGAAAGATAATCGGAGGGTATATACTAGAAATGACATACAAAGAGATATGAGTCTTGAATGGAAAGTAAACATTTCTTACAAACGAGCTTGGGGAGGTAGGAATTTGGCATTTGAGGTGTTGAACGGTAAACATGAAGAATCATTTGAGCAGTAAGCTTTATATTGTCATAACCTAAAGCTAAAAAACGAGGGGATGGTAACACACATCGATACAGACGATGCTGGAAGATTTAAGATGGTTTTTGTAGCATTTGGTTTTGCGGTAAGTTTTGGGAAGATTTATATTTATTGTTATTATTATTATTACTATTATTATTCTTATTAATATTCTTATTATTATTATTATTATTATATTAAGCTTTAACGTATACTAAGCACTAATATATACTTAACGATACTAGATTCGGAGTTTTATAGCCTTCATGCGGCCATTGATTATAATTGATGTTGCGCATGTGAAAGGGAAGTATCTTGGAACCAACATGCTTGCTGTTGGTATGGATGGAAACAATCAGATTATTCCAATCGCTACCGGGGTCGCACAAGGTGAGACCGCTGAAGCCTGGGTATGGTTTTTGAGCTGGTTGAAAGAATGCATTGGTGAAGTGCCTAATCTGGCGATTATTTCAGACAGGCATCAATCAATAACAAAAGCTTGTGACACAGTTTTTCCAAATTGCGTTCATGGTTATTGTTGTCGTCACTTGATGAAGAATTGCAATTTGACCCGGAAAAAGCATAAGGCTTTGTACTGGAAGGTGTGAAAAACCTATACAACTGAAGATTTTGATAAAGCAATTTCCGAGCTTCGTGCAAAAAAATCAGAAGCTGTCAAAAAACTTGAAGACGCCGGGTATGAAAAGTGGTCAAGGGCATATTGCACTGGAAAAAGATACAATTATTTGACGTCAAAAAGTGCAGAATCAATAAATTCATTAACAAGGCATGTTCGAAAGGTACCAATAACTATGCTCTTGGAGTACTACAGAAGGCTTCTACAAGATTGGTATTTCGAACGTCGAGAAAAATACTAGGGTATAACTATATATTCGCCGTCTCTCATTTACTTGTTCGATAAATGTTACCTGATGTATGTTTATTTTGTAGACGCACCAAAATTTGAACTTACACAATGGGCAGCTAGGAAGGTTGAGCAGAGAATGTTAAAGAGTACTAATTGAGAAGTAAGAGGCATTGCCATGTGTGCTGTGTACCAAGTTCTAGACCATCGTCATAGTCATATTGTTGATTTCCTAAAAAATGAATGCACTTGCAGGTACCTGCAATAAACAGGTTGTTTGTTACGGTAAATGTTGTTTATTCGTGTATGGTTTTTGATTACGAACTACATGCAGGAAATGGTAACTTTCGGGACTACCATGTGGTCATGTGTGTGCCGTGTGTAGAGAAGAAAAATTGACTAACTGTAACAAATGGGCGGAAACATGGTTTACGAAAACTGCACTCAAAGGCACATATCATGAAATGGTGTATCCTTTGGAAGTAGAGTCAAGATGGCATGATCCGGGTAACTTGCAAAAGGTTAAACCGCCGTTGATAGACAAGAGGCAGGCAGGAAGACCTAAAAACAAAGATCGTATCCGATCAAAAAATGAGGAGGCAAAATTTGTAAAATGTGGAAGGTGTGGTACCGTAGGGCATACCCGTGCAACATGTATGGAACCATTTCCCAGAAAACAGGTAACCTACCTTGTTCATTCAAATGTATAACTAATCTTGTTTTTTAGTATTTTGACAAGATAGGTTAAATATGCTGTCAGAAAAAAAACGAATAGCGGGTCAGACAAGGGTAAAGAAGTTATGCAAGAGATGGCATCTGAACAGGGAAGTCGTAAACGTAAGTTAAGTACTGAATTTCAAGTAAAAGAGGAACCAAAAACGCAAGTGGACGACGAGTATTTTCAAAATGGGAGAATTTACCAGGATTGGGATGCCGTACGTTGGGATGGTGAACCAAGTAACAGCGTTTGGGAGGGTGACGTAGAGAATTCTGGCATTAACCTAAATTCACTCCCTGAATCATCAAATACTTATCACTTGGATGATTTATATCACTTGGATAATTTCGAGGTCAATGTTCTGTTTATTTAACTAAGCTAAAAGTTGTTAAATGGTTAGGTGTTAAACGTGTAACGTCGTATAAGGCTAAGTATGTCTATGGTTGAAGTTAAACAATACTGCATATGGTTGAGTGGTGATTTGTGGTTCCAAGATTAAGTAACTATATAAATAATTGGTGTGTTACACTTTGATAGGTGTTACAAGTAATTGTTTTTTTGCCTATATAAGGTTGATTTTGGTTAGGCATTTTGCATTTATCTCACATCTAACCACCAATGGGTGCAACACCAAACATTGACCATTTAAAGGAGTGTTGTAGCTCTAATAAGCTACAACGTTGCTTTAAGTATTTGTTTGTGCAAGAATGGAGAGAGAATGAGAGTATGGTCAAGTACATTTCACAGAAATGTGCTGATCTTGAGGCTAACATTGAGAGAAGAGATCGACTAATTCAAGAAGGCCAGTCTTTTAGTCCATTTGATGATGTTGCTCCTGATGCAGTTGAGTGCATGTTGGAGACGCAGCAGAGAGACCGAGATATCTTAGGTGCGCTGGTTGCGGTTTTGGATTTAGCTCGTGAAGGGAGGGCTGAAAAGCAACGTCATGTAGGTTTCATGGATCTAAAGGGTTAGTGCTGGTTGCTCTGGTGATTGGTGCTAGTGACTATATTGCTAGCAAGGCTGCATCAATTTTAAGTTTCTTGCATTTTAATGTATTTTCTTCAACCAAGTATTTCAAATTTGTTATGAATAAAACGTTGTCTTTGTGTATGAATGTTTCTTTATGTTTTATGTGAAAGGGCATGGTCAATAATTGTGAAAGGTTAATCAATGCAAAGGATTGTGAAGTGTGAAAGTGCATGGTCAATAATTTTGGTTTCTGCTGTTTTTATTTAATCAATGCAAAGTCGTATGAAAAACCAGCAATCGTTTGTCCTATTTTGGATGTGTGTTCAGAAATAGTAAGTGACAAAAACAAATTTAGTGCCAATATGTGGCTGGGCTTTAAAGCAGTTGAAAGGCTGTAACTTTTTTTTGGTGTTATTCAATTATATGGGAGCAGTTGTGCATCATATGAGGGACTGAATTATGAGGACAGGGATTGGAGATGTGGAAGAGGCATGTGAAAAAGGAGCCTATGCTTATAGGGATACTTTTTTTTTGTTGGTGTTATTCAATAAAAACTTTATTATGTCTTTAATAGAGTTTCTGTTTATGTTTGAGAAACATGCATGTGCAATGAATAAAAATAATAATAAAAGCTGTAATTTTAGCATGGATAAATTAAATCAAAAAACAAATCCAATAAACAGTAATGTATGTATATGCCTTTTGTTTTTATTTGCTGGTTGCCTATTTAAGACAGTTGACCCACCTTGTTAGTGAACCACTTTATTTTTTATTTGTGATAAAGAAGTGAGATAAGGAAATGTCTAGATATCCTTAGAGCCGATGCAAATTCTAACAACTGGTCTGATATGTTAGTGTTCTATTGATACCAAGCATCTAGCGAAGATATTGGTATGGCACAACAAATGAATGCGTTTGCGGGAAGATTGCTTCAAATCACTGAAGAAAGACTTAGCTTCATTCAAGAATTGGAGAGTGTTGGAAACACGCATGCTCAAAAAACAGCAGAATATTTGAGGGGGCTTCAAGGTAAATATGATCAAAAGATCATGCAGATGCAAATCCTTGCACGGGAACTGGAGCTGAATACTCGGAACCATGACCTCTTTATCCAGAAACTCAAGGGCTTGATGGATCTCTAAGTGTGTGTTCTAAGTGTGTTCTCTGTTGTTGGTTGTTTTTTTTAGTTGTGTGTGTCAGTGATCTTATTATAAGTGTTGTTGTAGTGCTTGTGTGTGACCCATGAAAATCGATTGTAAGATATTGCATTGAATAAAATGGGTTGTTAAATTTGTAGGCCTAACCTTTTTGTTTGTTCGCATCTTCATTCTCATATTTAAATAATTATCTTCTCACACTCTTTGAGTTGTTTGGTTTTTGTTTTTGGTCTTCGCATCTTCATTCTCATCTTGAACTAGTTGCAGCAGTGGTTTGTTCTGAACTAGCAGTGGATATGGAACCACTGCTAGAGCAAAAGAAATCACGTCTAGAAGGATGAAACCACGGCTAGAAGCATTCTTGAACCCACTGCTAAGGATGAAACCACGTCTATAAGGATGAAACCACGACTAGAAGGATGAAACCACGGCTACAAGCATTCTTGAAACCACGGCTAGAAGCAGTGTTGGATAGCATGGCTAATGTATCAAAGCACTGATGAATATGTCATTTAAAAATAAGTTAACAAGAAGATTAATAAGTCGTAATAAATAGGCCACCATGAAAAGGGGACTTATCTTGCAAAATGAGAATCATTCCTTCGACTAAATTCTTTAACTTTGCAGCAGTGGTTTCTTCTGAAATGGTAGTGAAATGTCATTATTTAAAGATAAGTTAACAAGAACATTAATAAGTCGTAATAAAAGGCCACCATGAAAAGGGCACTTATCTGGCAAAATGAGAAGCATTCCTTCTACTAAATTCTTTATATACGTATGGTACAAACAAAGAGCAACCATGCGAACACTTTTAATGACAATGATATTTACAAAATAAATACATCCCATATAAGGGATCACATTAATTAAAGTAGTTGATACATCATTTTATCTACTTGTTGATAAGGTTTTCAAATGTACCTTTTTGAGGGGTCGTTTAAGCCCTTATTTGATCACTTTTGTATCCGTTATTACCTAATATCGTTCCTTTTCACTTTTTAGGTCTCTTGAAGGCAAATTGCTGTAATGGCACCTATTTGGACGAAAAGGCGCGGATATACGAAGAAAATGGCCAAATCAAGAATCGAGCCACTCAGACTGCTGAAATACAAGGGGACGGCGTCAGGTTCTACAGGGGACGGCGTCACTACAAGAAAAGTGGCTTTTTAGGACCCCCATAAGCGTCATAAAATGGTACTTTTTAGGACCTTTCATTTAATAGGACCAAGGATGAAAGCGTTTCATGTAAGGTTGTTGTAATAGGTCCAAAGCGTCCTAACCCTTATGAAACCAATTTTATGGTCGTATTATATGTCTATGAACAACACAAATAGCGTCCTAATAAAACCATAATAGGACACTTTTACAATGTTTTAACATGTGATTACCTACTTTTAATCTTTTGAGACACATAAAAACGTCCTTAACAGTATTGTTAGGACGCTTATGATGTAACATCATAGCTATTTTAGCAACCAAGAAAAGGGTACTAATAACTCAAATAAGATTATGATACCAATTTTATGGTCGCATTTTAGGTCTATAAACAACACAAATAACGTCCTAATAAAAACATATTAGGACACTTTTCCAATGTTCTAACATGTGGTAACCTACTTTTAATCTTTTGATACACATACAAGCGTCCTTTAATGTTAATTCTTAGGGCGGTTATCATATACCATTATAGTTACTTTAACACCAAGAAAAGGGTCCTAATATCCCAAATACGATTATGAAACCAAATTTATGGTCGCATAATATGCCTATGAACAACCAAATAACGTCCTAATAACAACATATTAGGACACTTTTACAATGTCGTAAAACGTTGTTACCTAATTTTAATCTTTTGATACACATACAAGCGTACTTAAAAGATAATTGTTAGGACGCTTATCATATAACATTATAGCTATTTTAGCACCAAGAAAAGGGTTCTAATATCTCAAAGAAGATTATGAAACCAATTTTTTGGTCGTATAAAATGTCTATTAACAACCTAAATAACGTCCTAATAACAACATATTAGGACACTTTTACAATGTTAAGTTAATTGTTAGGACGGTTAATAAGTTTAATAGGACAATTTCAAAGTCCGGACAAGTCATATGATAGGACGCTATTTTCACCATGCACACTCTATTATTACGATATGAATAAAACATCAACTAAATATTAAATGAATAAAACGAAATTGTATTTCAAATTAGCAATTGTCATAACAAAATCACTAAACATAAATAAGGTAGACGGAATCTAACATAAAGTCTGTTAACATTAAACAATACATTAAAGCAACAAGAAGCTTAGTCCGTGGTCATCATGCATCATCTCTCTCAATCCTCACGGACCACCTACAAATAAACACCCATGTATAAGCATTAAGCTCCATGTTAGTAAAATTATTGGTATCACAAGATTAACAAAGACATACCGAGATAAAGGGACAAGGCCATGCTATGGTTGCACCAACACGGTCTTCAATTGTGGCAAATAACCCATAGGGTCTCACCAACACTTCATCTCTTTTGTTGGTACTTGCACGTTTACCTCACACCATCCTCGTCCAATCTCTGTACCACCAACTATATCATTTGGGTTCAAGCTCCTCACCCATCCTTTTGCTACAGTCGTTGAGTTTAGAATGCTTTTAAGGACAACTTCATTCCCGACCTAGATTTCAGTTTTCAACAAACATTTATCAATTTATAGTCAAGACACATGTATTAGGTTAACAGATGTAATCTGCGGTATGGAGGCTGGGGTATACAAAGGAGGTCAAAATTGATCAGTGTAATACAGTGTGGAGGTGGTGTATACTAAATAAGTTACAAATAAGCTACAATAAGCTAAATAAGCTGTAACTACATGAGTTGTAACTAGATTAAGCTAAAACTTCCGATAAGCTAAAGGAATAAGATATAGACCAGAATAATCACTTGATCAAATATCACAGGCCAAACAGGCCAAAACCAACAACCTTGCAGCCCTTGTGGGTCCCACTAGGGTTGACAGGGATCCAAAGTGAGACTTGATATGAAAAGGTGACTTATTGAGGTTTCTAAAAAGCTAGGACTAAAGGTTTGGGTCCCACAGATAAGCACTTGATGAGGGCTTGAACTTGGGTGGTCAACACTGATCACTCAGTGTATGGGTGGAATTGGACAAACAAAAAGCTATCTGCAGACCTATCCACTACTACAAAAAAAGTCATGGAAACCGGTTAGAATGGGTCATCGAGAGTGGTTTTTGAACCACTCTCTGTGAGGGGGTATCTCTTTGACTTAATCAAATAGGAACCGGTTCTACAACCAGTCTCTATTAGAAGCATCGAGGCTGGTTTTATGCTAACAGCCTGTCTCTATTATAAAGTAAAACATAGGTTTGTTTTGCATGAAGATCATATAGAAACCGGTGTATATGATAAAAACCGGTCTCTCAAATAATATTCAAAATAAAAAAAATGGTGTTGTTTGGTATTGCTTTTTGAGACTGCTTTATTGAAGTTGTTTAGAATTGCTTATTGAGACTACTCATATATTTTCCAATGCTATTGAAGCTGCTTTAAAGGGTTGTTTGGTATTGCTTATTTAAATTGCTTTAAAGCAGTTTCAATAAGCAATGTCGAGCAACCCCTATAATCAGTTAATTCAATAAACAATTCCAAACATATTCTATAAGCTGTATTCAAAAAGCAACTCTAAACAACCCTATAAGCAATTACCTCAATAAGCAATCCCAAACAACCCTGTAAGCCTTTAATTCAAAAAACAATACCAAACAGCCCCCATAATGGGTTAATTCAATACGCTATTCCAAACAACCACTATGAATTATGCATTTAAAGTAATATTCAATCCTATCCAACAAAAAAATACCATTAGTAAGTAAAAACATGTCAAGTTTATCATCTCTAAATGACATCAGCAATATCCTTGCCACAATCCCAACACTAATATAAGCAATTCCATCCAGCCCCTGTTCAAGTACTCAACTGTAACTTAACATGAGCTGTAGAAGCATGGAAGGTAGATCACATTAGAAGATTAAGAGCTGAAGGTGGCACCACACACTTCCTTTGAAATACTAGCTAAAACCTACTTGAACCCCTATGAAAATATCACACATATAAGGACTGTTGCACAAGTAGTTGGGTCATTCAAGAATAGAGAACCCGTTAAAACATGTGTTACAACATATCATAATTGAATCACAACCATAAACACGTACACGTCAGCTTTTTATGATTGAACATGTTTGAGTCATTACAACATTTTCCTATTCTCAAATACAACCATGTACACATAAGCAATATACTTCTTTAAATGATAAATTCACCATACCTCTTATAGGTTATGGTAGCTTTGATAATGGATTTGAAGCTTGCTTTATTAGCATTCATATGTACTACTATTGTTGATCTTGGATTCATCCTTGAAAGCTGCAGATGTGAGTAATTATTATTAAACATTGTTTAGCTAGATGTTCTATGTATAAAAAAAACACTAAGTGGAAGAGGAGGACGGATATATGAAGACGTACCGCTCGATGATTGGGCTCGTTATCTCAGCTACAACCAATAACTATCTATTAAAACACAAAAACACAAACATAGGTATTAAATAACTATACATAAATTACAAAACAAAGCTACTGAAACCAAAATAATAAGGGAAAATAAAGAATGCATCTGCACGATCAATCAAAATTTAACACGACAGAAATTTAAAAGGAGGTGTATACCTAAGTAGATTATGTATGTTTTATTTTGCAACAGAAACAAGAAAAGACCGTTGCGAAAGGACCACGAGATCAACACCAATTACATTAAGGTTTGATTGATGCGGGAATCAGTTAATTAGAGGTACAATCATGATATCAGTAGCGCAACAACATACTTGTATAAATAATATGATTAGTGACATACAAAAAAAGTATATGTGATTGTTAGATGACTTATGAAGACATAATATCTGCAAGAAAATGACAACTTTTTTTAAACAAATAACCTCACAATTGTCTTTCCTAATTCGTACACACATAACCAAGTTCAACTTGATTTTGTTATTAAAAAAAGTTTAACTTGAATACTCAGTATCATATTGACTTTTTCTTTTTTATCATCACTATCCTGTTAATTCTCCCCACTTTCACATGATTCAAGAAACATAAACAAATCACGAATTCAAATGTACCCCAACACAGTAATACCAAAAACAAAAATATCATGTAAGTTGAAGGATTATGTATAAATACAAAACCAAAATATGAGTTGTTTAAATATAAAACTTACGAAATCAAACCGGATCAAATCAAAATTAGATCTGTTTCCTGATAGCATTTTTCAGATTTGTAGAACGTTAGTTTGTGTTGTGATGGTGTGATTGACGATTTTAAAATACGGATGCGGTGCTGGTGAAGGTGGTGGCGAAAACAGTGGCTGTTTACGGTGGTGGTGGCGTCGGTTTTTTAAAATAGATAGTGAAGAAGGCGGTGGCGTGTTACGATCGTGGCCATGGAGGATGGCGGTGATGCCAGAAAACAGATTGGGGCAGTAATTAGAGTGGTGGTGGCGGCGGCAGTTTCTGGTGGCGCAATGGTTTATAAATAAAGAGCAGAGAGTGTTTGTGCGTCCGTGTTTTTTTTACTATGTGTTTGGTAGGAGTATTTGTATTTTTGGTTTTTAGGCTACTCATAGTGGTTCGGTTGGGGAAGAGGTCGACCGACCATTTCATTCGGTTGTTCCATTGTGGAACTTCGGTTGGGCTCGGTTGGTTGTGGTGATCTTGACAAACTAGTTCGTTCATTCAACCGAATGAAATGCACACATAAATTAAATTTTTTGACCGTTTGATATTAAACTATAATTTTTTTTTTTTATTTAACTTTACCACTTTTACATCCTATAAATACTAACTCAAACACACTTCTAAACACACAATTTCAAACACAATTCAACCTCAAACTACTTCTCAACACAAAACACAAGATTTATTATGGCTTGCCGTCTCCCGCATTCCGTTGAAGATATGCAAATGTACGTTCAAAATCAATGCGATAACGACGATGAGGCTCGAAAAAACGCTATTATAAGCGTCATCAATCTGTTTGAGCAGGCAAGGGCAGAGAAGCAACAGATGAGAGAAAACTACAAGAGTTGCAACGAAATTACGTCTGAACGAAAAGCTGTGATCGACAAATTTTTGATGGATGAAGCCCACAAAGACGACGAGATTGCTGACAAGTTGTGGCGGTGTGTTCAAATGGTATCGAACAACATCAGCACCAAAATCAATTGGAGCTATCAGGAGAACAAAAACGATGGTGCAGGTGCATCAACTTCGTCTCCTAGATTTGTTGGGCAATCTCCGCTAGACGAGGAACGTTTGGCTCACATCGAGGAATTTGCCGGTTATATATCTCCCTCTTATGATTCTGCATGCGGGAAGTATTCACATTAGGATTTAGGATTTATGATTTATGTATTTCGTATCGTTTTTATTTTTAATATATTGTAATCTAACGTTTTTATTTTTAATGAATTTTAAATATGTTGTTAAAAATATTTGAAAAAAAAATTTAAAAAATAAAATAAAATAAATAATCCCATGTCACCACTGTGGCAACTAGATCGTCGGAGAGAGAAAGCTGATGTGACAGGGTCGAACCAGGTTACCACTGTGACTAGCCTTAGATGTTGAGTTTTCTAAGGGGTAATGAACGGCTAGAATGAAAGTGATCTAATGGTTGAAAATATATCTCTTTATGTTAAAATCGATTTGGCTGTTTTGACACCCTTAGCCACTTTATTAACTTTCTGTTTATTTTGAGGTTTACATTGCCGAGATAGAATAGGAAATTTAGTTTTAGACTCGATTAAGAATGTATAACACCAAAAATGTACAAACAAATAAAACTACTTCGTACTAAGAAATGACTTTTGATGTCAATATCGAGATAGAAGAAATGGGTGGTTATGCAAGTTTTCACAAACGCATATCCAGCATCTAGTGTGCAAGATGTGAGCGATCATGCATATCCAACAGCCTGTTAGATGTTGGAATAGATGATATGAACTAGATTAGGATTATGTATAGCTCTGTTCTTGTAGTTGCATTTGAAGTTGATTGAATTTTGTAAGTCGTAAGTGTAAACTATTTCTTGAATGAATGAATGAACAATTTGACTTCAATTTCTTCTCTATGTACTCTTACTTCAATAGAATCAACTTGTTTACTTCAAAGACTTTAGTTTCAAGAGAAACAAGCTTCAAAGCGTACTTGACCATTTATAAAAGAATCACACTTGATGAATCTTGGACTTGAACATGGAATAGACAAACTGCACTTGAAATAGATAAACTGCAACACAAACACAAATACACACAAAAACAGAACAGAGACAAACAAACTAAAGAATTATTAGCAAGTTGTGAAACCTGTCGTATCCCTTGTGGATACCTTCTTCTTCAGAGATATTGAACTCTTGGAAGTGTTGTCTAGGCATGGACTTCCTCATTCTCCTGGACTCTTCATTGCCACCGAACCTTGCTTTAAGAGCCATCCATATGTCCTTTGCATCATCCATGTGGTGAAAATCACCCAAGTGATCTTCAGGAATAGCTTGAAGAAGGATGGTTCTCACTTTGTGCTCTCTTTGCACAGCTAAAATCTCTTCAGCAGTTTTGGGAGGAGCAATGGTAAACTTACCATCAAGATCTGGGATAGTCTTCTTCTGACTGTTTCCTTTCTTTACAATTTCCCAAAGATTCCAATCAATATTGGAGATCCGGTTCTGCATTTTCATAGTCCACAGATCATACTCTTCCTTTTTCAGATAAGGAAACTTCCCATTACTGTTGGAAAGACTAAGTTGCTGCATAGAGGTGGTGTTTTTGATGTTGTTGTTGGTGACTTCTGATTCATCATCAGTTCCAGGCATGGTGAATGTGTTTTGGTTGTATGGGGTGAGGAAAAATATGGTTCTCGGTATCGTAGAGACTTTCCCGAGGCTCTGATACCACTTGTTGAATACACATGCACCTTGCAGATCTTGAGCACTCTTAGATCGTTAGTGTTGCCTATGTAATCACAAGCAAACTAATAGAAAATCTCTACAACCCGTATTCTATAGCGGAATGTAAATACAAGCTGTTATAACTAAGAACACTTAGATCCTCTATGGATCTTTTTATTAACTGAAACTCTATGTTTCGAATTTGTCTTTTTTTATTACAAACTATTAAGTTCCTTTTATAGACAAGGAACCCTAAACTATTACTACTCAATCGACTAAACATGCAAGCATGCATTTAATGACTAAACACTAAACAATATTGAGCAGTACATTAATACCCATGCTAACCTCGGGCAGTTCAAGAATAATGATGGGTTAGCATTTAAATAATAAAGCGCATGCTGATCCTAGTCAACTTCCACCCTTCAGCAGAAACACGGCAACGCTTTTAATCTTCAGCAGAATCTCTTCTTCAGCAGATTCTGCTTCTACTTCAACAGAATCCTTCGGCAGTATTGACAGCAGAATACCTACTTCGCATAATTCCCAAAGATAAGGACAATACAATGACAGATAACCCATACATAACTTCCAAAAGATTGAGACATATAACAATACAAAGACAGATAACAAGTGTCCTATTATGGTGTATCAAGTTTTGATACCCAAGTATCAAGTGTCATACTAACTAATGTTTAAATAAAACTTTTGTAAATAAGCGTTCTAAAAACTGATGTTTTATGACTCAAATAAAGGAGTGTTCTATTATGGCGTAGGATAATAAAACCACAACAAATAAGCGTACTATAAAGGTTAATGTTAAAAGACACAGCTTGTCAAGGGTCCTGTTAATTTTTTTTCAAATAAAACTTTTGTAATTAAGCGTTCTATAAAACTGAATAAGCGTTATAAAAAGCGGATGTTTTACGACTCTAAAAAGATGTGCCATATTGTGGTGTATCATAAACAAACCATTATGAATAAGCGTTCTATAAAGGTTAACGTTATAAGACGCTATTGTCAAGGGTCCTATTCACTTTTCTTATAAAAAAACGTTTGCGAATAAGTGTTCCATAAAACCGATGTTTTATGACTCAAATATCAAGTGTCTTATGATGGTGTATCAATCTATGGGACCCAAGTGTCAACTGTCATATTAAGTTATGTTTTAATAATACGTTTGCGAATAAGCGTTTTAAATAATTAATGTTTTATGACTTATATATCAAGTGTCCTATTATGGTGTATTGTAATAAAACCATAATTAATATGCATCCTTTAAGGGTCCTATTAAGTTTTGTTATAATAAAACTTTTGCAAATAATCGTTTTAAAAAATGATGTTATAAAACCATTGTACATAAGCGTCCTATAAAGGTTATCGTTATAATACCACGTGTCAAAGGTCCTATTAAATTTTGCTATAATAAAACTTTTTGTGAATAAGCGTTTTAACTAACTGATGTCTTATGACTCAAAACTCAAGTGTCCTATTATGGTTTATTATAATACAACCATAATGAATAAACGTCTTATAAAGGTAATTTATTAGGATCCATATTTTAAGTGTAATTTTAAGTTATATGATAATAGGACCCCAAATCATCAACCATCCTATTATATACCTTTTTAGGACATCGCCTAAGTAGCAAATATTTAAAAAGGACTCTAAACGCTCATATGTCCTATTAAACAGGTTTTTAGGACTCCATTATCATACCGTCCCACACAAAGGGTCCTAAAAAGCCACTTTTGTTGTAGTGCGTCAGATGTTATCTGTGACGCCGTCGCATAACTTTTGTGACGGGGCAGTAGCCAAATTGCTTATTTTCAAGTGATGGTGTCAGGCTTTAAAAGAGTAGGTCCTCGCAACTCAGACGGCCTAGATTCGATCCAGACGACATCAGAGACTGAAGGGGACGGCGTCACAATCATAGGGTGACGCCGTCGCAAGACTAACGTGGCCAAGACGAAACCCTAATGACGGCGACCCGACGGCGTCACAAATCATAAGGTGACGCCGTCGCGATTGTAATATTATATATAGAATCCGAATTTTTCAGTTTTAGTGTGTAGTCTTTTGGAATAAAAACCTAAACCGAACCAAGGCTGTCTTGTATAGTATTTTAGGGTTCCAAACCCTATCTTACATCAAGATAAGTGTTTTAATTCATTAATTCAATTATGTCTTCAATTATTTGTGTGTATGCTTGCATGTTCTCCATGTTCGGCTAATTTACTTGTGTGTTTGCTTAGGGAATATGAAACTTAATTATTGAATATTGATTGGTTGTCTCTTATCTTAATTGTTAATGATCTAGTAATGCAATAGGTCATTCGTTGTGTAATTAATGCTTGATTAATCTTTGTGAACCTTGGACTATAACACTTAGAGCGGTTGTAGGCTAAATCATCCAAAGAGTGCCTTAGAGTTAGAGTTTATAATTCCTAGAGGTTTTTGTAGACGAGACCCTTTGGTAAGTTCAAAGAGTTAGGGATAAATGCATACCCTACGACTTTAGACACACAACGCGATTAAGAATAAGGACGTGACAATTCAACCATCAATAGGAGATAATTAAGGAGTAATAAAACCTAAGTAAACACATTTTTAAACTATCATACGAGCACACAATAATTAGACATAGACTACATACACCTTAGATTAGATAACTAGACAAGTAGAGTAATCGGTAGAAATACCAACCCCCAAATCCAAACCCCGAGATTCGTACCTTTCCATTTTCTAAAAAAACATAAAAAGATAAAAAATAATCTTCCTCAACCCCAACCTTAGCGTAGTAACTTCTCACTAGCATTCCTATTCCCCTAGAGAATGATATCAATACCCGTGGCTTACCCTAATACTACACTACAACGATTAGTTTCACTGCCTAGGGTGTTATAAAACTTGCTCGAAGAAAAGGAAGTTCCTTTGACCCCGAACGATGCGTGTAGCGTTATCAAGTTTTTGGCGCCTCTGCCGGGGAATAGAATAGCTAGTTAGTAGTCCACCTCGTTTAGGTTTCTTTGCTTGATTCCTATCAAGTAAAAAAATTTTCTCATTTTTTAGCTTCCTCGTAGTCTATCCCCCTTCTTCGTGACCTTTGTTCGTAACCCCATCACTTTTCATCATGAAAGGTGATAACCACCCACCATTCATCAACCCACCACCATATGACCCGCCAAGAGCCCGTACTCTTGGTGAATACTCGAGACCAAGCCACCTAGACTATAGGAACACCATTGAGCTTCCTGACCAAGCCCAAACTACGGACCTGCGATCCGACACCATCCGGTTGGTGCAAAACGGATGTGCATTCCATGGACTTTGTTCCGAAGATCCAAATCAGCATCTTAGGGATTTCCTCAAAATTGTCGATTCCATTGACCTTGGTGCTACTACTCGGGAGACCACGCGTCTGCGTCTCTTCCAATTCTCTCTACGGGACCAAGCTAGTAATTGGCTTGAGCGATTTCCCGCAGGCTCCATCTCAAGTTGGGATGATCTCACCTCTCGCTTCCTTGCTCAATTTTTCCCACCGGGGAGAACCACTAAGCTTAGGAATGACATCTTGATGTTCCAACAACGTCAAGGTGAATCTCTCTACGAAGCATGGACCCGATTCAAGGACTTACTTCATAAAGTCCCTCATCATGGCATTGATCTTTGGCTCCAAGTCCAAATCTTTTATGATCATGTCAACTTCCCCACAAAGCGATCCATTGACCAAGCGGCCGGTGGAAAACTTAGTGATCTCACCGCGGAAGAATCATGGGGCATAATAGAGGACCTTGCTCTCTATGACAACGAAAGTTGAAATGACCCCCATGAGTTGCCCAAAACTGTTAAAGCAATCTCCTTGCCTCCCATTGACTCACAATCTTCCGATCATAGGATGATCGAGCTTGAAGATCAAGTAAAATTCCTAATGAGTTCCTACGAAAATCCTAAGTCTTCACATCAAGTGAATAAAATCACTCTTCCTTGTGAGTTATGTAGTGGTCCCCATGACACTCGTGATTGCACAAGACTCCCCGAACAAGCTTTTGCGGACTACGCCTCCATGCGTACCGACGGAGTGGGAGAGAAGTGGTACACTTTCAAGCCCGAACAAAACAACTTAGGAAACTCTTACAACCTCTCATGGAGAAATCACCCTAACCTTAAGTGGAACCAAAAATCAAGCACACCCCAAAGCTCATCTAGTCCACCTAATAGGTTCAATTCTCTAAAGACCGGGAACCCTACTAATCTTGAGGCAATTGCATCTAGATTCATGTCATCTCAAGAGACTCGATTGACTAAGCTTGAAGCTGATTTTAAGCGAAGACAAAGTGAGATGACAAACAAGCTTGATGCCCTCTTAAAAGCCTTTAATTAACGGGAAATTGGAGCACTCCGAAGTGATACTATAAAGAACCCAAAAGTGAATTTGATTTCGTCGACTTCATATTCTTGTTCATCATGGGAGAGTGCACATCCATGCCCTTCACACCCAACGGTTCACTCGGTAAATGCTATCAAAAAGGGTTCCAAGCCATCCAAGATGAGGTACCAAGGCCCTGCACCATTGGTAGAACCTACTCTTGAGAAACCCGTCAACCAAGAACCCAAACCTAATCTAGAGGAGGAGTACAAGGAACTCCATCAAGAAAAACCGGTTCTTGAAGTCTTAGCTCATGCACCTTATTATAATGCTTTAAAAGAAAAATATGAGTTAGAACTTAAACTTGGAAAACATGGGTCCGCTTTTGTGCGAAATAATCTACCTAAGAAGTTAGACGATCCCGGGCTATTTACTCTTCCATGTAGGCTTGGAACTTCCAAACCTCTCGATGCTCTAGCCGACTTAGGATCATGCATCAATCTTGTTCCGTTGTCCCTCCATAGAAGCCTTAACTTAGGTAAGATAGAACCAACGGAAACCATCTTAGGTTTAGCGGATGGTAGTGTTGCATATCCGGTAGGGATAATAAAAGACATGGTAGTACACGTAGGAGAGTTGACTCTTTTGGCCGACTTTCATGTGCTAGACATGAATAAGGACCCGACATGCCCATTACTAGTAGGAAGAGGATTCTTAGCTACCGCTAGTGCTATCATCGATTGTAAGATGTCCAAGATAGTGGTAGGAGAGGGGAGTGCTAGGTCAATCTACGATGTCAAAAAGCATACATACTACAAAGAAGAGGAAATCCCACATGAGATTAGGTTGGATAGGACGCCTTCTAGATATGGACCTTGGATAGATAAGAACCTCATAGGTCCCCAATGACCTTTCTACTTAGATGAAGCCTTTGCTAGTAAAGCAACTTTCCATGAAAGAGAGATGGCTAGGGACATGGAAGTGAACCCGTTCGAGGACGCCTTAGTATTTAGGAAGATGACCGAATTCCTAGGAAGTTTGCTCGTCAACCTTGTCATGAATAGGTGGAAAATTGAAAAGCCTAAACATAAGTGGGATTGGAATAAACCGCCTAGTGATGGTAATGGAGAGTGGCACATTAGGATAACAATCTATGATCCCGATGGAGAAAAGTTTGAAAAGGCATATCGAACCGAGCGTACTACTAGGAACTTAAATGATAAGTTTGATCCTTATGACATTGTTAAGGATAGGCTTACTTATATCGGTACGTAGGAGCACGACTACGAGTCTAGCTACAAGACTCATAAATAAAGAAAAGCGCTTCGTGGGAGGCAACCCATGCTTAATTGTTTGCTTGTTTGTGTGTCATATATCTTTTATTGATTGCTTATTCTCATGTTTAAATTTGTAAAATGCTTTATTTTGTTTTTAACCTCGTCTTAATTGCATATAAAGGTATTTTACATAAATGATAAGTGTAGGGAGGATTACACACGTTTTCAAAAGAAACGTAAACATGAGAATAGCAATTAATTAAAAGATATATATGTGTGTTTGTTCGAGTCAAATGCTTGTATCGAGTCATAATGGATGTTTTGCAGAAATTTTTCCAGATTCTAAAGATGTAAATTTTCCGAATTTTTTCCGAAAATCGCAGACCAGTTTTTGTCAGATAACTGACGGCGTCAGATTGCAACTGACGTCATCAGGAAGGAGTAAAACAACGATTACTTTTTTTTTCTCGTTTTCGAGCTACTTATAAATTTTGGAATTTTCTATGTCTTAATTTTCTAGAAATTCTGTAAACATCCATTCCACAAGCATTATATCCTAGTTCAGTCGAGTCTTATATATATTATTACCGCCGATTTTACGCGAAGGTTTCATTTGTTTTCTTCAAATGTGCAGGTTTATTTATCAAGAAGAAGAAACAAAAGATTGGAAGGAGCTTTTCACGCATACATTTTTTTTGGAAAGGATTTAACCACCACTTTACACGGATCCTACCGAGCTAATCAGGGGAGTATTAGTTTCTTTCGTTTTTAATTACCTTCTATTATCATAACTTTGATACTTTCGGGGAACATTGGGGACAATGTTCAGTTCAAGTGTAGGGAGGGAAAATAAAACGGGAACTTTGAAACTATGCTTATCCTTGATTATTTGCTTTGTCCAAATTGTATTTGTGTAATAAACCATGATAAATTGTCGGTTAGGGTAATTTTGGCACCAAATTTAAAATTTTTCATTACATATAGAAGTGGGCCATTAGTCTTAACAAAAGCGTCTCACGGATAGGAAGTTGCATGACTAGCACAAAAACCCTTTACCACCTAAATTCCACCCAAAATGTGAGGATCGCCCTTAGATTAGTAGGAATTAAAGCATTCATCTTTAATGCTTAGAGTGTGAACCGGTGGTATATTAGATTCTAGAACTTGTTTTGTGATGCATTCCGAGATCGCTAGTAAGACTACACTTGTGTAGTTAGGAATAACTACATGATAAGAGGCAATAGGATAACCCTTGTTTGATACCCGTAATATAATTACTTCTTCCACATCGGTTGAGTAATTCTCCCACACCCTTTGCGTTGTACTCATCTTTAGTACACGATACCCCTAGTTAACCCCTCAGAGCCTATCCTTTTCGCGGTTCTCGTGATGTTTCGGTTTTTCCGGAATATCAATGAAGAGCATTGTTTACACCCCACCCCCAAATGTACACCCAAATCTCCTTAGCCTACCCTGTATGCACTCACTTTTAGTGCATTATTGTTATCACCCTAAACCCTTAGTTCAATTATCTAGATGCTTGCATGAGTTTCTAAGTCGAGTCATATCCTTTGTATACAGTTTTGGGACGATTGGGACTCATGGGAAAAGTTAAAGTTTAATGACTGGAAGGGAACGTTAAATTCCCTTATTTATGTAATAACGTACCCCAAGTGTTTTGATCTTTTCAATTCGGGTCAAATTAGTGTTAGAATAATAAAAACTCAAGTGTAGGGATGTGCATATAAATCCCTATCATTTTGATGTTACCGTAGAGGATGGTAGAGTAAAAGCGTATGGAAAAAAAAAGAAATCGAAAAAAAAAATAGAAAAAGAGAAAAGAAAAAAAATAGAGTGTTCAAAAGTGCTTAAAAAATAAAATAAAATAAAATAAAATAAAAAATACATACGGGCTACCATCCTACATCTATCTTTAAATTTATGTTTGTTTGTTTCAGTTATCTAGAGTTTAGAGTGTCGAGTCTTGGCTTAGCAACGCCATTCTTCGTATGCTTGTAACATAGAGATTTTTGACTTGCCACCACTAAATAGCCTATCCCACCAAACCCTTTGTTTCCCTACCGTAAACCTAACGTTACAACCCTTTAAAGACCTCTTTGATAGTCTTTCCTAGGTGCTTACGCCAAAGCGATGGAGGTTTGATCTATTCTCTAGCCTATGGTAATCTATGTACTAGGACCGGTTAATGAGTGTTTATCTTCCATTTCCACTTTGATATATTTCATATACACCCGAGAGATGTGAGTATCCAAACACCCCATGTGAGGTGCTAGTATGTATTTTCCGTGCTTGTTATGACTTTTGCGAGGCTTATATGTGTTGTGGATTGTTTTAAACTAATGCTTCATGACCCCTAACTTATAAATTAATTGGCTAAAAGCACATTTGCTTGAGGACAAGCAAATACCAAGTGTAGGGATATTTGATAAGGTTTTAAAATGTACCTTTTTGAGGGGTCGTTTAAGCCCTTATTTGATCACTTTTGTATCCGTTATTACTTAATATCGTTCCTTTTCACTTTTTAGGTCTCTTGAAGGCAAATTGCTGTAATGGCACTTATTTGGACGAAAAGGCGCGGATATCTGAAAGAAAATGGCCAAAGTCAAGAATCAAGCCACTCGAGCTTCTGAAATACAAGGGGACGGCGTCAGTTCTACAGTGACGGCGTCGGATGTTATCTGTGGACGCCGTCGCATAACTTTTGTGACGGGGCAGTAGCCAAATTTCTTATTTTCAAGTGACGGTGTCAGGCTTTAAAAGAGTAGGTCGTCGCAACTCGGACGGCCTAGATTCGATCCAGACGGCGTCGAGACTGAAGGGACGGCGTCACAAGCAAGGTGACGCCGTCGCAAGACTAACGTGGCCAAGACGAAACCCTAATGACGGCGACCCGACGGTGTCACAAATCATAAGGTGACGCCGTCGCGATTGTAATATTATATATAGAATCCGAATTTTTCAGTTTTAGTGTGTAGTCTTTTGGAGTAAAAACCTAAACCGAACCAAGGCTGTCTTGTACAGTATTCTAGGGTTCCAAACCCTATCTTACATCAAGATAAGTGTTTTACTTCATTAATTCAATTAGGTCTTCAATTATTTGTGTGTATGCTTGCATGTTCTCCATGTCCGGCTAATTTACTTGTGTGTTTGCTTAGGGAATATGAAACTTAATTATTGAATATTGATTGGTTGTCTCTTATCTTAATTGTTAATGATCTAGTAATGCGATAGGTCATTCGTTGTGTAATTAATGCTTGATTAATCTTTGTGAACCTTGGACTATAACACTTAGAGCGGTTGTAGGCTAAATCATCCAAAGAGTTCCTTAGAGTTAGAGTTTATAATTCCTAGAGGTTTTTGTAGACGAGACCCTTTGGTAAGTTCAAAGAGTTGGGATAAATGCATACCCTACGACTTTAGACACACAACGCGATTAAGAATAAGGACGTGACAATTCAACCATCAATAGGAGATAATTAAGGAGTAATAAAACCTAAGTAAACACATTTTTAAACTATCATACGAGCACACAATAATTAGACATAGACTACATACACCTTAGATTAGATAACTAGACAAGTAGAGTAATCGGTAGAAATACCAACCCCCAAATCCAAACCCCAAGATTCATACCTTTCCATTTTCTAAAAAAAACATAAAAAGATAAAAAATAATCTTCCTCAACCCCAACCTTAGCGTAGTAACTTCTCACTAGCATTCCTATTCCCCTAGAGAACGATATCAATACCCGTGGCTTACCCTAATACTACACTACAACGATTAGGTTCACTGCCTAGGGTGTTATAAAACTTGCTCGAAGAAAAGGAAGTTCCTTTGACCCCGAACGACGCGTGTAGCGTTATCACTTGTCTAATACAAACTTCATACCGTAATACAAACTTGTTCTCTTGATACAAAATGTTAGAATTACAACCAAATATGACTACAACATGACTACCAAATACATACTCTGTGTTTGAAAAAAAATAGCCATATGCTCACGATATGCAAGGGCAGCCTGTACAGGATTATTGACGGCCAATGCCTTCCCATGTGCCAATCGGTATAAGAATATGCATACCCAGATACCACAATCACCAAACAGCCCCCCCTGATCTAGAACATTGTGCGCATTCTTGAAGGTAATTGCATATGTTGTCGGATTTATACCTTTCTTCTGGAAGACACTGGCTTCCTCTAGAACGATTGGTAGTCCAGCCCTGATATACATCGAAACATGTTTGGTTATTTTACATACCAACTTAACTTATCACATACCAACTTAACTGTTTACATATGACACACTGAAAACCTAAACTACAGCAAACACTGTTAACATAAACTACACCACACTCCAATGAAACCAGACATCCTAATAAGCAATTGTATCTGGATGAGTCTGCAAAATAAGTGATTCACAGAACGGGTTGAACAAAAAGGAGCCACCATCTCCCTCGATACCCAGGTTCTGGAAGTTCCCAGTAGCAAACTTGTAGACTACAATGGTTGCATCAAATCCGTCATGGTTTTCAAGTTCAAGGACAGGGTCGTTGTTAACATCAAAAACAATGAATTTGAGTGCTACTGGAGTGGTCATGCTAAGTTGATGTGTAGAAGATGATATCGTTCCACCAACAACAGTTAAAACCCAAATACAGAAAACAGAACTGACATCCCCATGAATGTTTCCAGAAACCACCAGTTTGTCTCTTAGGCTAGACACATAGAACGGTAAAGGAAGTTTTCCTATTAACCAGTCAAGAATGTCTAGGACATGGAAACGGTGGGTGAGCAAGTCAAAAGAAACAATCATGTAGCTCTTGAAGGTTCTACCATCATTAGCATAGAACCTTTCATACCCACACCAATAGATATGACCCCCAACATTTGCTTGACTTGCTTTTTTGATTCTGATTGTGTTAGAAAGCAAGAATTGATGATCTAACACCCTCCATTGTTTTGAGGAAAGGGTGAAAATTAAGACAATGCATGGCTGTTGAGGATTGAAGGGGTATGAAATTTTAAGGAATGTCGGATCAAAGTTCTCGGGACGAATCCCAAAAGCCAAAAACGTTTTTCATACTCCTGTGATGTGTTCACATACGCGACAAATGTGCCGACTGATCGTTTGATGGATGGGTTCCAAACAAACGCCATGGTATGTTTCACAATTGGTCCATATGTAAAACCCCATACTCCATGGGACAAACCAAGTGGGTTGAGGTCAGAAAAACTTATGTTTGAGGAAAGAGGGTTCAAGTTAAAATTTTGATCTACCAAACCCACGTAACCTTTAAACCTCCGCTTGTACAGCAAAATGTAGGAAAGTGGTGGAGTCATCCGAACACCATAACGAACAACGAAATGCATGTTGTCTATGCAAGACTTCCAAGCCTTGCACACAGTTCAGCATTGAGCTACCTCTTTCACTGAAAGCCTATTAACTATATCCATTTGAACTTTGATTGGAATGTTGTCAGACATTTTGAAACTTTTAAGGGTAACTTTGGTGTTTATTGGGCAACTTGGAAATTTTGTTGGGCAACTTTGAACTTTTTTTTGGGCAACTTAGAAACTGTAAGTGTGTGTTTAGAGTAGTATGGACAGGAAGAGTATAAATAATTAGAGCATTGATATCTAGAAACCAACCCATAAGATATGAACTTAAGACAACTTGTACTTGTATTAAATGCTCTAATACTTAACTTGGAGCTTAAAGAGTTGACTTGTGCTTAAAATGACCAAAACATTAATGAACAAGTACAAGGGCAGGTTCATATACACTTGAAATTGTATGTTTCATAATTTATTTTATTTGGGCAACTATGACACTGATGGGCAACTTAGGCAATAACTAGTTTGTTTCTAACTACTAGTTATAAAAATGTTGTTCTATTAACTAGTTTGTTAATTTTGTTCTATTGCCAAACATTTATCAATTAAGAACTTAAAGCAATGGTACCTGTAAACATGCCCGCATCTCCAAATACCAAGGACGCCACTCAGGATCATGCTTATCGCCACTGTCATAAAATGTTACAACCCCTTTCCTGATATGAAATCGAGCCAGAAACCAATGTTTTTCCTTTTCAATGATAGGCGTATAAACCTGCAGTATATGTATAAAGGCTGGGTTAACAAAACACATATCAATATATTCGTAAAGGAATGAACACAAGTATAACTTGTTCAACATCAGCCCATGGGATTTTGTACTTTTCCCCGTTAACATACCAAATGGGTATGGAGTCTTGTAAGAGCAGCTGAACAAAGTATGCAGTAACCATAGCCCAATCAGCGTCATCGGGTCTGAAATGCAACATGTATTCCACCCACAACTCTATATGCTATAAATACCAGACCAAAACAAATTTCATTCGGGTATTAAAGCCACAATAAAAAATGCAAAACAAGCTAGGTGAAAGATATGCATCACTGTTACCTCGTCCATAAGCCAACCTTTCTTAGGAGGGTCTAAACACACTAAGGATTCCCAAAACCTCCGATCAAAACGAACTTCTTTGAACCAAGGAAACATACATCGAAGGGGCCCCTTTTTTCCATGAAATTCGTCGTACTCATCAGTAAGAACTACTGTGTGGATAGCCTTGTTCCTTCGATAAAGAACCTACAGACACAGTGTTGCTATCTTAGCAATTAATTTTCTAACACGTATATTCAAAACAGTTAAAACAAAGAATGTAAAAGTTGTTTTTCATACCTCAACCCAAGGTTTAACATTTTTTAACTCTGCGGTCATATCTGGATCCCGACATCCTTTGGGAGGTGTTTGATTTTTTTGAGATTCCACAAATCTTTTTGACCAGTAATACGATGACTCCGCACCATCTTTTTTACTCCTCTTGTCAGGTGTTATGTCTGCCTTGGCTCTTTTCCAGTGATCTGAATTATAGAAAGCTAAAGACCTTTTTTTCTTATCCTTCTCAATCTTCAACAACTTTGCCTTTTCCAACCTGTGATTCTTCTCCTCTATCAACGCCTTTAGAAATTCCTTTTCCTTCATCTTTTGTTCTTCCATCCTCCACCTTTCTTCCTCTTCTTTCCTCAACCTTAATTCCTCTTCCAAAAGATACTCCTGAGTAAGAGGTGATGTTTTTTAATACATTGTATAGTATATTATGGCAAAAGTGTAGTTTGGAAAGAACATTACCAGAACAACATCATCCTCATCATCTACATCTACCGGGTCTGAACGACTGCTAGAAATAAGAGAGTCAACCAATTCGTAGAATTCACAATTTAGTTGGTCTCGAAATTCATAGCTCATATGGGAAAAGGATGCAGTAAAGTCCAACTCTTCCTGTGAACGAAATAAAGTTCATTGTAAAACCAAGTGTTTGTTTAGGAAATAAAGGTACTATATGGATGAATGTATTACCCGAAATCCGCAAGTTCTTTCACATGCAAGGACCTACGAAGTAATAAAAGATATTATCCTTAACAATAATTTGAATTTAAATAAACTTATAATTATTATTTTACTTTGACTCGTAAATAACCTGAATAATAGCCTCGAGTTTGAAAACCCGAGAATTCAACTCTTGAATGACACAATCCTTGAGGCTGATTTCTGTTAGAAGACTACTGGTCTGAACCCTATGCACAATCGGTAAATACTTTTTTTCTGTCCTACCGCATTTCCGTGCAACAGCCAACTTCTGTAGATACACATCGTAATCATGCGGTAATTTTGTTGGAAGAGACCTTGGTATGTAGTGCATGTAAAGTTCCCTAAACGGCATATACCAGTCCGACTGGTGCTCGGCTAATGTTGGTTTCAGATCATAAATTATCTTCGAGTCCTAAATGACATCATCAACGGCAAGGAAATCAAAAAAGAACATTAATACAGTATCAAATTAAATAATTAATAAGCATGCATTGAAAATATTGAATACGTTTTACCTTGCCAAATAGCAATCCATAATCCGATCTTGTAAACATTACTTTCCTTGACCAAGCTACTGCCCTTGGTATGACATCTGGGACTTTATTCCACCAATGACTGCTTCTTTCAAACGACTCAAGAATCCAGATCTATAATAATAAGGATGCGTTAATCTCATACCAAAGCTTCAATAATAATAACTTAGGAAAATATAATATAACAAGGAGTAACCTTGAAAGGCCAAACAAATCCAGCAATTGTGTATGTTGGAACATACTTCCGATCTCTTTCCAGACCTTTTAGGTGTTCCCACTTGTGGTTTGATACAACATCGAGTATCTGGTCGTAAAATTACCTCCAAATGTGCTCCCCCCATGGAAAGGATTTCCATGCGTCAAGTTCTTCAACCAAACGCAGGAGTGTATCATCCACCTCTTCAACCAATAACCGACCCATAAAAATGACCTCTAACGATAACACTAGACACACAAGGACTGCGTCTTCATCAGTTAATTTCCCGAACAACTCTTCATCCTCAATAACATGAATAAGATCTAAGTTGGAAAGTTTTACCCCTAATTTTTTTGGAAATACCCTTGACTTAAATGTTAAATCCCCTGAACTATATAAATCAAAACTAACATTCCCAAAATGAAAGCCTGTTATAAGAGAAAACTGGGGTCGACCAAAATGTAGACTACGACCATCGAGGTTATATATATGGGGCATGTCATAGTGACGATTATCCACAAAACCCTGTTTTTGTAATACATAATCTAACATATGTGCTTCATGGTCAAAAAAGAACATATTCAGCCATCCTCCAAAACATGTAGTCCTAAACAATTTCCTTCGATTATGATTCAGCTTTTCTTTAATTAATGAAAAGTATTTCAATTTGCTCCTAACGATGACATTGGCTTCGTATTCCTTAGAAGAAAAAAAAATCAAATTAATAACAATTAATTAGTATCTTACGACAACTACAATGCAATAAAACATACATAGTGTGAGTAACTGTATGTTAGAAGAGATACAACATGTTACAAAACCTTTCAAAACATATCACTGATTTCCTAGTACGCCAATCATATTTATCAAAATGAAGCATTTTATCATACTCACAGCAAATAAACAATTACCTAATTTTAGAAAACTTTATAAACATAATAATGAGGCTCAGATCTGTATAAATCAATAGTTTACAAAACATCAGGATATAACCGCCATGGCTGCAATAGTATAAACTATAGAATTGCCATGCCAAGACACGAAGTATCGCATCATTTCCATGATTTAATTAGATACTTGTCATCATAGCCTCATACACACTAACACCTTATATACAGATGCTCCCTGATAATTGACGATTTCATCAAAAAGGAAACATAGTTAACGCTTCTGAGGTCCCACTATAGTTCCTTTTGTCGTTTCAACTCCCTTTGACCAAAGGCCTGCACCAGGCGATTTGCTAGATTGTTGAAAAAACAAAAGGAACTGTATGGGATCTCAGAAGGGTTAATTATATTTTTTAACATCATAATTATAGTTTTGCTAGATTGTTAAAAAAAAGTTAAGGAACAATTTGATATAGTTGCGGATTCAAACGGAAGTTGAACATATGTGTGTGGCCGCGTTACTTTGTAGATGAGTATGGAATTTCAACTTAGTGAACCCTTCTGAATCCCCCTACAGTACCTTTTGTCGTTTCAACTCCCTCTGAGCAAAGGCATGCACCAGGCGGATTGCTAGATTGTTGAAAAAACAAAAGGCACTATTTGGGAATTTAGAATGGGTAACTATGTTGATATTCCCTACTCATCTACAAAGTAACGTGGCCACCTAAATATGTTCAACTTCCCCTTGAATCCGCAAGTATATCATATTGATCCTTAACTTTTTTTAACAATCTAGGAAAAGTCTATAACAAGTATATCAGACTCATATAAACTTCAAAACTGAGTGTGCAGTGTGATATGCATTAGCAAGGCTCAGATCTGTAAAAAAAAGTTGGATAAGCACCGGAACATCAGGATATAACCACCATGGCTGCAAAATAATGTAATAAAATTGCCATGCCAACATACGGTAAATCACATCATTTGCATTTCAAATAAGATAATCGTCATCACAGCCTCTTGCATATCACAAATACACACATGTAACCACCAATGGACCAACTCCCTTTGAGCAAAGGCCTGCACCAGGCGATTTGGTAGATTGTTGAAAAAAACAAAACGAACTGTATGGGACCTCAGAAAAAAGGAAACATAGTTAATTATGTTTTTTAAGATCATTAAAACAGTTTTTTCCGACAAAAAAGAAACATAGTTAACGCTTCTGAGTCCCCCTACAGTGCCTTTTGTCGTTTCAACTCCCTTTCAGCAAAGGCCTGCACCAGGCGATTTGCTAGATTGTTGAAAAAACAAAAGACACTGCATGGGAACTCAAAAGGGTTAATTATGTTTTTTTAAGATCATAAAAAAAAGAATTTTCCTCAAAAAAGGAAACATAGTTAACGCTTTTGAGGTCCCACTACAGTTCCTTTTGTCGTTTCAACTCCCTTTGAGCAAAGGCCTGCACCAGGCGATTTGCTAGATTGTTGAAAAAACAAAAGGAACTGTATGGTACCTCAGAAGGGTTAATTATGTTTATTAAAATCATAATTATAGTTTTTGCTAGATTGTTAAAAAAAGTTAAGGAACAATACGATATAGTTGTGGATTCAAACAGAAGTTGAACATACCAATGTGGCCCCGTTACTTTGTAGATGTGTATGGAATTTCAACTTAGTGAACCTTCTGAATTCCCCTACAGTACCTTTTGTCGTTTCAACTCCCTTTGAGCAAAGGCCTGCACCAGGCGGATTGCTAGATTGTTGAAAAAATAAAAGGCACTGTTTGGGAATGCAGAATGGGTAAGTAAGCTGAAATTCCCTACTCATCTACAAAGTAACGTGGCCATTACAGATACGTTCAACTTCCCATTTGAATACGCAAGTATATCATATTGATCCTTAACTTTTGTTAACAATCTAGCAAAAGTCTATAACAAGTATATCAGACTCATATAAACTTCCAAACTGAGTGTGCAGTGTGATATGCATTAGCAAGGCTCAGATCTGTGTCAAATTTGGATAAACACAGGAACATCAGGATATAACTGCCATGGCTGCAAAATAGTGTAATAAAATTGCCATGCCAAGATACGGTAAATCACATCATTAATAAGATAATCATCATCACATCCTCTTGCATATCACAAATACACACATGTGGCACAAAATAAACAAACTTCTTCAAACATTTACATATGTAAAGGAGTTGGTTAACAAAGTAGGTTGTCAATATGTTATAAACAAGTGGACGGACTTTGGTACTTAGAGTGGTAGGTTTGCCTGTTATAATGATTAGGTAAAATCATTATAAGAGGCAAACCTACCACTCAAAGTACCAAGGTCTTTTCTAGAATTAGTGGATTCTAGAAAAGGATTTGATTGGGATAATCAAGGAGTGTGGCGTGTCATGAACAATACACACTATATCATTATCACAATCAACACGCAATGATCAAGGCACATCTATCTTGATCATTGAGATATTCAAAGACATGTTGAATGTAAGAAGTTGTGTATGGCCACATTGTTACTTTCAACTTGACTTTGAATCCACAAGTATATCATATTGATCCTTCTTTCTTAAGTAACTCCTTAACATATATAAACTAAATTTTTTTAACAATCTAGCAACAGTCTATAAGAATTATATCACACTAATATAAAGTAACAATCAATCAAAATATGATAAATACAAATAGCAGTGACACGGGTAAAAAAAATAAACTTCCCTAAATGCCCCATGGGCAACAGTCGCCTTTGAAGATGGTCTAAAACTCCTCCGTATACTTGTTTGTTCATCTGCAATCCAGGTTTGCTGATTGAATAGCATATCAGCTCTAGGTTGATTTATAAATTACATAAATGATCCCAGGTCTGACATGCCATTCAACCAACAAAGCTGAATTGTAAGTAAACAAAGTATCTGCATTTGGTTAACTTGTCTGCATCTAAGATATAACTCACTGCAAACAGTAATGAATAATCAAAGATGGATGAACGACACCATATTAAGTTTAATTTGCTACTCAAAGGTGGTGCCGTTCATCCATCTTTGATCATTCATATGTTTGTTTCGTTACTGAAGTGTACAATTAGCCTTTTATGTAGATACTCGCTGATAAAAGAGACCATTTTATCAAAGTGACAGCAAACAATTACATAACAATATTTAGCCCTTTCTTAACATAATACTGAGGCTCAGATCTGTATAAATCAATAGTTTACACAACATCAGGATATAACCGCCATGGCTGCAATAGTATAGAATTGCCATGCCAAGACACGGAATATCACATCATTTGCATGATTTAATAAGATATTTGTCATCACAGCCTCTTACAAATTAACAACTTATATACGTAAAGGAATTGTTTTAAAAAGTTACATGTCTAGTTTAACACACTTCTTATCCACGGAAACGATATACTCACAGAGATGATACAAATCTTCGAGCCAATCATGGTTCATTGGGACGGGCGTCTGCTAGGGAGAAATGATTATATACTCTCTCAGAAAATATATATTCATGTGTTGCCATAGGATGCCAACCATAATGAAACATGATTGACCCGAAGATGTTAATCATCTATGTGAGTATACCAATCAGGGGTGTATTGTTATATGCATTAGCAAGGCTCAAATCTGTAAAAAGTTTGATAAACACAAAAACATCAGGATATAACCGTCGTGGCTGCAAAATAATGTAATAAAATTGCCATGCCAGCTGATGGCTATTCACATCAATTGCTTGATCAAATAGGATAATCATCATCACAGCCTCTTGCATGTACCAAATACACCTTCCATATTCCAAATTATACTTCCCCAAAAAAAATTATTATCCTAATACACCTTTTTTCTTAAATACTAAATACAAAATACATTTCTGCTACTAACACACACATAAGACACATAAAATCTTCCCACGGAAACTCAAACCTTCCTTCTCAAACACACATTGGCAACAGTCAAACGTTCCTACTCAAAATCAAATCAAACGTTCTGCACCATGGGTACACAGTAATGTATGCTACTGAGTGTGTATTGTGATATGCATTATCAAGGATCAGATCTGTAATAAAACGATAATATCAAGATATAACCGCCATGGCTGCATAAGAATGTAATAAAAATGCCATGCCAAGATACGGTAAATCACATCATTTGCTTCATCAAGTAAGATATTTGTCATCACAACCTCATACATATCACAAATACACAAAACACAACTATTAACATTAAAATAAACGGTGTATCTGAACTAGCAGTGGTTTCGTCTGAACTAGCAGTGGTTTCATCTGAACTAGCAGTGGTTTTCTCTGAACTAGCAGTAGTTTCGTCTGAACTAGCAGTGGTTTCTTCTAAACTAGTAGTGGTTGTTGCCTAAAGCTTAATCAATCTCAACTTCCAAGACTGCCTAAATCCTTATATTTTGGGGGATTAAGTCGACTGAACTAGGTTGGCCAGAGCAGGTATTCATACCACTCCTAGGTGGCAGATCAAAGGAGTTAACCGATATCTTAAGAGAAGAAAAAGACTTAAAGTGTTTTATTAGAGAACTAAATGGTTAATTAGAAAGTAGGCAAAAGTTGCCCAATAAATCACCTATGTAAGTACAAGGTGGGCCCATGTGAACTATATGGGAGAGTTTCCACCTGCACCACATTTATTGACATATTAAGGGTAATAAATTTTAAAACTTACCCACCTTATATGTGTGTATTTTAATTCAAGTGGTGTTGCTAAATAGGTTACAAAATTCTCTAAAAAATGTCTAAAAAAGACTTCAGCCAACAATTTCCGGAACAAAAAGACTTTGGCCAACAAATTGATGAAGATGAACTTTTAAGACAAATGGAGGAGGCTGCTATTAAGGAGGAAGAAGAAAGGGAGATAGCAGAAAGAGAAGCTGCTCTTGAGGAGGAAGCCGAAAGGGAGCGACTTATGCTCCAAGATGAAGAAGTGTTGTTAGAGATGGAGGAAGCTGCTCGTATGGAGGAAGCTCAAAGGGAGGAACAAGAACGTCGGGACAGAGAATTCGATGCTTTGTATGCAGAGTGGGATGAGAGCAGATTTGAAAGTTGGTCTGAGTATCTTTACGACGATGGTTACGACTCTAACAACTCTCAAACTTGGGATCACCCGGATTATATTTAGTTGTGTCGCAGTTTAATTTTCATTGTATTTTGTTTCGTTAACCGAACCCGTTTGCACCATCATTACAGTGCTTTATTCACTTAGTACCAGTTATCTTACAGTGCTTTATTCACTTAGTCTACAACAACATCCATCACTTGTTTCTCAAACTTAATAAGTAGCAACAAATAACTAACACCACAAGAACAATTAATCACCCAATACGTTACCAATTAATCACTATAAACCATTTAGTGCCAGTTATCTTACAGTGCTTTATGCACTTAGTCTTCAACAACATTCATCATTTGTTTCAAAAACTTAACAAGAACAATTAATCACCCAATACGTTAAAAACTTAAAAAATTAACCCTAAAATATCGAAACCCAAAATCAAACAAGAACAATTACCGAAACCCTATATCAATACGATACCAACTTAAAAAGTTAACCCTAAATTAGCGAAACCCTAAATTACCGATACCCAAAAAATTAGCGAAACCCTAAATCAATACGATACCAACTTAAAACATTAACCCTAAATTAGCGAAACCCCAAATTAAACACCCAATACGATACCAACTAAAATAATTAACCAAAAAATAGCGAAAGCCTAAATCAAACACAAAATTCCTTACCCTAGCCCAAATTGGTTTTTTTATAAACATTAGATCGGAGTGTCGTGGCGATGGTTTGGAAGATTTGTGGAAAACAAGTGTGTTATTTGTGGATAACAAGTGTGTTATGTGTGGATAATATGTTATCAGTTAGTGGATAAGAAGTGTGTTAAGGAAGATTTGTATTTGTATTTGTATAAATGTATTAAAGTTATAAAATTATTTATACACTTTTAAAAGTTTTTTATACATTAAATACATTTTGTACTTTATACCTCATGAGTTGCCCAAAAGTACAGAAGTCTGGGACCAAGTTGCCCAAGATATATGTACTTTTTAATAATAAAAAAGACTATACTTTTGTACTAAAAGACAAAACATGTCAGTTGCCCAATACTGATAGTCAAAGTTGCCCAACTAGAGATCTATTACACTTGTACTATGTAAGTACAAGGTGGCCCCACAAAATGGGACACATGTCACCTATATGGGAGAGTTGCCCAAATATTGAATTGGGAGAGTTGCCCATGGGGCATTAAGAGAAGTGAAAAAAAAGTGGGGGATTTGGGGTAAATTAGTTGGGCAACTGGGGCATTTAGAGAATTTGCCCTAAAAAATTGCAGAATGATGAAAATCAGTATATAACTTAAGAGAGGCGATCCTTTACAAAGTAAGAAAAATTAAAAAGGCTAGAATGCCACTCACAATGTGACAAGTGTCTCTCCATTCACTCCCTCCTTTTTTTCTTATTAAATTCGGTTAGGGGGTATTTTTGTCATTTTAACCCGTTTTTTATATTCTACCCCAAATTTCAAACGCAAATAACTTTCGAACGAAAAACTTTTACAAAAAACCGATTTCACCATAATTTTTAAAATTCGATTCTCTTTAATTTGGTATAAATCTTAATAAATATTTCGAACTTTTTTTTTACATATCAAATAGTTCTTGATTTTCTTAATTTTTTGGGCATTTTCGGCCCTATTTTTTACCTTCATAAATGTCGAATCGTGAAAAACTTAAAACATGAAAGTTATAGATTTTTGTTCACTCTTTACCCAGAAGTTTAAATCACTCAAATTCGATGTCATATGGGTAAGATATCACACGTTAAAGATGGTGTTTTACTCATATTTGTTGCATACAAGGTGTTTGATGAAATGTCTAGCTTAGATTTTTAGCGTTAAAGTTGAGCTAAATGCACTAATTTTTGTCCCACAACGCATCATTAATCATTTTATTAACGTAAGATTCAAAAAGTGATGTTTTTTAATAGTTAAGGTTTTTAACTATTAAAATTGATGAACTGATGAACCAAACCAAAATTGATGAACCAAACCAAACTGTTTAAAAAAAGCATAAAACCAAAACTGATGAACCAAACCAAAAACTGATGAACCAAACCAAAACTGAAACTATGATTGACGAACCAAACCAAACTGATGAACCAAACCAAAACTGATGAACCAAACCAAAACTGAAACTATGATTGATGAACCAAATTAAACTGATGAATAAAACAAAACAAACCCAACATGTTAAGCTGAAACTATGATTGATGAACCAAAATAAACTGATGAACTATGTTTGATTTGGTTCATCAGTTATGGTTTGGTTCATCAGTTCATCAGTTTTAACACTAAAAATATAAGCTAGACATTTCATCAAATACCTTGTGTGCAACAAATATGACTAAAACGTCATCTTTAACATGCGATATCTCACTCATATCATATCGGATTTGAGTGATTCAAATTCCTGGGTAAAGAGTGAATCAAAATCTAAAACTTTTGTGTTTTAAGTATTTTATGATTCCGCAATTTTTAAGGTAAAAAATAGGATCGAAAATAGCAAAAATATCAAGAAAATCATGACCCAATGAATATGTCAAAAAAAAGTTTCAAAATAATTATAAAGATTTATACCAAATTAAAGAGAATCGAATTTTAAAAATTATGGTGAAATTGGTTTTTTTCTAAAAGTTTGTGGTTTAAGAGATATGTGCGTTTGAAATTTGAGGTGGAAAAGAAAAAATGTGTCAAAAGACCATATTACCCCTGGGCGGATTTTATGTATAATTTAGAGTGGGGGACACGTGTCACACTATGAATGTCTTTCTACACTTTTTAATTTTACCCACTTTGCAATAGATCCCCAACCTACAACGATAAGCATTCATATGGACAATCCTATCACCTGTATATGGTGCATACCTGTAGTTTAGGTTGAAGTGCCTCGAGAGGTCCTTTGAGCTTCTCTACACCTCTCTGCCAACAACAATAACTAAATGTTAAAGCATATCAAAACTTCGCACGAGAAACACTGTATAGAGAAGAAAAAAAATACCTTCATAGCTGATATAATACATCCACACGTTAAATATTAAAACATAATAACATACTAAAGTAGAAAGAACAACTACATGCAAAATACTAGACATAAACTGCGATCCTTTAGGCCTATTTAAAAGTTCAATATGTTACATACTTTATGTATAATACATCTGCAGACATACGAGACATTAAATATTAAACCTAATCTGAGTCAATATAGTCTTCCTGTGACGATTCGTCTTCCTGTGACAATTCCTCTTTTTCAGAAGATTCTAAATCAGATGGACCGGTTTCTTCTTCATCAATATACTCTTCATCTATCAAATGATGGTTTTTACTTGATTGTCCAGTTGAGTCACCACTAAGGGTTAAGGCATCCACAAATTCCAATGGAGTAGAACCTCTTATTAAAGAAGATTGCTTGAGATTCAAATCAACATTTAGACTCAAAGGTGGCTCTTCTTTTTTATATATGTCTCCCACTGGAACATCAAATACTTTGCGAAGGGGATTCCTTAGTACCACATGCCAATGCTTGCCCAATTTAAGATCGGGTGCATAAAAAACGTGTTTGGCTTGAGATGCAAGAATATATGGTTGGTCTTTGAACCATTCTCGAGACATGTTTATACTTATAGTTCCAGATTCTTTATCAATTTGTAATCTTGTCACGTCACTGACCCTAAACCATTTACACTTGAACACCAACACTCTTTTATTTTGTCCTAAGTATTCCACCTCTAATACCTCCTGTAGTATCCCATAAAAGTCAATAGTATTTGTCCCATAATTTCCTGGAACTACAACCCCACTATTCTGTGTTTTCCTATTCGTTTCACGAAATTGAGTGTAGAACTTATACCCATTTAACATACATCCACTATACGCATTCACTGAGAATGGTCCACGTGACAAAACCCGAATTTCTGATTCAAATGACTCTGGACAATTATTCACCTAAACAAAAAAGCATGTAAACTATTGGTTAACAGAAGTTTCAAATTGTCAAGTTTAACTTTAAAAACGATAAATTTCTAAAGTAGCTCTTACACGTTGTTGAAGCCATGAAGCGAAATGTTTGTCATGAAGTTCATTTATATTGTTACAGTTTTCTTTCTCTAGTTTAAGTTTGTGTTAACTGCATAAAGTTTGAATTAAGCAACATTATTATATAACATAGAGAACAAAAATTATAAACATGTCAATTTATGAAGAAAAAAATATACTTACTTTATAAGCTCCACCAATTCATCGCAATTATTTAAAATGTAAGTATGAATCTTCTCCAACTCAATATCACTTATATCAGATATAGTCTTACTGCCTAATGGGCGCCCTTTGCAAGAAAAAACAAAAATTTCACCATCAATATCCACCATCTCATTGTTGCGCTCAACCTTATTAAAGATAGTTTCGACATCATTCAGATACATCGAACAAAAATTTAGACATTCACTGTCTATGTATCTCTCAGCGATACAACCTTCGGGACGAGCTGTGTTTTTAACATATCCTTTTAAAACTCGCATTTTCCTGAACAATGAATAAGTAATTAGTATAAAACCAATCAGAAAGTGTTTCAAAGATTTAATAACATGTTTACCTCTCAAATGGAAACATCCAACGATACTGACGTGGACGTGCTATCTTTGCTTCGAATGGCAAATGAATCAGAAGATGAGTCATGATGTCAAAGAACGATGGAGGAAATATCCTCTCCAACTTGCATAGGATGAGAGCGATTTTTTCTTCTTGTTTCTCAAGTACATCGATATACATGTTTCGCGCGCATAATACTTGTATAAAATCACTTAGCTCATACAAGACAAGTCGAGCTTCTTTTGTCAAACAACCCCTAATTGACAAGGGCAACAATCTCTGGATGAAAACATAAAATTCATGACTTTTCATGCGAGACAATTGGAATTCTCCCTCTTTTATGCATATAGATATATTTGAGGCAAATCCATCAGGAAACTTGACTGAAGTCAGACACTTTAGAACTTTTTGTTTCTCGTCCTTTGTGAAGTGATAGCAGGCCATTGGCATTATGAATGAATTACCATCTTCTACAAGATGTAAGCTCTTTCTTAACCCCTTATCCATCAAATCATTATGGGATTTCCATGTATCTTTAGTCTTAGTCTTAATATTGAATAATGTACCCGTCAAACTTTCTGCCACATTCTTAACAACATGCATGATATCAAAGTTGTGTCTCAATTTCAGTTTAGCCCAATACGGAAGCTCGAAGAATATGCTCTTTTTATACCACCCTTTCTTTCCTTCTAGATACTTACGCTTTCTCTTCTTAACAAAACAACATGGCTCACTAATAGTACAATCTACATCATGCAGAACTTCAAGTCCAGACATTGGTACGATTGGTTCCCTGTTTTCCCTTGTCCCATCAAAATTCTTTTTATCCTTTCGCCATTGGTGTGAAGATGGCAAAAACCTTCGATGACCCATGTAACATACCTTTCTAATGTGACTCAAGTAACTATATGATGTTTCATTCATGCATACTGGACACGCATTGTAACCCTTAACACTCCAACCAGATAACATGCCATACGCCGGAAAATCATTTATAGTCCACAAAAGGGCTTCATAAGCATTGATACCATCCCACAAATCATTTAATTCGTCAATGAGAGGCTGTAAGTAAACATCAATATTGGTTGGTGTTTTGGGACCCGGAATCAACATCGACATGATCATGTAAGGGTCTTTCATACATTTCCACGGAGGAAGATTATATGGGACAACAAAGACGGGCCATATGCTACACGAACTACTTAGGTTACCAAACGGATTGAATCCATCCATTGCCAACCCTAAGCGTACATTGCGGGGATCATTAGCAAATGAAGGAAACACTCTATCGAAATGTTTCCAGGCCTCACTGTCTGCAGGATGTCTAGCTATGTTATCATCGTTAACTCTTTTATCCTTATGCCACCTCATGTCATTAGAAACTTGTGGATCTATAAATAACTTTTGAAGTCTAGGTTTTAAAGGAAAGTACCGAAGCACCTTTTGTGGTACATTAGGTTCTTTTTTCTTGAATCGAGGTTCTTTACACTTATCATTTGGATATTGGGTAAATGATTTATACGTACCTCTATAAAGAACACAATCATTAACACGAGCATGAATTTTCTCCCCCCGAAACCCCAAATCACGTATGTACTTTTTTGCTTCATAATAGTTCTTTGGAACCGAGGATGGAGATGGAAGTGCTTTTTTGAATACGTTAAGTAAGTCATTAAAGGACTTGTTAGACCAACCATTTGTTGTCTTTAAATGTAAAATGGTAACGATGAACGAAAATTTCGAATAACTTTGGCATCCCGTGTAAAGATCTTGATGTGATTCATCTAATAATCTACGGAGGGTTTCTAAATCTTTGTCTATAGAAGATGAAGATTCACCATTAGTATTCCATTTATCACCCCACCTAATCTTTGTCTATAGAAGATGAAGATTAACCATTAGTATTCCATTTATCACCCCACCTACTTTGACCTATGTTATCTCAAATCTCATCAAGGTCGTCATCATCATCATCATTATCATTATCACCATTCATATTATCAATACCCACATCCTCATCATTAAATGATGCATGATCACTATCATCTGAAACATCACAAGACTCCCCATGACGTGTCCACTTATCATAACTTGTAGAAATTCCATTTTGCATCAAATGTTTATATACGGTAGATTTCTTATGGTCACGAAAATTATTACAAATTTTGCAAGGGCAAGGAATTTCTACTGATTTGTTTTTGTAACGATATGCAAATATAAGAAACTCATTCACACCAATTTCATATCGTGGGTCGGTTAACCTATGAACAATGTGCATCCAAGATTTACCCATATAGCCGTTCCTGAGAATATATGGTATTACTATGAAACTCGTAATGAGGCGAGTCTATAAAAATTATTATATAAAACTTATCCATAATGCATCCTAGATGTGGAGTAACAACGGAAGCAAAAACACGTGAAACTTTATTTTCATAAAATGCATAATGCATCCTAGATGTGCATAACAAAGTAAGGTTGGGATTATATTCCACGTAAAGTTACAAATAGTACAAGAACAATCGAGTGTCGGAGATGCAAGCATAGAAAGTTGGCACAACTATGAGTCAATTTTTAGTTTTCAAAGTTACGAAGAGTACAAGGTCAATAAAGTAACTTGACTGCCTACATTGATTAGTCAACTTCATAAGGAATATCACATTCAGATTTTTAAAAACCAATAAGCTATATTTTCTTGCATAGTTTTCTTGCCTACTTGTATTGATGACCTCAAAGCACATATAGCAATATAGGTAAACAGCCGACACACCAGACATGCTCGAATCAGTATCTAGTCAGGCTTAAATTCAGCAAATTTTAGTTATCTTCCATTGTAAGAAAAGCAACTTAAATTCAGACAAATGAATAACAACTTTTGGATCAGTTACTCTACAATTTAAAAAACAGTTGCAATTTAATACTTAATCTAGAAAATAATAAATAGAGGGGCATAATGAAATACCTTTAGTTTTAGGGCTTAAAAGGTGCGGAAAAAGTTGTCGCTTGAGATGGATAAACTATTTGAGACCTGATATCAGAAGGGGAAAGTTTACACCAGAGGAAGAGAAGTTGATCATCAACCTACACAGTGTTGTGGGAAACAAGTTAGTATTCTCCTAATCAATTGTCATTACGGTGACCATATACATTCTAAACAACAGTCTATTTAACTTCGAACTAATAAGATCACATCATTTAATATATGTTATCTTTTTTATCTGCTAGTATACAAAAATTTCCAATGAGCAGGTTCTCCTAGAGGGATGACTTGTAGTACTACCATGTTTTATACTTTTATATATAGTCATGACCTTTAATAAAGTGAAATGTACACTTATCTATAATATTAGTGAATTCTTAGCAGTTATTTTAAATCTTAGCAGTTATTTTGAATTGAAAAAGCTACTACATAAGTTTGATAATACAATGATAATACAATTTTTCGTAGAGAATGATAACAGTTTCATATATGAGTAATACCGAATTTACTTAATTGATCACATATCATTGTTATGTGTAATTCCTAATTGATGTGTATTTGAAGGGACGAAATGTTCCTCGTGAGTTCCTCTATTCCTGGGTGATGATTTTAAAATGAATAAAGGATGTGGTCAGCCCGTGAAAAGAAAATGAGATAAAGCAACTTTGAGGGTAAGAATGTCTTTTCATCTAAAATTCCCTTGTGCAAAGTAATATCTTCCGTGTGCATATCATTTGCCTCAAGTATATGGTTTTCAATATAAATGAAGAAGTTTCTGTCATCAAGCACATGTTAAATTATACTCTCTCCGTCTCAATTTAATTGTCCATATTTGCTTTTTATGATGTCTCAAAAAAATTATCTATTTTCCATTTTTAGTAAGAAAAAGAGACTTTAATGGAGGAATATTCTATATGAGTGGTTGAGAATTGTAGTGGTCTCACTTTTATTAAACTTTGTATTTTTTGTCTCCTGACAATAATTTTGAGACGGAGGGAGTAGTAGTTATTTATACTAAAATTTTAATTTTGATAAAAGTGTTTTTAACACACATTGATTAAACCTACAAACCATATTTGACTATAATTTTCATTTAATGAACTCAAACTTTATAGTTATATTGATTTTAACATGTACCCGGAAAGAACAATTAAGAAAAGAACCCATTAATCAAGTTGCCTAATTAAATATCAAATTACCTTTATAAAAATTAACATATACACAAGTACTTGAAGTACTTTTTTTATTTTTTTTTAATATAAAAAAACTACAGTATAACATTAATATGCTAATTGTATGACATAATGGTATATGCTGACTGGCAAACAAAATTTACGATTAGGTGCAAAAATTTTATCAAATGTGTTAGGGGCTGTCTGATTGGCGGCTTGGCGCAATATAACAAAAAGGACTTTTGGTCACAAGCGCTTTTTTAGCAACAACGCATGTCGTTGGTAAGGTACCATGAGGCCCACATTTTCAACTCAAGTTTGTTAAAAGTTTAACCAAAGGACTCACACTTTCAGCGACGACACATGTTTTTGATAAAAGTATTAAATTTCTTTTAAATTAAAAGACATAATCTAGCCCGCTCAACAAAAATTTAAACCGCCAAAACTTTTAGCGACGGCACACATGTCGTCGCTAAAGTTACACGAATATAATGATATCTATTTTAATATTAAATAATCTGTTTTATTAAAAAATAGTTAAATGATATTTTTAATAGGTATACATCTTTAGTGACGACATGGTTCGTCGCTAAGTGTATTTCAATTCAAATTAATTTTAAATTCATATATAATTGTTAAAACTAAATTTAAAAAAAATATATAAATTAGTTTGTTGATAAAAGTAATATTTTAATAAACTACTACCTCCGTCCCATTTTTATTGTCCCCTTTGACTTTGATCAGTCTTTCTTATTCAACTTTGACCATTAATATATTTATTTGTGTTATATAATACTTGATGAAAATTATACCAAATGAAAATACATTTAAAACCTAATATATTCATATATTTTTCATCAAGTATTATATAAAACAAACAAAAATAATTATAGTCAAAGTTGAAGAAAAAAGTCTAAAAAAGTCAATATGGGACAATAATTTTGGGACGGAGGGAGTATAAAATTATTTTGGTACTTGAAATGTGTTTAAGGCTATAAAGGTAGTTAATTATGTACATTAAATACTTTTGTATTTGAACTTGCGTAATTTAAAAGACGTTCTTCTGTATATACGCTATCAATATCATTGAATGAAGTACTTGCGTAATTCAAAAGACATTCTTCACTTCTTGATATTGTTATGAAATAGAGCGACTGACCGGTTTAACATCTCTAGTAACTTGAAAATATTAACACGCCATCACATATTGTTGGCAACCCTTTATACACTAACAATGTGATGAATAAAACACATTAGCAAACACTATTTAGTTGGTAAACTCTTTGGGGTTTGGTAAACAAAACTTATTATTTATATGTTATCATTGTAAGCTACTTTACGATGCTTCTTCACCATTAACCCTCGTGTACCATCATTGTAAAGCACATTTGATGGGAAGCATTGGGACTTATTTGAGAGTGTTAAGATAGCTAAGATCTTAACTTAATTTGACTACCGGTTAATGAGTTCATGTTGTTCACAACCATTGGTTAAGATTGCCATTGTGTGTTTCCCAATAACTATTCCTGATCTTTATATTCACACACTTCAATTAGTCGAGAACTTATTTTCTCGAACAAACTTCTTACAAGTATTTTTAGCGATGGTGAAAAAAGGTTGTTTAAGAAACATCGTCTCTAAAAGCGTTAAGTGGTCTTGGCCAAAACATTTAGCGACGGATGTACCGCGTCGACTATTTGGCGACGACATATCATCACCAAAATGTTTAGCGACGCCGGAATGACACTTTTAGCAACGAATCATGTCTTCGCTAAAAGTTAAAATTCTTGTAGTGGTGCCAATTGGGTTGATCCAGCTCTGAATGTTAAACGAGTAAGCATCTAGAGTTTTAATAAGACAAAATAATCATATTAGAGCCGATCGATTCTTCACTATTATGATGTAAACCTCTCCAACGTCAAATTTTATGTTGTAGCCTCCTAATACCTTTTTCTTTCCTGCCAATTATAGTAGAATATCAGTAAATCAATATTGATCGGCGGTAATTAATTGTTGGTGATACATATATTATTGTTGGAAATTTTGTTATAGACAATATATTATATATGCATGTATTATATATATTAGGGCAAATAATTGAAAAAAGTATCATACTTGTCACTATTTCTTTTTGTGAGTAGCAAACAATTTTTTTTGCTTTTGTGGATACTCTTTTTTCAAATCTATTCTTTTTAGGGTAATATGTGACATTTTTGCCCTTCGGAAAAAAAAATTTCTATTAGCTTAGAGGGGTAAAAATGTCCAAAAATTTCGCAAAATACCCTAAAAAGGATAAATTTAAAAGAAAACTACCCAAAAAAGCAAAAAAAAAAAATTGTTCGCTACCCACAAAAAGAAATGATGACAAGTATTATACTTTTTTCAATCATTTGCCCTATATATTAGTAATAGTTTACGGGTTTGCGTTCTTCTTGAAGAGAACTTCGCAACGAGCTATAAAGTGTCCAAAATGAAATTTGTATAAATAAGATACTGAGTCTCAAAGTGTGTTAGTTTAAACATAACCGCTACACCAGCTGGGATTTTAGCGACGGAAGTTGTCGTCGCCCAAAGTGGGATTCAGTGTCGCTCAAACTTCTAGCGACGGCAGGTTGTCGCCAAAAAAATTGGCGACGAAAACTTATAACTTTTGGCGACGACGGGTGGGGCCCGCATAATTTCAACCCAAAAGCTTGACCGAAGTGGGGCCGCATATTTAGTGACGACACGCATCGTCGCTAAAGGTATTTTCATATTTTACATTTTAAATATTTATTTATTAAATAAATATTAATAATTAAAACAAAAACAAAAAAAACCTTTGGCGACGACACTTTGTCGCCAAAAGTGGGTTTAAATAACGGTCAATTAACCTCAAGTAGTTTGTGAGTTATGGCCAAAACAGTAAGAAACTATGGTTTTAGCCGAAAATTAACTTTTTTTAAAAGAGATAAAGGGTAGGAATAGAGTTTGAAGGAGTGGCTTGGTGTAGGCGGCTCAACGTAGCCACCTAGGTGTGAGGATAAGACCCATTCCAATACCATGTTGAATGTTGTAAACCCCGTGAGACTTATTATTTATTCTTGAATCATTTATTGGACAAACTTCATAAACCTTAATGGATTCTACACCCACAACGGAGCTTGAGCCATACTAATCTTATCATCTAATAGTATGATCTTCAATAATGGAAGTGAGATCTTCAACCGTAAAATCACCATCATCACTCAATCGCCATTTCCATGTATCCCTACACGTTGAAGACAAATTCACCATCATATATTTGGGGATCATTTCACGATACTATTAACAGGGGCGGATCCAACAAGGGTTTAACCTGATAGATGTTTGACACATAGTGTAAATTTTCGTAAAAAGTTCATATTTCTCTAAAATGCACCTGGTCTCGAAATTTGTTGTCATGAACATTTATGTTTTGTTTAGTTAGTCTAGTAATATGTCAAAGAATTACATTTCCTGTTAATCCGTTTACTATTTTTAATGAGATCGTACATTTAGTTCATTTTTATTTCTTTTATACTCGTAAAAACAATTCTGCACCTGGTGACATAAGGTTCCGGGTCCACCCTTGACTACTAAGTCTATGTTCGGGACCGAACTTATATGAGGGAGCTTATATGAGCTTGTGTTTTTACAATAAACTAGTTTATAATATTAAGGTTTTTTTTTAAGCAAATTACGAAAACAATCCATATCCCATGTGATATTACGAAACTGAACTCTTTTTGTATACTTTACGAAACTGACCAAAATATGTCACAATCACCTTTTCCATTCTCTCACACGCCTATGCTTTCCATTCTCTCACATGCATAATCTCAAACACTCAGTTTCTTTTTCATAGAACAAGCTTGAGCATCTTCTTCATGTACGCAATTCGTTACAGGAACAAGCTTGAGCATCTTCTTCATGTACGCAATTCGTCCTACGCAATTTTCACCATTCCAGCATCTCCACCTTGAACATCTTCTTCTTCATGCCATGAACACCCTGCACCACCTCCCCACGCCCCCCATGCATCTTCCTCGCCCAAGCCCACCATTGCACGCCCAGGGCCATGCCCAGGGCCATGCCCACGCCCAGGCCACCCCCAGGGCCACGCCCAGCAGTACCCACGCCCAGGGCCACGCCCGGAAATCGTATAATACACGTGTAGTGTTGGGATTTTATGTTTTAAGAGATCCAATGAATAACATTCGAAAGTTCATTTTCGTAAATCTCCTGTGCGAGAACCTGTTTCGTAAACACCTATCGATTATAGTTCATTTTCGTAAAAAGCTCTTTTTTTTTTTTCTTCAAAAACACAGTTACACATGTACGGGTACATATATATCAGCATAAAACCACTGGCAAAACTGTAATAACATAACAGTATTAGTCAATTTCATTAAAGAAGAGGTTGGCTATAACTGGAAAAAAAAAAATCAGTGGAAGAACACTATTTTAGGAATGTTTTGAAAAAGTCTCGTTTTGGAAATAAAATCAACTGTTTTAGTTTAAGCTCTTACACGCACTTTCACCTTCAGTGCATGTATTTTTCTTTAATAATGGAAATGCATGTAGTTGACGCTGAATACCTTAAAGAAATTGATAAAGCTCGTCAAGATCTTCGTGCCTTAATTTTTAACAAGCAATGTGCCCATCTCATGCTTCGTTTAGCGTATGATGCTTATAGTATAACACATGCATGCACGTGTAGATGGCATGCTTCGTTTAGCGTATGATGCTTCTATTATTGATATTTACTAAATTGATGATTGGGTGTAGATGGCATGATGCTGCAACTTACGATGAGCATAGCAAGACTGGAGGTCCGAATGGCTCGATTAGAAAGCAGGATGTGTATAGTCGTGATTCTAACAACGGCCTAAAAGTGGCCATTGATTATTGTGGTAAATGTTCTATTTTCTCTCCAAAATCGGTCGGATTATTCATGGCTTTACATTGACCGATTTCCATGAGATCCCATTTTGAAAATTTGTTGGGGATCATGAGTAGCACCTTAATTACTTGTTACAGTTTTATATCAATTTTTCTTTATTATTCATTGCAGAAAAAATAAGGTCCAAGCATCTAAAGATTACATATGCAGATTTATATCAGGTTAATATTATAACATCGGATAATATTCAGTTTCGAGTATGAGTTCAGAGTAGTATAGCGCATAGGCTCTTGTGATGATTTAAGCAATTTGAAATATCAAAAATGCACTCTTGGCTTTTGTTATTATTTAAGGTTTGTTGTTTACACATAAGAATGTCAAAAAAAATAAAAGTGAGGTTGCCCACAAATAGGGAAATGCCCAAAGTTGCCTACAAATAAGTTTCTTCTTAACTTGAGAACTCGGTAGAACAACAATAAATGGTTTTAGTTATTCTTTTTGGAGCATTGGTTCAGCACTAATCCTCTAGACGGTCTATTGGCAGCTTGCAGGTGTTGTCGCCATTGAGATTATTGGCGGTCCTAGCATTGACTTTGTTCCTGGTAGAAAAGTATGATGATTTTAACAAACTACTTGGCTATTTCTTTCATAATTGTTGCTTGTTCTTCTTATATACTAGGTCACTAGCCATATATGTAAGCATGCAATTTCTTGTTTAATAGTAAGAGCCAACTTCTTGATAAATATCAGCAATACCGGTATCATTGGAATTGTTTTCCGCTCCAAGTTTGCTTCTAACATAAATCTTACATCTGTCATTTAGGATTCAAACATCTCTCCGAAGGATGGCCTACTCCCATGCCTCAAAGAAGGTTTCAAATCCTGAATTCATGCATGTGTTTGAATACTATGTGTTTGAATACTCAAGTATATTTTATACTACTTTAAATACAGTGTCAATTGCATATACACCCATTAAAACTTGCATATTTGCATATATACCCAAAACATGCTTAAATTGCATATACATCATGCATGAAAACTTGTATTTTAGGAAAATATGCACATATTTGAGTTTTAGTGTGTGTATATATATATCTATACATTATATATAAGAGGAGGCATGCCACATAAAATGCCACTTGGCATCCCATAATGCCAAGTCATATTTCCATGTCATCATTATATTTATGTGGCATTTTTTTTATTTTTTTAAATGACATGTGGCATTTTAATTAATATATGTACAATTTTTTTAAAATAAATTGTAAATTTCGTTTTAAAATGCCACCTAAGCAAGCAAAGCATGCCACAACAATGCCATTGGCATCCCATCATGAGAGTCATATTTCATGTCAATGTGTATTTATGTGGCATTTTTTTTTTAATTTTTTTAATGACATGTGGCATTTTATATTTCCATGTCATCATTGTATCTTAAGCATTTTTAAAATTTTTTTAATGACATGTGGCATTTTATTTAATATATGTACAATTTTATTGTTTTTAATTTTAAAAATTAGTTTTTAATTTGTTAATTTTTAATTTTAAAATTGTTTAATTAAAAAGAAGACATGTATTGGATTTGAACTTGGGTCATTCATGAGTTTTCTAAACAACTTACCACTAGAGTAAATTGTTTTTTGATTTATATCTTTCAAATCAATGCAAATAAGGAGATGCTAAAAAAATCCTACAATTTGTATTTTAGGAATCTATATTATGAAGATAACAATTAAAAAAAATGATATATTACTTACAAGATAATTATTATTTCAACAATAATATCTATTCCTTATATAGCTTTGGTTAATTATAAATATTTAAAAAATCGGGAAACAAGAAAAAGTGTCTCTTTTTTCTCAAACCCTAATATCGTTTTCTTCTTGAACTCATAATATTTTGCAGGTTTGATGCCTGTTTTGTTTTGTTTCTTTTGTCTATATTATAGGTTATTGATAACACTGAGAAAAAGATGCATTCATGCATTACAGGAAGATTCGACAAGTATTGAGCTTAGTTTTCATACTTTTGGGTAAATTGCATATAATACAACCGGGCATCAAGGAGCCTCTGACAATTGGGTCTTTCATTCCACTTCTCCCATTGGAACGATTCTGTATTGGTTGTCCTACTGATCCACTCTTAGCTTTACAACTTAATTTTGTGGAAAAGCCTAATTAAGCATAACATTAATAGGTTTGTTTGGATGCGTTTATCATGTTTTTAATTCTCTTTTTATAGCATCTAATGATGTTGCTATCTCACATGGTTGGGTATTTAGTGTAAGATGGGCGTGCATGTCATTGTTTGCAAATAGAATGTCTTCAAACTTGCCAAGACTACCGGGTGTTCCTCTTTTGTTATTCTCCGGTTTGACTCCTTGCCTTGAAATAGCTCGAGATATGATCAGTTCTTTCTAGAAGAAGGTCTGTTTCAATTTCAGAACATATAGTTTGCTTACACTAACACTAGATAAAGCATCAGATCAAAAACACTTTTGAAAAGTATATATAATATGTAACTTGTGTATGCATGTTTGTATCTCATGTCGGATTTTTTTTGTTACACATGTTCATGTGTTTAAATGGCATGTTCCAGTTAAACAAGATGCAAAGCAAGCTGTAGGATGGCTTTGGTCTGGGTTTTAGACACCATTGAATGAAGGTGAAGGTATTACTTTACTAATTTATGGTCTTGAATTATATATTAACCTAATCCCATCATTCACAAATCACCTTGAATCCAACTACATTACAAGCTATTTGGTGACCTATCACATCTAAGTTGCATATTGTCAAAGAGGCGAGGATCATGATGAAATTCTTACAATTAGTGGAAGAAAACATGAAGAATTAGCGACCTTGGACACCCTAAATGCGGGCAAGTTGTTTGAGCTCGGGAAAGGCACTAAGCTTCCAGGGCATTCAACATACTTAGGTCTAAACGTTTTCATATTTTTTGTTGATGTGTTTTACTTTTAGATATTATGTTGGTGTGGTGATAAAATCCATGGAAAGACAATAAGAGCATAAATGTCGGTTACAAGGGTACACGTTACATGAACCTATATAGGTGTCGTTGGGTAGAGTGTGTTCCAGGCGAGACCTTGGTAAATCGAATCAGTTATTGTCATCGGGTAAGATTGTCATTAAATTTAATGAAAGCATGGAGTTTAATCTCCCAAACCTTAAAAAACTGTATCATCTTATCTCGGTGACATGTCAATGAGGCGTGTGTTAAGGATATTTCGGTTGTCCAGCTGGAGGAAGTCGTGGTCAAAAGAACCAACAGGATAACATCACGAATGATTGTTGTATAAGTGGACCAAATTTGAAAAGCGTGTGATTGATATTCTGTCAATGCTTTCTTCGCTTAATAGATCACATCAGTCAAATCCAAATCGGATGTTGCATCTGTGGATCTCTTTGTCTGAAGCTTGAGTATATAAGCATAAGGAATCATTTTCCATACGATCTATTGAGTATCTAGCAGCATACTCAAGCTCATTTTGCATGACTCCCTATGGCGATGCTTGAAAATTCTGAATATAATCAGAGGACTCACTACAGCAAATATATGTCCTATCACTCGGACTATGAAGGTATTGGAATCACAACACGTCATGATAATTTAGATCATTATTTTCTTTTGGCTTGAATCAGATCTAATTTGTTTTATAATTTTGATGGGTTACTAACCAGCCAACAATGGCTGCCGAGGGTGTACCATGTCAGTCAATCCCTTGAGCAATCACCACTTTCGCCCTTTATTTGGCCCATTTAGTTGGTACATGCGGATATATAATAAACTATATTTCTAATTGTTTTTAGCGCAGCCTGTAATTCACAATATTAGGTTGGCCAAAGTTACAAGGTAGGTTGGCGACAAGGGAATTGCGATTAATTGGTCAACCGGGTTATATTTTGAAAGGGTTTAAGCCTAACGCGGTTCGAGTTGACTCTGCAATGGGATCAAGTACATGAACATGTTTGATGCAGTCGGTTACTCTTCTTTCCCTTTGAAACAATGTACACTTCTTGATTAGAATATATCACATTTATCATTTTATGACATTAAGTGTAGCGAAAATCCATAAAATGAATGCAATATAAATAAATCAACGTTTTGATCATTCATAAGAGAATGAACTATGCTCAATAATTTTAGTTAATGCTATAATAGCATTTTGTTATTGATATATTTTTATGTCTAAAACCAAATTTTGGTACATATGTCATTGTTCTTCTTTGATTAATTGATCAAAAATATGACACCATCTTTACACGAGTAAATCTGCGAAATCATGTCTTTTTTTATAAGCTAAAGACATGAGATATCACTTATGAAATAACAGTTAACTATATTTCGGTAGTCAAACATTGTTTTTTTATGAAGACCATGCATATATTCTTTAGTGATGGATATAAACGTAACTACACAAGGGCCTTTCAGTTTGGTGATGATCATTGGTTTGGTATGGCCTTTCCAGTTCATACCGAATGATCGAGGCTTCTCATTAATCATGCATATGTTTTTTTAAAAAGCATTAGATTCTACAGTTTATAAGCATAAATCAAACGAAAAGAGTATGATAAGTGATGCTAACACGAGCAAGTTGAGCTTGTGTGAGCTCTTTATCGATGCGCCCTGCATGATAGCTTTCTTCACTTGGTACCTTCTCATCGATCATAAAATTTAATAAAGGCTTTCACCAAAAGAAAATCTTTCCATGAATGAAGTTCAAAAAGTAAATTAAAATTTATTAAGGTATTTATGTTGATATGGCATTTTGTTGAAGTAAAAAAAATTGTGTATTGAACCAAATGGCATATTCCGTCACAGATTATAAGCTGATATACTAAACCTTTGAATATAGCTAGAATGAAAAACAGAACATATCGACATACTCCATTATTACATATGCATAACATATGTGCCAATGAAAATTCCTCAAACATGATATCTATACATAACTAGAAAATAAGACGAGCATCGGGGCGTGATGTGAATAAACCAGAGAACAATTAGGACCAAGTAATGCCATGGAGCAACCGATAAGATGATGATAATCACAACATGATACAAACACAAGTTTCTTTATACACCTTTTTATATCTTAAAAGCGATAGTATATTCCTATTCGATCAACAAGTGTAAATGAGAGATAGAAAGTAGAAGTAAGGAATAAAGATGACTCACGGGTGAGATTTTCAGTCTCTTCATCAAGCTTTCGAGTATTTAGAGAAGTCTTTGCTAAGTATTTTGAACCAGTCATTGCGAAAAGAAAGCAAAACCCAAATTATAAGCTATCCATAAATCAAAACCAAACTAAATGTCAAACTTCTGAGCATACAAAATCTCTAACAAAGATTGAAAGGCTATGCATGTCAAAAGACACAAATCAACTCTTGAATAGAAGATAAAGAAAAAGGCATTAGCACAAAGACCGGCAAGTAAGCAATTTAACAATTTGTTGAATAAGATGTGTCTGTATATAATCAACTACAAATAAACCGACCACGATAGCCAATCGTTAGCGAGCCTCATTAAACTATTATTTGGTTTATTGGCATAATAAAGTGTTGTGGTGTTTTGGTACATAACACTAGAGTAACATATGTTCTCTCACCACATGTAGTCATGAGGATTCTTTACAAACAAGTTGTCTGAGAAATCCATTTAACTTCGCTCTTTTGTAGTGGGATTGCAAGTTCTTTGGTGTAAATATTTCTGCGCTTATACCGTATGCAAGTAAGGAGGCACTCAGTTTGATTGGTGTAAGGACTAATTACATTCTTTGTGTTGAGACTTTCTAGAAATCATCCATCATTTATATATGACACTTGAATATCTTTTTCTTTTCATTAGTGTATTTTTATCTTTTGCATTGTAGGCTCTTTGTTCTTGGGATCCATGAAAAGGCCAACACTTGGAAGCCTAGTCATTCTTTCTTCGGTACCGTCTCTCTAATTTATTAATAAAAACATGGTTTAAAATACTTAATAAACTCTTGAGAGATTGGCCAAGATGGTTTCCTTTAATTATTTGTGAGAGTTGTTACTATATCCCTCCATCCATTGGTCTAAGGTTGCTCTTGCTAGGATGTGTCCATCCGTATGTTTATGGTGTTGCATCCAAATTCTCTCAGGGGAACTAAGAACAACCATGCTTTCATTAGTATTTGGCTTTGTTTACTAAATCAAAATTGCTTTAGACAAGTAACTTGAAGCCTACGTAAGCTAAAACCAAGAGGTTGAACTATAAGGCTTGAAGTTATCTTTATGTTGCATACTGATCATTTTTAGAGAATATAATTTTATTTATTTATTTATTTATTTATTTATTATTTTCTTTTTCTTTTCATGGAATGGAGGTTGCTGTACTAAAAGTCGGAGTCACTTCTATATTCATAATTTACACTACAGTTGCAATGGATGTCAATCTCAAAGCCGATGCTTGGTCGTGGGGAGTTACATGCATGGTTGCAACAAGTATCCTAAAAACATTAGATTAGTATTGAGATTGTTGAAATATCAAACCACCATGTAGAAATGTCATCGTTATTGTTGATTTTTTAATATATGCAACTTCCTAAATCAATTCTATTCAAAGATTGAGATTATTGTTGTGGTTCACAAATTATACAATTAAAGGGTATACGACTTCATTTTACTGAGCATTTATATAGCTAATAAATTTACATTGTTTCAAAAATCTTTTTTCTTCATATGTTATAGGTACTATTGTGTGTATTTCATCATGGATATAATGTAACTATACACATATAAAGGTAACAGACTTCTCTTGGCTACTCCGTTCGCATTTATTTTGAAGATACAATTATTGATTCTTCCACGACACGACAATAAAGAAGCCGATCTTTCTTTAATCAGTTAATTGTGATATATATGGATGTGTCCTTGCATGTATAGCAATGGTACATTAGAGCGTGGTCGAATTATCTTCAAAAACTAAATCGTTTAATATATATACACTATGTTTACTTTTTAACAATGTTATGCAAACGTGGATAAAATTTCATGTTAAATTGTTAAGCCATATAAAATCAATAAAAAGTGAACGAGTATATCCCTTTCACGTACTTATTAAGTTTCAATGTCATGCAAATTACTATTTTTTATTAGGGTTTATTGATGATATTTTCTCAAATTTTATTCGGTTTAATTTGTGTTTATTTACTAAAAGACGGTCTCTGATCTGTCCCGAACCGTCAAGCTTTATCACGCAAGCCGACCACTTGTGAATGGTCAACCGTAACAAACTTAAAACAGCCCGGAAACAAATGCAATGAAGATCAGGAGAATATAGAGGATTCCCGGGTCGTTAAGTCCCACGGAGACTCAATGGTGTGTAGAACACTAATTCAGACGGTAGAAGGATCACTAAGGATAATGATCCGAAAGGATTGATGGATGATTATACTACTGAAAAAGATTATAAATCAAAGCGACTTAAATACAAATTAATAAAATTAAAAAATTAAAATCTATTAAATAAACGCTATCACTATATTTACAATGATGTTTTTGTGATAGCTAAAACAAAATAACTTAAATAAACTATATTAACTAAAACGTAAACTTAAATTATCTAAAAACTTAACTTAAAATGAGAACGAGCGTTATGTATAAAAATTCTGTTGGAGCATAGATAAACGTAAAATTATGAAATAAAAGGCACAAGTGTAAAATAATATTTTACAAAATATATGACAAAAGAAAATTTTAGAAAAAAGAATTATATTTTTTAGACTTTTATATTTTTTATTATGATTTAAATAAGTTTTTACACTAATTAAATGTTTAAAAATACTAAAACAAATGAGAAAAATCTGAAACTTTTATAGAAAATACTTTATACTAATACAGATTTATGAAAATTAAAAAACTGGAAAAAGCTACTCTGAATAAGCTCGAAATAAGCCAAAATCTCGTTTAAGCTAAAATGGACAAAATGTATATAAGACATTGATTGTGCAAACCATAACCGAGAAAGACCCAAGGGCGCAATGGTTACAGGTACACACACTATCACTCTTCCAAAGGGGGAGGTCTCAGGTTCGAGCCTGCCTACCCCCTTTTATAAAACATTTTATTTTTCGATTTTCTTTTTTAACTTATTAAATACAAGAAAATAAGCACTTTTCTCAACGCAAGTTTTATGAAAACACTAATAAGCCTTGAATAAGCACAAAAATCACAACAGTTGGTACTTAAATGGAAATAAGCATAAGATTAAAGCTAAATGACTTTTAAGCTATTGAATAAGCACAAGTATGATGGAAATAAGTTAAGCTAATGTAAATAAGCTAGTATGAACACTGAATAAGCACAATAACCATGAATAAGCCTTGAAAAAGCACAAATAAGCAAAAACTAAACATTACTTTCGGTTTACTCTATGAATCACTAGGCACTTTCTAGCTACTCTTTAAGCACATGAATAAGCTATAAAATGAAAACAAATGCAAGAATTAACAAGCTAACCAATTAAACTTTCCAAAAGCTAAAGTACTCACATTGGGATTCACAAATGAGCTTATAATGAACTTATGCAAAAATTGGAAAACACTGATTGGTTAAGTACTACATGAAATGGACAGAACAAAAAGTACTAAGCAGACCTAGGAAATAAGCTAGAAATGAAAAAAAACAAACTTGGATCCTTGAGACAGCTAGGTGAGCTTCTCAAAAGCTAAGTTTCACGAAATTAAGCTAACTAATGAGCTATGTGAGAGCTTATGAAGTAGGGTACCAAATCTGTGCACAGGGCACTTTCTCAGTTAAGGTACCCAAATCAAGCTGAAAAATAAGCACTCAAAAAGCTAATGCACAGAGAACTAGCATTTTTGTATTTTTGTTTACCAACTAGACTTTAAGACCCTAAGAGCTTTTAGGCTAAAACTTATTATTAAACCCACAATGAAATTATCTTTTTTATTCAAAAACGACCCAAGTGAAATTTGACTTTTTAAGAAAACTAACTAAGTTGACCAAAATGAACTTTAATCTGATTTAAAACACTGATTATGATGTTATAAAGTGAACTAAGACTTATTTGAGTACTTTTAACAACTTGCTAACACAAAATCATGATCCTTGATCTTAAAATTCCAACAGTAAGCAAAGAAAATGAGATCACTTGAGATTTTGACTTTTAATGAACTAAGACTAGTTTTCTTGACTTCTTAGAGTTAATTAGACCAAATGTGACTCAGGACAACAATAAGTAACAACAAACACTCCCTATAACACAGTTAACCAAACACCATATATCATGACTGTTTTTAAGATTTTCAAAGCAAAACATAGATTTAACCTATGAACTTAATTCATAAACTTAGATTATCATATATTAGGTCTAAATAAACATGAAACAACAACAATAACAACATTTGAACACATAAATCAACTTTATACTATGTGACTGATTATATGAAAAACTTAACAACTAAGAATTTCAATAAACAAACTACTAATATTACACAATAATATCACTTAATAAAGAAGAACATAGAAAAACAAAGATCATAGCATAAAATAAACTTAAACAGTAAAATGAAAAATTGAAGCAAAAGCTTACAAGAGTGTCCATAGTGAATGCAAAGTGACAAGAACCATTCTTAGGACAAGGTTACACCTAATAGCTTCTTACTCCTAATATCCCTAAACAATCCAGTTTCACCCGCCACTCCCTTGTTCTTTGAGTAAACCCATTTCTTCAACCTTTTCTTTTGTATTTTTGACTTATGTGTTGCATTTTAAGGTTTCTAAAAGCCTTAGAGCTTTTGTCGAGCCCTAAGTGACCTATAGAGTCCATATAATCAACTACAAACAACAATGAAATGTAAATGACATGAAATTAAAAGACAGGTTATGAAAACATGAGATTTAAAAATTTGCATTAAAACGTAGAATTAAGGTTCCATTACACTCTTGAAAGTTTTAAAATAACAATTACACTAAGAAACATTAAAGATTTACTCTACGAAAGCAAGTTTAAATCTAAGTTATACTAGTGACAATTGGCTATCCCAAGAGTGAGTTTTCCTCTGCTCCTTCTTCTCTTTTATATCCAAACTTTTTCTCTCACTTCTCTGATTGTTTCCCACCATTTTGTAGCCATTGGATGAGCCAAAATAATCAGAACCATACATTTGGATTTTGGCGCCATTTTTCTTGATAGCAGTTTGGAGTTGGTTTCAATCAATTAATGGGTTTTGGGTGTTAGTGAAGGTGGAGGGGACAAAGGGGATGGATAGGTGAGGAGGGGGGTTGAAAAAGATGGAAAACCATCTCTGGTTTTGGGTTTACAGGGGTTGAAGAGAAGGTGTACAGTACTTGGCGGTTTTCATGGTATTTGACTTTGGTTGACCGGGTCTTAATATCAAAGGGGTGGGTTTTGGGCCAGCAGCTGGGTTTGGATTTGGGCTTTTGATATATGAAATGAGGATCCGTTTGGTTTAGTAGCTTTCAAGGACCAAAAATGTAACTTATCCAAACTTGAGGGACTGATCTTGCAACTTTCCCAACTTATCACAAGGACCAAACTTGACAATCATTGATAAAACAAGGACCAAGGTTGGTTATTTTCCATTTTTAAACTTAAAAGGACCTTAATTGTAATTTTTGGATATTTGAGGGACTAAAAGTGAAATTTCCCAAAAGTTTATCAAAATGTTCCAAATTTTCAATTATGCATAGTACAAGGGTATTATTTGTAAAATTCAAGTTTAGAATACCGGGACCATTTTGCCAATTTTGCTTGGTAAAATTGCCATTTTGTGAAAACTTTTATCCAGGGATGTTTTGTGAACATTTTTGATTTCCCAAGGACTTAAGTTGACTTTTCATTCATTTAAAACTTTTAGGGACTAGTTTTGACAATTTGAGTAACCGAGTTGAAAATGACAATTGTTGTGAAATTGATCATTTTCACTTGTTTTTCAATCTTTTGTACCTGAATCACATAAAAACACATTTAAATGATATTTATAACATTTTGTGAGTCATTTGTGTGTTTTTTGGTTGTTTTGTGGGTTTAAACAATATAAAAATATATGTATTTGACACATATCAAATCTACAGATACTAGTCCTAGCAATGATTTGAGAAAATTTAATGGATTTGAAAAACTCTTTACCAAAAGCCATCACTTCTGGAGTAGCCAAATGTTTCAGTTCAAGTAAGAACCTTGTACACTGATAACCAAATGATTTTGAGCAAATCATAAGCGTAAGCGAGTTTGATTCGTCTTTACCGAGCCGTTACCCTTCGGACTAGCCAACTCTAAGATAAATTATCAATATTATCTTTGGTGAGCTGATTACCAATTATGGTTTTCCTTGCCCTTTACCACAAGCCATAATCTTCTTGGCTAGCCAACTCTTTACTAATTAGGATATGGTGAGTTGAGAACCATACAATTTGGGCAAATTGCCATATAAACGGATTTGAGATATCTTTACCAAGAGCCGTTTGCTACTGGATTAGCCAATCCTTATGTGTGTTAGACATGGTGGACTGATTACCATTTGTTGTGTTTAGTACATAGTACTTCCACTAAATTTTTTTTTAAATTTGGCCATTTTGGGGGAAAAAGGGACTAAAAGGGTACATTTATGATCAAAATTGCCAGAATTTCCCCAACATAGAAATGAATATTGTCCCCAATATTCAAAGCTAAGTGGGGTAACACAACAATTATTTTATTTTTCGTATTACAATTTTCAAAGTTTTTATATGTACAACTTGGTGGGGATTACCCCCTTTAGGGTAGAAAGGGAAAAACAGAAATATGGGTGAAAACCCATATTGAATGGCTTGTTTTTGATAACCAAGTCACTAGCTTGACTTGACCCCGAATTAAATGGTTCATGGGGAAGCTGAGTGGGATTGCCACTCAAAGATTGGGTGAGAATTTGGAGTGGGATTGCCACTCACAGAATTATGAATAATCATCACTAAGATGAGTCTAAGAATCTTAGAAAGAAACTTAGAAAGATTGAGAAGAATCTTTTTAATTTTTGATTTTATAAAAAGAAAGGGAAAATATTTTTGTATTTTTTTTTTAAAGTTTTATATATATATCTGGAAGAAAAATTCTAACAACCCCTCGAAAGGGAATTGGGTCAGCAGGCTCAGCATGCTTAAACCAACCAAATGTTGTGTGAGGGACTTATCAAACCTGGCAAGTTGTGCAAAGGAAAAAAATGTTTTTGTATTTTATATTGTTTTTGGTCTTTAACACCTTAGGAAAATATTTTTAACTTTACAAAAAACTTTTTACAAATGGTGGTATATGTGCAATAATGGATCTGAAAATGGCTAAACACACGCTAAAAGCCTCACGGCGTGTAAAATTTGATCTCCACGAACCGTCAAGCTTTATCACGCAAGCCGACCACTTGTGAATGGTCAACCGTAACAAACTTAAAACAGCCCGGAAACAAATGCAATGAAGATCAGGAGAATATAGAGGATTCCCGGGTCGTTAAGTCCCACGGAGACTCAATGGTGTGTAGAACACTAATTCGGTGGTAGAAGGATCACTAAGGATAATGATCCGAAAAGATTGATGGATGATTATACTCTGAAAAAAGATTATAAATCAAAGCGACTTAAATACAAATTAATAAAATTAAAAAATTAAAATCTATTAAATAAACGCTATCACTATATTTACAATGATGTTTTTGTGATAGCTAAAACAAAATAACTTAAATAAACTATATTAACTAAAGCGTAAACTTAAATATCTAAAAACAACTTAAAAATGAGAACGAGCGTTATGTGTATAAAATTACTTTGGGCATGAATAAACGTAAAATTTATGAAATAAAATGCCTACAAGTGTAAAAATAATATTTTTACAAAATATATGACAAAGAATTTTAGAAAAAGAATTATATTTTTTAGACTTTTATATTTTTTTATTATGAATTAAATAAGATTTTATACTAATTAAATGTTTAAAATACTAAAACAAATGAGAAAAAATCTGAAACTTTTATAGAAAATACTTTATACTATACTGATTTATGAAAATTAAAGGAAAAAAAGCTACTCTGAATAAGCTCGAAATAAGCCAAAATCTTTTTAAGCTAAAATGGACAAAATGTATATAAGACATTGATTGTGCAAACCATATACCAAGAAAGACAAAGGCGCAATGGTTCAGAGTACACACATATCTTTCTTGAGGTCTCGGGGTTCAGTACCTTATACCCCCTTTTGCAAAACATTTTATTTTTCGATTTTTCTTTTTGCAACTTATTAAATACAAGAAAATAAGCACTTTTTCTCAACGCAAGTTTTTATGAAAAACTCTAATAAGCACTGAATAAGCACAAAAATCACAACAGTTGGTACTTAAATGGAAATAAGCATAAGATTAAAGCTAAATGACTTTTAAGCTATTGAATAAGCACAAGTATGATGGAAATAAGTTAAGCTAATGTAAATAAGATAGTATGAACACTGAATAAGCACAACCATGAATAAACGAAAAAAGCACAAATAAGAAAAACTAAACAGGTTACTCGGTTTACTCTATGAATCACTAGGCACTTTCTAGCTACTCTTTAAGCACATGAATAAGCTATAAAATGAAAACAAATGCAAGAATTAACAAGCTAACCAATTAAACTTTCCAAAAGCTAAAGTACTCCTTTGGGATTCACAAATGAGCTTATAATGAACTTATGCAAAAATTGGAAACACTTGATTGGTTAAGTACTACATGAAATGGATGAGAACAAAAGTACTAAGCAGACCTAGGAAATAAGCTAGAAATGAAAAAAAACAAACTTGGATCCTTGAGACAGCTAGGTGAGCTTCTCAAAAAGCTAAGTTTCACAGAATTAAGCTAACTAATGAGCTATGTGAGAGCTTATGAAGTAGGGTACCAAATCTGTGCACAGGGCACTTTCTCAGTTAAGGTACCCAAATCAAGCTGAAAAATAAGCACTCAAAAAGCTAATGCACAGAGAACTAGCATTTTTGTATTTTTGTTTACCAACTAGACTTTAAGACCCTAAGAGCTTTTAGGCTAAAACTTATTATTAAACCCACAATGAAATTATCTTTTTATTCAAAAAGCGACAAGTGAAATTGACTTTTTAAGAAAACTAACTAAGTTGACCAAAATGAACTTTAATCGATTTAAAACAGCGATTATGATGTTATAAAGTGAACTAAGACTTATTTGAGTACTTTTAACAACTTGCTAACACAAAATCATGATCCTTGATCTTAAAATTCCAACAGTAAGCAAAGAAAATGAGATCACTTGAGATTTTGACTTTTAATGAACTAAGACTAGTTTTCTTGACTTCTTAGAGTTAATTAGACCAAATGTGACTCAGGAAAACAATAAGTAACAACAAACACTCCCTATAACACAGTTAACCAAACACCATATATCATGGTAATTTTTTAAGATTTTCAAAGCAAAACATAGATTTAACCTATGAACTTAATTCATAAACTTAGATTATCATATATTAGGTCTAAATAAACATGAAACAACAACAATAACAACATTTGAACACATAAATCAACTTTATACTATGTGGTGATTATATGAAAAACTTAACAACTAAATTTCAATAAACAAACTACTAATATTACAATATCATAATAACAGAAAGGAACATAGAAAACACAAAGATCATAGCATAAAATAAACTTAAACAGTAAAATGAAAAATTGAAGCAAAAGCTTACAAGAGTGTCCATAGTGAATGCAAAGTGACAAGAACCATTCTTAGGACAAGGTTACACCTAATAGCTTCCCATTAAGCTCCTAATATCCCTTAAACAATCCATTTCTGCTCCACCTTGTTCTTTTGAGTAAACCCATTTCTTCAACCTTTTCTTTAGTATTTTTGACTTATGTGTTGCAACTGATTTTAAGGTTTCTAAAAGCCTTAGAGCTTTTGTCAGGAGCCTAAGTGACCTATAGAGTCCATATAATCAACTACAAACAACAATGAAATGTAAATGACATGAAATTAAAAGACAATTATGAAAAACATGAGATTTAAAAAAGACTTGCATTAAAACTGTAAATTAAGGTTCCATTACACTACTGAAAGTTTTAAAATAACAATTACACTAAGAAACATTAAAGATTTACTCTACGAAAGCAAGTTTAAATCTAAGTTATACTAGTGACAATTGGCTATCCCAAGAGTGAGTTTTCCTCTGCTCCTTCTTCTCTTTTATATCCAAACTTTTTCTCTCACTTCTCTGATTGTTTCCCACCATTTTGTAGCCATTGGATGAGCCAAAATAATCAGAACCATACATTTGGATTTTGGCGCCATTTTTCTTGATAGCAGTTTGGAGTTGGTTTCAATCAATTAATGGGTTTTGGGTGTTAGTGAAGGTGGAGGGGACAAAGGGGATGGATAGGTGAGGAGGGGGGTTGAAAAAGATGGAAAACCATCTCTGGTTTTGGGTTTCTGAGGGGTTGAAGAAGATTAATACGATGCTTGGCGGTTTTCATGGTATTTAACTTTGGTTGACCGGGTCTTAATATCAAAGGGGTGGGTTTTGGGCCAGCAGCTGGGTTTGGATTTGGGCTTTTGATATATGAAATGAGGATCCGTTTGGTTTAGTAGCTTTCAAGGACCAAAAGTGTAACTTATCCAAACTTGAGGGACTGATCTTGCAACTTTCCCAACTTATCACAAGGACCAAACTTGACAATCATTGATAAAACAAGGACCAAGGTTGGTTATTTTCCATTTTTAAACTTAAAAGGACCTTAATTGTAATTTTTGGATATTTGAGGGACTAAAAGTGAAATTTCCCAAAAGTTTATCAAAATGTTCCAAATTTTCAATTATGCATAGTACAAGGGTATTATTTGTAAAATTCCAAGTTTAGAATACCCAGGAACCATTTTTGCCAATTTTGTAACGAGGGTAAAATTGCCATTTTGTGAAAACTTTTATCCAGGGATGTTTTGTGAACATTTTTGATTTCCCAAGGACTTAAGTTGACTTTTCATTCATTTAAAACTTTTAGGGACTAGTTTTGACAATTTGAGTAACCCAGGGGAATTTGAAAATGACAATTGTTGTGAAATTGATCATTTTTCACTTGTTTTTTCAATCTTTTGTACCTGAATCACATAAAAACACATTTAAATGATATTTATAACATTTTGTGAGTCATTTGTGTGTTTTTGGTTGTTTTGTGGGTTTAAACAGTATAAAATATATGTGTATTTAGACACATATCAGTCTCCTTCCACTATTGTGGGTAGTGTCATTGTAAACGATGGAACTGCAGGCTCTAATAAAGTCACTTTCTTCTTTACCTAATATTCACATTGACTCATTTATATACAGGTGCCAAAACAATGAGGCCACCATCTTTGTTATTATTAGGTGGACAACTTCTATCGAAACTATCTTGATTAGTGGTATTTTATTAATCAATGCCAACAATTTTGTGTGCCTATTGTAGTTAAATAAATCCTAATTTTAATCGAAACCAAATAGCTTTAGATATCTTAATATATATTATTAATGAGTCCATGGTGTCTAACTTTTACTATATTCTATTTTCTTATGGCGAAGTTATGAATGTTGCCGTGTCGGGTCAAAGTTATGCGCTTTAATGAAATGTACCGACTATCAAGGTTGGAATGAATGTGTCAATCAGGCATCTTGGCCCATCTATGATTTAGAAAATGCAACATTCATGTAAATAAGTTTGTAAACATGAAGGTTGTCAAGCTTTATATTTTCTCTAATATTCAATAAACGATATATTTTTAGTTCTTTATCTTGGTATTAGGTAATATACGACCCTTTCTTTCAACATGTACACTTTCCAACCATTTTTACCACCCTTCTTTTCGCTATAGTAAATATGCCAACGATAATTATAATTCATGCCCAACAATTTCAAGCTTGACGACCCTTTTAAATAACACGTGTGATTATTTTGTATATTTTTAGTAGTAGTTTGCGCAATTTCGATTAACGGATGTAAGAACTTACAATATCATATCATGTACTTTACCCACAGGAGAGCAACGAGAATGACATATTGACGTTCCACCTTTGGCAATAACCCCTTCCCATTTCCACTCACCACTTCGGAAGTTTGCGGTTCGAACTTGGTCTCTTCCATCCGAAGTGTTTTAAGGCAAAGGAACTAAACCCGTTCGGAAACCATCATATGATGGCGCATTCGTGAATTGTTACCACTGTCAACATAAGCTTGAGGGATGATGTTCCAGGTGGATCGGGAATCTACCTATGATACGACGATGTGCTAGGTTATTATTATCAATCATGTCATGCTGATGAAGAACATGTTTCACTTATTTAGATTGATATTAGAAGCTTCGGGTTCATGAGAACCATGCTACTCTTAAGTTTCTTTACCATGATAACCTAGCGCATCTTCCGTAGAGTCCCTTTCGTCATCATATATTAGGCCTTGATGAGGGGTTATGGCGGGATATGATGAGGAGGAAAAATAATGAAACCACCATTCTATCTCAGAAGGACTATGTCGTTCAAACATATTGGCAGGATATAATTGTTCTACTAAATCCTAAAAATAAAACCAAAAATCAAAATACTACATGCTTTTTAGCCGTTTTATGGGTTATGGTAACATCAATTATAAATCTTAACCGTTTCATTTAACTTTTAATTACTTTTAGTATATATTTGTTCTATTAAATCCTAAAAATAAAAACAAAATTATACCGTCCATCGGATCCAGTTTTATATAGTATATATATATATATATATATATATATATATATATATATATATATATATATATATATATATATATATATATATATATATATATATATATGCAATTCTCCCTAAATAAAACTGATTTTTAAGTTTACACTTTGAGTTGTGTTAAAATTGTTTTATTTAAATAAATGTAAAAAAAATTATATATATTATGCACCATGGCATCAGAAAAATTGGTGTTATGCTAGGGAGGAGAGTTTTGATGTCATAGCCAAAAGTGGTGTTATAGGAAAAAAATGCTGAGGTGACACCACTTTTTCCTCGCTCTTAACGAAAAACTAGGTGATGAAATAGAGAGGAACACTTGTCATTCTCAAAATTCATACACCACCTTTTCCACCTAAAATATAAATTTTCAATACATGATGTACAATGCAAGTTAAACATATTTTGGATATATATGCAAATATGCAAGTTTTAATAAGTATATATGCAATTGCCTCTTATATTTAACACAACCAAACCTACTATTTGTCTAGCCGCCCAATTTCGGTATCACAATTTAAAAGTCTTTTTTTTCTTTTCTTTTTTTGTTTGTAATGTTCAACGGTCGATATGATTAAACAAATTATTTAACAACTTTTAAATATATACTTCTTTGTGGTATTAATTACTATCAACGTAGATAAAATAAATACATTTTCAAAAGTAGAAGACTACCAAGCAGCAAGCTAATTTATAACTGGCTCTGGCCCAATACGTATTATATATTTAGGGTTATAGACTTACAGTAAGTCATAGTCTTGTTTCTCATTTTCTCTACCCACCATTGCAGCAGACCTGTAAGCCATAAAATTAAACACAAAACACACGAATACACAAACACACAAATAACCACAAGACATAAAAAATAAAAAAAACTGCTTTGTGGGCTGGTGGTTGGTGGCGCGAGAGGCTAACAGCCGAGGTCCGATATGGTTTGTGGCGCCTTTGTTGGTTCCGTTGGCCATGGCTTGAGCCATCAACCGCTGTACCAGAGCTCTAAGGGTATCAATGTCTTACACATTTTCTAAAAGTACACCTCAAACATAAAATTGATATATCATTTAAACAAACTTTTATAAAATAAGATTTCATCATAATTTCTAAAATATAATCGTATTCAATTTGGTATGAGTTTTGATGAAACTTTTTTTCATTTTTCTCTTACATTTTTATTAGGTCTTGATTATTATTATTATTTTTTTTAATTTAACCAAAATTTGGCCAACATAATACTTGAATTACCAAAGTTACAAAATATATAAGTTATAGATTTTAGTCAGGTTTTGGAATAACCGGAAACCATATCGTATGAGTGAAATATCTCATTTTTAATATAGTAATTTATCATATTTTCTGCACACAATGTGTTAAGTAAATGTCTAGATGTTACTTTACTGTAAAACAGAGTTCAAATAAGGCACTAACATTTGTACTACAAGTCTATAATGCACCATTAATCATTTTATGTTGCACCAACATAGAAAGTTAACCAATAATACTGAATGAAGTATGGGTTGAAGTCGCGGACTAGGTCGCTTTCTTTAAGACATTCGTGGTACTGTCCAAATTATGCAAACAGATTATCAACCTCGACGTCCTCAGGATAAAGCAAGACACCTCACATTACGAGTTTCTCTGTGGGAGAAAAGCCCAACTTTTGTGTTTGGGGGAAGGAAATTTCATGTGATGTTGGTTCAGTTGGATTTTATATCTACAAATCCTAACCAAAAGAGAGTAACGAAAGTGGAAGATTTTGGGCTAAAATAGTTGGGAAGATAGTTCGGACTTTCTAGGAAAATAATGTCATGGGTGACTTATTCACAAAGACTCAGAGTAGTGGGTGTCGTGGTGCCATAGAGTTGGTGTCGTTGGCAAAAATCACTGCCATGTCAGCAAAACACTCTATGGCACCAGAAATCCTTTGGCATGACATTTTGTGTCGTTACCTTTTGCACCAGAAAATGTGATGTCATAGGACAATTTTTTATTTTATTTTATTTTTTTTTCATTTACAAAAAATAAAATAAAACCCACACAATATTAAATAAAATAAACTTCATTAAATTCAAATTCAAAATTCAATTTGAAAGTGACAGTTCAAATTCAAAATTTCAAAGTACGAATTCGAATTCAAATTCAAATTTATTTCGCGCTGGCTGTTAGCTATGGCGCGAGATAGAATGGCACCACATTTGATACGTTGCGTTGTTGAAGAATTTAGGCTGCTAGAATGGCACGAGCCATCCAGCCAAGCGTACCCCAAGTTCTTAGTATTTAGGTAAATATCTAAATATCATTTCTTTTTCTTTTATAATATACTAGGCAAGTATCCGCGTCTAGCGGCAGCGGTTCCTGGCAGTAGACAATTAACGATATGTGATATTATCGCAAGTGTTTCGTTTAACATTTAAAACAGAACGTGAAAAGATAAAAATATAATTGCAAACGATTGTAACATCCGATAATTCAACTCTAACAAAAATTCTTAACATGGTTTGACATTCACGAATGGTATGAGAGTACATGGTATGACAGCTTTTTTTGCAAACAATGAATACTTTTTAAAGTTACCATGCAAAGTAATAGATATCAAGTTTGACATTCATGAATGAAAATTTTCTTTGCAAACCATGAATACTTTTCAAATTTACCATTCAAACCACATTTTCCATTTTCACATTCCATTTTTTCAATTTTTGACTTATTGACCATTTTTGTATTTTATGTAGTATAGATATACATATACATAATTTTTTTATAATTCAGAAAACTATGTTTTAACAATTTATTAATGAAGAATTCAAATAGTGATTTCATATATATGTTAATTTTGTATTAAAAAAATATGTACTGTTATTTCAATGAGTTTTTAACCATAAATTTGACAAATAGAAAATTTGAATTAAAAAATAAATTGAAAGATATAGATTCTAATCAACTCCCTTACTCGACTTTGTGAATCGTTTTAAATTAACACGTATGGGTGCAATATCTCAGTTTTAATGTAGCATTTTAGTGTGTATATATATATTTCTCAAGCATCGTATGAGTGTTAATTATTGGTTTAACTATGTCGATGATAATCCTAAACTAACTGCAGATACTCGAAAACTGAGAGCCAGGTGCACTCCCATAGGATTATATGGCAGTGACATCCCAATTCTCTTAGCGGCTCACACTTTGGTATATACTCGTTACGAGGAATTTTATTTTACTTATTCACAAATTCATGCTTATCAAGGTACAAATTTTTACCATTCATTTAGTTTGACCTAATAGTAGGGATTAACCTAATATTTAAAAAGTAAACCTAAGTTCATTTTTTTTTTGTCTTTATTTTTTATTCACATATATTTTTTTTAATTCACGTTTTCTTTAATTCGCGTTTTTTATTTTATTACCGTTTTTTTATTTTTTTTTAATTAACGTCTTTTTTAATCCGAGTTTTTTTTTTTTTTTTTCGTTTGTTTTCAAACGTTTTTGTCTGTTTTCATACGTTTTTGTCCGTTTTCATACGTTTTCGTCTGTTTTCGTCCGTTTTTATACGTTTTCGTCTGTTTTCATTAGTTTTCTTTCGTTTTCGTCCATTTTTCGTTCGTTTTCGTCCGTTTTCAGACGTGTTTTTACGTTTTCATACGTTTTCTTCAGTTTTCATACGTATTCGTCCATTTTCATACGTTTCTAACTATCTCAAATGTTCATTTGTGTTATTCAGAATATCATTTGTGATTTTCTGAATATCACTTTGTGATATTTTGTGATATTCAGAATATCACTTGTGACTTTCTAAATATGACTTTGTGATATTCAGAATATCACTCGCGATTTTCTGAATATCACTTTCTGATATTATGAGTATCACTTTGTGATTTTCTGAATATCACTAGTGATTTTCTGATTTTGTGATATTCTGAATATCACTTGTGATTTTAATGTTACAAAATATTAGTTGAAAATCACTTGTCTTATTCATAAATCACTTGTGATATTCTGAATATCACATAATATCACTTGTGATATTCAGAATATCACAGAATATCATTTGTGAAAACGGCCGAAAACATTTAAAAACGAACGAAAACGTATTAAAGCGGACGAAAACGTAAGAAAACGGACGAATATGTATGGCGGACGGCGTATGGCGTAAAACGTATGAAAAGCGGATGAAATGTGAAAAGCGAAAACGGAAATAATGAAAATGGATGAAAACATATGAATAATGGACGAAAACATAATAAAACGGACAAAAACGTATGAAAACGGAGAAAACGTATGAAAACAGACGAAAACGTATAAAAGCGAAGAAAAAACGCGAATTAAAAAAAAATGTGAATTTTTTAAAAAAATTACGTGAATTAAGAAAATGACACAAAAAAATTGTGCATAAAAAAGAAAGACAAAAGCCAAGAAAAAAACATGGATTTAGGTTTATCTATTAAATTTTAGGTTAATATCACTATTAGATCTAACTAGATGAATTGTGAGAATTTGTTCTTTGATAAGCATCAAAATAAAAGTAAGCAAATAAACGTTTCCGTACTCGTTACTTGTTTGTTAATTAACTACATAAGCTTATTTTATACTTGAAGACATATCTTTCACCCAATATATATATTGTTTGTTTTTATCTCAATATCTCATTGTTCCCGGCTTCCCGCTAATTCTTTTTATCGCCCAGGAAAAAGCTCATGCAGATAAAGAGCCGCTAAAATTTGATAATTCATACTATGTGTAAGGCTTGCTAAAACTTCTGCTTCGTTCGTAGAGATAATGTTTTGCGGTATATATTTTATGATGCTAGAAACTGTGCAAGTCGATTTTAATCCCAGTTGGTGTTGGGATCGTACACCCACAAACAAGGGATCTCAGAACCAATAAAAAAAACACTATTTAACAGGATTTGGCTCCTCTAGCCAACTTCACTATCATAAAAGTGATTACAATAATAGAAGCTTCGAGTGTTCGACTCAACACTTTTTAATACCCTCAACACACACTCTCAACAGATTAGATGCAATAATAGGGTTAGCGATCATCCGGAGACACACACACGAATAATCGTCCCAATCTCCTCACCAATAATCTCTAGCTAATGAATCATATTTATAAGATTGCAATAACTTTTGTACATCAAGTTTAATTATTTCCGAAATAAAGTTGTTCCCATAATGAACTCATTAAAATAGGCAACACATAATGGTTCCTTAATTTGGATAATACCAAATTAACAAGACTATTTAGGAGTGTGAATCACTTACCATTGGCTAGGACCATTTAGACCATGTACAAAGGTCCCCATAAAGCCTGGTTAGGCCTCGATACATGTTGTGCATTTCCATAGTAATTGCATAATTTGGTTCAAAAACACACTTCCACGTCCTTCTAAACCTGTTAAGAGTCACATGCTGTTCCTTACAAATAAAAGCTTTCCAATGGAAACTAAGTTTTCATTTTTTTTTTGACAGTACGTTATTCATGTATGGTACTATAAGAAGCACTTCAAGATGCTATGAAACTAATTTTATGCAAGAGAAAATGTTCTCATGGTTCATTTCTCACTTTTAGCTTATCAATTTAGGTTTAAACCCTGGTACAGTTCTCTATTAATGCACAGTAGGGTCATTCTTTTTAAATAAAGGAACATACAAGTTTTGAAACTAATTTTATGCAAGAGAAAATGTTCTCATGGTTCATTTCTCACTTTTTTGACAGTACGTTATTCATGTATGGTACTATAAGAAGCACTTCAAGATGCTATGAAACTAATTTATGCAAGAGAAAATGTTCTCATGGTTCATTTCTCACTTTTAGCTTATCAATTTAGGTTTAAACCCTGGTACAGTTCTCTATTAATGCACAGTAGGGTCATTCTTTTTAAATAAGGAACATACAAGTTTTGAATCGTTGTGTTTAGTTTAACACCAATTTTATGGAGCCAGGGAGCTGTTCGAAAAAGAGTCGGCAGGGCTTCTAAAGCATCCTTTTAGACCTAACACTACTAACAGACCGAGGGTTTCGCTATAGAGCTCGGATGTATGCCAAGGTATAGAACTATATGACCCAATTATCATGTTGTATACTTTAGTTACAAGACTGTATTCTTATTCATATGTACGAGGGGTGAAATTACTTGTTCAAAACATTAAAAATGTATACTTTTTAATTATTGCTCATGTTGGGCCATTTTAACATCCAACAGTCTCCAAAAATTAGAAAAAAAAGAAATATTATAAATTAGAAGGACTTTTGGCTCTCAGTATCTACAAACACCTATGAAGCGGTTTTCTTTTATCCCATTTACTTCGTATTCGTATGCTCTAGTTGCTTCATGTAAAATGCCACAAGCTCTTGCACAATATTCTATTCCTCAGTAGTGATGGAGACATGGGTTAGGGCATATGGTGAGGCAATTTGCTTTGGTGGTAAGAAGATATATAGCGGAGAGAAGAGAAAAAGTACATGTGAGGCGCATTTTATATGGGATTATAGACTAGCCAGTTTGGCTCTAATATCATATTGGACTTGATATTTTCTCATAATATATCTTTATGGGAAATGATATTTACATCACATTTTTTGATGCATACACCACATTTATTTATACATATATCATGTTGTAACTTGTGCATTAATGATGTGATATTGTGGTGAAAGAATAAACAAAATATAGTGTAAGTATCAACTCATTATCTTTATTCGTTAACAATATATATGCAATAGGTAGCTTAATCACGGCGCTAATGCATAATGAGACTATGATAAACCGTAGGCTAATAATAAGGGAGGTGATTTGTACACTCATTGAATTGATTGACACACTCCAAATTAGAGTGTGTTGACAATTATACCCTCACAATGTGAAAATGTGTTAATTAATGTAAGGGTATAATTGTTAACACACTGTAATTTGGAGTGTGCCAATCAATTGAATGAGTGTACAAATCATCTCTCTTTTAATCCGCTACTGTTTATCATGTTTAAACTCAATCATTATCATCAATCTTTTACAGAATGAGGAAATATTCTTCGAAGACTACGCAAAAGCACATAAGAAATTCTCGGAATTAGGATTCACTCGAAGGACATCTCGTCCTTGCAAGGCGAATAACAAATCACGTGCCATTTGGGTTGCCATTGTTGTTGTGACACTTGGCTATGTATATAAAGCCTGGAAAAAATGACAAAGAAGAAAGCTAATGTAAGTTGTCTATCAATTCATTTTGTCTTGCACACTTGATGATATGCAAAATGTACTCCTTGGAGTGATAGATTAGCATGTATGAATAATGAATTAAAGTTATCATTTTGATAGATTTTGGCTTTATGAAAAGACAAACACACATCCATAGAAAGGCATATACTTCAAACTTTCAAAGCACATTCGCTTTCATGAATGATATGAATCGAAGTTCAAACTTTTAAAGTGCAAACTTACACTTCGACTTCTTTAAGTTATGTCCCAGTGTCCTATTACGCTATTACCTTGGCTACGTAAGAAGATAAGGTACATTTTGGATATATATTTGTTATATAGAAGGACTTGAGAATTTAGAAGTAGCTATAAAATCGATTTGTAGATGTATCAATAGCTTTTTAAATGCATCATGATAAATATTTAAAAATTATATGCATATACATATACTAACCTAAGGCTCGGCCGCTGACCGGCTAGCTTAAAGTTTTATTATTAAACAAAAGATTGTAGTGCAAAAACATGTTGTAACGATAAAATGTATAATGCTGAAAGATAAATAAAGTAATTTAAATAATCGTGTAGTATTAAAAACATTAAAACATAATAGTGTAGTGCCTAAAATAATGTCAAAAATATAAAAATACTCATATGTCTAAAAAAAACTGAAAAGATGCTTATACTTAAATAAAAGAACCTTGAAATATATGGTTTAAAGGATATAAACATATGAAAAAAGTTAAAGCCGATGGAGAACTTTTTTGTACATGACTTTAGTTGTGTGATTGCAATGGTTGCCATCATTAAACATAATACTTTTAGGCATTTTTTGCTCTTTACCCTTGATACGGCTAAATATAATTTTCCGTGTGAAAAAACAGGCTTTCGCAAAAATAGGGCCACATTCAATAATGTTTGCCCCTGACTTTTGTTAATTGTCATGGCAAAACAAATAGATATCGGGAATTGTCTCCTATTAAGCTGAAAAGGCATCTTCTTATCGGATGGGCTAATATTCATGCGAGGAATAGCGACAACTGTCCCTATCTTACCACCGGATATGATTTTTGCCTCGATGTTATTTACTCCCATTCTAACTATTTGCAGCCTTGTACCATTACAAAGACTACCTCTTTGGTCTATGTTGCGCAAACACATTATTGGAGCGCCAATCTTCAAAACTAATTTGTGATGGGGAATACCGGACATACTTGTCGTGTTTAAGAATTTTGTTGTATACATGGACTCGTCGTAGTTGAAATCCACATCTACATCGGAAACAGGATCAGAACTGTAACATACCTTCTCCCAACCTGGCAAGTTGGACATCATTCGTTCATTCACTTTGTCTATCTCTTCGTGTGTAGGTGCAAGAATAGATCGATCTTGAAAATATGATGGATCCCACAAATTTTCCTCCCAGTTGCCGTAAATTTCCTGGCAAACAGCTTCCCATGATCATCAGAATCAGGGATAAGCATTTCTTCAGGGAATTCTACCTCTGCATGACCGTCATTTTTACCACCTATTTTTCCCTCACCTATATTCAATATCCATTCAGCGAACTCATTTGTTTTTGTTGCATCATCTGGATTGCAACCCACACGAAGCCTCATGTTTTGTGTAAGCTTTAGAGCCTTGCAATGCTTCCATAAATAAGACATGTTCATGGAAGCATGTACAACGTCTTGCCTACTACCGTTTGAAATAACAGGTAATATTTGGCTAAAATCTCCACCAAAAACAACCACTTTGCCACCAAAAACTGTATCTGAAGCATCTGAGTAGGTACTTGAAGATATGTATCTTAATGTTCTATCAAAATCTTCATATGCAAGTTTATTAATCATTGGAGCTTCGTCCCATATGATTAATTTAGTGTCTCTTATCAAATCTGCAAGGGAGCCATCGGCAGGAATTGTACAGATAGAATCCTCAACAATGTTGATAGGTTTAGCAAACCGAGAATGAGTCGTTCTTCCACCGTCAAGCAAAAGGGAAGCAATACCACTTGATGCAACATTTAAGAAAATATGACCTTTAGACCTTAAAGCCGCCGTCATGGTCTTGGACAAAAATGTTTTACCCGTCCCTTTGTAACCATAAACAAAAAACATTCCTCCACTATTATTGTTACATGCATCAATAATAGTCTCATAAATCCCTTTCTGCTCGTTCGTCAAACAATTGTAGAGGGTTTCATGCTGGACAATTAGTTCCGGTATTTTGTAATCTAATTCATCGTAAATCAACCGGTTGTATCCCTCCATTGTAAACTCAGCATTGGGGTAAGACATGTTGACTATATTTTTAAGACTTTTTCCGCAACTAAGTAGCTTTTCCTCGATGTATGTTAAACATATATTGTATCGTTGAGTATCACTTAGTTGAAGATCTGAAAGCCAAAAAACATTATCTTATTTGATTTAGGAGAATGTATAAAATACATTTATATATGAACGTAATTGTGAAGAATAGTAAAAATGGATTACCTGGATGATTAAGTTTTGATCTTTCTAAATGCAATACATCATCAGTTTAAAGATGGCATGTCTTCTCCTATACAATCTCAGGACGCGACATATTGTCGCTCAATATTAAACCCACAAAATAATTTCTATGTAATCTCCCATTCCCCATTGACTTGCCTCAATCAGTCCCTCGATGTGTTCCTTGTCATCATCTAACAATCCACGGGCAAAACATGCATCTTTACATGTAGGATATACTACATCATCAACCATCCTAAAGCCTTCCCATTTTTGAGCACCTCTGACATGATTTAATAGCCTTCGTAAATAAAAAAGCTCACCCCAAGAAGGAGGAACATGATGAATCTGTCCAATGGTTTTATCTGTTCAATTAAAACATTGACTATTATACGTTTGCTTCGTAAAAGAAATAAAAGTGTATTATCAAAAGTATGACAGATTGAATAATAAGTTTTTTTAAAGAATATATTTTACCTTGCTTCCTCAAAGTCCAGATTTTGCCGGTTTTATTCCAAACATAGAATTTTGGGATTTCCACGTACAACAATTTTCTAGCGCTCACACCAGTTTCATTTAAATCCATCCAAGCTAAAAACTTAGAAGTATTAGATGAAACCTTGTCAAGCTGAAAGTCAATGCTTTCGGTTGGATAAAATACAACAAATTGCTCGTTTGGAAGGTGAAAAGGAAAGCGTTCAACAGCGGGGGACCTATGATGTATATCAAACTTAAAAATTCTCCATGCAGCCTCACGAGAAGATAAGTACCGACAGTTATAGTAATACTTTATCTCATCTTTTTCTTCATCTTCATAGCCGCAGTAACCCTATCTGGACCCTTATTAATATATTTAAACAGGTATTTGATTGATCCAAATTGGTTGCACCATTCTACGTTTATGTGAGCTTGGTACCTAACAGAAAACATTGTATAAATGTTACATGGTATAAAACATACGATAAATGAATTAGAATACATATGCTAAAAAAGAGTGTTTTGTTTTAGTACCTCTTCAATAAAGTAACATTGTACGGGACAACAAAACCACCATCAAGTTCAGCTCCTTGTTTTGTAACAGTTATGTCGTTGTTGCTCCTCTTATATATGGCATATCCACTTTCATCAATAAAAGTGGACTCATTGAATTTCTTTGGGAAATTCTTAGAACACTTATTCTCAACCATGCACGGGCAACTCCTATGTTCGGGACCACACGGGCCGTGCATCATAAATTCTTTAACCAGTTGGTGTAGCTCCGGGTCTGCATCTTTGTCTGGAATTTCAGCCGATATACACCGGTCTATGTCAACCGGTAATCTCAACTTATCAGAAGATTCCAACCATACACATAAATGACAATGAGGCAAGCCGCGCTTTTGAAACTCTATTGTATATATTTCTGTTTAAAAATAGAAAACAAATATATAAATTATAATGACATAAAGTGCATAAATATTATGGACATTATCAAAAATATATCATGTATATGTATATATTGTAATTTACATTCTCGAACACGGCCAAAAAAAATTTCTCCATTATATCCTTTAACAATTGATCAAGCTTCATTTTAAATACCCTTGTTGTAACGTCTGGTCGATCTTCAGATTTTAGACCCCTTTTGCGTAGACACCTGGTAATTTTAGGCCACTTCGGATTACATGTAAAAGTAATAAATAAATCGGGATATCCATAAAACTTGCACATTTCCATGGCATCCAGGTAGTTTTGTAGCATGTAACGTGGACTCCTCGTGAATGATGACGGTGAGATAACTTTTGTACCACGTTTCTTTTTTTGTTGGTTGTTGGACTGTGCCGCTTGTGCTAATCTTGAATATGTTTCACACCTAAGTTCTTTGTTTTTCTTTCGTACATATCACAGCCTTTCAGCTTCAACCATGGTATAATCGTCAACCAAGAATTGTTGAAATAATCTTCTTCCATTCAATATAGGTGAAAAGACATTTGGGCGTTCTTGAATACGGTAAGCAAACCATTCACGCATAGTGACATACTTTTTTTTTTACTTTCTGGTGTAGAACCAGCAAACCTGGGTGATAAATATATGTATGATACCCATCTTCAGCGTAAGGGAACAACAACGGATACTGTAATGGAAGGAATGAAACGTGCAACTCACTAATTGTTTTAAGTTTACCATTGTTTTTGTGCACAATGATGTCCCTTTCGTCAGGCATAGAATCAAAGTCACCAACGATCAATGTTGAAACTTCATTTGAAGTATTACCTTCCATCATGTGGACGTCTACCTAATAGTTTGATCTTAACATTTTTCTCACCAGAAGCTATTTTAAGACCAACATGTCTATACTTTTGAACCAAAGGGTTGTTTAGATCCAACATGTTTTTTTATGTCTTTTGTGAGTTCCCGGTCTATGTTATTTTATGAGAACGACGATGCATTATCTCTTGAGCTAATAAAAATGTAAAAAAGTAAAATTAGGATATAAATACTGATAAAATAGAATAAAAGTTTATAGATGTATGAATAATTTTCAATACTTAACAACATTAATGCGGTTTTGAACCTCATTGCCTGGATCATATATTTAAAGCTGTCCAAATTTAGGTGGTTCACCAGGTTTTGGTAACAAATCGCCCATTACATTGTTGTTTTCTCCTTGAATTCAGAAACAAAATTGACCACGTCCATTATTAACCATGGTATCTTGCTTACCAGACATCCATGTAAAAGCAAACATCGAGTTGTATCGTCGTATGTTCTCCATAAATGATTCACTTTTAGGGTGGTCCCCTTTTAAAAGACTTTTTAACAATGTTGGAGGAGTATTCTTTGCAACTAGTAGCTTAACTTTCCCTTTACCTTAACAAATAGAAAATGCATCAGTGTTACTTGCGTTAGTCGACCCTCTTTTACTTTCAGGAAGCCACAACAATGCACCACATTCGTCGCATTGTTCAGTCGGATCTCCAATGTCTAAATAATCTAATTACATAAAAAAAAGTTTGGCTTTTAGAATTAGGATGAACATACATAAGATGTCTTTTTCAGTATTAATATGGATTAGAAAAATACCTTTAGATATTCCTTGTATGTGTTCAGTATACCTATGTTCATCTTCAGATTCTTCGACAGACAAATCAATTTCGGGTATGTTTGCGATTGACTTGCCTTTGCGTGTTGTTCGAGCGTGTGTAACAGATTGAATTTTATCCTCTGTCGAACATTTCCTTGTAGAACATTAGGACTATCTGTTTAATATATAAATATAGTATTTATGATTTGTTTGCATGAAGTAGTATACAAAGATATGAATAGAAAATGGATAAGATGATTTCAGCTCACCAATGCCAAAAGTTAACAGGAGTTATGTTTTTAAATTTTGACCGTGGGTTGGTCTTTAATGAATGACCTGTAATGTGTCATGATATATAAAATGTTAGCATACATATGTATGGTTTATGAAAAATTACAACCTGTAAAATGATGTAAAATATAGCCTCGTACAAAGAAAATTTAGTCTTTAAAGTTATATAACTTACTTGTATATGTGTTGTCCATTGTATGAATGGCATTTGGTAATTCATGGGTGTATAAATTAGGAGTAGAAGATCCAACATTGTTGCTGAAAGGAGAAATTGGAACATGTCGTATAGTACTGCTTGTACTATGACCTAGTAAAGATATATAGAGGTAATAAATATTTTGTTTTCAAATTTATGGCGGTTGTATATACACATACAATAAAAAGATTTAGTCATAATGAATTTAACCTGTTGTGGTACATGACTGCCGATTTGAATCTAATGGAGAACTTTCATTGATTGGCAATTCAGTTGATTTGGACAGTTTACAAGGCCTTCCGGTTTTTATAATACTTTTTGACGTAAGAATATAGGCGGTGGAACGATCTAAGAAGTGACCAGTGTTTGTGATTGATTGCCAGTCTGTGAAGTGCCTATTGTTTGGTTTGTCCGAGACAAAGTGATACGCTTACACAGCGCGTTCGGGGTCAAAGGAACTTCCTTTTCGTCGAGCAAGTTTTTCAACACCCTAGGCAGTGAACCTAAGCGTTGTAGTGTAGTATTAGGGTAAGCCACGGGAATTGATATCGTTCTCTAGGGGAATAGGAATGCTAGTGAGAAGTTACTACGCAAAGGTTGGGGTTGAGGAAGATTATTTTTTATCTTTTTATATTTTTTAGGAAATTAAAAGGTACAAATCTCGGGGTTTGGATTTGGGGGTTGGTATTTCTATCGATTACTTCTACTATCTAATTATCTAAACTAAGGTGTATGTAGTCTACGTCTATTTTTTGTGTGCTCGTATGATGATTAAAAATGTATTGGCTTAGGTTTTATTACTCCCTAGTTATCTCCTATTGATTGTTGAATTGTCACGCCCTTATTCCTAATTGCGTTGTGTCTCTAAGGTTGTAGGGTATTCGTTTATCCCTATCTCTTTGAAGCTACAAAAGGTTAAAGGCTACAAAATCGCTAGGATTCATAAACTTAACACTAACGTATTCTTTAGGTGTTTAGCCTACTATTACTCTAGGTGATTATAAACTAAGGTTCCACAAAGATTTAATCAAGCATTAATAACACAACGATGACCTATCGCAATACTAGGTCAATTACAATTAAGATAAGAGACAACCAATCAATATTCAATAACTAAGTTTCATATTACCTAAGCAAACACACAAATAAATTAGTCGGACATGGGGAACATGCAAGCATACACACAATCAATTGAAGACATAATTAAATTAATGAAGTAAAACACTTATCTTGATGTAAGATAGGGTATGGAACCCTAAAATACTGTACAATACAGCCTTAGTTCGGTTTAGGTTTTTACTCCACAAAACTACACACTAAAAAATGAAAACTTCGGATTCTATATATAATATTACAACTGCGACGACGTCACCCTTTAATTTGTGACACCATCGGGTCGCCGTTATTAGGGTTTCGTCTTGGACACGTTATCATTGTGACGGCGTCACCTTATGTCCGTGAAGCCGTCTCCTTGAGAGTCTCTGACGCCGTTTGGATCAAATCTAGGCCGTCTGAGCTGCGACGCCCTACTTATTTAAAACCTGATGCCGTTACTTGAAAATAAGAATTTTGGCTACTGTATCGTCACAACACTTGTTCCGACGGCGTCACAAGTATAACCTGACGCCGTCCCCTTGTAATTCAGCAGCTTGAGTGTCACGATTCTTGACTTTGGCCATTTTCTTCGTATATTCGCGCCTTTTCGTCCGAATAAGTGTCATTCCAGCAATTTGCCTTCAAGAGACCTAAAAAGTGAAAAGGAACGATATTAAGTAATAATGGATACAAAAGTGATCAAATAAGGGCTTAAACGACCCCTCAAAAAAGTACATTTTGAAACCTTATCAAATATCCCTACACTTGGTATTTGCTTGTCCTCAAGCAAATGTGCTTTTAGCCAATTAATTTATAAGTTAGGGGTTATGAAGCATTAGTTTAGAACGATCCACAACACATATAAGCCCCGAAAAAGTCATAACAAGCACGGAAATTACATACTAGCACCTCACATGGGGTGTTTGGATACTCACATCTCTCGGGTGTATAAGAAATATAACAAGTTGGAAATGGAAGATAAACACTCATTAACCGGTCCTAGTACATAGATTACCATAGGCTTGAGACTAGATCAAACCTCCATCGCTTTGGCGTAAGCACCTAGGAAAGACTATCCAAGAGGTCTTTTAAGGGGATGTAATGTTAAGCTTACGGTAGGGAAATAAAGGGTTTGGTGGGATAGGCGATTTAGTGGTGGCAAGTCAAAAATCTTTATGTTACAAGCATACGAAGAATGGTGATGCTAAGCTAAGACTCGACACTCTAAACTCTAAATAACATGAAACAAACAAACACAAATTTAAGGGATAGATGTAGGATGGTAGCTCATATGTTTTTTGTTTTTTTTCAACACTCTATTTTTTTTCTCTTTTTCTTTTTTTCGATTTTTTTTCATACACTTTTACTCTACCATCCTCTACGATGACATCAAAATAGTAGGGATTTATAGGCACATCCCTACACTTGAGTTTTTATTACTCTAATACTAATTTGACCCGAATTGAAAAGATCAAAACACTTGGAGTACATTATTACGCAAATAAAGGGAATTTGAATTTAACGTTCCTTCCCGTCATTTCATAAAATTTAACTTTTCCCATGAGTCCCAACCATCCCAAAACTGTATACAAAGGATATGACTCGACTTAGCAACTTATGCAAGCAACATGATAATTGAACTAAGGGTTTAGTGTGATAACAATAATGCACTAAAAGTGAGTGCATACAAGGTAGGCTAAAGCGATTTGGGTGTACATTTGGGGGTGAATTGTAAACAATGCTCTTCATTGATATTCTGGAAAACCGAAACATCACAAGAACCGCGAAAAGGATAGGCTCTGAGGGGTTAACTAGGGGTATCGTGTACTAAAGATGAGCATAACACAAGGGTGTGGGGGAATTACTCAATCGATGTGGAAGAAGTAATTATATTACGGGTATCAAACAAGGGTTATCCGACTGCCTCTTATCATTTAGTTATTCCTAACTACACAAGTGTAGTCTTACTAGCGATCTCGGGATGCATCACAAAACAAGTTCTAGAATCTATTATACTACCGGTTCACACTCTAAGCATTAAAGATGAATGCTTTAATTCCTACTAATCTAAGGGCGATCCTCACATTTTTGGGTGAAATTTAAGTGGTAAAGGGTTTTTTTGTGCTAGTCATATAATTTCCTATCCATGAGACGCTTTATTAAGACTAATGGCCCACTCCTATATGTCATGAAAAATTTTAAATTTGGTGCCAAAATTACCCTAACCGATATTTCTCATGGTTTATTACACAAATGCAATTGGACAAGGCAAATAGTCAAGGATAAGCATAGTTTCAAAGTTCCCGTTTTATTTTCCCTCCATACACTTAAACTGAACATTGTCCCCAATGTCCCCGAAAGTATCAAAGTTATGATAATGGAAGGTAATTAAAAATGAAAGAAACTAGTACTCGCCTGATTAGCTCGGTAGGATCCGTGTAAAGTGGTGGTTACATCTTTCTTCAAGAAGAACGTTTGCGTTAAAAGCTCCTCCTCATCTTATGTATCTTCTTCTTGGTAAACTAAACCTACACACTTGAAGAAAACGAACGAAACCTTCGCGTAAATCGGGATAATAATATATATAAGACTCTACTAAACTAGGATATAATGCTTGTGGAATGGATGTTTCAGATTTTCTTGAAAATTAAGACTGAAAAATTCCAAATATTTACAAGTAGCTCGGAAAGCGAGAAAAGAATAAGTTGTTACGCTCCTCTGGCGCCGTCAGTTCGCGATCTGACGCCGGAGTTATCTGACAGAAAGTGCGTGATTTTGGAAAAATTTCGGAAAATTTACATCTTTAGAATCGGAAAAGTTCACGCAAAACATCCATTATGACTCGATACAAGCATTTGACTCGAACAAACACATGTATATCTTTTAAATAATTGTAATTCTCATGTTTACATTTCTTTTGAAAACGTGTGTAATCCTCCCTACACTTATCCCTTATGTAAAATACCTTTATATGTAATTAAGACGAAGTTAAAGACAAAATAAAGCATTTGTACAAATTTAAACATGAGAATAAACAATACATAAAAGATACACGACACACAAACAAGCAAACAATTAAGCATGGGTTACCTCCCACGAAGCGCTTTTCTTTATTTATGAGTCTTGTTGCTAGACTCGAAGTCGTGCCCCTACGTGGTCTCGTTTTGCATCCTCAATGAGAATTCTATCACGTTGACAAAACTTTCATCGACTCTATACCTAGGCCCTAGGGGCAAGAAATCCTTATAATAAAGCCTCCTTCTTTCCCACATGAATTTAAAACCTTTTTCAACATCGTCCTTGCTTTTGTCTTCAAAAGCTTTAATGTTGTCTCGTTCAAAAAGGGATAGATGGCCATATTCATTCGTCTTCCAAGGCATCCTATAAGTGATCTCATCGTTTCCTTCCTTAAACCTAACCGTTCCATCATACATGTTATGGCTCATTTTAGATGTTTCAACAAACGGTTTCCCTAGCACTACTTGGGATAAGCTATAGTCAATGACACATCCCATATCTTCTAGGACCACAAAATCAACTAGGTAGGTGAAATTTTCTATAAAGACGTGTACATCCTTGACTCTTCCCACAAAGTTGCAAACACCACCAGGATACTTAGGGTCTCTCCTAATCTTAAGTTGCTCATTCATAATGTCATTATAAACAGTTGATGACATCACATTAATGGGAGATTCCGTATCTATGTAAGCGTGCTCGACACTCTTATATCCGATAATACAAGGAATTTTGAGGTTCCAAGGATTTCCTCTCCTAATCTTTGGGCATATCCTAATGATGGGTGATCTGGGATTATCGATTATGTATTGATGGTAAGAAACCTCTTCCTTAGTGGGGTAAAGATTGAAATAAGAACTAACCTCCTTATTCACGTTTCTATTCACTAAGCCATTTTCCGAATTACTGTCGATCATGGAGCCAATCACAGAGGCGCTGACCACTTTCTCAACAACATCCTTAATTGTACTATCAAATATCTTTTGAAAATCTTGAAGATCGGTGTTTCTACTCATATAACGGCTTTGGCAGTTGTGTTGTTCATTGGGTTGGTTTATGATTGAAAGTGATTTATTCGGTGGTGGGTTGTTGGTTGATGAGCAATCACCTTCCAAAGTGAAAAGTGATGGGTTACGAACAAAGGTCACGAAGAAGGGGGATAGACTACGAGGAAGCTAAAAAAATGGAAAAAAACTTACTTGATAGGAATCAAGCAAGAAAACCTAAACGAGGTGGACTACTAACTAGCTATTCTATTCCCGGCGTAAAACTTGATACGCTTACAGCTGGCGTTGGGTCAAAGGAACTTCCGTTTCGTCGAGCAAGTTTTTCAACACCCTAGGCAGTAAACCTAATCGTTGTAGTGTAGTATTAGGGTAAGCCACGGGAATTGATATCGTTCTCTAGGGGAATAGGAATGCTAGTGAGAAGTTACTACGCTAAGGTTGGGGTTGAGGAAGATTATTTTTTATCTTTTTATATTTTTTAGGAAATTGAAAGGTACGAATCTCGGGGTTTGGATTTGGGGGTTGGTATTTCTACCGATTACTTCTACTATCTAATTATCTAAACTAAGGTGTATGTAGTGTACGTCTATTTGGTTGTTTGCTCGTATGATGATTAAAAATGTATTTTCTTAGGTTTTATTACTCCCTAGTTATCTCCTGTTGATGGTTGAATTGTCACGTCCTTATTCCTAATCGCGTTGTGTCTCTAAGGTTGTAGGGTATGCGTTTATCCCTATCTCTTTGAAGCTACCAAAGGTTAAAGGCTACAAAATCGCTAGGATTCATAAACTAAACACTAAGGTATTCTTTGGGTGTTTAGCCTACAATTACTCTAGGTGATTATAAACTAAGGTTCCACAAAGATTTAATCAAGTATTAATAATACAACGAATGACGTATCGCAATACTAGGTCAATTACAATTAAGATAAGAGACAACCAATCAATATTCAATAACTAAGTTTCATATTACCTAAGCAAACACACAAATAAATTAGTCGGACATGGGGAACATGCAAGCATACACACAATCAATTGAAGACATAATTAAATTAATGAAGTAAAACACTTATCTTATGTAAGATAGGGTATGGAACCCGAAAATACTGTACAAAACAGCCTTGGTTCGGTTTAGGTTTTTACTCCACAAAACTACACGCTAAAAACTGAAAAATTCGGATTCTATATATAATATTACAACTGCGACGTCGTCACCCTTTAATTTGTGGCCATCGGTTGCGTAATTAGGGTTTCGTCTTGGCCATGTTATCATTGTGACGGCGTCACCTTATGTCCGTGACGCCGTCGCTGAGTCTCGAGCGCCGTCTGGATCAAATCTAGGCCGTCTGAGCTGCGACGCCCTACTCATTTAAAACCTGATGCCGTCACTTGAAAATAAGCAATTTGGCTCTTGTATCGTCACAACACTTGTTCGGCGTCACAAGTATAACTGGCCGATCCCTTGTAATTCAATGACTTGAGTGTCTCGATTCTTGACTTTGGCCATTTTCTTCGTATATTCGTGCCTTTTCATCCGAATAAGTATCATTCCAGCAATTTGCCTTCAAGAGACCTAAAAAGTGAAAATGAACGATATTAAGTAATAACGGATACAAAAGTGATCACATAAGGGCTTAAACGACCCCTCAAAAAGGTACATTTTAAAACCTTATCACAAAGTATCTAATAAACATAAAAGGCATATACATTAACACTAATGTAAATAAAACATGTAGATAATGATTGCAAAAAGTGTAATTAAAAAACATTACTTGATGTGATGTCCGACAGAGGATATGTTTGTAGTTGGGTGGTAGGAACAGGGGGGACTAAATGAGTTTTATTCGATACGCGCCTGTTAGTTATTGCAGGAGTTCTATTCTCATTTGTTTTTAGAACGTTAGTTGTTTTGGATATATTTACAGTATCATCAGGGTTTTTACGGGGGCATCCTGGCTTCCTTTTAATTGATATCTCCTTTTCTGATCCTACTATAAGAGTAGATTTTGGTTGGTATGTTGACTGCTTACTCCCAAAAGTTGAGTTGGCTGACGTTTGATTCATGAATGATATTTTATCTATAAAACTTAATAGAGTTAGTAAATATATAAGCAAATATGGTTTGTGTAGAAAATGAAATTGATGATGAAAATAGGAATATTTAAAAATATGACTTGATGTGATATCTGATAGAGGAGATCTGTGAATAGGACTATTAGAATGTTGGTTAAACACATTAGATGAACTTGGGATATATATCGGCTGTAGTTAAGAACATTTGACATAACTTGAGACGATGCATCGTGAATCATGTGTTTGATTTGAAAACATGTTAAGATTTGATCCAGAAACATAGGAAGTAACATCATATTGCTTATAAGGTACTTGTTTACGCGAAACATCATGACATAATGGGGTAAATGGCAAATCGTTGAACGATAACACTTTGTCATTGAAAATTTTTATCTAACCTAACGGGCTTTCCCTTGTTTCTTATCTCATGATGATCTGCATATGACTGGTTTATATATTTTTGTAAATAAACACAAAATGAAATGATGCGACAAACATATGGTGAAATAAACAAAATAATAATCACTTGACATAAATTAGCTAACATACCATGAGATAAAGAAGTATGATCATGAAATTTAGTATTCAAATTGTTGTGATATAAAACCTTGTTGGAGCTGATATTGTTGGATGGACATTTTTGATTATTTGAATGATTTTCTTGTACACCAATCGCTTCATTATCATGATGATACATGTTGTTTGTATAATGATGCTCCTGATCATTCTTTCTCATTGAATGATGTTCAAAGAATCGTCTAAAAATGGTTTGTTTGTAAAAAAAACGTTTAATGTTGATTTGATATCATGAAAACTGGTAACCTAAATCTGAATTAATGAGATGAATTAGTGTACAAAAATACATCTTTCTATCTATCTCTAAACCAAAAAATGGAATGTAATTAATATTAATGTCATGTTATGCAAAATTAACCACTTATATCCTCCAACAAAAGGCCCATTTTTTGTTTAATATTAGTAGGCCCATGTTAGGCAAAGTAGCCCAAAAACCGAAATATTGCATCTAACTAACCCGGTTTATGATTACATGCAAGTATATATTTTGGTTAAGTGTAAGTTTCAAAATACAATCATTATGACACACATACCAAATTGACTATCTAATCACCTTCCCCATCAAAAGGTTAGTCTATTTTTTTTACACCTAACTACCCAACAATCTAAAACTCTGTAAGTGTATACTTGATAATGATTCATCATCCAAATAGTATGTTATTTTCACAATGTTGTTTTGCATGTTTTTTTTTCTTCATGTTATTAAGAATAGTGATTGATTGTAACGAGGAATAAAAATAGGTTTGTCTGTTATAGAGTTGAAAACAAATTAACAACATATGTTTTAGTTGATAATAGAGTGTGATTAATTGAGTATTTGTTATCTAGGGTATTTGATTCGGATTAATGTGAAGAAGTTAAACGAATGATTCTATTTAGATTTTTTATAAGTCTTGAATTGGACTCTTGATTAATATTGATATATTACTAATGTTATGGATTTATCAATTCAAAAAGTTATGATGCACCTGGTAAAGTAGTTTGATGGATGAAACAAAAAATATGAACATAAAGCTTGAATGAGATTTTATGGTTTTTCTGATTAACCATTTATGGAAGTTACATACATAGGCCACCAAGTGTCTGATAGTGTAGGATTTAGGAAACGGATGCTTATGATATTGATTAAGTACATAAGCATCATACTAAAATAGTCGATGTTAGGTGCTTTCAAATGAAGTGTTTACATCTCTTTATAACGAAACTGATTTGTAGTTAATGATTTGCCCATTGTATGTTGATTTGGTCTAAAAACATGTTTCATTTTTTTTGTAGTAGGATGCCATTTAATATTGATTAAGTACACAAACATCATACTAAAGTAATAGATGTTAGGTGCTTTCAAATGAAGTGTTTACATCTCTTTATAACGAAAACTGCTTTGTAGTTACTGATTAGCCCATTGTATGTTGATTTGGTCTAAAAACATGTTTCATTGTTTTTGTAGTAAGGTGACATTTGATATTGATTAAGTACATAACCATCATACTAAAATAGTAGATGTTAGGTGCTTTCAAAAAAACCTGTGTTTACATCTCTTTTATATGGCGATTTGTGATTCTTGATTTGCCCATTGTATGTTGATTTGGTCTAAAAACATGTTTCATTGTTTTTGCAGTAGGCTGCCATTTGAATTTATTGTTTAGGTGAACCGTAGAACGTATCCGAAATCACAGGTTCTTCTAAACTATCACATATCTAATTTTACAATTATAATCTTGTTAGAATGATATAAAATGAAAGAAATCTGTTTCAGGATCTGCCTGATGTCTTTTGGGAGGATGGTTTTAATGGGAACAAACAAGTATACTTGACAAACACCAAAAGGGTTCGTGTGAAAGTTAAAATAGTGAAACCACACCATAGGCCTTTTGCACTCAATGGATACAAATGGACTGAATTTGCAAAAGAGAATATCGGTCAGCGTGTTAGGTTGTTTGTCATACCCCCAAAATACCTGTTTTGCAGTAGATGGATTCACGGGGATACTTGCCATAGCATACAGATCTGATTATATTGAACGACCTAAAGTGTCGTTTGGAAAACACATCATCTAATATAATAAAACATTCAGAGTTTACAAAAGATAGGTCCCAAAAAATTGTCAACAATTGCGGAAATAAATTTGTTACAATCCAAACGATGTTTTAAAGTGTATAAAATCCATGTGAGACGCGTCGTCACCGCGACTCTATGATAAGTCCACATGCATGCCATGAAGTGTATGCCTTAGATACCTGAAATTACATTGCTAAAAGTGACAACACAATGGTTGAGTGAGTTCATAGAGTTTATGAGAATGTTTTATACGATTACCACAAGTATAAGCCATGTATGACAAATAGGTCACATAAAAATGTTACAATTGCTATAAGCACATGACACCGAAGCTAGGCTGATCATGATGTTAGCCCCAACGAGTGTTTTGCCAAACAACTCAAATAATGATATGAATGAAATGCATGGTTTGACGGTTGGGACCACCAACCGAATGGAGGAGTCACCCTCAATAGATCTATCCACTCACGGCTTCTTCGAGATTAACGGTTCATGATTATGAAATGGGGACATTCAATTGTACGAGGTAACTTAAGAAATGTAAATGAATTTGATATACTTGGTATCATAATAAAAATGATGTGCAATGTATTCTCCCCCGTAGGTTTGGAATAATGTATAAATTTGAATAAAACGGGGCTATGAAAACTCACTTGGTACAATGATGTGATGGCAAAAGTGAGTACACTGAAATGTGGCGCAAATCTCTAACTGTGACCTATTATGAATGATATGATCTATAATAAGTCATGATGTAATGTTATGCATGCAACTCGTATGATATCTATACCACTTGTGAATTTTTGAAAATAAAGTTTATCGTCGAAAAATAAGTTTATAATGTATTGTCAAGTTATAAATTACTTTACAAGTATTTACGTTGAAATGGTATCCTACGATAGTCATTTAGTGATTTATTTTGAAATTATAGTTTTTCATCGCAAAACAATATAATTTGACAATTCGTGAACTTGACTAAATGGCCTCGAAAAATGAGTCGTATTAAAATAGTGAATATCGAGTGTTAGGAAACAAATTCAACGGTTTTGGAAAGCTTGTAGCATTTTCTCAAAGTCTTAGCTTTTAAATTTTTATCATAGAGGTCTCGATCATGGAGAAACATAGGTAAAGTAGGGTACTTGTACCAAAATATTGTTTAAAGGTAGTTTTAAACAAAGTTTGGTGACCGTATTTTATTCGTTCAACTCCGTTTGACTGACGGTTGGAAATTTAGAAAATAGGCTAGGTGAACTTACTTTTACTAGAAGCATCGTTTTTCTAAAAAGTATTCTATCGATGTTAAAACGACTCTCAACATGGTCACTCAGCGACAATAATTTTGACTAATAGGAAATATATATATAAGTGTTCTACTTGTGAAAGTAGTTACGTCAACCTTATTTAAACGCGAGTAATTTAGTTGTTATAAGTCCGTTTTCTACGTTTTATATGTCCTTAGCTTCGTGTTAAAGTATACTAATATATTTTTGATAAATCGACTCATTTGATGCTTGCTTAAAACTTCGTTTTCGACCCTTAAAAATCTGGACAGCATGCTGTTTTCCGGAAAAATATCGTTTTTAGATGGTTAAACTTGAAATTGCATAACTTCTTCGTTATAACTCCGTTTTAAACCCGTTCAGCGACCACGGTTTTGTTTTAAAGTATATTTTCTGAATATGGCAAAATATTTTATAAACTGTCGAAATTTCCAGATTTCACAAAGTTGATCAGACCTCATTTTTAGGTTGTCGAAAATGATTTCTCTTGTATAATACTTATTCTAACCACTTCAAATCAATAACAAATCTATTCTAAACCTACCATACACCTTCTTAGGGTGTCATGGGTTCCTAAACATCATCAAAAATGATATGTTTCATGGGATTAATTATAAGATTGTATATACTAATTATAATATAAAACATTAAAGTGGTAATTACTCATATAACTTGCATGTTTTCTTCAAGCATGATAAAAATAACTTAAGTATGAATATGAAAGATTAAAAATGATCATGAAATGCTTACTATTATGATGATGAGGTTTATGGAACAAGGTTTTTCCTAAATACCCTAGGTTTTTATTGCAAAACCTTAAAGAGAGTATACTAGAGTTGTGTAATTAACTTGTTCTTGAAAATACTTCAAGTTTCTTCCTTGTTTCCTTCATGGCTGAATGGTAGAGAGAAATGGAGAGAGTGTTTTATTTTTTTTTCACCAAAGTAATATTGTATGTATGTGTATAGGTTAGTTTATTATATGTATAATACATTAGGAAAGTCTAGTATGTATATGTGTAGGTCTAGGATAAAGATTTTTTTGTGTCAAAATGTTGTGTCATCCTATTTTGGTCGACATAGGGTAGAAAAAGAAAGAAAGGTGGTGAATTTTGTATGACAAAAGTATTAAAGTGTAAGTATATTAGGTAAGTTGTATGTATAATTAAGTATTTAGGGTAGCGTTAGCTAAAAATAAATTTTAACAGAACAAAATAAATTATATCGAAGTCGTAAAAATTATAAAAATACATTTCTTACAAGAATTGAGTGAAATAATAATTATAGAGTAGTATTTACGAAAACCGTCATAAATATTTATATATAACAATTTATATACAAATAAATTTAAAACATCGGGTAAACTAATAATATAATTTTTATAGTCTTAATATGAGTATAAAATATATGAATAATTTTGGAAGTGTCGGATCAAATGTTCAAAATAAATGATTACGCGATAGCGTTTATTTAATAGGAAATTACACGTTTAATGAAAAATGCAAATCCATGCATGAACTAATATGATGATGACGTTAATAATGATATGTAGACTAATCCTAGTTTATATGAAGTGTCCTCAATGGTATTTCATGATTGAGTTAAACCCTTACGGTTCGCGCGAATTTGATACATGTAAACCTAGTTTTCGATAAATGATGAATAGTGAATCAAGAATAGTGATTTTCTCCTGGAATGAATAGTGTTTCGTGAATAGTAAAATTTTGAAATATGTTCTCAGAATATCAGATTGACTTAAAAAACGATGAATAGTAAAATGATGAATAGTAACCGATGAATAGTAAATTCCCGAGATGAATAGTAAAAATTTCCAAAGTTTGTAAAATGACCTGAAATTACAAGTTGTCACATTCGCCCACCTGAAATTACGGGTATGATGGTCATGTGGAGGAATTCGGAGGATACGAAGGAATAGAGGGACGTTATTCTCGGTTCTAGAGTCGTGTTTGGGCATCATCATTTAGGGCTCAGGTATTACATTTTGTAGTTAAATTAAAATAGCAATACTTTATTATTATGCTAATGTATTAATTACCATTTTGATAAATGGATATATAGTAACTATTTTGCATTTTAACAAATGTGAACTTGATTTTCAGAAATTACCGGGTTCTTTCTTAACTGCGCTAGGGCAAGCCGGGAATATTGAGATTAATGTTGAAACACAGGTTTATAGTTCCTGTGAGTCGTGTTCAAGTTAATGGGGTTAACGTTGGTAACGGATATGAACTGTTACAGCAATCTTGGGATCAAATTCAAACAACTTTGCGTTTGCAAGATGAAATGCATTTGGTGTTTACAAAATATGTGAATACTGATTTTTAGATGATGGCTTTTAATACTGATGGGAGTCAACATACGGATGTGCATTTCTTTGGAGCAATTTCTCAATAATCACTAATTTAAAACTATTTGAGGTTGTATAATATGTACATTCTTGACCAAAAATTATATGCAAAGGGTATTAGTGATTATTGAGAAATTGCTTTTGCTTTTGTGCTTTTGTGTGATGTAACATATTATACTACATCAAATTGTTTTAAATTAGTTTTTGGATGATGGCTTTTACTAACTCTGCATCTTAGTAGGCTATGGTATGTGTGCATGTATAAATATTATGTGGATTGTAAATGATGGTAGTAGGATTGTATGAAATACTCTTTTGTTGAACTGATGCCTATGAAGGTTTCTTAACTAAGTAATAAAGAATATTAGTTTGTAATCTAATGCAGTGGATTCTATTATGGTTAACATATGTTTTATTAAGAATATGCTTTAGTTTGACATTTTTTGAATGTTTATATAGTTGGAATATAATTTGATTTTAAGTATGAATTGTTTAAATACAATGTAAACATGCGTAAACGATAAACATTAAAACTTTATTCATATTGATTACCAAAAATGAGAAGTATTGGAAACTGAAGATATAAAACAAAACCAATAATTGCAAACAACTTATGAATGAAGTATGAATCACTTATCGACACAAACAACATTCGTGTGAATACACATCGATTTATCCTGGTCATCATCATGATCAAGAGTATGGTTGTGGTGTTCACTTTTTTTGTTGCTACACATCCAGTTATCATTTTGATCATCTTCAACAACCGATTCATCAACATCCTTTTTTAATACCATGTTTTCTTCGTTGTGAACATGGTATTTACAATATTTGTTGATACAAATCCATTCCTCCTCCTCATCATTAGAATGTACATTTATATTCTGGTCGGTTGCTTTTGAAACTATTTGCCTTTTATCTGTTGGAAGACAATCCTGTAATGAAAAAAAATATAAGTTACACGACATAAGTTAGTTGGTAATATTTTGTTATAAGTAATGTAAGTTATACCAATTCATCATCTGAAATGATGATGATAGGTGGATCTTGCATCCAAAAATCATTTGCAGATTTAGAGCAAACTTCTTGCTAGTTAGAATCAAACATACGAATGTTATAACGATGTATTTCCATCTACATATACGTTCATGATAAAAAAGCATGGAAAATATATAAACTAAAGATACAAAAGTATATTCACCTTTGTTGCATTAAGTTGATGATTCATGTGATATTGTTGTTGACTGTAGTTTTACAAAATACTTTTAACATTTAGTTTATAAATGATAGTATATATAGGCATCGAAAAGAACCTAAATTTAGGCAAGGATATGCATATAAACAAAGTTTTTAAAAAGCAAGAAAAATAATAGTGTAAATTTGGAAGTTGTTAGTATGTATTTTCGTTTTTTATTACATTGATTACCCATCATATTTGATTTCTTAAAACAATATATGTCAATGTCTAGGTATTATCAATTAATGTTGTTTACTCCTCAAGTCAATTATATATTATGTAAAGAAGTTGTTGGAATCACTCCTAAACCTTATTCAAGTGTTAGTTACTCATATGTAATAGTTAGCTTAGTATGGCCTTTATGTTTGTTATTTGTAACATGTAGAGCCCATGAGCAGCCCAAGCCCATAGGAGAAAGGGAAGGGAGTAGGTGTGTTGCCTAGCTCCTTGCCTATAAATACCTATGTAAACCTTCATTTGTTTGGTTCAAGTTATCTCCTTTACTCCCTCTATGGCAGTATTACTCGTATGAGTATTGTGTGTGTTTTGGTTTCTTGTTCAATCGCCTTTATCTCTTCTTGTAACTTGTGTTGTAAAACTAGTGACCTAACAGTGGTATCAATCGCCAAATAGTTGGGTGTACACTTTTGTTTTGAAATTTTCTTGGTTTTTGGTCTTACGCGTAAAGATAACGTGTTCTTTGGTTACGCTTAAAAACTTTGTTTTACACTTTTTAAATCCAAGATTCTTGTACTTTCAACGTTTTAAGGTGTTAAAATACTTGTTTTGACAAAAAGTTTCAAACTTTCGCGTGGATAAGCGTTTTTGAACAGTTTTGTTAAGTGGGTGAAGTTCTACTCGTAACTTTTGTTTAGCGGATTTTAGTTCATCAAGATTCACACTTTTGTGTTATTTTGGTACTATTACTTATTTATTCCATACAAAATCGGTTTTAGAAACATATTTGGGCAAAATCAAAATTCGAGTATTAAACCTACGCGTAGTAAAACTAAAACTACTGGCGTAAGTGCATCCTTGGTTTGATCTTCATTTTCGTGGTTTTATTCCGTGTTTCTTACTTGGATAAGTCGAAAATAAATTAGACTTTGAATATCTCTTGCAGGTGATAGTGTAAAAGATCATTTGGGCAAAAACCCTAAAATTACGCATAAGCTTACGCGTAGAAATCCTACGCCTAAGATTTTCCCTACGACTAAGCCTAGTCTTCGCGCCAAGAAAATCCTCGCCTAACTTTCGCATAACTTTTTCTCATAACTTTAGTGTTTTTCCTCTTTGGCGTAAACTAAATCCTACGCGTAACTCCTCACCTACGCGTAACTTTGGTGTTTTTGCATAAGTGCTATGGTTCTTGTTTTTTCTACACCTAAGGATACTTCATCAACAAAGGTTCATTCGACTACAAAGATCCATTTTACCAACATAAGTTTTATCAACATGTCAATACCATACTCTAACTATTTCCCTTACACTTATCCTCATCCTCAACGTCAACAACAACTAACTCCTCAACATCAACAATGGAATCAACAACAAGCAATTTATCAACAACAATTTAACCAACTACATACTCCACAACTTGCTGCAAATCCACAACCTCAAATGGTTCAACCACCACAAAGTCTTCAAGCTCAACTGTACACAAATGACTTTCATCAACATCCATCAAGGATCACTATGAGGGAACCCACTTGGTTTGCAAAGATGTTTGAAACTTTAAGCGGCCAACAATCAATTCATGAGGCTGGATCACTTGATAGACCTCCAATGCTCACTCCAGGAAACTACGATCAATGGGTGATAAGGTTCTTTAGATTTTGTGATCTAAAGCAGCCACATGGAAAGTTCTTAAAGAAGGTTATCTTGGAAGGTCCATTTGAGATGCCTCTTTGTCATTGTACCGGAGATCCAAATGCCATTCCACGAGATGAACAACGAACATTTACTGCATTTAGACTTGAATCCTCAAGAACTTCTCCACTATGAAGCTGATGAACTTGCAATGGAATATATCCTCTTAGGATTACCAAACCCAATTCTTCGTAGTGTTGATGCTCAAGCGCAAAGAAAATGTGGGATCATATTAGTCTTCTTATGGAAGGATGCGTACTCAATTAGGAAGATTTGGAATCAAAATTTACTTGGCTTATGAACACTTCATGAGTGAACACGGAGAAACACTTTCGAGTCCTATCATCACCGATTTTTTGACATCATCAATGATTTGGATAAACACAACATCACATGCAAGAATTGCATTGAATACTAAGTTCCTAAGTAGTCTTGGTCACGAATGGGAGAAGTATGTCATTTTTCTCCGTCCAGCGAAAAACATGCATCAGTCTACCTACGGATTGTTGTACGATTACTTGAAGCCTCATGAAAGGAAGTTGATAGGGAAAGGATTCTCCATGCTCAAATTGCTCAGGAAAATCAACAACTTGTATATGCTCAAAAGCGGTTATTCTCCTCAACCAGTAACTCAACCAACTGCTACAATCACACCACATGATCCTTCACAACCTCCATCTCAACAAACTCAATTGGTTCCATACAACAACAACAATGCTCAAGCTCAAGCTAATGAGGAATCTGATCCGTTAGAAGCACTACAACAAGGATTTGCTATGATTGCTAATGCCTTTAGCCGTTATACCAACAAATCAACAACCATATTAGTTCCTCATCTAATACAAGGAATCAATTTATTTGTGAACAATGGGCGAGTTGAAGTTTAGAATCGTGGTTTATGGTCGTCGATGGGCGGTGGTCAAGGGTTTATCTTTGTGGGTAGGAATAACAATAGAGCTCAGTGGTGGAGCAATGCTTTCGAGAATGGGTTGAATGGTCTTGATGCTGCAATGAGAAGGGACACTGGCTAATGCCCAAAGCCAAGGACTAGGGGCGGTGCTTATTTCAAAGAGCTCTTCTTTTTGCTCTTGGATGAAGCTTGGTGGATCTCATGAGACAAAACGGAGTTTTATGGCAAATCTGATTCAGATGATGATATGGAGGACTTGCAGGGCAATCATTTGTTATGTTGATGGCTAATATGCAGGAATTACACATGAGTGACACATGCCCAGTGTATGACACATGGCTTGTCTCAGTACAGAACAAACCATATTTATCGATCTCATATCTCCGCCAACATGCATCCGCAGGAGGCTGGAATGTTCAAAATGAGTCGTCCATCTCATTAGGCGATTTTCAACTAGACCCAGTAGTTATATTTGACGATCAAGATGACCACCGGTTTCCGCGATAATCAATTGACTCGTGGTTATACTTGAGGATCTCGATGTGATCATGTTGAGACTCACGTTGAACCGCCGAACTTTGCCTCATCAGTTTTTGCTCGTTTAATACAAGACCAACAGACCATAGTGGATAAATGTCATGCCATGTCGGACTTGAAATGCAAAATGCCTTTGTTAACCAGGATTTTGAATGTTTACAAAAGCAACTCAACTTTTTCAAACTCAAGAAAAGCATGAAAGCGGTTTTGGGCGACCTTTGCCAAATCTTATCAAAGCGAAAATATTTAGAAAAAGCAGATCGCATTGATCTAGCCGCTTGAAGAATGCTTTGTTATGCGAAAATAGAACACACGAAACATGAACATAAAAAGCAAATTAACGCTCTCACCTTGGAAATCAAAAGCTAAAAGTGAGTTGTTAACTTGTCAAAAGCAGTTCTCTGCATACAAAAGCATTCAGCGAAATGAATAGATGATCATCTTGAAGAAATCATCGTTGCAAAACAAACTTAAGAGTTTAAGCATTTGTTTACAAACATGGCGAGTCGGTCACACCATTGAAAAGTTTACTAAAACCCAATCCAAATGGATATGGACGAATCTTCGATTACAAACCTAAGCTTTCAACAAAAGCATTCAAACCAAATCTGAAGTTTCCGGTCTTAGAATATAAAGTTGATAATACGGTATGAATGTTGTTGAATATCATCGTCGAAGAATTAGATCACGAGAAGGCGAGAGTCGATCAAAATTAGAAAAGTTGTTTACAACAAACCTTTTAACTATTCTAGCGGTCACTTTCGTCACCAACGGATTCTTCTAACACACCAAGGGGTTATCATCAAAACACACAGAGTCTTAATGTTAATCCCCAACCAGATTATGCACAAACTTATGGTCCTTTACCTTCCATCGGTGAAGTAAAACTGAAAATCGAAAAATTCTTAGATATTTTGACATCTTCATGGCTGACCTCAAAATTTACAACATGAGATAGAATATCGTTCTGAAATCAAAATTGATCACTTTCAATCGCCTCGGGCGCGAGAACAAAGAGACATTTTTCGGAAAAATCTTTTACTAACGTTAAAAATTTGAAAAATTGTGCATGCTTGGGAAAGGATTTTCATAAGGAACTTGGGTGATGAAGGTGGTTTTGAAAGCGAAAATCTATTTCTAATACTAAATGTAAGCTGTTGAGAAAAGATGTTGTCGACTCTTGGAAGATGTCATATGTCTTTGATGTCCATAATGTTGTGCTAGAAGAATTCTTTGTCATATGCATTTGATCATACCTCTGGCGTCTTTGTTGAATCGTGATAAATGTTGAGAACGATATGTGCTTGGTCGCGAGTCCTTAACATTTGAAAACAAGCGATTGTCAAGCGAACTTTCAAATGCAATGCGTCGTCTTAATTGGTGTCAAAAGATATTTACGATCAACAACATATTTTTCAACACAAAATGGCTCGATTTAGTGCAAAATCTTACGATCAAAATTGAGCAATTGGATGATCAAAAGCGTGTCTTTAAGTGTCAAATCTCAAAATATGAACAAGAACTTTAAAAGTCAAAAGAATATGGTGTCATATTTGATTTACTCAAAAAGACTGCGTGATGAAGCATCAAATGACGATCATTATCTTGCACACACTAAAGAAGTTATGCATTTTCTTTGGAAATGTTAGGTCGAAAATCAAGATCGATTCACACTATCATCAAGTTAAGAATGTTAGGAAAGTATGAAAACTTCACCAACCATCATTAAGAGATTAGCCCGGTAACACTTAGTACTCATGCACCTAGAATCCCTCTTGCCAAATCACAAGATGCTACGTGCCTCCTATTGAAACAGGAAAGTTGCACCTTTTCCAAATGTCAGCACTTCACGACCTAGGAGCACTAAATCGAGAATAGGAAGTTGCGACCTAAGAAAAGATCAAAGGAATGCTAAAGTAGAAGAAGAACACCCTAGGACTATGAATAAGACTCACGTTGCCTCCCTTTAGATATGCGTCGGCAAATGTAATAGAAATAGTGATGTCACGAATGCTCAACCGTTAAGTACTTTTGATATTCAGTCTAATGCACCTTGTGTTATTTGTGGTAAAGTATAATTCGATTGCCATGATAAATGTGTTGCTAAGCTATCATCTCGTTTAAGGAATCTAAACGGAATACCTCTAGGCCCCTAATCTTTCTAAGTGCGTGCGGTAGACCGCCTTCTTTAGATTCTAAGCGCATTCTTTGTCCTGTAGCTCGGTTTTTACCTCCTGGAATGTAGTACCACCTAGTGCATTCACTAAGACTAAACAACGGTAGTTATAGATGGCAAAAAATGGATATATAACACACTAGGATTTAAGTGGATACCTAAAGCTATTGATGTGTGTATATCTACTATACTACTTCTGGAACCCTCTAACATTTCGGGTTCCAAATCTACTTCTATTCCATCGTGTTAGATGCATTGTGTATCACGGTGATACAGATCATTCTAGTTGTTGATGCGGATGTTCCCGACACATGACGAGCAATCTTAAACATTATCAAACTTTGGGATTCATTGGCACTGTCAGGGTTGGGAATGATCACTTGCAGCTATCATGAACTCTGAGACTATGTCAATGGGAACATCGACATTAGCAGGGTTTACTATGTGGAAGGCCTCGGTCATATCTCTGTTTTCATTAGGTCAATTTTGTGATGGAGATTTGGAGGTTGCTTTCAGGGAGAAAACTTGTTTCATTAGTGATCTACAGGAAATGACCTTATATGCGGATCGCGTAATTCTAATCTCTACACTATCTCTATGCAAGACATGGTTGCTTCATCTCCCATATGTTTACTTTCAAAGGCAACATCAACAAAATCGGCTATGGCACGTTAGTCTCTCACATCTTAAATTTCAAACCATCACCAACCTTGCTCGACACAAACTAGTTGAAGGACTCCCACGGTTTCGGTATTCTAAAGATCACCTTTGCTCAGCTTGTGAACAAGGCAAAAGCACTCGTGCTCATTTTCCTTCAAAGGTGGAGCACAACTCTCGAATGTGCTTCATCTTCTTCACATGGATTTGTGTGGTCTTGGCGTGCAAAGATCAATGGCAAACGCTACATCTTAGTAATTGTTGATGACTATTCGCATTTGGACTTGGGTTTACTTTCTTCGAAGCAAAGATCAAGCTCCACAGTGATCATCACCTTTCTACGAAAATACAAGTTCAGCTCTGAAACCGTTAGATGTCGAGAGCAGAGATAAAGAGGCCTTTGAATTTGTTAATCAAACTCTTCGTGAATTCTATGAGAAAGTGGGAATTCAGCATCGGACATCTATTGCGTACGAGAACAAAGCGGAGGGTTGTCGGCAACCGAACGTTAGTGGGCGCAAGAACAATGTTAATCAATGCTAAACTTCAGTTACTTATGGGCGAAGGTATCTCGCATGCTATACTCAAAACCGTTCTATGATTACAAAGCGCCACAACAAAACACCTTCGAGCTCGTCCAGCCAGCGAAAACGAATCTAAACACTTTCATGTATTTGGATCTCTTTGCTATCCGAATAATGATCGTGATGACTTTGGAAACTCAAACCAAAGTGACATTGGAGTCTTTATGGGATCTTGTGATAATTCCAAGGTTTCGAATCGGAATCGTCGTACAAAGCGGTGATGGAAAGCGATTCATGCTCATTGATGAACTACGGAATGGCTTACGAGTATAACGTATAGAACGATGCTAACTTCCCAAACCCCATCATCGGTGAACAAAAGCCCGGCACCGTCAAAATGGAAAGGTTATTTGCTCCGGCGTTAGGTGGCGATATTGATGGTGCTCGGGTGTATCCGATGTTTCATTTGCTCAACGATAATATAACTTGCACCTGCAACAACTCGCATTGCAATGCACCTACACCCGTTGATCCACCACACCGGTTGACTCCACCAAAGCAGTTGAACAAACGCTTCCAACAATGATGAAGGCTGCTGATGTATTACGAATGTAGTACCCCCACTGCTGAGATTTTTGATCCAAATGCATTCTTCAACCCGTTTGCTAATGAGGCTGCTGCATTAGATGTCGCGGAATCTTCACAAACCATTTGAATCTCGAATCGCACAATGTATATCAACATCAACCCTCCACACATAGATGGACGAAAGACCATCCTCTGGGAAAACATTATTGGCAACCCGAATCAACCATCGTTACAAGACAACGCGTCTTCACTCGAATGGTGAACATTGCATTTATGCTCTCGCAGTGCGCCAATCTGAACCTAAACACATCAAAGGCGCAATGACAAAAGACAAGCGGATTGAATCCATGCAAGAAGAACTCAACCAATTCAAGCGTCTTGAAGTATGGGGCGGTTGAAAGACCAACGAGAGTCGTCATTGGTCTAAAATGGATTTGGAAAAACAAATTGGATCTTTGAAGAAATGTTATACGGAATAAGTCACGTCACGGTGGCTAAGGGTTATCGTCGGGAAGAGGGTAATGACGAATCTTTTTGCTCGGGTTGCTCGTCTTTGAAACATTGGGATATTTCTAGCATTCGCGGCTCATATGAATATGACGGTCTATCGGATGGATGTCAGCTGCGTTTCTCAATGGACAACAAAGCGGTTTATGTCGATAACCGGATGGATCGTTGATCACGAGTTCGAATCACGTCTACAAGCGAACAAAGCTCGTATGGTCTCAAACAAGCTCCTCGAGCATGGTACGATAAGCTACCATCCTTCCTCATTGCTAATAATTTCTGAGTTCGGTTGACCCACTCTTTTTTATACAATATCACAGGGAACATATCTTAATTGTTCAAATTTACGTGGATGACATCATTTTTGGGTCTACACATAAAAAAGTTTTCAATCGCTTTTGCAAAACTAATGAAGAAAAATTTTGAAATGTCCATGATGGGTGAACTTTCCGTTCTTTCTTGGACCAAATTCATCAATCACCGTGGTATTTTCTTGAGTCAGTCGAATATGCCCGAATTGTTAAACAAATTTGGAATGAAAACACGGGCACTATGCCACTAATGGCTCATACCAAGAAGCTAGGCGATTTACATGGGAAATGGTGGACCCTACAAAATACAAGTAGTATTATTGGGTCTCTCATGTATCTAACGACTAGCGGACACGATATTGTCTTTCTTGAGTATATCTTTTGCTCTGCGTTATCATTCGCGCAAAGCTGAAACTTCACCTCTCTACGAGGCTAAAAAGAATCCTCCAAGATACATAAGGGAACCATTAATTTGGGGATCGTGTCAGAAGGATTACGGTTTTGAACTTGTTAGATTAGAAAATTCCATAGTGATAGCTTGTCCCCAAATATAATCTAGCATAAGTTAGCTCGTAGAAATATGGATTATTCTTGTTTTATTAGTTAGTTATTTAGTTTAGAGTAACAGGTGGAGGAAGGGCCGGTCTTTACCCTTTGTATGCACGATCCACAGTCGAGAAGGAGGGCGTTTAGTATGTAACTATAAATACCCTCTACCTCCCAAGGTAGAGGGTTGGACCTTTCATTCATCTTAATCTAACCTTCATGTTTTCTCACTTCTCTCTCTAAAGGCTCCCTTTCTCTCTCTCTCTATACAATTGACCCATATTATTGATGTTATGTGTTTATGAAATCAATATATCTAACAATTGGGATCAAGAGCCATGGTTAGATCATCTCTTACATATCTTTGGATTTCTAGTGGTTTAGGTGGTTTTGAGTTTGAAAAAGTTTAGTGGTTTGTGCATCATTTGGTGGATTTCTAGTGTTAAAGTTTGGATTTTGATTGTACTTTTGTGTTTAGGATCATCACAAGTGTTTAGGTTTTGATTTGGAAGGCTTGAATCATTGTGGTTGGGTTGTTTTTGGATTGAAAAGTGTGTTTTAATGTTTTTAGTAGCGACTTGAGCTCTGGACTTAACTTTTCTTGGTAGCGACTTGTTGGTTTGTAAATGAGTTATAGTTGTTTTGGTAGCGACTTGGGTTAGCGACTTGTCTATTGAGACAAGCGACCAAAATTACACTAGTGGATTCTCCCACTACGGTAGCGACTTGGTGTAAGTTAGCGACTTGGTGTAAGTTGAAACTTGTACTTTATATAGTTAGCGATTTGGTGTTAGCGAGTTGGTACCTAGCGAGTTGCTATTTAGCGACTTGACAAATTAGCGACTTGGTTCTTAGCGACTTGCGATAATTTTGCTAGCGACTTGGGCTTAGCGGTTGTTATAGCGACTTGGGTCCTAGCGACTTGGTCTTAGCGACTTGGTTCCAGAATTCTTAGCGACTTGTTGACTTTTCGGACAAAACTTCAAACACTAACGATCCGTAACTCCGTTTCAGCGTTCTACCCATCAAAGCGACCGTGAGCGAGGAGAATGTCACGTAAATTAACTAAGTTCATTCGGTAGAAACAGCGAGGGCTAAATCCACTCTGAACGAAGTTATTGAGGTTTTATGTTTTAGACCTAAATTTCTCGGGAAAATCGTTATAAACCAATCAAATCTCAACCAAACAACATCTCTGCTAATCCTACAAACAATTATATGTCTAACACACAATTGTCTATCATTTTGACAATCCATCAGTCATCTTAACATGTTCCATTGGTCATTGCTTAACGGTTTGGTCTTGATTTTTGTAAAATCCCGAGAAAAAGATTCTATTTCTCGGTTTAAATCATAGACTTGTAAAATCCCGTGGATTCATCAACATCATCCTACACTCTGATTCGATTGATTTGAGAAGTACTCAAGCTGTATGATCTTTGTAGACAACCATGAGAATATTAGCTATCTTGACGGTTCTGAGATGATGGAATCAATCAATGATGATTTGTGTTCTTCATGCTCTGAGTCCAATGGGATAGATTTGCACTGTTAGGGCTAGAGAATGCCATGCAAAGAAAGCGACATTGAACCTTATCAACAACTTCACTCTCACCTCATGTTACTTCTACCACATCAATGGAGCGAACATGTATTGCCTCTTCCATCGGGACTTATCCACATTACAGGGAACTGTTGTTAAACCTAGAAGCAATTGGACTACAACTTGGCAAAGAAGGTTCATAAGGATAATTCGGTAGCGCACTTCAAGTGATCTACAAACTATTTCAGTCATTCATTAGAAGGGAATTCACCGATTATGATCAAGACATGATGAAATGTTCAAAGAACACCTTTGGAATGGAAATTAAGTGTTACGGAGACACTTATCCATCTCATGGATAATGTGGAGAAGTATATTGAGGAAGTTACTCGGAAAGATGAAAAAGTTGATGAGAAAGTAGATGAGAGTGGGATGCAGTTGAGAGATATTTGTGATAAGTCGGGTAATGTATCGGAAAGGTGGGGTGTTCTTGAATGCAGAATATCGAAACAACAAAGAATGATGTAACCAATCTTCATTACTCTTAACACACAAGTAGATGCTGAAATGAAATAGGGAATGAATGGCGGGCACAATCAAAAGATTGTAATGTTGAGCTGGTAATGCACCGATGTTGGATGTTGACCTTTGAATCTGAGAGGCTCGAGAGATAGATAAGCTTGTGCGGCCAGCGGTCCAGTGACTCTTGTTACACATGATATGGATCGCGATATCAGGACCGATAATTGAACTAGTGTCATGCAATGAGGTACCCTTAACTGTTCAACATAGTGCATCTGCTAAAGTTCTTAAACAAGCGATCATGATCTTTGAACATGTCTTTGATAAATGTTCTATAAGCTGAGGCAAGATGCGAGATTAAGTGTTTCAAAACAAAAGATATGGTTGATAAAAGGCTTTTGATGAACTTTCAAACAAATTCTCAAATCTTGAAAAACATTGCATTTCACTTGAAATTGCGATCTGAGTAAAGAAGAAAGTTTTCAACTTAACAAACCATGTAAAAATCCTGAACTTCCTGAATTCCGTGAACTTTTGAAATTAACACTTTGGCTCGGCTTCAAGACAAAGACTCAACCATTTACAATCTGAAGAAACATATTTATGTCTTGAATGTGAAAAGTAATTTAGTCATGAATACACAAGACATTGATGCTACTATAACAAGAAATAATGAACTGTCAATTTATGTGGCTAAATTACTAAAGGAAAATGAGTCTTTGAGAAAGCATCACATAGAACTAAGTGACTCTGTCAAAGAAGCTAGAACTAAGTCAATGGAACAAACAAACCCTTTGATAGCAAAGATTGATGAACTCAAAGCTCAACTTCAGGAAAGGAGTTTCGCCATTGTTGCTTTAAAAAATGAGCTCAAAAAACAACAGGGAATAGTGTGAACACTAAGTTTTCAAAACCATCAAACTTGGGAAACCGGTTGTTAGACAACCGAATGCGTTTAGATCCGAGCGACCAAAAGTTTCAAAAACGCGGTTTGCCTCCCAAGTTGATGCGAAACAAGTTTTGACAAAACCAATCACTTCACCTCACTTGCCTAGGAAAATTGACATGAATGACTTGTATAAGAACTCTTATCTTGAAATGGCTAGAAAGAAGGCACATAATCGTAAAAACGGAATTTTAGGTGCAAGACCTAGGATGATGAATTCTTCAAGATTTCAAGGCACTTTGCTAGTAGTTCTAAACTATTACCTAGGAACACTAATCTAAAGACTAGGGTTGGCGTACATCTAGAGTAGTTGCGTTTAGATTAAAGCTATTCCCATAGCAGATCACTCTAAGAAATCTAGATCTATTTCTGAATCCAAACAATTTGTTTGCTCAAAGTGTCTGAAATGTATCTTTAATGCTAATCATGATAAATGTTTCACAAAATCCCTGAAGAAAGTAAATGCTCATGCAATGGTACAACCTTTAAGTCTAGGATTTACACTAAGTCATCCACAGTGCATATGAAGCAAATGAAACCAAAGCCTCACCTAGATAGTTACCAACTGCTAAATCTTTGGAAACTAGGAAAAAGGATAAGTCTCTCACTATGCATAAGAAGCCTTACAATCCTAGACCTTGCCATAAGTGGATACCATCCGGTAGAACTTTTAAGGATCTTTGGACTTAGGTGGATTCCTACAGGAAAGATGTTTACCAATGGCATTCTCAATGTTGACCGTGAAACCCCAAGGGTTTGGATTTGGATACAGATGTCACTAACCATAATATATGCAATCAAGTTTGTAATATTAGTGCAGGTAGTCCTTACTCAGTTGCAGATACTGCGATCCTTCAATACATGGGGCTTAAGTATGGATAACAAAAAGATTGATATCTCATAACTCACGGGTTCAAGTTACTCAACATTGATATTCAATCGGCTATGACGTTTGAACACTACAGTTCAAGCCTCGTACTCTAAAGAAAGAAAAGTGTCTGCGTTCAGTGCGCTTTATCTTGGAAGAAGAGAAATCTTCTTATGGACGTTTGAACACTCATTCGGGAAAAGAAAAGTGTACGTTTCAAAGAAAGAATTAATGCGTTTGATGCTTTATCTTGGAAAGAAGAGAAGTTCTACATCATCATTGGGCCTATGATCATTATGGCGTCTGCAGATACACTTGAGGCCCGTTCCTCAAGAAAAGAAAGGTGTACGCTTCAGTGCGCTTTATCTTCATAAGAAATCTTCATGTTCATGACCATTCTCATCGACATTCTTCATCAACATGCTTCATGCTTTTTCCATGCGCTTCAGTCATCAAGTGAATCGGACTACGATAATACTCTTATTCCACTTGCTCAATATAATTAAGATGCGACATCATGTGCTAATTTTTAGGGGGAAGTGTAAATAGAATACATTTGGATGATAATCACTTGTTAAATCAAGAATGGCATCTCCATATGCAATTCTTGAGGGGGAGAAGAAGTGTGAATTTTTGCATGATTGATTGATATTTGAGAATATATGGTCAAACGGCTCCTAACTCATGTAAGAACCGAGATTCTTCTTATCGGATCATCTTCACATGTAGTTTCTTCTAAGAGGCGTTGGTTGACATCTTCACACGGGCTGATATGATTAAATGACAAAGTGCTTCTAGTTGCTTGGCTGATTTCTTTGATGAACATCTTTCTGTTCTTGTTTGATTGGGAGGGATTTTAATTAAGGGGATTTGCTATTTACAACTTAACAGGAATGCCTTTGGTGTGAAGAAGATGTTAACTGTCTATTTCCCCATTCGGACAATCTTGAGGAAGGTCGAGTCTATAGTCTAATCTACATTTTATGCTACATGATTAGAAGACTAAAGACGAATTGCATTTGATGATCTAAAGACTTCTTCTTAATCGGGGCTGAGAAGAACACTTGAAAATCTTCGTCAGTTTAGGGGAGAGCACTAATTGGGGGAAATTGAAAAGCCAAAATTTAATCCCCAATTAGACGTGTTCATATTCTTTAGCAATGATTCATTGCTTGTTTTTTGATGACACTCCTCCAACGCCTAATGCTTCACTTACTAAGGATAACTGGGATTCATTGTTTGGGAATTGTTCTTCAAAGATATGTTTGATGAGTATTTCCAACCGCTAGCGAATGTTGATCATCCAAGAAGTACTTCTCGGACTACTCAAAAGCCCAATCTCTAGTTATTCCTCATGGTGTTGATAATGACTATCATAATATTGCAGTTGCACTCATGAATAATGATCCGCTCTTTGGTATTCCTTTGCCAAATCTTCACGGATTATTATTCATGAATAATGATCCGCTCTTTGGTATTCCTTAGCCAAATCTTCACGGATTATTGTTCCCCTCATTGTGCATGCTATAAATCAACCACATGAACATTAAGGAAAATGACTACCTCATCCGCTCGAAGACATTATTGGTGAATCTTCGGATCAGTCACTACATGTATCCTTTTAGGAAGAATGCATTGATGTTGAGGCATCATTTGTTCCGGTTCAATCAGTGGGTGAATGTACATCCGATTGTATGTTTATTCACGTGTTGGGTATTTGACATAAGTTGATTACTTCAGAGTTAATCGTTTATCAATTATTTGAGATTGAAGTTGACTTTCACAAAGGCGTGTTCTTATTTGATAACTTGCTCGGGATTTAGAATTTGAGTTGAAGACTTGGTTTATCTAGTTACCAGCAGTCGGGCTGGATGGTTGAAGACCTGGTTAACTATCACTTCAAGGAGTTACGTTGTTTTACTCGATGACACGCTTATGTCGTTATGGATAATCGCAAGAGGTGTTAATGTCTCATACTTTGGTTGAGTATTGAGTACTTGGAGATTTGCTTGGAGCATAAATTCTCGACACCGTTCTTCCAACATTAGTGCAAGCTTAAGATGCAAATGCGGAATTCTACTTCGTTTTCAAGTTTGGTACAACGGGTTTTCTTCATCAGTAGTCACTTCAAATTGTCTACGAATGGGTTGATAAAGATAGTCGGAGAGTGTTTCTTTAGCAGTTGATTCTCACAAAATTCATTTGAGCTAATTTTTGTTCTTCTCTATTTCAAGAATATTTGGTATGTATAATGTGTTCTTTGATTACGAGGTATCAAGGGGAAGGAGACATACATCTAAACACACAACGAGTACACGTGATGAACCTAATACTTCTTTTCAGTTGAAGTAATCCCGGGAAAGACAAATGTCATAACCATAGAGAAACTCGGTGTTTACTCATAGCCTTTGATGTATTATTCCAACCATTTGGGAGGAAGTGGTCTCTGGATACTTTTGGTATGTGTTAACTCAACCCTCAATAGAAGGAAATATGAGAAGAATATTTGGTTCGTGAGATGATATTGCTTATCGACATCTTCGATATGAATAATGGTAAAGTGCTTCCGATTATTCCTTCTTGTACACATTATTATGTTGATTCCGATAAGATCCCAACCATCATGGGGGAGATATATGGGTACATCTGGAACTCACAACATGTTCACGATCGGGCTTTAATCAGTTATTCGGAGTTGACATCTGCGAGATGATCATTGACTCAACATGTTACATGGATGTCATCGTCTCTACTCTTGTTGGGTACATGTGTACATCATGGGCTGATTGGTTATATGTAAGATAATTGGAATGCATTTGGAGAAATGAAGATGTTGATATATTGTTCCCCTGAATAGACAACTGGTCAATCTCGAAGAGTAATGTGTACATCGGAGACGCACAACAGGTTCATGTGATCGAAATTCATCAGTTATTCGGATTTGATAACCAGCGTACGATCTATGTTTCAACTTGTTACTTTGGTGTTCTCGTGTTCTTGAGTGCGAGCTTCATTCAATGAGATTGTTTTCATTCATTTCTACTTCTTGGAAAATGGTCTTTATACTCAGTTTGTCGGTTTGAGGGGAAGCTACCAAAGATTCACTTGTTGAAGGCTCAAGTTCTTTCGACGATTCAAGAGCCTCGAATGCTTTGGTGGTGAAAGTTTAAGAGATGATGACTTCTATCTTCTACAGTCTGAGCGATTTCCTTATTGGCGGTACTTGTATCATCATCCTCTTAAACTATTTTTCTATATCTGTAAATATTTATCAAAAACCAAATAGAAAAATATAAAATCAACAAAAGCCCATAAAAATCAGAAAATTGAAAAATACCAAAAAAAAAATATTTTTTTTCTCAAGACATGTCTTCTGGTATCGATAACATCTACGGTCTTAGAAATGTCATTCAATAACGGCACGGGACTTTAGATGAAGTTCGAGCAGAAGGTGTAAATATTCCTTTCTAAACATGTCTCAAAAATGGCTTACAATTATTTACATTTGTAACCGCACTTCAAAAATGGCTTGCGTTACTTCAACTTAACCGCGCTTAAAATATGGCTTGCTATTATTTCCGATAGCAACCCGTTCTTAAAGAAAGGAAAGTGTTGCGCTAAACAAATTTTCAAAATATTTCGTGCACTTATCCTAAAATCAAAATGAGGAAAGTATGTCGAAGGACTGCTGTTCCTACACAAATGTTTTTCCGTCTAAAATTATTCAGAAAAATATTTGTTTATTTCAAAATGGTGGAAAATGAGTTGCTTTAAAATCAATCAGTTTCAGAGTTTTTATTAAATTTGCAAACTCAATCAATGACTTCAGCGCTTTTAAACTTTTTATAAAATGAGTCATGGATTGAGGGGGATAATGTTTTTCAAATCTACATCATCTAACGGGCTTTCTTAATTATCCTAATATGCTTAATTAAAAATGATGTTAACCTATGTTGAAGGACTAGGTGCCTAGGATATGATTGCTAGGATTAGATGATTAAATTTTGATGAACACATTATTCCCATACATTTATATGATCTGATTGATATGTTGCATTGACTTTTATTAGTCGATTGTTGTTTGGGTGATGTCGACCACCATATATATTTGTATGTGTGTTCACTAACATATGCAGGTATATTGGTATAAAAGAATGTTCCCGATCCGGATCCCACATTGAAGATGATTGGATGCCGAAAGGAAAGGGTAACTATATCTTGGGTTGACAAATGAAGAAACGGAGATTAATTGGACTTCCATGGAGAGTTGGCATAAATGCAACGTAAGAGGTCTCCCTGCATCAGCAGATGGTTTTCTTCTAAGTGATTGAAGAAACGGAGCTTAATTTGACCTCGGTTGGCATTCAAAATGCAACGTAAGAAGAAGTCTCACTTGCATCGGCAGCATGGTTTTTCTTCCAAACCCTACAGCAACAACAACGAAAGCTTCTCAACCACCTAACGTATCTTTGTGCAGGATACCATTTTTAAACAATTTTGAATAAGTTGATTAAATTGTTTTGAAAATGGAAAATATTGTTTTGAAAATATATTGGACTAATTTTTGAAAATCACCGGACTTCATGTTATCAAAACCTAAGTCACTCAATTATTGACTTGTGTCATGGATTGAGGGGGAGAGTGATTTAAAATAAAATATTTTCAAACGATGTTTCTTCACAAAAGTTCGGTCTTGTACGATAATAAGTGGTGATCTAAAGATTTAATGTTATGTCATGGTATGATTTTTCTTTAGAATCAAGGTCTTTCAAAATGAAATTTTTTCTGTTCTTGTTTGATTGTGAAATTGTTTTATTTTACTTAAAGATCTCTTAAAAAACTATCATACCTGACACTAACAATCTTTAATGTCTTAAAATGGTCCTTATCTATCATTTTTCAAAGTTAAATCAAGCCACGTCTTTCCCAAAATCTTTTAAATGATTTAAATCAATTGGGATCACAAATCTCAAAAGGTTTGAAATTTTGATCGGGGTAGAGATCGTGAGTTAAATCTCTTATCTGTTTAAATGGAATTGGTTTTAGTCCTTTAAAGGCACTCCTGCCTCCATGTGCCAAACGATTTCATACACAATGCACATGTTGAGGAGGAGGATTTATCCAAAAACATGACGAGTATTTAAACAAGGCCACATTTTCTCCCATGTTTTCTAAAACCTAATTAAATCACTTGGGATCCAAAATCTCAAAGGGTTTGATATTTTTGATCAGGGGAGAATTTGTGATTTAATAATGAAATTTGATAAAAGGTGATCGTTTTTGATTTAATTGTGCAGGCTGCTCTCTCATATGTGCTAACGCTTTCGAATCTCGAAGCACATATTGAGGGCAGCAAACAAACTATCGAGGTACAAAAGCTTTTAAAGTAATTTAAAAAGTACCTTGATTGTGTTTTAAAATGGTTTCTTAATGGCGCTTGTGATTGTGGATGTGCTTCAAAAGAACTCTTGCCTCTATGTGATAAAATGATTTCTCTTATCCTATGCACATATTGAGGGGGAGAATTTACCAAAGAAATTCAAATGGCTTTTTCTAAGGAAAATGGGATTAAGAAATTATTTCAAAGAACTCTTGCCTCCATGTGCCAAACAATTTCAATATCATATGAACATGTTGAGGGGGAGCATTTCTAAAATGATCAAAACTATTAAGGTACAAAATGCTTTGATCTCGTATCACAAGTACCTTGATTGTTTTTCCAAATGATTTTTCGATTGGTTTCATGAAGGAAAGAACAATACCAAAAGACCGACCAATTTACTTTATGCATGGTGTTATAAGGATGGTTAGGTTAGGTATTACGTTCCCACGATCCGCAGACGAGGAGGATCTACCCGGGACAATCCACTAGATAGTGTAGAGTCCTTAGGTATGATGAAAAAAGGAGAAAAGTGAGATATGGGAAGAGTCTTGAGGGCTGAGGCAGAGCTAGTATTGGAATAAACCCAACAAGGTTCTAGTAATGAAGTCTCATAGCAGCTGAAGGGGTTGAAGAATGGAAAAGAATTGAATGTAAAAAGGGTGAAAAGAAATAGCCCTCCATCAATTCAACCTTAGGGCGGTAACCGGGTTCAATACATATGCTCTTGGTGTCTACTAAGGTAACTGGTATTGAAGACAAGATGTCATGGACCCAGTGACACACTGCACTACAACTTCCCAAGCTACTCAAGTTCCTCTTAAAAGGGCTTGTTTCATTCTCACGGGGAACCGACATAATCTATCGACTTTCTCTTAGAGATTGTTGATATTGAAAAAGGAAACCCTCTCCCTAGTCTCCGGCATAGGAACCAAATGTGCACGATTGAGTCTAGAGCCAAGAGATCATTCACAATATCTCATTAGGACACTAAATTCTTGTAGACTTGCTGTTTCACACAATGTGGAAAGTAAGAATATATTAAGAGTCCTACGCATTATCCTTGTGGTATTGCCAGAACATCTGAGTGATATGCATACATATTCACAATGAAGATGGAAAGCCTTCTGGAGCCAACATCAAACAAGCTCCTGGTAGGTGGCATGTGAGATCTATTCAATAAATCAACCATGTGACAACTGGATAGAAACGATGGGGCGATTCACTCGTGAATCAACCTTGGTCCAGAAATGGATTGACGGATGCTTTTGGAAAAACCGTTCGATGTGCAAACCTTCTTTCCTCTAGCACGTCGAATGTGTAATCATGTTTTCAAACACAAAAAGTATCTCTGATTGAAAAATACTTTTGGAAAAACCGTTCGATGTGCAAATCTTCTTTTCTCTAGCGTCGAATGTGTATTCATTTTCAAATACAAAAGGTATTTTTGATTGAAAATTGATCTTTCTCATAAAACCTTCGTCTTATTGCAAAACTCTTTCTTCTAAGCAATACACGATTGTTTTCAAATCATTTTCATCATCAATCGATTGAATCTCAATTATTTGGTTCACTCACTCCGTGTTATCTTCTTTGAGACGTTCGGTTTGAGAACGGCTAGAACAGACGAAACCACATGTCAAGGAGATTCTTAGGAATCCTACGATCAGGCGGTACTTGTACTTGATCATCGAGGAAACCGTGGGCGTGTACCTCAATTCGGCGAAAGTGATCAAAGACACTTTCGTGTGTTTTATTACTAGCTGTTGTTTGCGGTACATTTGGATGGTTGCGGTGATCGAATTGGCGGTCAATCCAATGCTACATGCTCACAGCATCCACACTTACTTTGAAGAAATCATGACTGGTGCATATCTACATAACACGGCTCACGATATTTCATACTATGCTTCGCTTCAACTGCTGCAAATATCATGAACCGGTAAGGCTTCGCTACTCGATGGAAAGATGTCATGATTCAAAAGTGTGAGCATGTCGGTCTGAATGTCACAACTTCACATGATGGCAACACAATAAAGGGTGATCCAAAGATTTACTGTGGCTGATGATCTCAATGAAAGCTCAAAGATCATCAAAGATGTGGATCAGATTAAAGGCCTCCCTTGAAAGTACAAACCACTCGGACTATGAAGAGTCACTGCTAAAGCACAAAGATCACAGTTGAAGAATTCAAGTCTCGAGCTCAAGGCGAAGATTAAATAGAATGCTAGGATTCAAAATGTAAAACATGGGGTGACCTCCCTTAGGGGAGATTGTTAGGAATTAGAAAATTCCATAGTGAAGTAGCGGTCACCCCAAATATAATCTAGCATAAGTTAGCTCGTAGACATATCGTTATTTACTTGTTTTATTAGTTAGTTATTTTGTTTAGAGTAACACCGTGGAGGAAGGACGGGTCTTTACCCACTGTATGCCTGATCCACAGTCCGAAGGAGGACGTTTAGTTTGTAACTATAAATACCCTCTACCTCCCAAGGTAGAGGGTTGGACCTTTCATTCATCTTAATCTAACCTTCTAAGTTTTTCTTTCACTTTCTCTCTCTAGAAAGGTTCCCACTTTCTCTCTCTAAACTCTACATAATTCGAACCATATATTGTTATGTGATGTGTTTGTGAAATCCAATATGTTACACAACCACCGAGCTTAATCTACATCAAACACAACTCCTTATCGTTGAATTTATCCTACATCAACTTTATCACACATACCTTCATCAATGGCAACTCAGCAAGACATTCATGCAGCGGTCTTTGGAAACCGTCCTCTATGCTCGAAAAGGTGGATATCGTTAATGGACAAGTCGTATTCTCCGCTACATCAAAACCAAACGTAATGGAAAACTCATGATTCAATCCATTAAGAATGGACCCTTCAAGCCACGACAAATCCAAGACCCTGTAAATCCTGATGCAACACCTCCTGTTCAACCACATTTTCGGGATTAATCTGAATCAGAATACAATGAAGCATACATAATGATTTCCCACACCCCTCATGGAGAGTCATGAGGGGTATTTATAGGCTCATTACAATATAACTATCCTACTTATACAACAGTAGTCCCTGCGGGCACAACTACCTACCTATCTAGTCCAATTCACTTGTAAGACATTATCTTTAAAAAAAGCGAGGCTAACAATATCCCTCCAAGATATCGTC